>JAPPUR010000005.1:2004207-2672276 GCA_027569015.1 Ascodesmis sphaerospora
GGATACAAATCACCAATCTTACTCAGATGATTTGCCGTCAAATAGGGGAACTGCGCCTTTAGGAATTCTTCGCCTTGCGCTCGCGTTGAGGCTGTCTTGGGAGCGAAAACGGTACCGCCATTTGTATCATCGCCCACAATAGCAGGGACCTTGATGAACTTGCCCTCCTCGAAGAGTTTGTATGTGAGGTCGGGGATGAAGTCTCCATCGATGACGGGTGTCCACATGAAGAGAGGTGCCCGAGAGCCTCCAGGATAGGGGACATTGAAGTTGACTTTTTGTATCTCTTTGGCCGTCTTTGACCGAAGACATGTCAGACTGTCTTTGACGGTACAGTTGAGCTTCTTGGCGAGGTTCTCATATTGGTAGAATGATTCCTTGACTGTCAGCATCGTGGCAAAGGAGATCGACTCTGCCGCGACCGCATGAAAAAGCCCTTCATCCTTTCCTCCAAAGGCGCTGAGGTGGAGGCTAATACTTGCAGCACCAGCTGAGCCGCCGCCCAAGACAACGTGGTCAGGGTCACCGCCAAACTTGGAGATGTGTCGCTGAACCCATTCGAGACCCTTGCGTTGGTCTAAGAGGCCGATGTTTGGCGTCACTTGGTCGCCATCGTTGAGAAACCCATATACACCGACGCGATAGTTGAGAGTCACAACCACCATGTCCATGTCTCCAGCCTTGATGAGTCCAGTACCGTTGACGACGGGGTTGGAGTTGGAGTTGAAGCCCCCGCCTTGGATGAAGAAGAAGACTGGGAGCTTGTCATTTCTAGAGGCATTCGACGGGGCAAAGACATTGATGAAAAGACAGTCCTCAGATTCTGTCTTGTCAACGTTGTCCGCCTTGGTATTTGTCCCGATGCATTTTAAACCGAACTGGAAATGTGAGCTCTTGAATGCCGCCCGGAGATCAAGGCGTAACCTACATCACTTGCGTCCTGAACCGCACGAGTAGAAAGAGGGTCCTTTGGAGGCTTGAACCTAAGATCCTTCAGAGGTGGTGATGCGTATCGCATGCTGAGCCATTGTGTGACACCATTTCCGAGCTCCTTTCCTCTGTATTTGCTGTATTGAAGGTCGACTACAGGGTCAACTGCGTGAACAAAAGACAAACGTAGCGTTAACGCCAAAAGAATAGCAGAGAAGGTCACCATGGTTACGGTTTACTTGTTCAATGATGCCATGAAAAGGCTAGGCAAATGTAATGAGCCCTCTTGCTCTTTATACCCAAGAGCACTATGCACTCCCCCCTCCCACAGCCACGGCATATTTGAACACCGCCTTTCGACACTGCTTATTTCCACTCACATCCCGCCGATCTATTTCACAGCCTCAGCTTGATGAATACGAAGCAACTCGCAAGACCAACAACTAACAGATATGATCGTCCGAGGTGCGGGGATAACCCCCAGGTTTACGTGGGGAAAGATCCGCAAGAGTATCACCAGAATCAGCCTCAGCCCGGGCCGTGAGCCGTCCAGCTGGGTCCCCGGGAACAGCTGACGGGTTGGACTCGAGTCGTGGGCGGGCGGTCTTGTCCTTTTGCGGCAGAGTTGTGCTTGATCCCGTGGTACTGGGTCAGGAAACGAAACGGCCACTGACGTTGACGGGTATAAAACTGTTCCCGAGAACATGTCTAGAACGAGTGATCGACCAATACTGGCTGAGGCTTACAGCCACGTTACTCGGAGACGGCATGTAAGTAAACGCTTTAATTTCAGTAACTGCGGGTTTGACACGTAAGAGCTGACGGCAAGGCATTTTGACAGACATAGATACAGAAACTATTGGGCGCCCGATTTCACCTTCTCTAGTAACAGACGTCAGATATGATCTCATGCAGCAGCTGTTGGTTCGCGTATTCCCGCACACGGATCAGCTTACAAGTGTTTCAGATTGGTACTCAGCCATGACATAGCCATGCATTTGCCGCATGGTGTATAAGACATTTGATAGTGCTGGTTTCAATATTGATGACATATTGCTTGTGGAACAAGAAAGTTCTGCCACATTTCCTTCTATTACAAGTTAATGGAGCGATGGCCAAAATGAAAGGGGCAAAAACATACAACGCCCGACATTCGCTGGTCGTCACCGACCCAACTACTACTCCGGCTTGACCGGGGGATCCTGTATTCTCTGAGGTCCGTGGCCGTATGTGACATGGCTCTGCGTGGTCGTCGGCGATGGCGCTGGGTTCTGACCTGCAGTGGTTGGGCTTCAGGTCGAGATAGAGATGGTCAAGGCATGAAGGCGCCCAGAATATATCATGAATACAATGAGTCAACTTGATAACTTGTAGCACACTTTCAATACCTTGGAAACTCTTGAAGTTCCAGGAATGTTACAAAGACGAAGTATGGCCTCGTTAATCCCGTCTCCAGTATCAGAAACAGGTTTAGGTGTATGAACTTGAGAAGAGCACGCCAATACTGGGCGCCCGCCCGTGCCTGCTCCTATCGACACAAACTGCAAGAGCTATAAGCGGAACTTCGCACCGCGTCAGAACGGATACCAGGGTCGTTAGCATACACGGCGGTGCGAATCGAAAAGTTCAGGACCAACCCGCTGTCATGGTGACGAGGAGACGGCCGCCTGAACGGCTCCGAAGAGTACCTTGCGTTGACCAAGTCTGAGGTTGAGGCTCAGGCGAAGACGCGGAGGGGCCGTTTCGTTGCGTTCCAAAGAAGTGGCAACCGCTGCCATCAGTCTAAATTGTCGGGCCGCCATCAAGGTTGTCGCGGACGGGACGGTGTCGGGCTGCCAGATAAACGGGATAGTCATCTTGTTTGCTTCGCCAGAGAAGTCAAGCTGGCACGGGCACAGGGGTGTATGTGCTTTTGTGAAGTTTAGTCGATCTGTACACTACAAGCTATGGAGCTCTATTATACACTTAAGTTGGTGTCCTTGGCAGGCCCTTAGGCGCTCCCTTCAGCATCAAATAGAACAAGTTGGTTACCAGCAATGAGCCGCCTGAGCATTGCTCGCCTTGATCCTTGCCATGCCTCTGTGGGTGTGTCAGTACTGTTGCCATAGTCCGCGAGTAAACAAGACAGAGCAAGGAAGCGGTGGCAATGCAAGTCTGGCAATGCTTGAGGGTTTCTTGGTAGCCATGTCGGTTCCTTAATGCCTGCCGTCTCATCACGCTTCACGTTTCGGATTTCGGTCTGGTTGAAGATTTCTGTCAGTGTGATGCTTTCAGTAGGCTTGGGGATACTCACCTTCGGGGTTGTCTAATAAAATCTTGATCTCATACACATGTAAGGAAAAGAGCCGTCGTTCTCGGATTTGAGAACTTCAGCTGCCAGAACGGCGTTGGTTGAAAAGCCTCTACCAGGGCTTCTGTCGCTTGGCAGGCCCAAGAGAAGACCCAGGTCGCGCAGGAGCGGGCCGAGCCTTCAAAATAGCTTTGCATCTCTCTTCAATGAGAGTATCAAGGGCGTCTTGAATGCTTCGAAGGCGCTCGTCGCGGCCCCAGTCGATGATGTTGCGAACATACTTGCGAAACTCAATGAAGTGATCAGGCTCCTGAAGAGCAAAGCTTCGAACCTTTTGGACGTTGAACAAGTCTTGCTGCTTCCATGAGATGAAAAGACGAGCCTCAGTGCCATTCATGGCAATGCTGAAGGAGGCACTGTCGATCTGGCAATCCTCCTGTCGACGACACTGGCGGAGTTGTTCATTGAGACGTTCAGCAACGTTGACGCAGGAGGCAGAGCCGCCCAAGCATTGGTTAGTCGCGACCTACAGACTTCCATTGCTCGAGGGTCCATCGCCCTTGAATTGAAGAATGAAGAACGGGAAGCACATGCCCTCGTTGTTCATCGCAGACATGTTGGGCACCTTGCCAAGCTGCATCTTCTGGGTCGTGCTGAAAGCGCTGAGGTTGTAACCAGAAGTGACGTCCGGAGTAGGGTTGCTGACTCGGTACTGGGTTCCGGTGTTGGGAACTGCGTGCTTCTGGAAGGGAGCCTTGTCACTTCGCTTCAGGGGGTCATTGCGAGGGGGCTGGGGAACCAGGTTGTTTAGGAAGTACTGTTCAACAGTAGGTCCGCCAGCACCTCTCTCGAGGGCAGCCAGACTGTCATCAGCCAGGATATCGCTGATGGATGGAGTGGGCGAGATACGTTCTCGCTGAACTCTCTGAACGAGGTTGGCAACATGCTGGGGCAGTGGCTCTCGGCGATCGCGGTAGTGAATGTTGTTGGCCGCGAGGTTCAACTCCTCATACAAAGGGTTCTCTACCAGAGAACCAGTCTTACCACCAGAGGTTGAAACAAGGGTCCCGGTTCGGGCTGAAGACCCGGAGGGGCCTGCATTCGAGGGGCCTCCGCGGCCAAAAGACGGGGGAGTGAGAGGGAGACTACTCTCGGGGCGGCTTGGAGGAGCCATGAAGATGGTAGCTGAAGCTGATTGAACAATTCGAGGATCCGTTGTGGTGAAAGATTGAACGAAATCGTCAGAGCGAACGTCCTCGTCTCGACTAAAGGGGTAGCCGGTTTCGAGCCAAGTTCCAACCCTGTCAATTGGCTGGCTGGACAGTGAAGCAGTCAGGCTTTCTAAGAACGGGACGATTGAGAATGTTGGGGAGCGGGGCGTAGGCTGATGGATCATCTTCGAGACAGGATGTTAGTAATGAATGACACGATGAGGGTGAGTATGAGAGCAGGGAGATGAGAAGGATGAGAATGGGAAGGCAAAGAAGATAAGGTGGGATAATATAATGCCGAGGATGTGGAAAGGATAGAAATAGGGTGATCATATGACCAGACAGACAATAATAAGGGAAGGATAAGAAGAAGTCCGAAAGGATGATACGAAATTAAGGACAAGAAAAGACGACAATGTAGTAGAAGAGAAGGGAAAGAGTAAGATGAGCAGGACAAGAAGAAGGAGAGCGTAATGGCAAAGTCGAAGATTGGAATGGTAGGTGAGAGAAAGAAGAGGGTATAAAGAGGAAGAGGGCAAGACGAAGAAGATAAGAAGAGAGCACACCGAGACAAAGAGGGTGAGGGCCGGGTGAGAGCAGGAAATGAAAGGGTCAAGACAAGTAGAGGGCAAAAATGCCCATGAGGAGAAGAAGAAAGACAAGAGAAAATTAAATGTTAGGTACTCACAGGGTGGTCTTCTTGCTGAAGGTCTTGCTCAAGGCAGACTCGCTTGATAGCCTGAGGAGGCGACGTGGAAAGGACCCTATCAATAGGGCGCTTGTTGGAGCGTTCAAGCAGCTGATTGATGGATTCTTCCCGGTGAGTCGCTTCCATGATGATGAAGGAATAAGAAGAAGAAAAGAGAAAAGGAAAAAAGTCGAGGTGGGCTTTTTATCTTTGTGTGCTCGTTAGCGATCACTGCCAGCCGGCCGTCAAGTTGGCAGTCCTTCGCGTCGGCTGTGGATTCTGTTGACAGTGCCAGGAAATTTCAGGGCTCCATGAGGACCGCACGTCTTGTGAAAGACGATGTGTCGTCGTTTGGGATTGGGTGGATGGACTGGGGGCTTGGTGTAAGTGTTCGAGTAGAGTGCAGTCTGCCTCGTGTCACGGCGGCTTGGACTTGATGTAAATGCTGTGGAACCACCCTAGCCATTAAAGAGAATTTGTATAATCATGGATCGATGTTTTACTTCTTAGAATGTGAATCTCGAATGATGGCGTTAATTAGAGGGGGGATTGCATAGCTTCTACTCTTCCCAGGATGCTTGTCCTTTGACATTTCTAATACAATCACGACAAGTGTGGAAGTCCATTTACCAAGAATTACCTGTGTATTTAAATCATACAGGTGGATTTAATCTTGATGGATATTTGGCTAGAGGGGAAATGGGGTTCAATGGCGAGGCTTGTTGCTTGACTGTCCGGCCGTCGCTCGAGGTCAACTCCCACATCAGATGGAGGGTACGGGAGCTCTAAGAAGACAGACACAATACATCAATGCACTCGATAGCGCCTGAGGGTCTCCATAATTGTACAAACACCACTGGCCTCGACTGTGAATCACTCACCCTTAGCGAGGCAGTGAATCACACACCTAACCCAGACGTGGATGTCCCTGCAGCAAGCGACCCTCACGCTTGACCTCAAATCGGGGAACAAACGCTTGACCCACCGATTGCAGCATCTCAGCTCCTCTGAGCTAGCCCATTCGAACCTCTGGTCCGAGTACGACCCGGCCAACTGGGGTCGAGAGTGTGTGAAAGTTACCGTTGAGATGGATAACGTTCAAGTCGCATGATAACTCGGCCCGCACCGCAGCATCTCCACTAGCCAGAACCCTACTAGCTCGTTTATATACCACCATGATTCCTCTCATGAGATACTTCACTTTCACTTCTTCTTCTTCATCGTCGTCATGACCTTGCCTGTCAAGATCTTGACAGGCAAAGCTAACGTCGATGACGTCGGTCCACTTTCGGCCGAACGCTCCGGCCGTCAGATAAGCGCCACTAAAACAAAACACGGCCCCCACCAACAGCCCTAAGAGGCGCCCCCCGGCCAAGCTCCATCGGTGTTTCGCTCGTCATCAAAGTGCGATTTCCGGCGCTTCCGATCATGTCTCTTTACGGTTGCAAGCTCTTTCACTTTTTTTTTCTCTCTTTGCTATCTCTCCCATCCAACCCCGGACGTTGACCGGCCGGAATACCCTCTTTTCCCTCTCTTGTCCATCTTTGTCTCCGATCTCGCAGAAGCTGGATCTCTGTCAATATGACGACCGACCATGATGCTAATGGAGCTCCGGCCGCCCGCGTCAAGTCTTCGGCTTCGACCATCGGTGATCATGCTTATCCGCATGGACACCTTGGACACCTGAACCCAGGTCAGGAGGAAGCCTTTATCCAATTCAAAAAGGTTCTTGAGGAGCGGGGCCTGCTGAAACGCGGCCCTCCTGCTTCTCACGACGATCCTCTGTTGCTGTATGTTTGGATCCATGATTGATAAGCTGTTGGGCTTGTGCTGACATCAAAATTCAACAGGCGGTATCTGCGCGCGCGACGATGGGTGGTTGAGGATGCCTACCAGCAATTCAAGGACACGGAGGAATGGCGAAAGGCCAATGACCTTGATGTGCTTTACAACACCATTGACCTCGACGCCTACGAGCAGAGTCGTCGTCTGGTATGCGCTCCCCGCCGGGATACTCGGTCTGACATGTTTTGGTGCTGACATTTTCCAGTACCCCCAATGGACAGGTCGTCGCGATCGTCGCGGAATCCCCGTCTACGTCTTCGAGGTGAAGACTCTCGACAACAAGACCGTCCACGAGTACGAAAAGGTCGGCGCTTCCACCACCTTCTCCCAGGCCAAGGCCGATGGCAAGACTCCTTCCGGTCTGTTGCGCTTGTTTGCGCTATACGAGAACCTGACCCGGTTCAACATGCCTTTCTGCACACAGCTGCACGACCGTGAACACCCCGAGGTGCCCATCACGCTGAGCACCAACATTGTCGACATTTCGGGAGTTGGGCTCAAGCAGTTCTGGAACCTGAAGCAGCACATGCAGGCTGCGTCGCAACTTGCCACGGCACACTACCCCGAGACTCTGGATCGCATCTTCATCATTGGCGCACCCGTCTTCTTCAGCACTGTCTGGGGCTGGGTCAAGCGCTGGTTCGACCCCATCACCGTCTCCAAGATCTTTATCCTGGGCAGCCACGAGGTAAAGTCTGTCCTCGAACAGTACATCGAGCCTCGAAACATTCCTAAGAGGTATGGTGGCGAGCTCGACTACACTTTTGGACAGCTGAGCATTCCTGACCCACACTGGGACGGCATTGTGAAGTGGGAGAATGGCTACCAGAGCTTCCCCAGCGGACCGCTCTTGTGGGAGGACATTGAAGGTGGTAGGTTGGCTTGTGTCGCTCGAGGATACAAGGGTGGCAAGCCCCGGAATGAGAGAGTCTGCACTATCCCCAAGACCTTTGTTATCGCGCCTGTAGAGGCCAAGACCAATGGCGTCAACGGCGTCAGCACTGGAACAGACCATGACGTCGCAGAAGGAACGCAAACCACAAGAGTCGAGACCCACGACGACGGCGTCCAAACCGACGACGCCCTCATGAACGACGTCCAGGAGAAGCTCAAGATCCAGGACGACAAGCCTGCCGCGGCGCAGACAACCACGGCATAATCGGACAATTTACATATATACCATAGAGTGGAGGACGAATATTTTAACATACCCTGGCGAGCGGCGATGGGGAGAAATTTGGGAAAGAGAAGGGAGACCTGCAAGTTTGGGTGGCTTTGCAACATGGAGTTTTCGCTGTTATAGGCATTCTATTTTAGAACCGCGAGACAAACGATGCGGTTGGTCTATGTACCCATCTCAACCTTAATCAACCCGTCTTGATTATTATTCCGTCTAGTTGTGTTCCCGCGTCGTGATCTCCTGACGAGACGCATGTTGATCTATAATCTTAAATCCAATCTTAAAACTCCAAAAGCAAACCCTCAGTCTATCACGGCAACTCTGTCGCATCTGGCATCTTGGCAAATCCCCTCCTCTTCCTCCACTCATTAACTCCCGCCTCGATTTCTCCCCACGAGACACCATCCCTCACAAGCCACATGGTCACCCCCAGGCTCTCCGTATCGCGGTTCCGACTCTCGTCGTCAAAGAACAGCATGTCCTCGTAACGAATTCCCGTTCGCTTCTGTAGACTCTCAAAGTGCCGTATCTTGCTTCCAGGATAAATTTCCAGTAATCCATCAAACACTTCCAGCGCGCGCTTCGGCTTCTCGGGTTTGCCCATTGGTGGTGCGGGCGTCGCGTCGTCGGTCAAGGGCGTGGGAGCGGGGATGTGCAGCATCTTGAGTAGATCGCGCGCAAGACTAGGCGCAGTAGTCCGCGACGCGACACCGATCCTAGGCCCCGCGCGGGGGAGTGTGTACAGAATGCTAGGCACATCGCAGTAGAACCCGAAGTCCTCGCCATAGCGGTCCGTCGCGCTCGAGTGCTGGGCATTGGGCTTGAGAGGCGGAGTGACGTGGGTGTCGACCCAGAACGGCCAGAGGGTATAGTCGAGGTCGAAGACGATGAGCTTTGGAAGCGGCAGAGACGGGTCGGTGAGGGAGGACGGGAGGAGAGAGAGCGCTGGGTTGATTGGGTTCCCTGAGGCGGTCGACGAGGTGGTTATCGTCGAAAGGGAGGATATGGTAGAGGAGCTCTGAGGGAGCGGGTTTTTGGATAGCTTCTTGGGCATATTGAATCTGGTCCAATAAATGGTGGCGATATTTGGCACTGAATAATAGAGCGAGTGAATATAGAGCGAAAGACTTGTATTTGAGGATGCGGTGATGGTGTTGAAGATAACAGCGTTGATACTGAATGACGCCGACCTAGGACTTTTCTTTAGCGCTCAATGTATCACCCCGCGGTGGGGGTTTCAAGCTCGTCGTGACGTCGGTGCCTTGCCCAGGCACTTGTCTGAACAAGACAAACTGGAACCTCGAGAATTTCGCCATGAATAATAGACCCTGAATCCTTTCTGACTATCATGAGTAGCAGTAGGCTGTAGAATCCGAACCAATCTCCTGCCAAGCTGTGCCGTATTGACAAGGTCGTCAGCCAAATCTCATCTTGCAGATTAACCGAAGCAGCCTTGAACGCTGGACTGGGCCTATCATGTAGGCAGCCTCATTCCGAGCCTCTAATATCTGCAACAAACCTCAACTTTCTCGTCTTTACTCGGTCAGCTGTTATTTCATAACTCGGGTCACCGTTCGCCGAAAATGCCAGCCTCGAGACGAGTTTGGGACTAGCCCAGCGGAAACATGTGACCTCGATGGAATATTTTCCGTCATTATCCTCATCTCCAAACCAAACCAAATCTCAACCGGTTAGAGCATCCTTACCCCGCACTTCAACCTCCCTCTCTTTGCAGGAAAAAAAGTCTCCCAACCAGTAAACGAGGCCTGTAGGGTTTGCGGGGAGGCAAAAGAATTGGTCTGCTGAGTCATGTAACCCAGGCTCTAGCGCAGGTTTCTGGGAAATGGAGGGTATTCGATTGGTCAGGTCGGCTGCCACCCTCCACTGTGTTCCGGGGGAAATTTCCCTGTTTAGTGAGTGACCATCATCGCGCCTTCTCCATCTCTCCATCCCGCGTGAACACAATCCCTCTTTGCCTGAGGCTGCATTTGACGGTCGCTTTCTCCTGGGGAAAAGGAGAGAGACAAAACAAGAGGCGCAAAAGACGGTAAATATGAAGGGTTTATCAGATTGATCCTCGGTTTCATCACTCTTGAGCAGGTCGCAAGGCCAAAGACATCCCATTCACAGTCTCATCACTTGGAGAATCGCCTGAGACAGGGATCTACCGGCATATCACTCATCCACTCACCAATACCAAGGACTCGGCCATTCGTCGGAGAACAAAAGGACATTGCGTTGAAAAGAAGGTCCCAGGAACGGCATCTGCGCATTGAGACAAGACATGGCGAAACGATCCTGGTCAGACTCCAACGGCCCAGCTCCTCCTGGAGCCGCCGATGCGAATGCGACGCCAGCCGTGGTAGGTTCTCAACCAGCCTCAACATCGAGCATCAGAGACACAACTAACAATATCAAGCCTGTAACGCCTGCACGCTCCAATGGAAACAGCAACGGCACGCGACAGAGTGGAAGCCGACAGAGCATCGGTGGTCTCGTATCCAATGATCTCCCCATCCCTCAGATCTCTCGCAAGATCAAGGCTTGCGCTGCATGCCGAAAACACAAGGTGAGATTTAACAGTTGCCTGAGCCAAGATTGTAACTAACGCTCGTTGACGACAGATCAAGTGTTTGATGGATGAGAGTGGTCCGCCATGTCGGAGATGTTCTGAGCGAAATCTGGGATGTGTCTTGAGCAAGAGCTTGCAGACCATCATTGATGAAAAGTCACAGTACGCGGTCCTTCACTCGCTCAATTTCGAGCCGAGATTTTTCATTTCATCCCCATGCGACTAACATGTTGGCAGATTCTCTGAAGCAGTGGTTCAAGATCTTGAGCAGATACATTCCGCTCTCAGGCAGGTCATGACGAAACTGAGTCTTCCCGAACTTCCTCCATTGCAGAGCGCCAATTCCCGAGACGCAGAGGGAACACCCCCCAAGGAGGACAACCCTACTAATGCGACAAACCGACTCTCCGCCTCACAAGAAGAGCATCATGGCCCTTCTTGCGATAATTCTCCAAAGGCAACCCCTGAAGATGAAGGCCTTCCATATGTGCCCATTCACTCTCTCTATACTCTCACCAAACTCAGTGCTCTGCGCTCACCGGATAACTCGGAAGCTCAACGAGGTCGTGCCATCGACGACTTCATTGCCCGTGGGGCCCTGGCCTTGTCTGACGCAGAGAGCCTGTTTGCTCTATACCGTGATCGCCTTGATCGATACATGTACGGCATCGGCTGTCGGTATATGACACTGGATGAGCTCAGACGGAAGAGTCCGATTTTATCAGCCGCAACTCTGACTGTAGCTGCGCTCCACGACCCCAAGGCTGATGGCATTTACGGTATCTGCAGCAGTGAATTCCGCCGCTTGATGGAGAAATCCATGTTTGAGCGGCGCATTGATCGCGACTATCTACGGGCCATGTGTGTAGCCTCTTATTGGCTAAGTGACCTTTCGTGGATGCTCTCGGGATACGCAATTCGACGCGCTGCTGAGTGCAATCTACATAACAGCTATAATCAGGCCATCAAGGAGCAAAGCCAAGAGGCAGCAGACTGTGCACGGTTATGGTACATCCTTTACATCTGCGACCAACATCTTGCGACTCTCTATGGGCGACCATCTATTGTCCAGGAGGACTCGTCTATCCAGGGATGGGAGAACTTTCTTGAGTCTCCCGTGGCTACTGAGGAGGATAAGCGTCTTACCGGACAGGTGGCCTTGGTTAGCATTCTGCGAAATATTCGAGAGCTATTTGGAACCGACAAGGGAGAGCGTATCTCAAGGGTTTACCTTAGCCACATATCGCAGTTCCGACGACAGTTGGATCAATGGTATGATCGGTGGCTCAAGGAACTACCAGGTGAGTAGGCCATCGAGTTTAGCAAGAAAGTTGTGCTAACAAAAGCAGAACAATGGCCTCAAATCGGATCGTTTCCCCGAAAAGGCACCATCCTTCACTACAACTTTGCCCAGATTCACCTCTATTCGCACATCTTCCGTGGACTCGCCAGCGACGACCCGATTCCTCATTACTTCCTCGACTGCGCGTCCAAAGCAGTCACAGCCGCAACCGCCATTATCGATCTCATCATCACTGATCCAGATGTGGCTGTAGGAATCGTGGGTATGCCCTCGTATATGCTCTCCATGACGGCGTTTGCCTGCATGTTTCTTATCAAGGTTGCCCTTAAATACGGCGGAGATCTCATCGAGCGCCAGAGGGTGCATGACTTGACGACTCGCCTGGTACATCGATTCCGATCTCTCAACGCTGGAAAGTGGCATCTCGCGAACCTTATGGCCGGTGGCTTGGAGCGGATGACGGGTACCCTTAACTCGGTTGCGCCAGGGCAAGTCGGTCAGGCGCCTAACGGTGTCATTGTCGGGAACGGTATCAGCGAGAATATCGATCTTTCCAACCAGATGCCACCGGGAGATCGTCCATTCACCGACATGGACGGTGACATGTTCTTTGATTACGACATGAGTTTCGGTCTCTCGCCTGTGTTTCGGTTCGATCCGAGCATGTTCACGATGGACGCGTCAGGCCAGTCGCTGCCAACATATCCAGAGGCGGACTATGGCATGAGGCCGCTGCCTTGAAAGGACAGTTGATGGAATGAAAAGTCGCTTTGGCGTGGGCGTTTTGCTCGGTTTGTGAATCGCTTGGAGTGATGGAATACCTGGATATTGGATGTATCATACAAATTTGGGAGGCAGGACAATGAGTCTGACGTATAATTATTGCAGGGAATCAAGTTTCAAGTCGAGATGTGGCAGAGTGAACCTTTTGAAGTCATCTACGGAGGGAAGGCCGTTTGACCTGGGCTAAACTACTGATGGAATGCAGAGTGGTCGATCATACTCGACTTCTTTATCAGTAACTGACGTCAATGAATTATCATGGCCGAGTCTCCGGACTGGTCACCATGTGTGTGACTGACTTGGCAGTATCTAGAGCCATGTCTCAACTCCCCGGCCGACTACTCCGTCAAGGCCAAAGTCCATCTGTCTCTGCTACTCCACCATGAACAACCTGTACTCCAACTTGGGTCTTCCTCCTCAGTGACGGCAGGATTTGTCTCATGATGTCGGAAATCACGTCGGCTCGGAAAACCCTCTCGGCCTTCTCTCCGATCCTTTCTCCGCATGCAGGCTGCTACGGATATTCTGAGCCCGCCTGAGCATCATGAGCCCCGCGATAGTGGACCATTCCTTTCACCTGAACTTGGTGGATACAAAACAACACGCGATATCTAACAAAGATATCAAAGTTGGAGAATTAAAACGCCACTAGATCTTATCAATCAATCCGATCTCGGAATACCACACGGACCATCATGACGAACGAGAAGCATATCCTCATCACTGGAGCCGGAGGCTTTATCGGACAGGAGCTTGTGGCTCCGCTGTTGGCTTCGTCGCCTGACATCCATGTCACCATCACGGACCTTGTCGAACCGCCTGTTCCTCAAGCTGCGGCGAGTGAAGCTGGACGCATCACCAGCCTAGCAGCAGACTTGACTTCCCCAGATGTGGTTGACAAACTCATTAGACCTCGCCGATTTGAGGCCGTGTACCTCCTCCATGGCCTCATGTCTGGCGGGTCAGAGGCTGATCTTGAGCTTGGTCTAAAAGTCAATGTCGATTCAGTCAGGTCTGTGCTCGATGCGCTGAGGACAATTTGGCCAGGCACAAAAGTGATCTTCTCAAGTTCCTGTGCTGTCTACGGACCTTGTGATGGACATGTCACAGAAGCGGGGGTCGTGCCTCAACCGAGGTCGTCTTACGGCGCAGAGAAGCTCATCATAGAGCTACTCCTCAACGACTTTTCCCGCAGAGGGCTCCTAGATGGGAGAATCGTCAGGTTGCCAACTGTGGTGGTTCGACCTGGTAAACCGTCAGCAGCGGCGTCTAGCTTTGCGTCGGGTATTGTTCGAGAGTCGCTGCAGGGGATACCCAACATTCTACCTGTTCCTCGAGATATTGCAATGTGGATCTGCAGTCCTGCGACGGTGATTAAGAATTTGATCAGAGTCAAGGAGATTCCTGGTGAGAAGTTTGGGGAGTCGAGGATTGTGAACCTCCCGGGTATTACGGTGACTGTGCAGGAGATCTTGGATGCCGTGGAGCAAGTTGGAGGGAAGGAGGCGGTGCAACTCGTTAAGGATGAGGAGGATGAGGCATTGTTTAACATTGTCAAGAGTTGGCCGCCCTGGTTTGATGATTCGAGGGCGAGGGGATTGGGTCTGGAGGCGGATGGCACGTTGGTTGACGCTGTCAAGGCTTTCAAGGCGAGGTTGGGATAGAGCTCACATTCTGATGCATTATGGGTCTATGCAAGGCCATTATATGATGTTCGTTCTTTAGCATGCATGTCAATTACATATTCACTCTTTATCTATTTAGCAAAGTCCCCGACTGATATCAGAATTGTGTTAGCCAGTCACATAGGCATATTCACGAAGAACACAATCAATATTGAATCAAGAGACTACTTTTATATCGCTGCCTATTATGTCTATGCCAAACCCATATGTCTATCATCTTTCCTCTGCTTTTCCATCTACAGCTTTGCCCTCATCCCCGACATTGGGCACGACTCAGCGCCCCCAGATGGAACCAAGTAGTCCACGTCCAACGTGTTGACCAAATCTGGTGTTGCCTGATCCAAGCTCGTCAGACCAGCCAATCTCAACGACGTCTCGAGCTCATCCTTGAGGACTAAAACATATGGTTAGCAGCCTGTCACCCCAGCTGATCTGGAAACTCACTTTGTGAAAGATGTTCCACGCCTTTTTGGCCATATACCAACGAGTACAGGAACGGTCTCGCGATTCCAACGGCTGTAGCGCCTAGGGCAATTGCCTTGAGAATATCGGAGCCTCGCTCGAAACCCCCGTCGATGAATATCTCGAGATGTTGGAACGCCTCAGGGAACCTCTTTCGGACTTCGAGAAGGATGAGGATGGATGCTTGTGCTCTGTAAATCTTGTCAGCACACGTCTTTTACCTTGACGGAGAACTTACCCATCGAGGGATCTTCCTCCGTGGTTGCTCAGCATGACACCATCCACACCATGCTCAACGGCCAACTTGACGTCCTCGACAGTCTGCACGCCCTTGAGCACAATCGGCACTGAGCTCTCCTCCCGAATCCACTTCAAGTCCTCCCAGTTAAGGCTCTTGTCAATGTACTGTCCCATCAATCTTCCCAGGCCGCTGCCTTTGTTATCCTTGCTACTCTCGCTCCCGCTCATCTCAGACTTTATCACCACGTCTTGAGCTGCACGTTCGTCGGCCTCGCGCTTGCCAGGAACAGGTGCGTCGACGGTGACAAAGATGGCTTTGATACCAAGGGAGCGAGCGCGACGGAGGAGTTCGACGGTCTTGGAACGGTTGGAGTTGACGTAGAGTTGGAGGAAGAAGGGGTGGCCAGGAGGAGCGGCGGCGATGATGCTAGGGAGGGAGTAAGAGGCGTTGCTGGAGATCTTGAAAACGTCAGCCAGTTATCTCATCTAGGTGACTTAGAACTTACAATCTCAAAGATACCCTCACTGGCAGCAGCTCTACTCCATCCAAGCTCACCATCAGGATGCGCCAACGTCGCCATGGCAGCAGGACACATGATGAAAGGCGCCTTGCTATCAAGCCCCAGAATTTTCCGATCTATCCTAACACTCGAAACATTTCTCAAAATTCTGGGTCGAAGCATGACTCGTCTAATAAGTTCGCGATTCTTATTCACAGTGACAAGATCTGTGGCGGCGGACGAGTAAAACGCCCAGGCTTTTGGTGAAAGGGCTTTTTGGGCGGCGAGGGCAAAGTCGTTTGCGGAGAGGATCTCTTCGAGTTTTGGGACGTCGGGAGGGAGTTCGACGACTGTTGTAGGGTGAATTGTTAGTGGGTGAGTGGTCAATTGGTGATGGCTTTACGAACCTCTTGGGGGTGGGATGTTGGGAGTCTCGGACTCCATTGCTGCGAGGTCACTCATGACTGCTAACTTGACAATTGGGAGAATTAAAGATGAAGACAATTTTTGAACAAGGTCTTTTGCCTCTCAGTAGGAATACCGGTTCAATTGATCTGTCCTATAGTCAAGTCATGATACCAGGCTACGGTCTCTTGCTTATAAGCCACCACTCGACTTTCCTCGTCCCCGCAATCGGACCCCAATGCTCCAAGTCAAGGTCCAGGATCCGCTCGGGGAAGCTTGGGGCGAGTGCCACACCGAGGAGTGGATTTCGGACATGTTGCCGAAGGAAGCGTCGTCAGGGTTGGACTGCGGCCTTCTCTCCGACTGGTTTGATCTCTGCTTCAACACTCCACAGACTGCAATTGCTCGTCGTTCAAATTCTTACGAGCCGCATGCTATTAGTCGACTTGGAGAAATCATTCTGCCTGAGCCTTACCAGTGGGAATCTACCTGGTGGACTGCATACAGCCACGTCTAGGAGAGGTGGTGTAAAAAGGGGATACTGTGTTCACTTACAACAAGCAGGCACATCAGGTGAATAATAGACAGTTGAACATCACTGATGCCTCATGAATTCGACGCGGGTGCAGGTAGTCAATTTTAATATCCTCTCGGGCCGATGTGAGATCTCGTCTGCGAAAGTAAAGAGGCGCAGCTCTCTGTGCCTTGTAGATGTTGTCCCGTCAACCCAAATTAAGCTTTTAAAACTACACAATCCTATCAATTCTTCCATTGGTAAGAGCTGAGAGTGTTTCGTATTATGTCAAGCCTGTGACTCGCAGGGAGATAATACATGTTAAACTGGGTTCTGGGCAGGTAGGCATGGGCTCTCAGATAAGTTGCTCATATAACTCGATTAGCTTAGAATCCTGGTCAAATCGTCTCCTAGTTGTTTCCAGAGCCGGGATCATATTCTCATTGGTTCATTGTAGTACCATATATGCGTGATCCTTGTTGGCTATGCAAGTCCATGGTCAGTACCTCTATGTTGAGTGCGAGAAGTTCAGGTCTACGCTTCTTGGGGAACATTGAAGCGCGAACTCAAAGGACTTATCAATGGGGAATCATAGAAATTTCCAGAGTAGCACCAGGATCGAATTTGTTAGGGAAAGTCAAAATAGACTCAATATACTCATCAGGAGGCAGATGACTCTTTCAGCGAACTCATCCGAACCTATACTTTAATGTCTATTATTTCCAACTCTATTTACATCATGGCTCTTCTTCGTGTTTTCTCTGAAAGCTTTCTTCCTCCATTGATTATCGCCAAACTAACCTTGGTCTCGTCATCTTGGCTGCTTCACTGCTCTGCTACACACCTCTGCTCTGCATGCCTCTGCTACACAGCTACATCTAACAGCCTTCTGCTTCACCAACTAACAGTCACCATAAGATGCGTCTCTTTAAGCAGGGAGATGCCCAACGTGACAAGCGGTCCAACGGCAGCAACCCACACAGCTTTAGAAACTGGGGTGCCAATAAATACACCAACATACACGGCCATCTCGTCCGTTCACTCCATTCAGCTTGCCCGCCCAGGCCTTTAGAGAGCATTGAGTCCCAGTGGGTTAGAGTCCGCTTTGCACTCGAGGAAGATAATGATCGTGAGCGGGAGGCTGAGCGACAGGCATGCGTTGAAGCTATGGCGAGATTCAGGGCTGGACTCAAGGTCAGTCGCGAAGCGGAAGTTGACTCTTTTCTTGACACAGATTCATCGATCGCCGGCCCTACTACTCAACTCTCTCAGCTGAAGAACACCACCGCTGAGGATGCCCACGACATCAAGGCTAAGGGCAGTGCTGAAAAGAGGACTTCTCTCAATGTCAGAGTGCACTCCAGTCCTACTGCGGCCTCTCCCAACACTCGACGACATAGTACTACACTAAAACTCATGGCAAGGCAAGGAACCCACTTCAGCGGTACAGGTAAAGCCAGAGTCAGGATCAGAAAAACTCCCATGTCGGTTAGGTTCCGCCACAGTCTGTGCAGATCCAACGGCATCCCACTCAAGACTCAATCGTGTCGACTTGGTCGCACTGTCAGTACCAGCCGGAAGCTCCTCAACCAGGACAGTGACCCCTGCCATGGCAATACTCCCGCCCCTGTGAGCATCGCTACAGCGGAGATGGCAAGTGTTCAACTCAGTTCACAGGAATCTATAGCGAACAAGAGTGGTGGTGATTTCACTTTCGCCGACTGGTTCATTGCTGTCATGTTTGCACTTCAATACCTCATCTGGATAACTCTGGGTTGTCTTACTATATCCGTACTAGGAACCTAACAACCTTCGAGTTTTACTTAGCTATAACCAAGTCCTTCAGCGAATTGTTCAGTCGAGATTAGCTTGTTCAGGATAGATACCCATTACACATCATTGCTGCAGGAGAAACACATTTGCATCAACAGGCATGTCTGGGTAGACCCTCGAGTTACTCGTGTAAGAAATGCCCATATCCCTTTTTCACTCTTAAACTCAATACAACAAACTGCCACAGCACCACCTTTTATTCCATTTACAATGCCACAAAGCCATGTGACGCATGCTCTACCCCAGGTATGAGTTACAATCTTATGCTATCCACCCACAGTCAAACCAAGACTGAATGACTCTCCTATCCGAAAATGAATCGCCATACTATTACAATGCTCCTAGATGAGAAAAAACCATGTATATACTTTGACCCCTTGCTCAATGACCGCCTACTCAATCACAATGTCCTCCCCGAGTCTTCTCAGGGGTAGCTCGCCCACCATTTTCTCCACACTTCCAAAGGTATTGACAACGTCCTTGGACTCTTCCGAGAAGCCCATGCGCATGCGTCCGACGCGCTCCCACACGACTCGTCCATTCCTTTCAGTCCGTTCCACCACGAGAAGCATCACCAGCGACTCTTCGACGAACCAGAGCACCGTCATCTGCTCTCCCTTGGCATGCCTCTCAATGTACTCCCGAATCGACCCAGATCCCCGGCTTAGCCGAACATCGACGCTCACCCGGTTAAAGATCCAGCCCTCGGGGTGCGTCCGCGCCTTGACCCGGTCCAGCACGAACGGGTTCGGCACGTGAATACCATACGGACGGATAGGCAGCGATGGAGGTGCAGGAGGCATGCCCGTAGCAAGGGCCGAGGCGCCAAAGTCGTACGCCACACTGCCGTCCTGGTTGACGAGGACAATGTTGGGAGAGTACGTCCAGCGGATGGAGTTGGGGTCGTTTCGGGACACGTGTGTCGCCGTGACGTAGTGGTGGGCGTTGTACTTGCGCTCCCGAGCCTTGCTGTCCGGGTCCACGACAGTGATGGACGAGTACAGGTCGACGGGACCCTTCCATCCAGCCCATGTCCAGCTGGGCATGTGGGGTCGTCTCGTAGCTACCACACCGTCTTTGTGATGCCAGAAGCATGTTGAGAGAGCAAACATGTCGCGAGTGCGTGGGAGACCTGTGGTTGGCACAACCTGGTCCAGCTGGGGTGCCCAGACGGGGATGCCCAGGATGTTGAAGATCTTGCCAGGACCAACCGTAGTCTCGACTCGTTTCAGAATACCAAGGATCGCGTTAAGTGAGTCTTGATCGTAGGTCAGATCGCGTCGTGTGTAGTTGCCGATATGCTGGTCAGCCTCTCGGAAGATGCTCAGTGTGCTAGGGTCCTCAGCCTTGCCAGGCAATCTCTTCCACCGCTCCCAGCTACCATCGACAAATGATACACCATTGAATAGACCCGGTCGCATAAAGTCGCACATTCTCTGCTCTTCCATGTCGTGGTAGAACTCGAGAGGCAGGATGAGTGACTCAGGACAACACATGCCTTCACACTCCCAGTACATCTGCTGGTCGGTGAAGATGAGTCGTCGACGCGCCAGAAGACCCTCCTGATACGTCCAGCCTCGCTGGTACCACGCCGAGTTCTTGATGGCGAGTCTCGGATCTTGAAGACTCGACACGAGGGTAATGTCTGAGTTGACAAACTCGTACTTTGGCTGAGGGGGTCGATTCCTCGATCCCACACCAGGGAGACCGTAGTCGGCGTCCTCACCACATGCCGCGATGATGGCCAGGATAGCGCCCTCAAAGATCTCGTCCATTCTCGCAATCTGCTGCATCTTCTCGGCCGGCCGCGTGTGGTCGATACATAACCTGTCGACCCAAAGATACCTGACACCGAGATCCTTGGTGGCGATGATGGCGTCCCAAATCACCTTGGGCCAGCTCCCAGGAGCTGACTTCTTGTTTCCCCACACGTAACTGAGAGCGACGTAGCGATCCGTGATAGATGCGTCCACTACTGTTGGCGGGTTCTTTGCACAGTCGACAAGTCGAAATCCGGGCATCTCATGTGTGATGGGTTTCCGTCCACAACGACCTTGGTGATAGAACTCGCAGAATCGAAGCCAGTCCTGGCCGATGGACATGTCAATCGTCTGCTCAAGCTCACGACCCCAGATTCCACGCTTCAACCAACCACTCGTGTCGGTAAATGAGCTTGCCCGTGAGTGCCTCCCCTCAGATCGCGCACTCAAAAGCTCAGTCGGGGCCGTGTCAGGCATGGTCCGGTAAAGCATGCCCGAGTCGCGGAACCAGTCAGCGCTCACATCCCAGCTGAGAGCGCCATCGCCGCTCTTCTTGGGTACGACGCCTAGAAAGGCAGGGCTGAGTCCCTTGCTCTTGTTCTTTGCTCCATGACCCTGCTCAAACATGATGTGACTATCAATGAGATAGTTGGTGTCTCTGCTCGAAAAGCCAGAGAGGTACAAATCGCCCTCTCCTTCGCTGGGAATGTGCACGGACAGAAACAGCTTGCATAGAGGGCACTTTGTGATGAAGCGATTCTCCTCAAGCTCCTTCAAGCGGCCCATAGAATGCTCCTTGTTTTCAAAGGTGTCTGCCGCTGCCGGATCCAAGGCCCTCATGAAAAAGTCGTCCATGGTGTCAAAGGTAGAGTCGATATCAGCCGCCCAGCCAGCGCATGCCCGACAAAGGTTGGGATCCTGAGGCTGACCGCCCGACCTGTCGGAATGGGCTGAAGGGCTGCGACTCTTTCGCCAGCTGATGCGACGGATGAGAGATGCTCTCCGTGGCTGTCGGTCCTCATCCTCTGGAGGAGGATCCACTGTGAGATGCTGCATCATGTTCTTGAGAGGATTCCGTGATCGCCGCTTCTCGACGCCGCCGGGCGACACCGGTGGCGTGGTGAAGGGTGAGCCAGGCTCAAGCGTCTCTGGCATGATGGCGGATGGTATGCTTCAGAGCGCACACAAATGATGTCAGACGGAAAGAGTGAAGATGTAGTCAAAGGAGACGCCGTGGACGCTCCGTGATTCTCGGGGTCGAACCGGTGGTGTCTCACGGCTATCACCCCCCGTCTCGGCTCCTGCTTTCCGGGGTCCCACTCTTGGCTCTGCCTGAGATTGATGGCTTGTCCCACCGGCGCCGAAAAAAAGGACAGGGGCTTTAGGGGGCAATCTAGCGCGGTCGGGGGACGATATAATAAGAAGGACGGCAATAGAGTAGAGCCTCGAGTCAAGCAAGCGAAATGGTTTCCGTCCGGCGGGAGATGATGGCCTTTACCCCGGCGGACAAGGCTTCGGCTTCGGCTTCTCCAGAGCCAACGGCGTTTAGTGAAGCGAACGGCGTTGGAGACAAACGAGATGAAGGCGGTGCAGGCTGGGCTTGCCGCTGGAGGCTGCTGTATGGATGGGAGGTGGTGAGGCGGGGTTGGAAGGTCGTTGGGGGCCGAAAGCTGAAGGGAGAAGAGAAGTTTTTGTCTCGGCGTGACGGGTTGGACAGAGATGAAGTAGTTCTTGTCTTGTTGCCTTGTCTTGTCGCCTTTGAAATAGACAATATCCTATCCCATCCGTGCCTTGGCTCGCCTTGGCTTGCGAGATGACGAGAGCAAGGATTCACACGATATGGATCCTCCCCCTGGGATCTGGGGCCCGAAGGAAGGAAATCTTGGTGGTCTGGTCGAATGGCGCCAGCTGAGACAACCCACAGCGACCGACGAGGCCAACAAACGTCAGTGCCTATTGGTCGAAAAGCTGGCGGTGTGTTGGTGTCTACTGTAAGAGCAGCCGCCTGAGGCTATCGCGCAACCCTGGGTGGACGAGGCTGGGGCTGCCTGTGACACTGCCTCAATTGAGGCGCGAAAGAAGGATGCGTTGTTTGATTCACCAAAGATCCAATTTGTGATGATGAAGAAGCATGTTTTCGCGAGAAAGGTCCCAAGCCTTGGCCGTGTTTCAAAGTCACGGGCATGATCATGTGGAGACACAGACGCGCCTTTCTTGTGCCGGTGCAGCTATTCTCGGGATGGACTTATGACGTAGCCGGGCGCTTCACCAGCCAAACTCAACAACAGCCTGATCAAGGCCATCTCGCATAGCAGGTATTTCTCGCACATTTGTGATTTTTGAGAGAATAACTGCGTCTTTAACCGGGCAAATTGTGCAAATCCTGCTGAAAAGGCGCAGTCGCTGCCTTGGTTTCAACCCCGCTCGCGGCTGAACGTGAACATGCCCAAAAGCGGCTGATCTCAGCTCTTGGCCCCAACACAGCCCAGATTGCCTCCATTCTGCGCCCATTTGTTTGACGAGGTATTTTTAGATCTTGAAGTCTTTGAGAAAGAAGTCTCTACAGAGTAAAACATCTTTTGTTTGCTGGATTAAATGGTTAGATCTGCCTTGCCAAGGAATCCGTTCATCTTAAATACCCTAAACCGCTCACCAAGATGTCCGTAGATTCACGGCGTTCACTCTCGAACCTACACTCTATACGCTTAAATAATCAGGCTCATAACCATAGGGTAACCGAACAAGACGATTAAACCAGGTAAACACTAGTGTATCTCCATAGTTCGTAGATATACCTCTACATAGCATAGTCCCCCCAGGTATCTAGGTATGTAAAGAGACACTTGAAGCGGCAGTCTATCAACCGTCACACACTACACCCACTAACCAACTCCTCACCATCAATCTTCAACACCAAACCATCCATCTCGGCACTTATCCTCCTCTCCACTTCCCGCCACGGCCCTTCCTCCCTCCCGTCTAACCCCCCACGTCATCCCCCAAGCAGAACCCATCTTCTCCTCTATCAGACTAGCTTCCCCCAGTAGTTCGTCTCCCGGGTGCGGCGGTAATCGCCAAATCTCGGGTCCTCGTTTCAGATCAGCAATCATCTGCCCTCCTTCCACGTTGCCTTGTGACGTCGCTAGCTCATCTGCTAAAGTCGCCCTATCTTGAAGCCACGAGGTAGATCTTATCACGAGCCGGTCCGAAGGCCGATGTGCCGAAGAGTTTATCACATGAATGTTAAATCGAAGGATCAAGTCACAGAAGAGAAAGAATCTCAGGCATGCGGGCTCAATTCACATCTAGCGCTGCGCTACCTCGAAAAACCATGGCGGTCACAGTCGCTCACTCGCACGTCTCTGTGCCACTACCAAATAATCCAATCCATTGTTTGATTGCCAATCCGACTCTGCTCGGTTGAGGGGATGCTCCCCTATTGCGTATCCGTGGGAGACATGGTCGTCAAAGACCTGAGGCGAGTGTTGTCGGTTTGAATGGAGTTGGGAAATTTAGTGCTGTGAATGTCAGTGACTGTAGAAGAAGACACTGGCTGGGTACTCACCTTGCAGCAAGAGCAGGTGTTGCAGGCAGTGTTCTCGTGGTTGCAGCAGGAGCTAGAGGCTGTTAGCCAGATGATCAGGA
The DNA here is from genome assembly GCA_027569015.1 of Ascodesmis sphaerospora. Classification (NCBI taxonomy): domain Eukaryota; kingdom Fungi; phylum Ascomycota; class Pezizomycetes; order Pezizales; family Ascodesmidaceae; genus Ascodesmis; species Ascodesmis sphaerospora. Next base: position 2,028,054 of record JAPPUR010000005.1, read on the forward strand.
GAATGATGGTCATCTCGAGTCGATCCCAGGTGCTCTGCAGAGGCCAAGCCCTCTGTACAAGAGACCAGGAGACTCAAAGAGCCATTGATGAGGAGTGCTCACCAGGGAGACATGTTGATGGTTGTTGGTGAAGAAAAGTCTTCGAAAATGTTTGTAAGTGTTTGATGTGAGTGTTGAGTGTTGGATGCTTGTTTGATGCAGAACAAAAACTCGATTTGAAGGGGGAGGACGAGCCCTTCTTATACCTGCTCGAGACGGAGCAGGACCTCCTCCTTCATCCCACCCTCTCTTGGAATCTCAAGCATCCATCCTCTTCCGTTGCCTGATCATCGTATGCTGGCGTGGGCGTGGGAGGTCGGAGTGGGAGGTGCTCCACTCCCCGTGCAAGGACAAGTTCCGTCCTTGAGTGTAAGAGATGTCCAACCATGGCCTGGGGGCCTCTCCCAATGTCACGCGGCACCGACGCCTCCCACCCCGCATACACATGTATAGTGTAGGAGGGCTTATTCCCGTAATTGGCTGGGGCCATGCACGCTGCTTTCGAGCACAGCTTCCCGCAGCACACCTCTGCAGTGCGAGCTACTCGGCATGTTTCGAGTTCCCACACAAGCTCTGTTTACTCATGCCCAGATGCAGTGTCCTCTTCGTTGAGCTCGCCTCCCTCGATGGCGAGCTTCTTGTCAATGTTGCCGGCCGGCCAACCGTCGTGAGCATTGTGTCGCACTGCAGCGTTGATCCTACAGAATCGAACGGTCCACGCCGAGCACATCTCTCGCGGGTGGGGACGAAGTCTATCCGGATCTCTCGAGTTGGTGTGATTGGCGTGCGGGTGAGGCCTTCTGCTGACCTCTGAGTGGGATCTAGTTGGGGGGACGGCCACGTAAGGGCTGCCTCAAGGCCGGGACCATGTTCCAAAACGAGGCATCGAAGCGCTTGTAGCTGAGTCCGGATTCCGATAGCTCAGGCTAGCTGCCAGGTACGAGAGACGGTACCTGGACATGGCGATGGGACTTGTAAGCTCTGAGTGGGGGTTGACTAGGCCGTCAATGGGAACCCGGTTCTCATAGAGCCGGGTACCGAGCAGAGACATGGGTTCGTATCTGTCGTCCACATCGGTGAATACAAGCTGAAGCTTGGGGCGTGCCATGGTGGTGAAGCTCTGTTACACTTGGGGACCCTGCCTGCGTGGCGGGCTGGGGCACAGTTCCCACTTGGGCATGACGGGCAGGCTCGTCCTGTACGTGGACAAATGAGGAGGCCTCGAATGCTGGATGAGGGGGGGCGACACGGCGTGGGTGTTGCAGTGGATCGTGCTCGGCGTGTAAGAGGGTGAGATCAGGGTGAGTAGACGTCGACGAGATTGGACCAGTGTAAAGATGGACATGGGGATCGAGTAGGACAAAACATGTGAGTGTGGATTGCTCTCTTGCAACGACAGCCGCCGAGTGGAGCTCTGGATGGGAGCCGTTGTGCTGGGGATGGCGGAGCCAGTGATGGGTGAAGCCGGAGTCGTGAATGACCACGATAAGGACAACATCAATTGATGCTGCGGCCGTCGAGATGGACGCTATTGCAATAATGGTGGCAGCGGCAGAATACACTGCGACTAGCTCAACGACGTGAACCAGTCAACATCACGACGGCAGAGCGTGACGAACCAGTGTGATGAGCACGCGGCCAACGTGATGTGAAGAGGGAGTGTGAGGAGTGACCAGGCCGCAGCATGAGATGAGGGATAATTGGGAAACGGGGAATGGAGAATCCCAAGGTGGATGGGACCACAAAAGCCCAAGACATGGACCGCTCAGAGCGAACGACTCAGGAAGCAACCCGGATCCGTTATGCATGCATCCCACGCATACGGTTTTAGCTGGACTGGGAGAGAGGGCAGGTGGTGTGTTGTACCAGAGGTACTTGGGGTCGATAGACAAGAACGCCCTCCAACGGCGTGCGTGTATACGACGAGCAGTAATGGGAAAACCGAGGGGAGGGAGAAGAGACGACAGCAGGGATGCGTCGTCTAGAGGGAGACAAACGGGGGGTGACTCTGCCATGAACCAACAAGCGTAGGACTACCACGACGCCCGGTGATGGGATTTTAGTCATGGGAAACCACCGGGCTATCGGGTGGTGTGGGCGATCCAGCGTGGGAGAGTGAATAGGATCGCAGGGTTGGGGGAGAAGTGCTGATATGGGAAAGGGGGCAAGGCCGCCATGACCCACGCGGGCGTGGGAGGTCAGGCTAGAGGTGACCAGAAACAAGAAGACCAAAGAGAGATGGGGGTAAGCTGGAGGAAAACAAACTTGACAAGAGGCTGACAATGACAAGGAGATATGGTCAGGCGCTTACCTCGGCGTGAGAGAAATGCCCATTCACCAAGGCGTACATGGCTTCATGGTCGACCTTTGCTGATAGGCAAACCCTCTGCCTCACGACAAGTGTCTGCTTCTCCTACTTCCTCGACGCTTCTTACCACTTGTAAGCACACAACAACATCAGCAACAGGTCTCCTCATCAACTGCATCACATCCCCAACCACCACGTCCATTCTCGGGGTCTGGGATGTTCCTCCGGCAGGCATCACGACGACCCGGATCAAACCCGATCAACAAGGACACGCGACTCGTTCCGGAAGGCAGCCGTCAACGTGGGATACGTTTCTTTTCCTGTAACAAGAAAGCCTGCTCGCATCGCGGATACACCGTGCCGGGGGATCCTCTTTCTTTCGTGGGGGAGGACTGCGAGACGGTGAGAGTAAGAGAAACTGAAGAAAAATTCTTTCAGCCTTCATCGTCAGACTCGGGAAGCAACACGTCCGTGGGAATGGGGCCATGGGGTCCTTGGACCATGCGAGTCGACGTGGATTGAGGCATATACCGTCTTTTCGTCCCGGGAGAGTTCCCAAAGAACAAAAGGATGTTGACGTCTCGGGGGCAGAGGTCCTGCGAATTCGTGACCGTCAGATGCTCGTGGCGATGGGCAAACATCCTCGAGTTGAGGATGAGCCAGTCTCTGATGAGACCTGTGTCGATTTGACCGATCCATGATTCTGTTCGAGTTGTCCTGACTGAAGGGTCGGGAAGAAAGGGATGTTGGTCCTCAAGGTGAGTTCCTCAGAACAAGTCCAAGAAACCATGAACCATCCAACAAGTACATGGTAAAAGCTCGACAACATTCATCCCCAGAGAGAAGCAGAACGAAAAAAAAACCACATCTCGGGGCGACCTCATTCTTTATACTCACACTTTACCAACAACACAACCAGTCTCAGCCTTATCAATCCTTTTCCCACCCCTGGATCGTGGCTTGCTTCCTTGAATGCAACGCCGGCGCTTCAGGATCTACGAAAATGCACGCCCATCATCTCAAATGTCCTCATGTGGGCGATTTTGGGTGCGGTTGTACCAAGCAAGAGTGGTGTTGGGGTGGTGTTTTGCAAGGAAAAAGAGGACATCAGGGTGTCCATCAAGGTGCGCGACTGTCCATCCGGGTTCTCACTCGAGGGGAATGGGAGCACGCACGGTTCTTAGTGGTGCGATGCAGAAATACTCTAAAAAATGCAGAGAATTGCTGCAGAGTTGATGTATTTTACTATCTTTCTTATAAAAATCACTGTCAACAATGGGAGTGATTTTATTAGTTTACGGTGAGACTATCTTGTTCGCGAAACCTAGTTGTTCTTGGCAGGGAATAGGCTTATCAACTCGTACTGGGGTCAGTAAGCCGCTGGAAACTCGACTCACGAAAAACACTTTGGAAACAAGAAACAAGACATTGGTCAAACAAATAATGAACCCTTGCTAGTCTGTTCTATACCTATATCACCTTAGCCTCTCCCCCTTTCCCGACTTGGCGTTCTCATATCTTGCAACCTTCCCCAGATCAACCCGGACTTGATCACATCTCTCGTACAGCATGCAAGGCACGAATCTTGCCGATATGAGAGAATCAAACCCTTCTTTGATGCAGATGTGTTGCATTCTGACCGGTTGTGGCACAGTAGCATCCAGACTCGAACCCTGGCTCCTCTTTGATGCCGACCACCCTCGATCGTTTTCGGATACTCGACCCGACCCAGAGTTGCTCGAATGCTTCACGGCCAGAACTGGCTTATGCAAGCTTCTGAAGCAGCCCGTTCCTCTCAAGAGCCATACAAGCGCAGCTATTATCAGACAACCACCTCTGTCACTACTCGATCGTCATCTACGTCATAGTTATCCTTTCTCTGATTCTGTATACTAAGCAGATATCTCACAGTCTTGTCTCAACTCCCAATTGCCTCTATTATTGACAACAACGAGCCTTTCCCGGCCAACCGCAGTACACTTCAAACAGGTGTTGGCTACCGAGTCCGATCCTCACCTCGCCCTTTGAAATCCTTCGAGGTTCATACGACATACAACTCCCCATCGGCCCCCCTTCTTCAGACGACTCTCCCGACCAAACCACCACATACGACCATAGCTCGTAGAGAATACGGGGTCCCGTCCGCTCCCCCAGAGTCAAGCTGCGAAGCGCCGGATTAGTAGTTGGGTCGGTGACGACCAGCGAATCCCCGGTGTTGTATGTTTTTTGCTTCCTTTGCTTTTTGATATCCTTCTTCGATACTTCGTTGTTGCCTTAGCATCTCGAGAGGTCGCTGTCACTTTTCTTGCTTATCCTTGGGTGCCAGTGATCCCTAGCTCGACACCTGCAATACTGGATCGAAATCAAGCTGGGAGTACCTGGAATCGATCTTTCGGTCGTTGCTTTACTCGTCCATAGAGATAAAGCACAACTATTGCTCGATATTTCAGACCTACTGGTTACTGGATATCTGCGGACATGGGAATGTTGACACGGTGTATTATATCAAGCCTTGGTCCAACGGCTGGTAGCTAGTCCAGACATCGTTGTCGGACCCCAAGAGAAGCAATGAGTTATCGAGGGATAGATATTTATTCTCTGCAGCCTTCTTTTGAGTATGCAATACCACTTGAATTCTCTGTGGTGTGGGTAACTATCAACATTATCGAAACTGGGTGACGGGCTGATACGATACAGTCCCACGGTCTCAACCCGCCCTAATATGTAGAAGTACAAAAGCAAACCCATGGCACCAGAACCCCACGTGTTCGATTCTCGAGAGAGGAGGGCTTACTCTTACCCCAGAACCTGAGCAGATTGCCAAGTTTGGACGTGAACCAAGTGCCAAGCCAATCACGGGCAGCGTAAGATTTAAACGGCTATAACAGCACCTGGTATACCGTCGTTGTATCCTCTGTGATAGTTGAAGACGATTCGTGTTGCATCATTATCAAACACTATCTTCTAGTAGTCGATCTCTTCGGTTGAAGCACGTTGTGATCCCGCCGGTCTGCCGTTCAAGCTTTCAGCTCGTGCTCTTGATTTTCCAAGCTCCAAGACAAACTGGTCATGAACTCTAGAGGATAACCCTACTCCGTCGTTTGGTGAGATAATTAATGGTCAGGCTCACACCAGCTGCTCTGCTGGTGCTATTTAACATCCGTTTAGATCTCGTCCACAATAACCAAGCTGAAGCTGTTGGGTACAGGCGGAAAGCTACCAAGTTCACAAACTCACTATGTTTCTACTAGACCTTCCTTTTCAGCTACCCACTGATGCAATTCGGGTTTACTCTAGTAACGAAACTCCTCACCCTTTATCCAGAGCCAAGTAAGAGTATGCCTCCCTGACGGCACAAGTACTCCTCGTTAGTATTGTATCAGCCTACCCAAGTCCCGAGTTATGGTACTCTTTCAACCTCGGGACCTTTGGCCAACTGACTCTGTACATTTTTGCTGTGAGACGGTTCAGTGAATGTTGACATCACCTCAATTCAAGCTGACAACTGCTGCTGCACTGGGAGTGGGGACGACCACGACAGGGTATAATTACTTCCAGATACGAGGCGTATATATCAAGTTTATACCAAACACAGGCTATAAGACTACTGAATGGAGCTATATGAAGCCACTATCTTGTCTTGTGCATCGAGTGAGGCATCAATGAGATGCCATGGGCCTCACCAGTCTCACGAGGCCTACCTAACCGACTTGAGGATCGATGGCTTTTCTGTCCGTAAGAGCAGAGCTTAACTTAAATCGCAAAGGAAACAGGGATATCGAACACATCAATATTGGTATTTCACGTCACCATTTGACTGATTGTATGTCATGCCGAATGTCCCTGTTGTCATCTTGGACTGGAGTAGATACCTAATCTACAAGGCCCTCCTGAGAAGTTCACAGAAACGCCTCTTGATGAGAATCTACCTACATATTTCCCTCTTGGTGATCCTCGCTTTGAATCGGTGCAAGGAAGTGTCATCGCCCCTGTTCTAGGCCGACCCTGACTGGGTTGTTAGTACAAACCCTCCGTCTCTCAAAGATAAACCAGAGCGCCTCACTATCATGTATGTCAAGCATTAAAAGACGGCCACCCAATAGCTAGCCTAGCTAGATACTAGTCCAACAACTCGAGTGACTGGGGAAACCCGATAGGCAAGCTAATCAGTGACCGTTGAAGCAAGTCATCGGTTGCTCCACTTGGTCAACTCTATCCCACATGCTTCATGTCCTGACAACTCCCCTAAGATGTCTTAAACTTGGAACAGATAAATTCTACGAGTGTCTAGCTCTCTTGACGAATTTCTACGCCTTTTAGTTGACATTTTCTGTTACTGACAGCTCGACTGTTTAGATCTCACCGATTGACTCACCCGGGACCGATGCGGGTCCAAAACCAGCTTCCTCATCAGGAACCACGCGACACTCATCTCCAGCCCTCAATCTAGCGCAACAGGGAAAACTACATAAAATAACATCAAAGTAGGATATCTCTCGGAGAGTAGAACATTCTCTCACAGCATTGACTCACCAGGACTTGAGTAACAATGTCTTCAATTACCCTCCGCCCAGCAACCCTAGCCGACAGCGACGCAATCTCCAACATACACTTCGAAGCCCTCAACAGATACCACATCTTCTACTCCGCCTTTTTCCAAAAACATCCACGCGACATCATCCGTATCGCAGACAGCGGAGCAATCCAAGATTCAGGGAGGACCGTGGTGGTGGCAGAGGATGAGGAGGGGGGAGAGATCGTGGGGTTCATAATCTACCAGATCGTGAACCCGAACTCGAACAAGAGCGACGAGGATACAACCGATGGACCTCCGCTTCCCATCTCGGAGCCGAAGGAGCACCTCAGGGAGTTGTGGGATCGGTTCAATGAGAGGAACGCGGAGATGGACAGGTACAAGGAAGAAGCTATCAAAGGACAGAAACACTACGGCACGTTTCCATCTTTAAAGCCTGTTGAATATTATTTACTGACTTGTTATCCAGAAGTACTCCAACTCATGGTTCACCCGTCCCACCAGCGAAGTGGGGTCGGAGGCCGGCTCCTAAGCTCCGCGCTCACCAAGGCCGACGCCGACTCAGCTCCGACCCTCGTCACGTCTTCGGCCGAAGGCCACGGGCTGTACCTCAGAAACGGATTCCGCTCTTTGGGAAAGACGTGGCCGGTGGACAATGCGCTCTGGGCGGGAGAAGCCGCAAAGCTGGACGAGAAACTCGGACCTGATTTTGTAGCGGCGTGCAGCGACCTTTACGAAGAGGAGGATTGCATGATCCGGCAGCCCAGCTTCCGGAGGTGTTGACTCTACATGATTGGCTGGATCTGCGCTCGGCATCTAATTCGTATTCGGATTTGCAGGGCCCCCGCTCCAATCATTAGATAAGATCAAGATAAAATCCAGGCACAGAGATGCTGTTGAAGGGGGGCAAAGCACGACCCCTGGTGGGCCGGTGCAGGGAAATTAATTGAACGGACACCGCCAAACCCCGGCACCGAAACGAAAACAGAAGGGTCTCTAATAAAGAAAAAAAAAACTGGCGACCCTTTTTTAACTCGAACAATTCACTCTTTAATTCATTTCATCAGAGTCAATTGAGTGCGGATCGTGTTGCTTTTGGTTCCTTCTCTCGTGTTGCTCGTCGCCCATCATGGATTTCCTCCTCGAGATCCTCGACCCCTACGTCTTCGACTACGGATACGCTTACTTCTTCCCCCAACAATCCTCCTCCTCTCCGGCGTCTTCCGGATTCTCGAGCAACACGACGAGCTTCACCGACTCGGCCTCAAAGACACCCTACGACGATGCCTACTCCCTCAACTTTGGCTCCTCGCTCGCGCGCGACAACATCTACCGCCAGTGCGCCTCCATCCTCCTCATCGCCGGCTTCGGCGCGTCCATAATCTACGTCATCTCGGCCGCCCTGTCATACTACTTCATCTTTGACCGTCGTCTCGAGTACCACCCGCGTTTCCTCAAGAACCAGATCCGTCAGGAGATCCAGTCTAGCTTCTTCGCCATCCCCATCATCGACCTCCTCACCCTGCCCTTCTTCCTCGGCGAGGTCCGCGGCAAGAGTCTGCTCTACACCAGAATCGACGAGTACGGCTGGTGGTGGCTCGGCGTGTCTACTCTCCTCTACATGGTCTTTAACGATCTGGGCATCTACTGGATTCACCGCCTGGAGCATCACCCCAGTGTCTACAAGTATGTCCACAAGCCTCACCACAAGTGGATTAGTAAGTCAAGCCTCTCTCCCATCATGAGAACCAAGCTAACAACATCAGTTCCCACGCCCTGGGCCGCCATCGCCTTCCACCCCGTGGACGGATACCTTCAGTCTCTCCCCTACCAGTGAGCATCCTCCAACCTCCTCGAAATCTTCAGCTAACCTCTTCAGTGTCTTTGTCTACATCTGCCCCATGCAGAAGCACCTCTACATGTTCCTCTTCGCCCTTGTCCAAGTCTGGACCATCCTCATCCACGACGGCGACATGATCACCGGCCACTGGCTCGAAAAGTTCATCAACTCTCCCGCCCACCACACTCTCCACCACATGTTCTTCACCTGCAACTACGGCCAGTACTTTACCTGGGCCGACAACTACTGGGACTCGCACCGCCCCCCCATGCCTGAGCTCGACCCCATCCACGACGCCCTCAAGGTCATGCGCGAAAAGGGCCTCGTCGACAAGGACGGCAACCCCATCAAGAAGGCCAAGGGCGAGTAAGCCTTGACGTTATGATACGACCCTTTCAATCCAAACACATATGGGCCCACGCTCACAATTACGAACGGCCCTTCTGATGCCGGCATCATCACGGAGACCCTCGGCTTTGTCCAGACCTCGGGCTCCTACGAAAAGTTTGACGAGGAATCAAGTAGACATTTTATAATCACAGCGATGCATACAAGTTATTTTTTGTTGACAGGAAAATGTATTGACAAGAGGATATTAGCGATAAGCATAATAGTGAACATTCTGAGACCCATGACACATATCCTTAAAACCTGTCCACCAACTCTTCACGACTACCTACCCCCTTTTGTTTCAACTCGCTTTGTACTCGAGTCAACCACGAGGCTTAGACCTCGGGCTGACCCTGAGCCATGGGATGCGTGTCGATTCCCAGGCCCATTCGTCGCTTGAACGCCTTCCAGACTTCCAAAAGACCAATGTACATGACAACACAGCCGGCCACAACTCCCCACTCCCAGGTGAGGCCCTTGTGCTTGAAGACCTCAGTGTTGAGGTAGGGAATGTACACCACGGGGAAGATCATGACGAAGCCAAAAACAACTGACCAGAAAAGGAATCGGTTGTGGTAGATGGTCTTGAAAACCGAAAACGGTCCAGACCATCGCTCGTCCATCGCAAAGAGACTGCGATGGAAGTGCTTCACCTCCCACGCCGTCACCAGAAGGAGGAAGCTCAGCGTGGAAAAGGTAGTTGCTCGAGCACGGTACACGAGATCACAGCCCTCCGTTCCAGCTTCGTTGCACTCGGCCGGCATAGAGTGATAACCCTTGCCAGACGATGCGTAGTTGACGAGCATAAAGGCGCAAAGGCAGAGGGAACCAGAGCAGAAGCCGTACACGAGCTGGTCGCGAACCAAGTCCCGAGTAAAGACGCCAGAGCGAAGACTGCGGGGAGGTCGACGGAGAATATCAGGAGAGGCTTCCTCCAGGCCGAGACCCAGGGCAAGAGGTGAGGAGGTGACAAGGTTGGCCCAGAGAATTTCAAGAGGGGACAGAGGGAAAACGGCGACATTCTTGACATCCTTGAAGGCAAGTCCGATAAGAAGGAGAATGACTTGCGCCAGGTTGGATGTGAGAAGGTGCAGAAGGAACTACAACTGTTAGCAGGGCCTGGCAGCATGGGATTGAAAAACATACCTTCTGGATGTTGTCGGCAAGTCGTCGGCCCTCTTGGATACCAGTGACGATGGAGGCAAAGTTGTCATCGGTCAGAACCATGTCGGCAGCTTCCTTGGCTACATCGCTGCCACGGTCTCCCATGGCAATACCAACGTCAGCCTGCTTGAGGGCAGGCGAATCATTGACACCATCACCAGTCATGATACAGAAGGCCTTGCGGCGATGGAGCGCCTCAATCATTCGGACCTTGGTCAGGGGGCTACAGCGAGCAAGAACGACAGGCAGCTCATCCAGAGCGTCGATCTGGGCGTCGCTAAGAGCACCAAAGTCGGCCGCTGCCATGACGGTGTTGGTCTTGAGGGGAACGTCCTTGTTCAGAATACCAACCTCGTACGCGATGGCCGTGGCGGTCTTGATGTGGTCACCAGTGACCATGTGAACAGTCACACCGGCAGCGCGGCACTGGGCCACAGCACCGGCAGTTTCAGGGCGAGGGGGGTCATAGAGACCGGCGAGACCAAGGAACTCGAGTTGGTCCTCGACCTTGGCTCGTTCGTGGCAGTCTTGGACATTGCCATTCATAGCCTTGGTGGCGATGCACAGCACTCGCAAACCTTGACTAGCAAGCTCCTCGGCCTTGGCGAGGATTTCTTTCTTAAACTCTTCCGTCTCATTGAGCTTGGTCAGGAGAACCTCAACGGCACCCTTGGTGTAGACCTGACGGGTCTTTTCGACCTCGTTGCCGTACACGACACTCATGAGTTTGCAAGACGAGTCAAAGGGATGCTCAGCAACCAGCGTATCGTTGGGAGCCCTGTTCTGGCCGAATCTCATGGCAAAGACCTTGAGAGCAATTTCGGTGGGCTCACCAACAGCCTTCCATTCAGCATCTTCGGAAGCGGTGATGACACTACTAGAGTCGGTCTCCGGTTCCTTCTTGCCGTCCGTGACAGTGGCGTTGTTGCAGAGAGTAAGGGTTCTGAGGAAGGCGTTTAGACAGCTTCCAGCCAGGTCGGCGTCCCAGCGGACGGTGCCGCTTCCGGGATCATATGGGTTCGCAGTGCCTTCGACGGTTCCCGAGAGGTTACCGCGAAGCCAAACCTTGCGGGTAATCATGCGTCCTTGGGTCAGGGTACCAGTCTTGTCGGAGCAGATGTTGGTGACACCACCGACGGCTTCGAGAGAGGGCATTTGACGAACAATGACATTTCCGCGGACCATGGCCTTGGTGGCAACAGCCATCGTGACGGTCAACACAGCGAGCAGAGACTCGGGAATGACCGCCACACCAACGCAGATTCCGTAGAGCAGGACCTCATCGCTAATCTTCCAAAGGCTGACGGAAAAGACGATGATGGCGAGCAGAATGGCAAAGGCAAACAGGAGCAGGGCAAACTTGCTGAGAGTGACCTGGAGAGGAGTGCCTTCGAGACCGAGAATTCTGCGGGTGAACTGGTAGGCGTTGTACAGGGCACGACCAACGAAACCCCTTTCGGAGTTGTCGGTCTTGGTCTTGCGCAGGAGCTCAGCGATCTGGCCAACCTCGGTCTCCATACCAGTGGCGATGACGATGCCGGTGGCACGTCCACGGGTGACGGAGCTTCCAGAGTAGGCCAGGTTGACGCGGTCGCCAATGGGCATATCCTGATCGGTAAACACTGCCTCGGGCTTCTTGCTGATGGCAACAGATTCACCAGTGAGGAGCGCCTCATCGGTGGAAACGTTAATGCCTTGGACAAGGCGCAGGTCGGCGGGTACGACATCACCAGTGACGAGGGAGACTATATCGCCCTTGACGAGCGTTTCGGCCTTGACAGTTTCACTCTGGCCATCTCGGATGACCTTGCACTTGGGAGTGGACAGAGCATAGAGGGACTGAATAGTCTGCTCAGCGCGGTAGTCCTGGATCAATCTAGAAAGCGTTGCATGTTAGCAGGGTGCGAGCTTGGGGTAGCAGGGCTTGAAGACGCCATGGCAGCTTCAGGATATGGCTCAGGATTCGGCCTCGGTGCTTGGGGCTTCTGGCCTTACGCATGGCAAAATCACAGGCTTCACCGTGTGGCAGCAGAGGGACAAGTAAACGGGACAGAGAAAAGGGGCATAGCAATATGCGACAGCGATGTAGGGAGTGGCAGCAGCGGCAGCGGCCAGGCAGCAGCAGATTGGCTGAGCAGGCGCGGCGGCAAAGACATACCCGACAACGATGTTGAGGACAATGACGGCGGCGACGACGCCACCCTCAACGTAGTCCGAGATAGCAAACGACAGGGCGGTCACGGCGATGAGGACGACAGTCAGGGCATTGGCGATCTGCTGTATGAAGATCTCGTACAGAGAGATGCCCTTTGCGCCTTTGATGGAATTGGGGCCGTCCCGAGCCAGGCGGGCGGCAGCCTCCTCGCTACTCAGCCCATCGTCGACGTCCGACTTGAGGTCAAGCGCGACGGCCTGGGCAGAGAGGGTGTGAGGAGATCTCGGCTTCTCTATGGCTAGGTCTGGGGGCTCCGCTATAGGAGGCTGGTCGTCCTGTCCAGCGGCGACGGTCGACGAGTCCGACGTGGTGGTAGTGGCGTGAACTGCACCATTCGCGGCTTTAGATTCGGTTTCTCCCATCGAATGGGTGTTGGTGTAAGCGAAGGCTGTTGTGCCGGGCGGCGACGGGGGGGAGCTGCGACGACGGGCTCTTGGGGCTGGCTGCTCGACGAGACAACCAAGGAGATGTTTAGTAAAGGTAGGTTTGGCTTGCAAACAGTCCCAGAGGGAATGGATGTAAGATGAAGGGGATAAAGATACGTGAAAGGTGCTAGACCTGGTGAGAAAAGGAAGGGGAATTGAGGGAGAGGAAGGCAGCTTTATCTATCCGCGGGAGGCCGGGGAGGAAGGAGGGACGGGAGGGGCAAAGAATCACGGACGGCAAGCGAAGCCTCCCCTCTTCGCTCTCACACTCACAGCCTGGGAAGAACGTGGGAGCTCCGATGGAAACGGTCTCCCGGGGGTTGGCTTACAAGTGGAGGCCGAAGTGATTCGCAATGGATGCCGGAGTCCGGCCAGCGGGGGAGTGCAGGTGATTCAATTCCCACTGTGCAAACTACTGTGAGCTGGGAGATAGGGAACATGCGCCCGTCAGAGACAATTGGTGACAGATTTGCTTTGTGCCCATGGCTACAACCCCACTACGGGTGCATCTTGCTTTCTTCTTCTCATTGCGTGTGCGTGTACTTGTAAAGCCAAGGTGAGCTATCGAGCACGAGCATCGTCGAGATTAGGTTTGGTGGGCTACAGCGGGTCGACACACCCTGGGGGAACATGTCTGGCCAGCTTGTGACTGGCTGGGGAGACTTTGCCGCGACTTGCCAGCCTGCCTGCAGTGGCTGAGTGATCCAGTGGGGATGCATGTATCTCCAAGTACCGCCGCACGCGGGCGAATCAAGTCGGTGCACACCCCCAAGGTCACGAGGTCCATGTCGAGTGGGAGGGAGACGGGACGGGATTGGGAGACCAAGGCGCGCAAAAGTCGGATCGTCATTGTTGTGCTGTTCGTTCCTCTTCCCCTCTTCCGTTCGGGCCTGTTTCATTGTCGTCATCAAGAGTAATTGGGGCTAATGCAGCGACCTAGGGAACGGACGAAATTAGCCGCCCATCGCGGGGGTTGTCTACAGACGAGGGGCCTGGCTTGTGCGACTCGAAATCGCAAAGACTGTAAGACAATGCGGGGGAATACAGCTTTACCCATGGCATCCATGGCAGGTCGGTGCAAACTGGGAGGTCATTCCAAGGGGCAGAGGCGCCCAAACGGGCTCTCCTTGACCCTTTCAGCATGTGGCACACTCAAACGGCAGCGAGATCCCGTTGATACCGAGCTGTCCATCCACACTATCTCCCTAGCGTCCATGTTCCAGCAGCCATGTGTGGGAGGCCGTATGTATCCCAGAAATCCCAGAGAAACCGAGGCGCTACCTTCAGAGACAAGATCCAATGCCAAGCAGGACCATATCCACATGACGACCCTAGCTGATGCATCCCCATCAATCCCCCAGCGCCCAATCGCTTGCCGTCTCGCTGTTGCCGCTTCCCTCTTGATCAGGACGAAGGCTTGTTTGCCCTTGGCAATGGGCTTGTGCTTGGCGAGATACACCAGTGTACAAGACCTCGCTTTGCCATTATTGCGTGGTTGTTGTTGCTTCGCCTCAGCCAAGACGACGACCCATCACCTGCCAGTCCAAGAAAAGTCAAAGACTTGGCATTCGCAAGTGTTTGATCTGCTTGACTCAATCGACGTCTTCTTTTTTTCCGACCAGATGACCCTTTTCCGTCGCCTCCATTGCCTCTAGCCACGCGTTTCCCTGTACCTATCGAGTCCCCCCAGATTTTTCATCAATTACTTTTGCCTCGGAGCCTTTCCTCAGACGGTCTGGCCCAGGCATGGCCGTCGCGGCTCTTGAGACAAGAGGGCGCTAATAATTAAGCTTAAGCAGGGGCCTTTGCTTCAAACCACCTTGGAACAACAACCCCAACCCCGGTCCCACGGCTATTCCAAGGCACTTCTTTCTGCTTCCGGTGCTTGCGATGCGTCTGTGGACGTCACCATGCTTCGGTGAGTCTTGGCTGTTGTGGAATATCACCGCCATTTCACCGGGGCGAGTCTTTGACCAAGCAAGTACATGGGGAGGTGTGAATTGGACCCTCCCCCAGAGAGGGAAATAAATGCGCAGGCTACGTAATTTTAGCCAGTGGAGAAGGATCCTCTGATCTTCGACCTGGTTGCTGCGAGTCTCTTCTCCCACTGTGTAGAACGGCAAGGTTACGGTCAAGGGTCAAGTGTGAGGCGGACTAGTCGGGGCCGTCTTCTGGACTCCGGCCCGGCCGTGCGTATGCCATGTCCCGGCCGATGGCCGGGGTAGACCAGACGTCGTCCGACGGCCGAGACGGTCAGCAGCGGTAGTCACTCGGGTATCTGTAGGACAAGACGGGTGTAAAAGAGGAAAACAATAGCCATGAGAGGAGGCTTGTACAGAACGAAAGTAGACAGGTAATGGCGCTGGCCAGGCGTAAACTTACACGGAACTCCGTACCCGTTGACGCTCTCCCCTCCAACGTAACATCTCCAAGCAGGTACGGAGAACTATCCGTACAGGCAAACGGATATTCTTTGCAACCTCTCGCTCACCGAACCCAACCTCTCGTATCTCCGCGCCCACCATCACACCACGCATCCAGCGATCACTCCTCATTCTCACGTCTCATCCTCCCTTGCTTGTTTCCCCCCCACCTCAGCTACAACTTCACATCCCCTCAAGAACCATCCCCCGGCTTTTGCGGGGTACGCCATGAACTTGCTGATTCTCGACCGCTCCCCCGTAGGATGAGATGGTGTGGAGAATGCAACTGAAAAAAAAGCAACGCCAGTCGTCGGGATAATTAGGGACCTCACCGGCGGATGGGTGCCGAGAAGCCAGGAAGTTACCACATTAGGGAATGCCGGCTCTGCAGCCAGGGCACGTGGGCTTGGAAGAGGCACACGGTAGATGCTTCCAGTAGCTGTTGAGCGGTTCGTCATGGCGTTGCAGCACAAAGATGTTAATGAAAGTCCCTCAATTGCGTGGATGGATGGTACTGAGACATCAAGGGCCTCATCTCCGACGCCAAGCGCGTCCATACAACTCTACGCAAAAGCAGCCATGCACCAGGAACAGAGCAATCGGGTGATTCCCGGTCTAGATAACACCGAGGGAGCGATGGGCCAACGGCAGATAGGCAATGTCACGCATCCGTTTCTTCATCTCGGCACAGCTTGCCGATATTGTAGCTATCAATTGCCTAGATACACAATCGCACAGACACTTGTGCATTGTTGCGAGCCTAGTTTTCCCGTGATATAACCCAGAGACGAATAGAGGACCACGAGTAGATCTACAAACGCAAACAAAGCATGAAAGATGGCCTCATCCTAGCAGGTTGATGTACGGCTCCGGCCACTTCCCCCACACGAGTGGCTGATCGCCCAAACGCCCGCTCACCGGCGAGAGTAGCTTGATCTTGCGTCGCTCCTCGTCCACATCGGACACGTAGAGGAAACCCATGACGCCTGCGGCGCGGACCGTATCGGGAGACTCCTTAGGTGTCGCGTGCATAATGGCCAACGTCCAGTGTTGCATTGGGGTTGACGGCTCCTCGCGGGCTAATGTCTCGCCGTTGTAGGTCGGGTCTAGTAGGACGTTAGCAACATGTTTTCTCGCATGTAGGATCAAGGGTCAAGCATACGCTCTGGTGTATGGTACACGACGACGTTGTCAAAGTCTACCTGTTGAATCAGGGGGCTCAAGGTCCGTCTCGAGTCGCCAAAGAAGTACTCCTTGATAGCAGCCTCCCTTGCGTGCTGCATAAACATCTCGTCACGCTCAACGACGCCATCAGACTTGTCCAGGGGAACCACACTGATGGGCTCTCCAAGACTCGTTCGCTCACTCCCGAAGCGCTTTGTCAACTCCCCACTGATATGCGAGGAGCCAACCACGATGACAACATTGACTACAACCACGTCAGCATTCTGTCCAAGACCAGGTTCGTGGGATACCAACTGGAGAATTCATCCACAATATGTGCAACAAGGTCGAACCCGTCCTTGGTCTGCTCGGGGAGACCCGTGCCATCGATGATGACACCTGAACTCTTGACATTCTCGTCCTCGTTCAACCGTCCACTCACGCTACCCGCCAGCTTACTGACAAGCTCGCGGTAAAAGTCTGGATCCTCCTCGGGAGATTCTAGTCCATAGTAGAAGACCAAAGGTAGCTTGACAGGGACGCTGCTTGGACCGCTCGTTGGCGTACTACCCCAACCGTCCACTGCCTCAGGATCCATGACAGTCGCAAGCACGCTGGCGCTCAGCGTCCCTGGAAGACTAAGCAGCCCTTCCTTGGGGTCTGCGTTCACCACCAGAGGCTGGTAGCCCTGTCTCGTCGCATAACTCGTCAAAGTCCTCGCCAGCGTCGTTTTGCCCGTGTTGACTCCTCCTGTAATAAGAACCCTCGGCCCTTCTCTTCCATCTCTTGCCGCCGCTTGGCGCATATCGTTAAGCTGCCCATGCAGGTTCAGATGCGAATTGGCAACATTCTCGGTCGGGTTCCCGTAGTCAGCGATGGATTCGCTGTCGCAACGGCCGTCAATCTCGAGCTCGCATCCGTGCCAGGTCAAAATCTTGGACTTGACGCCGGAAAAGTTGTACGCATTACGGGGGGCTAGCTCGACGCCATCCTTCTCAGCTGTGCCAGAGAGGACCTTGACAATGACGGACGATCCGTGGGAGACTTGGAATCGCCATTCGCACACGGGACGGAGGGCGAGGACGCGGGTAGAAGAGGCGGTGGGCTGAAAAGTTAGCGAAGATGTCGAGAAGCCTGGAAAGCGGCGATAGATTCGTCTGACATCCATCTTTGACAGAGGGGACTCACCTGCGAGGGGATCTGGCCCAGGCCTGGAATCGACATGACCGGCTACATCGACTTTGAACAAAGAAAGTGAGTGTAGTCGTCCTGCGATCGCGCGTGCGCGTCTGTGCGTGGGGCTGCCCTTGCGATGGAAGCTTTCCAGAAGCTCAATGTAAGGGTGTGTGGCCGGGGCTGGGATGGTGTCTGAAGGGAAAAACACCAAAAGCTGGGGTCGCCCCACGTGGCATAAATATTCAAGCAGATCTACCCCTATATACTTGGGGGGCATTTCTGTCACCTCGTCTTTGAGCAAGAAACACCAGAGGGTGTTTCTACCACCTCGAGGCCTCCACCGTGAATGCTCGAAATGTTCCTAGATCGAGATCCTGCATGAGTTCAACCCCCAGCTTTCGGAAGAGAAACCGAGACACGCACAGACAGCCATTGTCGAAGCTGTCCAGTTCCTCCAACCGTCATCATTGTCTCACTTGGATAACTTCACGCTTCATGGTCATGAACCAACTGATAGGAATTAGATTCCATTCGGGTCAGACAATTCAAGGTCTGATACCCGTTCTTTTGTTAGAGTTCCCCAGGCTTGATGTCCTGCTCTATTGCCAGGTAATATGTTTACACCCCTATGCTCCCAACCTTGCCTCAACGCCTGTCCCTTTGCCTCGAGTGTAATCTCGAGACGCAAAATCAAGATCCCCATTGTTTGTCGAACTTTGAAAAATAAAATGGTCATCATCGTGGACACCGTGCGCCATCGTCTCCGCCGAGGAGGTTTTCTACATGTTCCATTTGATCCATCACACATGGGTATCGGGGTTCCAGTCGTTCGTTCCGTCTAGCAAATGCTCTCTTTGTTTTCCCCATTTTCCTTCGGTTGGTAAAACGAATCGTTCCTTGTCATCATGTCGTCAAAGGCGTGAGCGTCCAAGGTTATTGTCCCATCTCCTCAAAGATGCGGAGCAGACTCCTTACGCCAGTCAGTGAGTTCTCGTCAGGTCCCTGGCCGGGCGTCCATTTGGCGTGAGCAAAGTCAATGAGCTTCAGGCCGTAAATCTGCGGCAACGAAGCCTCGAGGTCTGAGTCCTCGTCCAGCTCGTCATCGTCATCCAGAGCGATGCCACTATCAACCCTCTTGGTAGTTCGAGCCGCTTGGCCAATGCCAGCCTCCGCATCGATGAGCGCATTGTTCTCCTCAATAGCACTCCTTAGGGCCTCGCCATCACCCTCAAAGATGAACAGGAGCGAAGATGAGTACATGCGGCTCTCGTGACTTGAGAGAACCTCCTCAACCCTCTGCAGGTCCCTTACAAAGGCGGCGCAGACAGCCTTTCCAAGATCCTCGTCGATTCCGGCAGCCTTGTTAAAGATGAACTTTCGGAACTCGTCCACGACATTGTCCTTGTTGACAAGCATTCTGCCATAATCCTTGTCGTAGATCTTGTAATCTTCCTCGTCCAGCTCAGTAGCGTCCTCTGATCCGCGATAAACTCGCATGCCTGCAATGCGAAATCCCAAGCTGCCATGGGTGGTCTCGGCCGAGATCTTGTCGAAGCGCTGCTTCTTCTGCAGAGGGGCGTCATCGGCCCATAGCCGGACGCCTAGCTTGACGTCGAGAATGTTGGGGCTCTTGAACCCATACGTCGCATTGTCCAGCACAACCGCCTTGTCGGTCTTGATCTTGTTGTCCTTACTAGGGACCCAAGTAACAGTGTCCTTGGGCGGTTGCGCAGCGGCCTCAGCGACCTGCTGGCGGACAGAGGCGACAATCTCCTCCTTGGACGTCTTGACATCTCCAGATTGGGAAATAACACCGGCAACAGCTTCGTCAATTGTTGAGTCAGAAGGGTCGCTCAGCATCAGGGAGCCCATGAACAAGGGCATGATCTCGGCGAATTCGGGGTGCCTTCGAGTGGCAGACTGGTAGAAATCAATCTCGGACTGGGTACAGGGTTTGATAAAGAGCTCGCCATTGGGAGTACAGAGCGTGCCGGCACTGGAGGAGCAAGGTCAGCCTTTGTAGGGCGGCGGGGGCCGAGGCATTGTGACGCAAATGCGCGATGCGCGACGAGGCGCGAAGCGACAGCAGAAGCAGAACAAGACAGGGGCCAGGTGCAGCGCATAAAGAGCGCAAGGGGATATGAACACTCACTGGCCGGCGACAGCGTAGTTGTAGTCGCGAAGCTCGTGGCGATTAGGCATTCCTTTGGATCCCATCTTGATGATGGGGGTTGTGGCGGTGGGTGCGCGCCGGCAGTCGGTGTAGCGATAGCAAAGATAGACCAGACCAGACCAAGCGACGGGAGTCAAGTCAAGAAGACAAGAGACAGGCAGCAACCAGAAGCGACAGACGTAGGCGGGCTTTAAGCACCGACAAAAGTCGAGCGAGAGCGGTGAGCTGACCAGTACGAGTAGGATGACGAGCAATGGCGAGTGCGTTGAACTGAAAGAGGCTGAAGCAAGGCGAAGAAAGACTGTCGCTAACTTCTCGGCGCAAGGCAAGGCAAGGCAAAGCGTAGCGTATTTCTGACTGTGACTGACTGTGACGAAGTGGAGAGAATGGATGGATACTGGGACAGAAAGTTTGGCCGCTGACGTTGACTCCCTTCTTGTATAGGATCAACGAGGTCCCAAAGCAAGATAAACGAAAAAAGGGAACAACAAGGGGAAAACCCAGGCTCGTAAAAAAGTCAGGGGCGCGGCAGGCCAAAAAAAGAAGGGATTTCGATTGCAGATCAGCGCAGGATCAGCCCCCGGTTTTGACAAGGTGCGACACGTCAAGGCCGAGTCTCGTGTCCGTGTGTGTTTGTTCTGTGGGCGGGATCCAGTGGGAGGGTCAGATCCGTTTCGTTCCTTGACGTAGAGTCGAGTCGAGGGAGGAAGAGAGGCTTGTCGTGTTGGCCCGAGGGTAGCGAGGGAGCGAGGGAGCGCGCGAGTGGCGACTTTTTCTATCCAATTTTTAAAATCGGTGAGAAAGCCAAGGTCAAGGTCAACCTTGCGAATTGCCTTTCTTGGTGGCGGATGCGACGGAGCGAGGTGGGAAATTGGAGGACGGCGGCGCAAAACCAGCAAATAATATTCTTCAAACGGCGGCTGGGCGAGACGCGGTATCGCAGGATAGACTAGGGGAGACAGGAAGAGAGGTTCGAGATGGTCAGTGATCACAGCGGAGTCTCTTTGGAGTTTATACTGGAATGTCCACCCCCCATCCCCCGTCGACTACTAACAGAAGATGGGGGAAAATGTGAAAGAGGGGGATTGTGGCTAGGCAGGCACAGGCACAGGACAAGGCCATCCATCCAAATTCCACTCCCCAAGCAATCACATCAAATCATCGACAACTGCCCAGTAAGACCTTTTGCCCTAGGTACACAGCCAAGTCGCCAGCCAGCCAGCCAGCCCGGGTGGAGGCGGTACATCCCGTTGTCCCTAGAAAGTGCGAGCAGGCGAAAGGCGATGGCGAGACCGATAACGAAGCCCCCGGACAGACCATGGCGGCAATGTCTGATTCACCCAAATGAAGCGCCAGAGTCCGGCGTCGTATCCTATCCAGAGCCAGAGCGCGTGCGCTGCCTCAAGCTGCGGCAGCCGCTGAGCCACACCAACGTCAGGCCTGTCAGAAGGCGACCTCCAGGGGAGACGGGGGGCCTGAGCCGCCTCCGGAACCCGCTGGGCAGACTCGCTCTCGACGTCGGGTCTCTGCGAAAGGGGGAGCCGTGAAAGTGCGCCTAGGGCGGGCTCGTGCAGCCGCTAGAAGCAAGGCGACCACATCATCTCTGTCTCACCGTAGACAACAGTGGCCGGGTTGGTTGGTTACACGTCGCCTCCCATTGCCAGTCCAGCTCGGAGCAACTGGCATGGTGTTTTATTATGCAATGGACACAAAGTATCCAGAAGATGGGGTATCATATGCGTTGTCTATGTTGGTTGTGCGTTGTCCTAGGAGTCTTTGGTGTGTTTCGCACCTCTTGAAACAGAGCCTTCACGGGGACTAGCCAGCCACTTGATCCTAGTCTCAATCAACTCGAAGTTGCTTTCTATAGGCAATTTAGATGAGAGCAGGGGACTTTTGAGAATAATCAAGAGGGATTCGTCACGTCATCCTTGACACGACCCAGTCCAACATGCCAAACCAACCCGTCGGGAATCACATTGAGACCCGTACATGCAGTGCAGCGTTGCACGTTTTTTTCTCCTCGTCTTTCTTTTTCTCCCAACTAGCCCGTGCATCGTGAAATGAAGGCTGGGCAGTTACATCATAGCCCCATATACCGGGCCCTGCTGAAATGTCCGCCCACGTGCGAAACTCCTGAGTTGGGTTGGGCCACTTGACAAGGTTGTCTGTAAATTCGTATTCCAGCTAACAAACGTGCAATCACACAAACAACAAAGTCGTACAACTCAGAGACTCAGGTCTCACCGTCACCTCTCATCCAGGTTCCCATTGGGAGTGTTGAGCTTGGCCCGGCAGACCTAGACCGCCCGTGATCATCGTCAACTGACCTCGACGCCCAGCCCCCTTTGGCGAATCACATCATCAACTGGTGCTTTTTTCCTCGCGAAGCAGGCTCACGACAAGCTCCAATGAGGCATCCGGCGCCTTTCTTGGCCGGGATGGGCCGTTCCGTGTTTTCCGGAATCTTGTTGGTCTAGTTTGCGGTGTATCTTGATGGTGTGTCTAATGTGCAAGACAAACAACATCAAGCCCCGCCGTGAGACGGGGAGAGGGGGGGGAGAAGTTGTCGTGAAAATCAGCCTCGCTTTGAGCCCTACCGTTGGACCCAACTCCGACCCCGCACTGGTTGCCTTGTTATCAAAGTGCAAGCGGAGACTCTGCGGACTAAAGCTACTGAGCCTCAGAAGTATCGATGCGATATTGCCTGATGAGGCATCAGGGTAAGGCGGGTATTACGGGTGCTTGCTTCAGGCTGGGAGCTGTGAAGAGGCTGGGTGCAGATAGCAAACGGAGTTGAGAGAGCACTAGGTATGCACCTAGCCTCAAGCTATCAGGCGATAGTCTTGAACTTGGCTTGAGTAACGGGTCTTGGATTTTGCGCAGGCTTGCTTGCTGTGAGTTGATTTCCTTGAAGTCTCGATGGTTACACCAACTGCAAACGACATCTCCAGGAGTTGAGGATCAAGTACACTCATAGACAGCAATACATATCGAGAGCAGTGTGCCCGTGTCTACTGATAAATACCGGTAGATGGATATCATGTCCTGCAGCTTCCCATCTGCTTGCTATATTGTAAAGCAAACAGCCGCTGCGAGCCAGCTGTCGCCAGCTGCCGCGCAAACTTGAGCAAATGATGAGGCTTCCCTAATGTTTAGAGTAGCTATCTACTTCATTTTCTCACTTCAAATTCCAGTATTTCCACAATCCCTTCTTCCTCTTCGTGTTCATCATCTCCTCTCTACAGTTCGTCAGTGAATCACAGTCAACAGCACCTCAGATCCTCAACACCAAGCCGTTTCTCTCTTGACCATCCCAACATCTTCACCGCTCGCACATCGCTCAGAATGTCATCTCCACCACCTCAGCCTGAGCCACCCTCTGCAGTGGAGGGTGAAAAGTCCGAGGCGCCAGAGGCTGACCTTGGTCCACCTCCCGCCTTGCCAGCCTCACTGCAGGGAATCGCAAAGCCGGGAAAGGGCAGAAAGGGTAGAAAGACCTTGTTAAACCGGGGTCCTACTGCACTGCCCAAGAACCGCGGCAATGGCTTCGAAGGTATGTTACAGCCTTACCCACACACCTGGCAGTAGAGTGTAAGCTGACGCAGGCTTAGAGTATTTCGCCGATCCGCCCATGACCCCTGATGAAGCCAAGGAGGAAAAGAACGAGATCTATGCCCCGTAAGTTGTCGGTTATACCGTCTCTTTGTCGAATGAGAAGCTAACATGTCCGGAGGTACATTCCATTTACAGAGTGAGATCGCTTACGCACAGCACCATCCAAAGTTCCATTGCTGACACCTCTCAGGCGCATCCAGTCTTGCATCCAGCGCTTCCGCTCGCGCCGTCGTCTCCAAGGCGACCGCACTCTTTACTTCAACGAGTATCTCTTCCTCGGCGGTGTCGACTGCAACCCTGGCGCCTTTGGTGGCCTTGGCCGTCAGGACTTGAAGGATCTGACTCCTGCTGAGCGTCGCGAGGCGACTGCGACTGACATTGTGTACGGGACCACGGCAGCTGGCGACAGATTCTACAACGGTGATGACGATGCTTGGACTGTCGATTTTGCTGGTGTTGCCGCTGGCTTCATCTCGGTTGCTCTTGTGCAGCTGACGTCTTTTGAGCACGCAAGAATGATGACGGGCATCGACACCGTGATCAACTTTCTCCGGTATATCCTTCATCACGACGTGTGCCCAGAGTACGAAGACGATGTCAAGGCCGCTCTGCGAGTATGCGACACAGCTTGCGTCGAGTGGCCCATGGTTCGAAAGCTCTATACCTCCCTGCCTGGAAACTTCAACCTTGCTGCCGCAGATCTCTTCTGTCCTGCCCAGACCGCCGAAGAGGCATGGGCCTTTCAACAGTACAAGCGCCCTGAGGACTTCGATCCCAAGTCCGTCTTTTTCTCAGCCATCGCCTTGATGGACGAGCCAGATCTGTTTGGGCGCATCTGCACCAAGGAACCGAAGGTAGAGAGAGAGTTTACCTGCACTATCGAGCTTGTCGAGGTGTTTCGTCCGAGTGATGATATGATCAAGCGAGTCAAGTCACTTGTCATTGGCGACAACCCATTCGAGCACGTTCCCGTCGGAAAGGCCATCTTTAAGCAGGGCAACATCGAGGACGACTGGGAGACGCCTGTCTTCCCCTGGCCCATCGCCGAGGATACCATGACACTGTTCTTTGACGACAACATCTTGGAGTGTATGGCGCCGGGCATGAAGGCCACCGCAACCATCTACGAGCTGGACGCTGGTCTGAGATTCGTCAAGTCGGTCGACATCATCGTCCCTTCGTTTTACACCTATCTTCCTCAAGAGTTGATGCGAGGTTACAAGGAGCCTAGAGATTCGGACCGTCCGGCGCCGTCTATCCATGATCCCGATGCCGAGGAGAAGCAGCATGCTGCAGCTGCAAAGGAGAGTTAGAGAGGAAGTTGATCGGGCTGGACACGGGCAATATCAATGATTGTAGACTTTCACAAGGGAGCAGAGATAGACGCCAAGATCTTGAATCAATGGAATTTAAGTCTGAGCACAATAAACTGTGCGAAAGGTACATGTGCCTCGTCAAAAGCGAGTCCAACGCCAACAATCCTTATAAGTCCTCCAGTGCAAAACACAAGATCCATGCCCCTGAACTCCTATTATAATTCCAGTCGAGGGAAAAAGAGACTTCTGTGTTCGTAGGCATCATTTCCGAGTGTTCCCACAACCACACAATTCTTACACACCAGGCTCCCACACTCCCACAAAACTTGCAAACAAAACGAAAATCGTGGAGGGACGCAAAAAAAGAAATGATCTGATGAGACTGGGACTCGAACCCAGGAGGATTGCTCCATCAGGAATTGTAGGTTGTTAAGGTGACCTTAACCTGACGCCATAACCAACTCGGCCATCTCACCTGAGGTCCTTGGTTGAGGACCCGCTTGATTGTTGAGGGCCGGTCTGCAAAAGCTACTCAAGTTCCTTGGGTGGCGACAGAGACGGGCTTTGCAAGTCACCCCGTCAACCCTCTCAATTCGATATCCAGTTGAGCATCTAATCCCTCGACTGAATCTTGTGGTCTCCAGCAACGACCTCAGCGTACGAAGGGGGAACACCGTGGTTATCAGAGCTGCCCTCGCCAGCATCCGTGACACCCTGCTGCTGAGGGGCAGGTCGAGCCTGGCTCGAGGCGGAGGCGTTCTGCGTGCCGTAGTTCATGTTGTTGCCACCGTTCTGGGGTTGAGGCTGCGGCTTAGGCTGCTGCTGGTGGCCTTGCGGGCATTGGACGTAGACGTAGGTAACACGGCCGCCCTCGCGATCATTGGGGACGGCCTCGTACTCGTAGGGCGGCTCGGGGAATTTGGCAATGATGTACCAGGCGTGAAGGAGGCCAGGAATGTATCCGAGGACGCAGAGCAGAATGTTGATGAGCGAGTCTGCGCTGCAGATTCCGCACTTGACCCAGACTGAAAGCGAAGAGTTAGCGAATGTCGTGTCTGATGCGCAATGATGCATGCGACATGGATGGAGGCGACTTACCAGGCAGTGGGGGGAAGAGGACGGCGAGGAAAGCGAGGAAGATGTCGGCGGAGCACATGGCTGCAGAGGAGAAAGGTGAAGCTCTAGAGGAGAATCTAGAAAATGGCAAAATCTCAAAGGAAAACGGATGTTCTTTAGAGGTTGAATTATCGCGCGAGCTTTGGCTTTGATGGAGGGAGGAAGAGGGAGTGAGAGGGCGTGTGACTTGCTCGGGAACTCTGAGGCTGAGGCGGCTGGCGATGACGCCGAGGCTCAGGTACGTACCTCTTGCTCTGCAGCAGGTCACCTGGTGGCGTTCTCTGGGGTGAGGAGTCAAGCGAGGGGCTTGCGTAATGGGCCAGGTCTCAAGGCCTCACGATTGGGCACACAGGGCGACATCAGTTAACCCCACCAACAGTCACAGCCACAGCATCCAACGGAGCGCAGTAGAATTATCTTGCAGCTTCGTTTGTTCTTCCTTGTGAGACTAGGCCAGGCTTCCATTATCGAGTCATTGGCTAGGATTATCAACAGGGACTGCCTTGTAGGGTTGAGCCTGTCAGATTCGGAGCGCAACTCCTCCGGTGTACGTCACCCAACTTGACTTATACGGCTGGGTTTAGGCCGGACATTGCCAGGACGATAGGGAGTGAGTAGATTGAACAAGGTTTGAAATGCAGGTTCTCAAGCTTTATCTCTGCTCGTCCGATGCAACGTTTCTTTGCCACGCTATTGACGCATTCCGTGAGATGGCGAGCTTCGAAGCGCATCACGATCCCCTCATGGCTGCGCATCCGAAGAGCTGCACCCATCAAATCCCTTCAAGGGCGAATGGTTTAGTGGTATAATACTCCCTTAGCATGATTCATCTGAATGATTCAAGCATTTGGGAGTGGTCCAGGGTTCGATTCCCTGTTCGTCCAGCCGTGGTGGTTCCATCCCACCATTGTACCTTATCCTTTCTTTCCGGGCGAATGGTTTAGTGGTATAATACTCCCTTAGCAAGTTTCTTCTTCAAGATCCTCGCCTCTGGGAGTGGTCCAGGGTTCGATTCCCTGTTCGTCCAACATAGGTGGTTTAAATCCATCATTGTCCACTCTTTTTGCCGTTTGCAACTGGAGTTGTCATATATCGAAGCATGCAGCCAAACCTTTGCGTACAAACAGCAACTTGGAGGGTAGCTGCTAATTGACTGAAGCGAGGAGACAATGTTTGAGTTGTTAATATGTTTTTGCTTTTATATACATACCCCTTATTGATTATGGTCTTGTCTGCTTCTCTACTCGTTTCTAAGTACCTATGCAGGCTGTGAAGCGAAGGATACCTAATAGTGCCTTGATGAGAGCGCGCCTCGAAGCAGATTCTACAAAGCTTAATGAACTATAAACCTGTCTATAGCAATTTTAATAAACAGAAAGCCATAAGATACAGTCACACCAATCTGAAAGGAATAAGAGAGCCTCAAGTAGGTAGGTAAATGTCTCCTCTCTTGATTTGGTACACGTAAAACGACGTTCATTCCACAATACAAGCTGGGGTATAGGGTGCCACCACTCACCGAGCCTCACCGAAATCCGCCAAGGTGAGCCGACCTTTTGCCACGGTCAGATTCCTACAACTTTTCCCGTGCACCCTCACTTTACATTGCTGAACCATCCTGCCAGGTCGCAGGGTCGGTTTCTCTTTTCTAAAATGGACGACCTTTTGAACCTCGAGCTTTTGTCGCTCGTGTCAAAGGTCACTTCGGAACTCCAGAATCACGTCGGCGTCGGCGACAAAACCTTGGCCGAATTCCTGATCGCGCAGCGTCTAGAATGCAGCTCCTTCAACGAGTTCCGCGAGCGACTCGCGGGCATCGCCCCAGACTTTCCGCCCAGTTTAGTCGAGAGCCTTGATCGCCTTGTCCTGGCTATGCACCCAAAGTTCAAGGGCAAGAACGGCGCCCAAGACGAAGAACACCACCACACGCGAACGCTCGAGGAGAAGGAGAAAGTCTTTAGCGGGCTTGCGCTGCCGGACAAGGACCCCGTACCTGATGGTGGAGCCGATGCGATCGATGATACTCTGGCGCTTCTCGAAGGCTTGGAACCAAAGGGGAAAAAGGACAAGAGCGCGAGGAAACGGAGTCGAAGCCCCGAGGACGACCAGAAAGATTCAAGGCGCAGGAGGAGAGACCGATCGCGCTCGAAAGACCGGCGTAGGCGAGATAAATACCGATCCCGATCACGGTCGCAAGAACGAGGCGACGAAGACTGGCGAGATGGCTATCGCGATTCGCGCAAGGACCGACGAGGTCGCCGACGATACGACGACGACGACGACCGCTTCCGCAATGCTCCAGCGCCCGAGATGGATGATGCGCCGCAATTACACAAGGTCTATGAGGGACATGTTACAGGCATCAAGGACTTTGGCGCCTTTGTCAACCTGCATAATGTTAGGGGCAAAGTCGACGGTTTGGTCCACGTCTCGCGCATGGTTGCTGGGCAGCGAGTCAGTCACCCTTCTGATCTCTTGACACGAGGACAACAGGTCTGGGTCAAGGTTACAAGCATCGAAGGGAGCAGGGTTGGGTTGTCGATGAAGGACGTTGATCAAGAAACTGGTCAAGATTTGGAACCGCAAGCTCGCATGACAACTGGCGCCAACATGGAAGCACTGGGAGGAGGAGCAAGAAATGGCTTCGTAGACCCATCAGCCGGGCCACGAGACAACTTGGGGCCACCACGACGACAAAAGAAGAGAATGACCTCACCAGAGAGGTGGGAGATAAGACAGTTGATCGCATCAGGAGTAGCCAAGGCTTCTGACTACCCCGACCTGGAGGAAGACTACAACGCGACGTTACGCGGCGATGGCGAAATGGAGCTGGAAGAGGATGTCGATATTGAAGTGCGTGAGGAGGAACCTCCTTTCCTGGCTGGCCAGACCAAGCAATCGCTTGAGCTGTCACCAATTCGAGTTGTCAAGGCACCTGACGGTTCCATGAACCGAGCAGCCATGTCAGGAACTGCCTTATCCAAGGAGCGAAAGGAACTGAAGCGACAGGAAGCTGAAGTTGCTGCTAAGGACGAGCCTAAGGAGAACCTTTCTACCGCGTGGCAGGATCCTATGGCAGACCCCGACAAGCGACAATTTGCCAGCGACCTCAGGAACGCGAGAAAGAACCAACAGTCAGAAGAGGTTCCCGAATGGAAAAGGGCCGTCATTCCAAAGGGCCAGTCTCTGGGCAAGCGTACAAACCTGAGCATCAAGGAGCAACGAGAGTCCCTGCCCGTCTTTGTCTTCCGAAGCCAACTCATCAAGGCTGTTCAGGAGAACCAGATCTTGATCGTGGTTGGAGAAACAGGTTCTGGAAAGACAACACAGCTGACGCAATACCTCGCTGAAGCTGGTTTTGCTAATGATGGCATGATTGGTTGCACCCAGCCTCGTCGTGTCGCTGCCATGTCAGTCGCCAAGCGAGTCGCCGAAGAAGTTGGCTGCAAGCTCGGAGAAGAGGTTGGCTACACGATCCGTTTCGAAGACTGCACTAGCCCGGCCACCAAGATCAAGTACATGACGGATGGTATGCTTCAACGTGAGATTCTCGTTGATCCAGACTTGTTAAGATACTCTTGTATCATGCTTGACGAGGCCCACGAGCGTACCATTGCCACCGATGTGCTCTTTGCTTTGCTGAAGAAGACCCTCAAACGACGACCCGACATGAAGGTTATCGTCACGTCTGCGACTCTCGATGCCGATAAATTCTCGGCTTACTTCAACGAATGCCCAATTTTCACCATCCCCGGCCGAACATTCCCTGTCGAGGTTCTCTACTCCAGGGAGCCTGAATCTGATTATTTGGATGCGGCTCTGGTCACGGTGATGCAGATTCACCTTACCGAGCCCAAGGGTGACATTTTGCTGTTCTTGACAGGTCAAGAAGAAATCGACACAGCTTGCGAGGTCCTGTACGAGAGAATGAAGGCGTTGGGGCCTAACGTGCCTGACCTCATCATTCTCCCTGTTTACGCGTCGCTTCCCACCGAGATGCAGAGTCGAATCTTCGAGCCAGCGCCTCCTGGCAGCCGCAAGGTCGTTATCGCTACCAACATTGCCGAGACCTCGATCACCATTGATGAGATTTATTACGTCGTGGACCCCGGTTTCGTGAAGCAGAACGCGTACGATCCTAAGCTGGGAATGGACTCGCTGGTGGTTACCCCTATTTCGCAGGCCCAGGCGAACCAAAGATCTGGCAGAGCTGGTCGAACTGGTCCCGGAAAGTGTTTCCGATTGTACACAGAAGCTGCGTATCAGTCAGAGATGTTGCCGACTACCATCCCTGAAATTCAGCGGCAGAACCTGTCCACGACGATTCTAATGCTCAAGGCCATGGGCATCAACGATCTACTCCATTTCGACTTTATGGACCCTCCTCCGATCAACACCATGCTTACCGCATTGGAGGAGCTGTATGCGCTTAGCGCCCTGGACGACGAAGGCCTTCTGACCCGGCTGGGCAGAAAGATGGCAGACTTTCCCATGGAGCCCTCCCTCGCCAAGGTCCTCATCGCTGCCGTTGAGCTCGAGTGCGCCGAAGAAGTGCTCAGCATTGTTTCCATGCTCAACATCTCGACCGTCTTCTATCGCCCCAAGGAGAAGCAGTCACAAGCCGACCAGAAGAAGGCAAAGTTCCACGACCCTCATGGCGACCACCTCACCCTGCTCAACGTGTACAACTCGTGGAAGCACAGCGGATACTCAGCCCCCTGGTGCTTTGAGAACTTTATCCAGGCGCGTTCCATGCGTCGCGCAAAGGATGTTCGTGACCAAATTGTTAAGATCATGGATCGGTACAAACATCCTATTGCCTCGTGCGGACGCGCAACTGAAAAGGTGCGCCGTGCTCTCTGCGCAGGCTTCTTCCGCAATGCGGCACGCAAGGACCCACAGGAAGGATACAAGACACTGACTGAGGGTACACCTGTGTACCTGCACCCAAGCTCAGCCTTGTTTGGCAAGCAGGCCGAGTGGGTGATTTACCATGAGCTTGTGTTGACGACCAAGGAGTACATGCACTGCACGACGAGCATCGAGCCAAAGTGGCTCGTGGAGGCTGCACCGACATTCTTCAAGGTCGCACCAACGGATCGACTGAGCAAGAGGAAGAAGGCAGAGAGGATCCAGCCACTGTACAACAAGTTTGCAAACGAGGATGACTGGCGTTTGAGTGCGCAGAGAAAGGGAGGTAGAGGCGGTGGTGGCGGCGGAACATGGGGATAATTGGAGCCTGGTTCAGAAAACTGTCATGATTACAGTTGTCAACTTATGATGACTTGGGTTGGAGCTTGGAGTTTGAATGGGACATCAACTAGATGCTATACTAGCCACAAACAATTGCATAGTCATATTCTCGATATCTTGTATCATTAATGGGTTTTGTTGACTGTAACGTCAGATGTGGTTCATTGCAGCTGGTGCCTTGAAAGTGCATCCTTGGCGAGGTGAATATACACTGTGTTTGAGGCTGTGGCTTATTAAAGCTGCCCATTGACTGGAGGAAATTCCAAAGAGAAAAGAGGAGACAATGATTTAACGGGTCATCTTGCGCCTTTGATTCACTGTCAAGCCCTGATACGCATGTAAACGTAATCCTCTGCTCTCCAAGGCGATATTCTCATCACCGTTTGGACAGTGAATGAGTAACCTCGCACTGCGTGGTCCGAGCGCCCCTCTGTTCGTTCCCCTGCCCGCGTTGATGACATTTGGAGAGGATGCCAAAAACGACCAACGGCTTCACACAATTTCACCCTCTCAACCATCACGGAGGCGCGCTTTCTTACTCTGATCTTGCCGATGACTCTGGGGGTAATGTTTCTTTCATCTCCGAAACGTTAGTCTATATCTTTTTTCCTATAGATGATCTCTCTGGATCTCGTCTGGCGACCTGTTTTCTTGTCGCATCCTTATATCGCCTAGTATCAACACTCTCGGACACGATAATCGACTTTTGAGCTTCCGACTCTGTTGCTGTGCACTTTATTTGCTCACTTAATCCAGCCATGCCCATTTGGGCATTGAGCTTTCATTGCCTCCTGGCTTCGTGGGCGATACCATCCTGAGCTCTTGGTGCTTGATTCCCAGCGGCTTGGGGCCAGACTTGCATTCACTTGGCCCAACACAAACACCAGCCTGCTGAGTGAGACTTGCTACAAAGACGTGCGTGAATCTCACATGGTACTCGGTTGGATAATCTCTAATTATCGCGCAGTGTTTTGCAAAATGTCTCCGACACAATCAACCATGCTGAAGCGCATCAGCGAGCTGAAGGAGTCGACACTCGCTGCCTGCGCGAGCATCAGCACTCGCCTGAGAGAAGGATCCCCGCTAAAGAGTGATCTGAAACCTTTGATCGTTGAACTGAGGCTTCTAGCTGGCGCTCTTTTCAGTCTTGAGTCGCTCATCGTTGAGCTGGGCGAAAACAGTGAGAATGACATGCCCGTTACCGAGACCACCGAGTGGCCGCTGTTGGACGGATGTGAGATGTTGATCAGCGCTATTCAGTCTGTCCACACCTACGCGACCCCGGATGGCCTCAAAGCTGCCAGATCATCTCTCCTGGACAATCGATCCAAGCTTGGTTTTGTTCTTGGATCGTCGGAGTCCCTCCAAGACATCGCGCTGCAGTTTTCTATCCTGGGTTCCAACTCGATCCCTCGGCTCATGACGAACAGCGTTGATACTGAGACGGTCGAATCTCCGGCACAGACACGAGACGAAACTGAGCCGAGCGCTGAGGAGGTTTCTGCCTGGCTGACAATACTCAACTCTTCCGACAACGATCGCGAGCCGGCGGAGTACAACAAAGAGATTGCGTTGGTACAGTCACGTCGGATCACAACAAACTATCGAACAGCAGCGACGCGTTGGCCAGAATATGCGGAGAGGTACTGGCAGAAGCTGCGACCACAGGTCTGCTCTCTCTTCCGGATTCAAAGATCATACAGCTTTGTGCAGTGGGTTCTGGAATACGCTAGGGAGACATTCCCAAGAGCATTGGGACCCTTGGCGCTTTCACCGAGACTGTTGCTGGAGCTCACAGATGCCCTGTGCGATGGATCAGTATCGTCACTTCACATCGCTGCCGCGCTTGGCTTGCCGAATCTCTGCAGAGACCTCCTCTCTATGGGTGCGGATATCAATCAGACCAGCATTCTCGGCACTCCTCTGTTCTGCGCTCTTATGGGCACCAAGGTTCTTGCAACACGCGCTGAGCCAGAGTCATGGGGTTCTTTGCTTGTTGGCGGAGACTCCGACGTGGAACGAGCAGCCACCATCCTTCACCTTCTCGACGAAGGCGCTGACTGCACCTACAAGTACAACTGGAAGAACGCCGATGAGGTATCACTTGCAGGCCTGGCCTTTTGGGTTGCGATGACAACTAAGCATGAAGCCATCTTTACCCGAATCATGAAGGGAGGAAGCAAACTGGATGGCGCTTTTCTCGAGCTCATGCAACGAGAGACGCTGGTGATGCGTGGTCTCTTTCACAAGGCGAGATTTGCACGCCTGCTCACCTTTGTTTACGACTTGACATTGGTCAACTTGACGTTGGCTGACATCGTGAACGAGACGGTGGAGTATGGGGAGCTCCAGAGGACGGTGTCTCAGCTTATGAAGCACGCCAACATCAAGTTCTCTTTCGCGGAGGAGTCTGGCAAGATCACCACTTTGGACGACCATCATATTGCCGAAGTTACACGCAACGCGGTGCTGGATTTCGATGTGACTCTGATCGAGCGCCTCACCAGCGACCCGAGATTTGATCCTAACCTACCATTCGGCAAGAATGGGCTTGCTGGCACTATTCTTCACACGGCCACTGAGGGCTCGCAGCTTGAGATCATGGACATTCTCATCACTGCTGGAGCAGACACGGGGGCAAGAGACTCCAACGAGCGAACACCAATCATGGTTGTCGAAGATCTTTCGGCTCTTTCAAAGCTGGTGCTGGACCACGGCGCTCCAACAACTGATACAGACATGGATGGACGCACAATCTGGCATCTTTGTGCATTCACAAACGATGTCGCCCTCCTCAAGTGGCTTTGGGAACATGATCCATCCAGGGATGAGAATCTACGCACGAAGGATCGTTTTGGCTTTACTCCTCTGGTGGCATCCTTTGCCTTTATCGATACTCTTGCACAGCCCCCCAGAGGACTACGGAAGCCTGCTCCATTAGCCGCCCGTTTCCTCTTGGATGCCTGTCAAGCAAACATCTCTTTGAAAGGAAACGAGAAGCTCGCCGAGTATGCCGTTCAATGGGGTGATGCGAATCTCGTCAAGAAGGTGTTTGAGCTCATCCCCGACGCAATCAAGATCAACAGATTCTTGCTCAAGTATCTCAACTTGTCCGCTTCAACCGAGCTTCTGGACGTGGTCCTGGACAAGTGTCGAGAGTTGCCTTGGCAGTTCTCCGACGGGACTACAGTGGTCGAGACTATCATCACCAACACCAAACTCACTGCTGGTCGGTATGGTGCGTTTGCCATTCCGACGGCGCACCCATCATGCTTCCCCAACATCAAGCGGGAAGACTACGAGAGGCTTCTTACACCCGAGGTCCTGAAATCGCGAGACATGTACGACCGTCACCTCTGGGTTCGATTCTGTGACGACATTCTTCCGCTGCTATCTGGAACTGGCACCACTACTCATCCTTCCTCTCTGTACTTCCTGTCCGGCTTTGTCAACCTGGCGGTTCGATGTCTAGTCGAGCATGGTGTCCTTGCCGACTATGAAAGGGAGACTGGCAAGTGTGCGATTCAATACATCGCAGAGGCGAAAAAGGCAGAGAGTCAGCCATACTGGCAAGGCTGGCAGTATCCTTTCATCACGGCCGTCTTGGACGCCTCGGACTCATCACCGTCATCAACCTCGTATTTGCCGTCCCTAAATCTGGATGGCCCGAACCCGTTCGCGGTATCTTTCCCCGCTGTGATGCTGTTGCAGCAGGCAGTGCATCACAAGCTATCCAACCTTGTCAGATTGCTCGTCAACACCGGCATTAACGTACACCGTACATGGGATCAGCTCCTTGGTGTGTCGCTGTTCGAGGCTGCGTTGCTAGACGATGTGGACCTTGCAATGGTACGAACACTGCTCAGTAGGTCCAGAGCAAGGGATGTGGTAGCTCGTCAATTCGAAACCTTTGACAAGCTCCATGTTCTCCTGGATACACCGTTCGCTGTGGCGGTCATCGCTAAGCTGATCGAGCGTGGAATGGATCCTAATCGACTGCCGAAGAATGTGTCTGGCAAAGATGGGTCAAGAGGAGTGTCATTCCACTGGTCCATGCTGACCGAAGCAATCTCCCAACACAAAAGCGAGATAGCCTGTGCGCTGCTCACCCATGGCGCAGATCCGGGTTTAGCGGCTTCTGATGGATACAATGCCGTGATCGCTGCGTGTCACAATGGCCAAGTTGTTGTGTTGGAAGAGATCATCGAGAGGGAGGATGATTTGGACTGGAAGTGCATCTACGAAGGGGAAGACGGGATCACCTACAACGCCCTTCAGATTGCTGCGGCAAACAGCCATCGCGACATCTTGGAGACCCTCATCTTGGCAACGCCTTTGATGGACGAGATTAACGCAACCACCCCTAAGAATGGACTATCACCCGCTCATCTGGCCGCCAAGGCTGGATCTTTGGAGTGCATCAAGGTACTGTCCAAGTTCGGGGCAGACTTGACAGCTACGGATTCATCTGGGAGGTCGCCGCTTTTCTGGGCCATTTTGAGAGGTAACACGGAGGTGATTGAATATCTGAAGGACTCACTTCTGGACCCTGAGGAAGAGCGGGAGCAGGATTATGGCATTTCGGTGCTCAATCCGGACTCTACACCCCTCGACGTTCAAGAGCTGGTCTCTCGTCCATTCCACGGCAGAACCCCCGAGACCACCCGATTGTTGGAGCAGAGAAAACTTGGAAACATGATAGCAGACACCATCAGTCGTCATAGACCAAGTTCCGGCGGCCTGTTTTCTTCCCTTCTCAACCACATTTCCAGAGAAGAGTTGGAGTCTGCCATCTTGCCCTGCGAGGGGTGCACTCTTCTCAGCTACACGGCATCGCAGGCCCTCATTTCTCCCATGGTTGAACTCTTGGAGCTTGGATTCACGGGCTTTGTGGCTGGGTGCAAGGAACACTGGCCGAATGGGTACAATGCTCTTCTTCAGGGCTGTCTCCATATTCAGAAACTGCTCCAGCTCAACATCTTCACGGCGCCCAAGAAGGTGTACTCTTTCATTGAGAAGTGTCTGGATGCGTATCTGGCTGAAGGCAGACTGTGGTTTCATCTCTCGCAACCGCCGATTCATGCCATTTGTCAGTACCAGCAAAGCATGGGGAGCCCGGATTTTGGTCACCAAGACAGGGTTCTCAGCATCTTCATCGACCACCTTGAAGCTCATACCGATGAGTATTGGTAAGTTTTTCTACCCAGGATGAAGGCCATTGCTAACAAAGATAGGGCGTTGGTGGAGAAATCAGGACTTCCGGGTCTGCCTGACTCGGCAGATGAACCAGATACTACAAAGAGACTTCTACGCTTTGTCCTGAATGCGCGTAGCAAGGTTCACCTGGGATCGGTGTATTATGGAGGCAGCCAATCCACCGCTTTGCATGTGCTGGTCCAGAGCTGTGCGAGAGACGACTCTCTTGACGCTGACGGTGCACCCTTTTACAACATGGCTCGGCTGCTCATCGCTCACGGCGCAGACGTCAACGCTCGAGACACGGAACTGTTGACGCCCCTTCACTCAGCTGCCGACTACGATCTCCCACCCATGGTGGACCTACTCCTGGAAGCAGGGGCTGACCCCAACGCTAGAGACTTTGAGGGGACAACGCCACTGGGTCAAGCAGCCGTCGTCGGCAACATTGACATGATCAAGAGCTTGATCAAGTACGGCGGCGATCCTCAGACCTTTGACGGCATGGATTTCCGAAGTGCCGGATCCGACTTGCACTTGCTGCAGGAGCTGATTGAATTGGGCTTGAACCCTTACAGCACCATGCTGGGCAACCCAAGTGTGTTGTCGACCGTGATCGGAGGGAGTGCCTTTTCGAGGACGTACGCTTTGAACTGGGACTTTGACTTTTACCGACTCGCAGAGAATGAGCCTTCTTTTCTGATCAAGTTGATGATTCAGACGCCCCCTCTGTCGGGCCTCAAGGCCGTCCTACGACGTATCCCGAGGGAATGTCGCTCTCGGGTCATCAACTTTCAGCCTGGTTCAGGACTCAGCGCGGGACTCATGGCTATCCGGAGGGAGAACATTGGCCTCCTGGAGCAGCTTCTCAAATTTGGCTTCAACTTTGAGAGTGAGTGGTGTGACAAGGGTTCAGCATTGATGTTTGCTGGCTATATCGGTGCCGCCAAGTCATTCAAACTACTTGTCCGTCACGGCGCTCGACTATCCTACATTGCCACCGACAGACACGGTGGAAAGGTCGTTAGATCAGTCGTGGAAGCAACAAGAGTATATCCCAAGCTTCTGCAATGGGTTCTCGTCGGTCGATACTGCGAACAAAAGTACATCGAGTCGGAAGCCCACTCTGGACCGTTTACGGCAACTAGGCCTTGGTCAGGTCCACGCAAGGCGGCGTACAGATTTGGGTGTGACAGGTGCGAGCACTCTCGGCTCGGCAGCGAGTCGATGATGGATTATCTTGCACGGGTTTCAGGTGTTGGCCGTGAACTCGCAGGGAAGATAGTTCCAGCTACTGTTGTCGAATAGATTGGTGTGTGTGTGTGTGTGTGTGTGTGTCTGACAATGGTAACTCGTCAAAGGGCATTGAATCATGTAATCTCTTGGCACGACCTGCTGTATCTGTGTAAGCCTCAAACTTTAATAATGGGAGAAATCACCTGCATGTTGGACAGAGCTGAACATTGTGGCCCCGTTTCATGCAGCTGGTGGAGAGGCGCCGTTGCTCGCCCTGAAACGACGGTCAAGACCTTGTTCCTTCGGAGCTGGAACGAGCGGGGAACAAAGATCTGACATTAGCGTGTCAATGGCATGATGTGATGTTGTTTATGCGGAGCTGTTATCATCGCTTGTTGATATCTTTACGCGCGATAGCTTCACATCTGGAGTGTGGTGGAGGAGGTAGACTTTTCAAGTCCGAATAATGGATCGTGTGAATTTACAGTCGTGGTATCATTCTCTCCGTCGTTAGATTAAATACAATATCCTTACACCCAGCAATGCATTATACAAGAAAAAAGTAGATAACCATTCCATAATAAAACTCCTTTGTCGTTTACTCCTTTGTTTTTTTATACCTCTAGATTGGTGAGACAACCATGACGACAAACTTGACTTTGCCCTCACCATCCTTGAGAGGTGTCCAGTGACTCATCATCTTGCTCGACTTCTTCTCGCTGCCGCTTTCACCGCTCATGACGCGCGTCATGTTTGCTCTTCGCGGGATGTGGTTTGCTAGGGCGAGGTCGAGAGATACTGACTTTCCGTCGCGCACGACGAGCTCTCTTACTGTTGACTTGAAGGCTTTTGTGACTGACGGGAGCGTCAATTGCTCGGATAGCACGTCGAATACGTCTTTGCCTACTACGGCTTCGGAAGACATGTTGAGATCTAGCGCTTCGACCATGGCGGGGGAGAAGAATGATATGCTCAGTTTGGGAGGATACTTCATCTCCTGGTCGAGGGGCATTGCGCCGAGTGATGCTGGATACGATGGGACGTGTTCGAGGATCATGTAGCGGGAGTAGGTCGTCATGAGCATGTCGGGCTGTGTCGATAGACGCTTGAGAACTGTCCGTGTGCTGTACGTCTTTTCGAATATCGGACCGGCGGATGATCGTGGTCTGTCGGAGCTCCTGCGGGGGCTGGAAGGTGGTGATAGAGGCGGAGGGGGTACTTTCTTGAAAGACTTGAAGAAGCCGCCCTTCTTGGGGGCCTTGAGTTGTATGGGCTTCATGCCGATGGGGTCCTCGGGCTCTGGGTCGCATTGAGATCCGTCGCTACCGCCCCATCGTGAGCTATTCCTGTCGGTTGACACCTTGTCCTCCTCTGCGGCGCCGTAACCAAGCATCTTTACAAGATCATCCGCGCCTTCAATGGATGAAGAAACGTCGATTTGAGCGCCGAGGTAGAACTTGAGCTTTCCAGCAGTGTCGACGAGAGGGCAGAGGAAGAGGAGATTCCAGAATGGCGTGCCGTCTTTTTTAAAGTTGAGAATCAGCTCGGTACACTCATCAGTGCGCCATATCGCCGAGCGCATCCTTGAGATTGTCTCACGATCCGTCTGCGGACCTTGTAGGAAGCGGCAGTTGTGCGAGAGCACCTCATTACGCGAGTATCCCGTAAGATCCTCAAACTCATCCGACGCAAAAGTAATAGGATTTCCCGTCCGTGAAGGATCACTGAGACAGAATGAACCCTTGAGACCGGGATACGGATTCGGCGGCGAGTCGCCTTCAACATCGAGGGATAAGGCGAGGCTGGTGCATTGAGAGAGTTGCTGCTTGACAAAGTCGGGAAAGATCTCCCTTACGATGCGCTGCTCGACGTAGGCCTTGGACTCGAGAAACATGTTTTCCAGGCTTGGGATCAGAGAAGTTGTCAGGTGCTTGATGTTTGTGTTGAGGGCCCGGGATATCGGGGATGGGAGGTTGATGGGCGATGTAGCTGTGATGGACGTGTAAGAAGTTGATATCGTCGAGAGCTGGATGACGACCTGCTCCAGTGAGTGGATGTAATCGCGGATCTGTAATAGTCAGTATAAATGCGATAAATCAATTCGTTGACTGCCTCACCTTCATGAGGTAATCCACATTCTGTCCAACTCCCCGACTCGCGGCAAACTTCCACAGCTGACTACTAGCAGCCGGATCACTCATGACCTGGTCAAACATGTCCCGCCCGACAAGGTCAGGAATCGGCAGATCGCCAGACCCATCCGAATCCGTAAACGCGATGCTGGACCTCTGGCTCGAAGCTATCGAATCGATGCTCCTCAGCCTCTCACCAGACCACTGCTGCCCGCTGCCGTACAGACCGGCAGTGCGCGGGGAGCCATCAGGGTAGTAGTCCGTGTACTGGCGCAGGATATCCTCGTTTGTGTGCAGAGAGAGGCCCGAGTTGCTGCGCAGACGGTACGCCGAGAACTTTGCGCTCCGGGGTCTGGCTCCCGATCTCGTCTTGGGAGGAGGCGGGGATTGAAGGCCACCGCTGCTGTTGCTGTTGGACATGGAAGAGGCCGTGGAGCGACGGCGCTCGAATTCGGCGAATGGAGGGACGGGGGGAGGCTCAAAGGCGCGGAGGGCGTTGACTGTGGTGGGCATTTTGGGCGGATTGTCTCAGTGGTGGGAATGCGATTGCGGCACGGGAGGCAGTCGCAGCGGTCGATGAGACCGGGAGTAGTTGATTAGATCGCCAGAGTGAGACCTAAGAGAATGACTTGTAGTTTTTGTTTGTTGTTGTTCTGGGAGCGACAGTGGTTGAAGCGATTTACAGGGGCATCGTCAGGTGGAGAGGTTGTGTTAGATCAAGTACAGAAGCAAGAAATAGGCACCTTGGACGGCGACGAAAAGAAGAGAAGGAAGAAACAAACATCCAAGGCCCGGGCTTCTTTTTCCCCCCCTAGGAGGACCAGCTGGGG
Organism: Ascodesmis sphaerospora; assembly: GCA_027569015.1. Classification (NCBI taxonomy): domain Eukaryota; kingdom Fungi; phylum Ascomycota; class Pezizomycetes; order Pezizales; family Ascodesmidaceae; genus Ascodesmis; species Ascodesmis sphaerospora. The sequence goes on from JAPPUR010000005.1 coordinate 2,068,602, forward strand.
CAGCAGCCCACGATGGCTTAATACCTCTCTTTACTCTCAGAGTGTAGCAGCAGCAGCAGCAGCGCAATCGACTGACTCGAGAGCACCCGCCGCTCGGTATGTAGACGGGTGGAGACCCGGGCGTCGACGCCATGGGCGACGCTACAACACCAAGAGTCTTGCGGGGGCGGGCCAGAGGGCACTGTCACTGGAGGACTTTGAGGCCGTGTAAATCCTCCACCGGGTCCATGGGACCTTGAACCCTTCCCTGCAGCCTGCTTGCTCGGACGGGGACCCGGACAGGGCCCGGGTTACAAGGGTCCGTGAGTGGTCCGTCTACTCTTGGGCTTAGGGGGGGCCTCGGACCTTGTTCCTAATGCGAGACTATCGAGATGGCGTCGTTCGAAAGAAGAAGGAAAAAGACTTGCCCACCCCCCCTGGGGCCCTGATAAGTCTAGAGCTTTGTCGTGGCTGAAAAAGAAGGCGTCGATCCGGTGCGCGGGCTGAACCAGCAGAAATCTGCGATCCGGGAACATGGACAAGGTGTGTTCTTGGGGGGGGAGAACATTCCTCTGAGTCAAGCCAGTAGACGTTTTTCTACTGAGTTTTACAGCGTCTAACGGAGAAGCCGTGATGGAATGATTCTCTAGGTATGATTTCTCTTCGATCTCGAGAGTTATGCAGCTGTACTCTTATCTCTGTCGCCCAGCTGCCGTATTTTGACGCTTCCTGCAAACACTTTGACCCTCTTCTCAGCGGACCAAGGAACTAGTGCCAGGTCGACAGGGGTCCAAGGGTTCTGGTTCATGGATGGGCTCACGCAGCTGAAGAAACCTCTCTTCTCCTCTTTCTATGCTGTGGGGCTTGAGAGTCATTCATCTGAAACATTGCCCCGGCTCTTTATTTCTTTTTAATCTTGTGCTGAAGAAAATGGAGAGAGAGAAACGGGCCACCGGGTTTGATTGATTCCCGAAGTGAGCCGGAAATTGCTAAGAGGGCCATATCGTGATGGCGTCTTTTTGTCCGCCCCCCCTTTGCCCACAGACTGGGCTTCTTTCTGCCCACAGACTCGTGCTTCGTACTGCGGGTTTGCAGCGAGATCACTGGGTGGTCCATGCCCCCTTGTCCGCGCAAACCCAGCCACAGACGATTCGATCCCTGTGACAATCAAGAGATGCCTTGTCCTGGGCGTTTGTGCACATGACGAAAGAAGCGTCACATCATCGTCGGCGAACATAAGGTGTACGTACGTGCACTTGTTGTTTATCTGTGTACAACAGCCCGGGACCGAAGGTGTTGAGAGACATCCTATACGCGTCGGCCCGCGGCTTGTGCTTGTGCTTGTGTGTTGGTCGGCACATGGCGTTTGGGTCTGTCGTGCATGGGGCCACGCCGTCATCCTTTTTCTCTTCGTGTTGGTGGGTGGTGTCCTTGTATTTGTCAAACAGTCCCCTCCCCTCCATGAATGAAACCCCGTCAGCGACTCAATTCCGGGAACCTGGCAAGCCCTGTCATGTTGGTTTCAGTTGGGGTTGATTGCAAAGTAGGATTTCAAAAAAAGAAAGTCCGTCTCTTTTGACATCTGCAAGGCATTCTTTCTGACAGGCCCCTTGACCGCTGAGTCCCAATGTCGCTTCCGTCACGCCATGTCAGGAGATGCCCTCCTCCTGCAAAAGCGACAAGCCCTCTAGAGCCTTCTAGAGCGGCGGGAAGCATCCGACAAGAGTGAAAAAAACGAGTTTGCCGCCTTTGACGTTGACTGCATCTTCGCGAATCGGAACTGGAACTCAAAGCCCCCCTCCCCGCGCAGACTGGAATCCTTCGCCCACTCCACCAACTGACAGCTCGGACATTTCGCGCGCTCGTCTCCAGTTCATGCCGAACGGGGCGCTCTCTCTTTGCTTTTTTCTCTCGCACAGATTCACATCGATGTGTGTGTGTGTGTGTGTGCGTTATCGGGGCACGTGCAAAAAAGCAACATGTAGAGCCTCACCGTCGGGATGTGGAAATAACGACAAACATGGGTGACCCTTGGGGTTGATTGCCATACTACGCTGGTTTTATTAGATGCGTCATGACCACTCTATTTAACTTTACAGGCGTCTTAAAGTGAGAAGAGAGATCTGCAACGTAGAAATGTCATGCTTTCAGGCTTACGCATTGACGACCCTGTTGATCCAGAGCCAGCGCTGATCTTGCATCAAACTGAGGAAAATGCGCTGGCAGGCATTCAAGCCTTCCCCTACAGCCTAACTACGGGGGATCCATTCACCTCGTGGCCTTCCCTCCAGGGCCCATGTTTTGTTTTTCCTCCGCAAGTTTTCGCGACGATCAACAAATGCACTTGGTCAGGGGGCCGGGCAACAAAATGCACGACTCGCCTCCTCCCCCCCCGAGTCGGCCGTTGGACCTAACATGCATAGTGAGGCCAGCACGAGTCAATAAACACCGAACGCTGAAACGTTGGAAAGCTTCCCTCCGCCGGGTAGAAGATTCCGCTTGCGCTAGAACATGTCGTTTCTACTGGGAGAAGTCTAGTTTGACTCGTAAAGTAGGGTTCGGGACTGGCCGTGTTTTTTCTGGCACGTTTGTTTCAAAACGTTGGATGACATTCGCGCGAGTCTTGTTTTTTATGGTTCAGGTACTGGCATGATTTTTTTCTTCCATGTGAATGTGCGTCTTTTGTTTCTATTGGATTGTGATGTCGGGTGTGACTGGACTGGGTGGTGATTTGCTGGGCTTGCCGGATGTTGCTTTGTAGACATTGAGGAATGTGACTGGATGTGCATAACCGGGGATGCGACGATAACTACAGAAGTCTGAGTTCGAGCTGATTGGTTATTGGAGTAGCCTATGAGAGATGGATTGATGATGGATAGACAAGTAACTTGTGAAACAGTCTTGCTTTATGTTGGGATATAGCTAGACGGGCTATGACGGCTTCCCAGCAGTTTGCCGATGGTTAACCTACATTTTTATTGGGCGATTGGGGTAAAAACAAGAAAGATAGACTCTGTGCTTGTTTCACGAAGGCTTTCTATCGATTTCCCTGCCGTCTGGTTGTGTTCTCTTCAAGTGTCCTGACGACTAGACGCGGGTCGTCGCGATGCATCACAACTCCAACCGAGAAGTAAGCATGACCGTTCATTGATCTGAATAATCTAGAAATATGAGCTTGGGTGAATTAATCTTTAAGGGCTGGCGTGGGTGTTTGTCATTGTGTGTTCTGAGGGGTTGACTCGTTTGGTCTGGATGAAGACGGATGGGTTGTAGACCAAGTAAAGAGAGGGCATTCCAGCTCCGTCTTTCGCCTTGGAGTAGAGAACTCCGATGCTCTGCACTCTACCGCCATTTACCTATTCAGGTTAATTGTGTATTATTGCTAGGCTGCTGCGACGAGTTCTTCACTTAATCCTAAGACTCTTCTCCTCCCCTCCTCTCCGCTTCCTCAACTCCTTCCATCTAGCTTCACCTCGCTCTTCTTAACCACGCTCTTCTTCCCGTTTCCGCTTAACTTCTACTTGCAGTGATTCACTTCCACACACCTCTCCCTCTTCACCTTCTTATATTTAATCCCCCTCTTCTCATCCTTCCGCTCAACTTGAACTCTTCCTCTTCATCCCCTCCACCTTGCAACCTCTCCTCCTCCCAGCCAACCTCTCTCTTCAGAGAGCCTCTTCCTCTTCTCACCTTCCTCTTTACCTTCACTCAACTCTTCTTCTTTACCTCATCTCAACTCGATCTTCATCGCTCCCTTCGAGCATTGCGCACCACCCCGACCTCCCCCTCTTCAACTTCTCTTCCTCCCCAACCCAAGGCAGCTCCGTCCACTTCCCTCATTCGCAACTATAATACTTACTTCTTTCGCCTCACAGGAGCATCGACAGGCATTTCGTCTGAACTACTCAACATCTGACGAAGATCAAGTCTCATTCATCTTGCCACCTCCTCTCCCCTCACCCCCTCACCTCCCATCGCCTACTGCCACAGTCTCTTGCTGCCATCGAGGCTCACCAGAATCAACAAATCTACGTCGCCCGTACGATCAACTCGCACCTCTCCCAAGACAGCGCGACCAAACAAATCTCACCACCTCACATCTTCTACTTGAACCCCAACCATATCACATGCAACCTTCTCTTGGTTGAACTGGTAAGTCTTGCAACCCATTCTCCATCCTTTAGCCCATCTTTGTCTATATTCTAGTCGCTATTGATCACTCATATCAACATTAAACAAGTTGGTTACTGACAATTGGCTTCAGGTTCATTCATCCTCATGGACACCAATCCCTCATCAAGAGATGGGTCTCCCATCCCAGGGCCTGGCGCCGATGTCAGTAGCCCTCAGGTCCCTCAACATTTCGAGAAGGAAAAGACCCCCATCCCTACGACAGTGACTGAGCATCAGGTTTCTCTATACCAGGCACTGTCTGAGCCTGCTGAAGCCCAACTTGCCAGTTCTAACTACGGCCTGTCTCACCCCGCCGGCAGTTCTGAAGAGAACCTGCTCAAGCTTCAAGACCACTTGAGACAAGAAGGACCCGGAACGAGAAGCACCCTGACATCTGTCAAGAACGAAGATAGTGTCGACAAACACTTCTCAGACATGGGCGAAGGAAGTCATAGCACACCAGCGGATGGACTTGGCGATGTAGAGATGGTGGACTCTACCGCAAACGACGACGACGACCCCGAGGTCGAAGACGACAATGAAAATGACTCGGACTTTCACTCTCAAAGCGGCTCTGACTCTGACGGCTCCGAAAAGGCTGGTAGACGTGGTAAACGCCGACGTGCCAAACCCGGTACCACATCGCCACCCCAGGCCTCGACAAACCCCCAAGAACTCGAGAATCTGCGAAACAAGTTGTTTTTCAAGAAGTCGACGGAAGGATTGACAGGCGATGAGCTCCAGATGTTGGAACTCGTGGAGAAGAAGCTTTCGGAGGCTCAGAGTAAGCTCGACAAGGGCTTGGCAATCAAGAAGGAAGAGGCGACACAGAAACAGCAGCGAAGAAGAGTCAAGACCGCCCGAGAGTACTGGCAGAGAGAGCTCGAAGAAGAAGCCGAAAGAGAGGCTGAACGGGAAGAAAAGAAGCGAAAGTGTGAAGACGAGTCTGAAGGGTCCAACAAAGCCCGAAAGACAGCAGCCAAGTCCACCCAGAAACAGACTGCCAAACACTCAGCTGCCAGAGCGAGTATGTTGCACAGCCTGAGCAGTGTGAATGAAAGCATCAAAGCTGGGGAGGTGCCAACTATGGGCGCCATTCAGGCTCGCACCCATGCCGATCAGATGAAGCAAATCATGAAAGGCATCCCCGAAGGGTTCGACACCAGACGCACCAGGACACAGGCGAAAGACGTTGAACAAGCAATATCTTCTTTTGGCTACAGAAAGGTCCAAGCCTTCAATGGAACATGGAAGCTCAAAGGCATGAAAACTGGCCTCCTGAACCAGCAGATTGTTGCCTCGGCTTGGATGGCCAAGAGAGAAGCTCAAGAGCTGCACCCCGCCGGGGGTTTGCTGGCCGATGACATGGGGCTGGGCAAGACAATCACAACTCTTGCTTGCATTGTTGGCCATCCCCCAGAGAAGGAAGATCGCGATGAGTTCTGCAGAGCGACGCTTGTCGTCGTGGGTGGCCCTCAAGATGCAAAGCAGTGGTCTGAACAGGTCGAGAGGCACTGTGGCGAAAAGTTCTTTTCCAAGACAACCATCTACTCCAAGAAGATCCCCTGGAAAGCGGCACAATGGGGTCGACGCAACATAGTGCAAGTCCACAATGATCTCAATCTGCCAAGAGAGCTAACATGATGCAGGATCACCACCTACAAGGAGCTGATGTCGCAGTTTCCCAAGAAGGAAGTCATCCAGGCACTGAGAGGACAATGGGCTGGCGACCCGGCGGGCTTCGAGAGAGCTCTGCAACAGAACCTTGGGCTGCTTTTCACGATCAACTGGTATCGAGTCGTCCTGGATGAAGCCCACACCATCAAGAATCGCACCTCTAGCAGTAAGTGACTTGAACAGATTCTGTCGCTTGAGCTGACATGAAATAGCCACCCTCGCTTGCTGGCAACTGAGTGCCAAGTTTCGATGGGTAGTCAGCGGAACACCCATTTCCAACACGGTTGAAGGCAAGTTCTCCTGCAAGATCCATAGCTCATACTTACACGGCCAGAGTTTTATCCCTACCTGAGGTTCCTTGGATGCAGATTCGCTGTGAATCTGAAAAAGTTCAAATCCGAGTACATGGACGGGGTAAGCTCAGCTCAGTGGAACAATGCAACAATTACTGAATGAATGGTCAGGGACATTCAAGTGGGAACTTCGAAGCCCTTGTTAGCCTGGTCATGTACAGACGGTAAGTCTAAGGGTCAGAGAGAGGAAACATCCGCTCATTCTTTCTAGCAAGCAAGATGAAGATTTCCTGGGACGCAGGATCGTTAGCCTTCCGGACACCCACAGCCAGGATTTCTGGGTCCCTCTTGAGGATTGGGAAATGGCCATGATGCGGTTGGTTTATTTGGATTGAGCTCAAGGCGCAACACTGACAAATCCAAAGGGCACTGGACAATCAGTACGAAAAGGACGAAAAGAAGAAAAAGGAAAAACCTGCCGCGAAGAAGAATGATGAGGAACAAGAAGATGAAAGCGAACCTGAGAACACCGACCAAGTACATGGAGCCGCTGACGAGGAAGAAGATGACGAAGACAAGCTACAGGACGGTACTGGCAAGCCCCAATCTGCCACCGCGATCCGATGGAAACGATTCGTGAGACTTCGTCAGGCGGTATCCCATCCCCTCAACCTCGAAAAGTTTCTTCGAGAGAGCGACCGCGAAGAGAGTATCCAGATGGCCATGGAGCGACTCAAAGAAGAGGCTGAAGCGATTCAGAATGATGCTGACAAGGCGGAGGCCCACGCCCATCAACTAGCACAGGACGAAGCCGGCCGGGAGACGTTCTCCACAGGAGTCTATCAGATGGAAACTCTGTACAAAGACTGGTTCGGTGGTGCTGAAGAGATGGCTCAGCTACGCACCCTTGCTGCCAACGAGCAGGAAGTCAAGGAGGTGACTTGTGGCTTTTGCAAGAAGGCAACGCCCCCTGTGGACCCAACTCGAAATGCGAATGTATGTGTCAACTCCGACTCCGTGGGCTCAGATGCTAATAGAAAACAGTGCGAGCATATCTATTGCGAAAAGTGCATCATAGTTGGCACTTCCAAAGCGATGGGAACAGTGAAGGTCGGGTTTAGATGCCCTATGCCTGGATGCTCCGCCAAACTGGGCGTTGGAGAGAGCTTGACGACACCTACGTGTATCCAGAAAAGCGTGAACGAAGCCAAGGCACTCAAGACCTACCAGGAATCTGGAAAGGACAGCATTGGAACCAAATGGGGTGGCGATCGGGACGGACGCACCTCCTTCTTCCTCGCCACTTCCGGACGCAACGACATCCACTACGGCCCCGTCAACATGCCTTTGGGCTCCAAGGTCAAAGCCACGATGGAGGTGATTCTGACCTGGGTGAAGGAAGCGCCTGAGGACAAGATAATTGGTAAGATATCCGGCTGGACACTCTACCATCGGTTTCTAACTGTCTGTCTAGTCTTTGTCGAGTTCACCAGAACTGCGAAAGCACTGGGATGCATTCTTGAGAAGATGGGACTCAACTTTCTGTACTACAACAGAACGGCCAACGCTAAGCAGAAAGACAAGGCTCTGCGCGAGTTCCGCGAGAACCCTGAGCAAAAGATCTTTGTAGGTTCTTTGCTTCCTACACCCTCCAGACTCGTCCGTAATCTAACAAGGTAATAGCTGGCATCGATGAAATGCGGTGGGCAAGCGCTTGACTTGCCGGTGGCCAACCGCGTCATCATTGTTGACCTTTGGTACAACAAGACGGTCGAGCAGCAGGCCTTCAAGCGAGTTCACCGAATCGGACAGACGAAGGAGACGCATCTTGTGCGAATCCTTGCCAGAGGCAGCATCGACGAACGCCTCTACATCCTGCAGAACGCCAAGGACGCCATCGTCAACCGCGCTCTCCAGGATGATGGTCACCTCATCAACTTCTCGGAAGGCCAGTCACTCCACTGGCTCTTCTCGGACGGGACCGAAGAGGATTTGATCCAAGAAATGGATGCGAAGACCCGGAGAATGAAGGCCCGGAGAATGAAGGCCCGGAGAATGAAGGACAAGGCAGAGGAGAAGAACAAGGCCTGAGGGGTTTCTTCTCGAAGTAATGCCGTGATGGGGCGCAAACGGGGTAAAAGTTGATTGCTATTTTCTCTCTTTTTGGTGTCATCCACACAGTGGAGGTTACATGAGCAGGGGAATGCTCTGGCCTCGGATACACCGTGATCTACTGAAAGGGGATCCTTCCATAGCTGAGATACTGTGGATTTTACGACGACGATGAAATCATTTGGCTTTATTTTGACCAACTTTGAAGTGAAACAAGTCTGAAATGATGAGAACTTGTCGTAAGGAGAGACAATACCTCGCAAGTTTGTACGTGTTATTCTCTACCACTTGTAACATCTTCGTAGGCATCTGTAGCGAACCATAAGCTAGCAATCGGTGGTGGATACTCCCATGGGCTCGTAACTTTACCAACCAAACTAGCTGACCACCTCGACACCCCTTGAGACTGGGGAAATATGAGCACAGGCTCTTTTAGCAGCTTGTACCCTCCCCTCCCACGGCGCGAGCTTGGGGTTCTTCCTGAGACACCGGCAAGGTAGTTAGGGATAGATGTATAGGGTTGTGGTTGATCTTTCATTTCGTCTAAGCTTGGCTCAGCTCAGGGGCTAGTGTTAGCAAGGTAGCCAGGCCTCGGGTCAAGTCTTTTGAGTTGATCGAGGCTCCCGTTCTTGCTTCATCTCGGTTGATAGGTTCTCTACTGAACAGTGCCAATATGGCAGCAGTAGCTCTTCCCAAGTGTCCTTGGTCGCCATACCGCTACTCTGGTATTCTCAGCAACTTCTCTAGTTCTTGACCGATATGGATCCCGGCATAGGAGACATTGGCTACCCTCTTTACCTCGACTACCCACCCCGACGGAACGTAGAAGGGGCAGGTAGTGTAGATACAGGCGCTGTTTTGTATACCAGTAACTTGAGAGCTGTTTCTAAAATCTTTTCGGAGTGATACGTGTCTCTCTTCCGCCATGTACAAAGCGACAACCGACTACCTCGCAACGACGAATGTTAACACGGTGGATGGTTGTCCGAGTGAAGCGGGCAGAATGGAATTCAGAGAGGCACGGGGTCAATGAAATGAATGAGCTGCAAGGTACGACAAGGCTATAACTTCACCATGGCGCTAGACGTCTCGCTGGTTACCTTGGCATTCACCGAACTCACAGAGGAGCTTCAAGTTACGATGGCACAAAGCTTTATGACACTGATTCTGATGATTATAGAGATTCTAGGGGACTACAGAAGATGATTCAGTCACTTCGTCAGAGGAATTCTTGCTGTGATGCGTTATGTCTCGTTGTGTTGATGGGGTATTGTGGTTGGTCGCAGGATATAAAGTGTGATCATTTTTGTCTCTAGGCCATTGCTACTTTTGTGAAGAAAAGTAATAGTTTGAGGCCCTCTGACGTCGACAATGGAACAATGAACTGAAAATCATGCTCAAGAGACAGCTCAAGGATGACAAGTGTAGGCAGGACGTAACAAAGGCCTACCAATGGCTGTGAATAACCCAGCCTCATACATAGGCGGACGTTGTGTAAAAACTGTTCAGGCTGGGGACCGCTACGTATTTACATAGACATCCAGCGGTATTATAGGAAGCGCGATGTGACTCAGAGCAGCATTTGAGACGAGATTGGTCCCTGAATCCTGCAGTGATGGGAGAGTGTCAGTCAACGTTATGGCACCTCCTTGGTTGAGTCGCTGAAGGTCGGGTCAGTTCACATTACAAATTAGCCTTTTAAGAAACTGGTTCTGATATGAATGTTGGACGTGGTATATCCTGTGAATAGCTGACCTTGGGTCTGTGAGAGGTTGACACCTCGACCTGACAAGTATAAATACGTACACATAGAGCACCTGTTCAAGCTGACGTGGACGCTATACACCTTACTATCATACACCTAAGAAACTCGCAACACAAACTTCAACGCGTATTAACCTTCTAACCCCCTCATTACTTTTCTCTGCAAGGAACGGCACCATGTGCACGTTCTACAGCACGGGCTACATGTGCCGAGGTTGCGGCTCGTGCGTCCGGCTCGAAGCCTCTGAGGAAGCCTGCGCGTACAGCAAGAGTAAGAACGAGAGCATACGTGAAAAGTGCAAGCCTAGAACGGAACACAAGCGAGTCAATGTGCCTGAGGACCAGTGCGAGAAGTGCCGAAGAAGAAGAGCCCAAAACGTGAGTGAAGAATCTCGCGAGGTTGGACTTGAAGTTGACAAAGGGAAATCATAGAGTAGGTTGTTTGTGCAAAACTAATCCAGATTCAATCATTTGGCGAATTTAGGTATTGTCTCGGCGTTGTTGGAGGAAGGGAGTCTTTGTTCAAGGGCGTCGTCACAAAGGATCCACGAAGCGACGCGCATCAAGATGCCGTGACGCATGACGCCCAGCGCAGTTGAATTTACTCCAATGGAAGTTTCCAACACGAGAAAAGCGCGGCAGGATGGGCTGTATCACGCAGTGAATGGCTGCGAGTTGAGACGGTTGGTGATGGAGCATGCAGCAAAGGTTCCAGGGATGTTTCTTTGATCTCTGGCATTAGCACAATGCAAGGTCAGGGGTTGACAATTGACAATAGTTTTTGACATGAGCCAACAGACACTACAATAGGCTTTTTCCCAGCTTGCATTGACTTGATGGTGGCTTATTGTAGTCGTGACGTGCTGACGCGCCTGGACCAATATTCATTCCTTGGCTGTCATGTATCGGCGATGAGACTCTTTGCCAAGTGGCACTGCAACATTGCATACAAACTAGGCAGCTCTGCAACAGGAAAAGCCCTGCCTTTATCCCGTCCCCCGAGAAACGAATCGGGAAAAGGGAAATTTGGCCCAGCCAGACTTAATTTTCGGACAAGGGATTGGGCCTGCAAAACGCGAATGTTGGGAATTTCGGTTGCGGTGGAGACATGACATCGGCGGGGGAACGTACGTGTAGAGGAGGTTGGATTTTTGGGTAGGTTTGCTTTCAGGCTAAGAAGACGAGGGATTTCTATGGAATCTGCAGAGTTTTCTTTTTCAGACTCGAAGAAGCAAAGTATCGTGAATACATTACATCTCCAAAAGACAATTAATATCTAAATCAATGCTGCTCATCATCTGTCATCAAACCTGTCAAGCAAGGGATCCCAGACAATGGACGGGATCCATGGCTGTCGCTAAAGTGGTCCACGCTACAGCGCGTTCCAGTGGACGTCATCCCTTATCGATAGCGGGGACCACTTAACGCGGGCGCGTAAAGCACCTGCTGCAACCCCTTTGCCCGCATTTGCACATCTCGGGCACTATAATTATCCCTCTCAGCGGTCACCACCCACTAAATTACAGGGCATCATCCACTATAACTTCACACCGCGGCCGCTGCACAACGGGGCTTGCACAAAAAAACGCCAACACGACCCGGGACCTCTCAACGCGGCCACGGCCACGGCCACGCTACGCCCGCGTCCTTGGCCGCGTCCACGGGTTAAAGCAGGCCAAAGTGGGCAGCCTCTTTAAATACCTCCACCACCACCAAAAAACGCCCTCCCTCACACAAAAAGGTCATTCACTCACCTTTCACCACAACCACCAACCTTCTCTCTCATTTTAGACTTGGCCTCGATTTCTGGCCTCGACCATCATCCTTCTTTTAAAGAACCCCGACCGTGTACGAGACCGTCTTTTTTTGTTCGTCGTCGTCGTCTGTTCCTCCAACACCAACCCTTACCGCTACTACTCCTACGTCTTCGCGTGTTGGCTGGGAAGAACAAGAACAAGTACGAAAAAGAATCTCGAACAAGGAAAAGAAAAGGAAGAAGCGTTTCTTGGGTGTAGAAAAGGAACCAGGTTGAGTCTCGACTCTCAACGCGTGTTTCTGGTCCTCCCCCATTCGCGCATCTGGACGCGAACCAGTCCTCGACTCTTGTCGATACTCTACAACAACGATAAACCGATTCAAATCGGTTCAAACTCTACAAATGGATTCTCTCGCTTCTTCACCGCGAAAAGGCTCCTCAGCTGAGCCCACGCTTCCCGTCATGAAGCCCATCACCCTCGCCGGCTCCAAGCGCCCGGCCCCGACTCTCCTCCCGCCCTTCGAGCCGCTCTCTTCGTCTCCCAACCTTCCGCGACCCGTCAAGAGACAAAACATCGGCCCCGTGTCCGGCCGTCCTTCCTCTCGCGCCCACCTCAAGTATCCGACTCCCGTGCCGACGTCGAGCACCGGCATCCTCTCGAGTTCCCCGCCCCAGCGTTCCTCGGCTGCTACCGAGCGGGCCCCGCTCTCTGCCGTCCCCGCCGTCGAACTGTCCGAGAATGGCGAGACGCTCATCATGGGCCGATCCTCCAACTCGTCGCACTTCCAGCTCTCGGCCAACCGCCTCGTGTCCCGAGTCCACGTCAAGGCCCGCTTCATCGCCGCCCCGAGTCCTCTCGAGCCCAGCAAGATTGAGATCATTTGCAATGGCTGGAACGGTCTCAAGCTCCACTGCCAGAGTCGTACCTGGGAGCTGTACAAGGGTGACAGCTTCACGAGCGAGACTGAGGGTTCCGAGATCATGGTTGATGTTCAAGATGCTCGTGTTCTGATTCAATGGCCCAAGCGTGCCGCTGACAACCTCTCCGACACCACCTGGGACGATTCTCCTCCCCAGATTCGCCCCAGTGCCATTCTGCAATCTTCCCCTCCTCGACGTACCGGCCGTATTGCTTCTCCTGAGAGCCCTACTCCCGTGACACTGTCCAGCTCCCGCCGCCTCCAGGCTCTGCTCCCCGGACATCGAGACCATGGCATTGACATTTACGAGGACGATGAGCCTGAGCTGCCTAGACCCAAGCGAGAGCTCCAGCCTGAAGTTGAGCACATGGATGTTAATGTCAGCATGAACACCGAAGTGACTGCCAGCTTCAGCAGCGTGCAAAGTGTCGAGCAGCACAGCGATGCTGAAGATCAGGACCCTGATGAGGAGAACGACCCCATTGTGCACTCCTTCGGACCCTTTGGCGCCGACATTTCTTGCAGGTTGGCTTCGATAAGTACAAAGTCTCCCAAGATCTTCAAGGGTGCCAAGCGAGCGTCCAACCCACTCCACAGCGCCATTGCCGCCGACCTCTTTGCTCCTCGCCAGATCCCCGCGCCTCCTCGATCTCCCCGGAAGCAGCCTCAGCCCCAACCTGAGTCTCCTCTTTCTTCGCCTCCTCGTGTTTCTACACCTACTCCCGAGCCCACCAAGATGTCGTATGAGACCAACCCCATTGTTGCCAACCACGTCATCAACCAACTCGCCTACTCCCGTCTGTCGTCGACTCCCCTGTCGACCATCATGCAGCACCTCCCCACCGAGGAGAAGAAGGGTCTGGACAAGTCTGACCTTCGCGATGTGATCGAGAGCACTCCCTGCATCGGCATCATCAAGCGACAGGGCAAGGACGCGGCCGGAAAGCCCCTGGAGAGCGAATACTACTACGTCCCTGAGCAGGACGACGATGAGCAGCGCCGAGCGGCTGTTGTCGATGGCCTCCGAAAGCCCAGTCTCCGCGCTTGTCGCAAGCAGCACAAGGTTTGTTTTCCCCTACATCATCTCTCGATGTGGCTTCGAGGCTTACACTGTATAACAGCAATACTACTGGAAGCGTCCCAAGACCCCCTAAACAATTTCCTATTACACGTACATACTCGTTTCCAGTTTAGGAGATGAGAAGCATCACACAACGATATCACAACGAATCAAGGCGGCGGATGTGTCTTTTTTTTTGCTTTATACCCACTCTTCAGTCGAGTTTCTTTTTTTCTTCTTCATTGTTCATATTCTAGATTCATGACCTCTCCCGATATCGAACCCCCCTCTCTCGACATGTGCATAGCCAAGGCGTCTTGTTTTTTTTCTTGTTTGAGTTGGTCATATTTTTTGCAAGCCTTGCTGCATTAAGGGATGGGGAGTTGAAAGGGGTGAAAAAAAAAAGGGTCAAGGTGTGTTGTTTTTATAACGAAAGGGAGGGAACTTGAGAGAAACAATAAGGTCCCATGGATATAGAGGCGGTTCGGGAGGTGCTAGGCATATGGTAACGACTGGGACAGAGGAAAGGAAAGGAAAGGAAATGGTTGGCGTGGAAGGGTTGATATCCATGTCTGGTAGGGAGGGCATACTTGTATGAGTTGAAGCAACACAATGGAATTCTGTGCTAATCAATACTTGTGCCATATGTGATGTGTTCAATTGCTTACAATATATTATGGTAGATACTGGAACTGAAGTGTAGGTTCACGAGACGCGTCCCGTCCGCGCTTCGTGACGGTGGGAGGAATGACACGGCGCGTTGCCAGCCAATTGATGCTTCAACCAGTCACGGTCAAGAACACACTTTGCACTCATGATTTGACAAGTAAAGATGTGGCTACACTTTAATTCCATTGGTCTGATCGACTGCAGGAGGCATGAGGCGAATAATTGCACATCTCGAGATGCAATTGGGTTTTCCGGTTTCGTCGGTAGATGGCGGCAAGTTGTAAATCCCGTAGATCCTCCATCACCGACCGAGGCAAAACCAGCAGATCCGATATTCGGAGCACACGATCCTCACGCAATGGGAACTTGGTCATCGTAAACTCTGTTCTTTCCCCAGGATCATCAGAGCGAGCACTTCATGCATCACGCAACGGGGGCAGACGCCTCATGCATCACCGGAACAGCTGGAGGTACTTGCTTGGGTGGAGGAAAATGTGAGACACTGTATAAACCCGTTGGCTTATTCTCCCTAAGATGGTGACAAGAATAATAAAAGAGACTCTCAGGTGTTACCTTTAGTATAATCTATCTTGCAGTTCTTTTATTATATTCTATACCAATTTATTCCTGATAAGTACGAAGAGTCAAGCAGCTCTCTTCACATCCAGGTGTGCCGTTATTTCTTGACCCCCTCGGTACACCACACCAAAGCCTCGAACCCGTCGGCATCAGACCACCATCATGCTCCCGGACTTGCCACCACCGCCAATCATTGAGCACGCGGGGTTGTCAAGCTGAACGAACTAGCCTGTTCTCGGCTCATGGGTGCGTGATGATCCCGAGGGATTGGGGGATATATTAGGGAAGAAGGACCCTTGATTTCAAAGATGCAAGTCATACACACACACACACATTACACCTTCTACCTTTCTGAAGATTCAAAGAGGTGAGTACGGGCTAGATATTGTTGAGCAAGACACTGACGTCGATGGCTTTAGACATCATCATATCATACCTACCTACTTATACAAACCATCCCTTCAACATCCTCCCTACAAACAACAACATTCACAATGTCTCGACAACCAACAGCACTCGACACATCAACCGAATCCCCAACATCCCCAACCCAGAGTGAGACGAACCACCTTCACTCCTCAATAATCATGGCTAACCTGTCCTTCCTCGTACAACAAGGTCCCGTGTCTCCATCCGCCCAGGCCGGCGCCGACCGCTGCATGCGCCACACCAACAGCTGGACCCCGGACTTTGGTCCCGTCCAGCGTCGTCAGAGCTGGAGCGCGGAGGATAAGAAGCATCAGCTACACATGGCAAAGATTGATCATGTAGCTACTGGTCCAGGCTTCTCTGAGGGACAGGGCGCATGATTTTTTACAAGATTGAACACATCGGAGTAAAAAAAGAGACTGTACAACAATGGGTCAATAATGGAATCATTAATGTCAGGATTGGGAAAACGGCTGGGTTAATGTCAACGCCTGGCAAGGCGACAGACACTTGTACACTACATGACAACAAACTCAGAATGAAACAAGAGTATCAGAATGAAACAAAAGTATCCAGTTTGATTTAAGCGAATGGTTTCCTATTCATGGCTTCCTAGTGCAATAAACGCAATGTGCCGAGGTATCTTGACTCCCGAGCTCCATGTTATCGTCAATGTGTCCTAACGCGATACTCCCATATGCTCGTTGACAAACCGACAAAAGAAAGAATAGTCGTCAACTGGATCCAATCTGTCCTTCACTAACCAGCCAAACTCCAAACCATAATCAATGCTTCCCACGTAGCTCATGTGCTAATACCAGAACGCCTCAATAATAACCATCAATCATGCTTCCAATGCCACCTACTGGCGTCGTGTTCTCGACTTCTCGGGGTCCAGCCCTTTGGTACTCATGTACTCGGCCGATACTGCCAGAGCATATGCCGTTCCTGCAAGTCCTGCCGTTCCCAGAATGAGCTTGCGGCCAAGTCTTCTCTTCTTGCGTTGCTTCGTCGGCATCTCCTTTCGTTGTTTGGACGCCATAAATTCCTTCCAAGCCAGTTCATCCTCGGGGTCTACCCTCCATCCATATGGAGGAGCCGGTTTATCCATGTGTTCAAAGGGTGTGTCGTAGTTCACAAACCCTGTCGGGCTTGCAAAGTTTCCAGTCGCAGGCTTGCCCATCATGTCGATCGGGTTCACTCGTGCGGTATTGATGCGTTCCGTCACCTCTACTCCGTTCTGTGCAGTGGCTGGTCCCATCTTGCGAAAGATCAGTACATCGCCACTGCCCGAAACAACCTCGTATCCTTGACTCTGGAGAGGTTTGAAGTGAGGGAGAAATTTGGCGGGGTTTGACAGCTGGAGAAGCACTTCCGAGAGAGCCATTGGAGAATCCTCGTCGCGTGGTGCCGAAGTAGCTTCTGCTACGTTCATTGTCTGCGACGTTGGGTCGTAGGCGAGGATCTTGTACGAGGCAGTCTCGGGCTTCTTCGATGTGTAATGCTTCTCCGTGATGGGCATCGTTGACTTTCCACACTCTTCTGAAAAGCTTGTCTGCAAACCCTGGGGTTCATGTGAATAGGAATCCTTCATAATCTTGTCTCCATACCGGTCCAAAGCAGGCTGTAGTCTCGTAAATTCGACCGGAGAGGTTTCGTCCATAGATTGAGCCTCTGCACTGTCAATGTCAACACTCGATGTTACCCCTTCAACATCCGTCCCCCCAGCTGTGTTCTTGGGTAGGAGTGACGATTTAGATGCCGAACTGTCGGTTCCCCATGATGCTTCAAACTCCTCTGGAAAGTCCCGAGTGTAGTTTCCCGTCAGGTTCTGGCTTTTTGGCATGTCAGCAGATTTCCCATCTGCTGCGCTTTCCACGACGATCGGTTGATCTTTAGTCTCGGCCGATTTCTGCTCTTGGCTGCTCCCATGGGCTCTACGCAAGGTTGCAGCCCGGATCTGCTCAGCATTCCGAGAGTCGACAATATCGATACTAGTTTCCGTAAAGTCGGGAAAAAACCTGTTCCTCTCGCGCTGATAAGTAACTGGTGGTCCATCCGTGACATCTTGAGAACCTGCCTTGGAATCGAACTCTCGGAGGCCGCGGGCGACTTCATCCAGAGGAATAGAGATCTTGCCGTTGGGCTCGTTGTGGCCAAACGCCTTGTATCTGTGAAGGTCCTGGTAGACCTTGGAGGCTTCCTCAGGGTGGGCAGGGTAAGCCTGGGCCTGGGAGACAAAGCCAGCAGGCTTGTAGCCGTCAAGATCCGTGTAGTTCTTGGTAAGCTGCTCAGGGTGGACGTGCTCAAACTTGGCAGGCTCCTCATAGCCGGCAGAGGGATACTCGGACACATCTTGGTACTGCTTGGATGCTTGTTCAGGATGCGTGCGCTCCGTTTCAGGTCCGTCATTATCATAGACCAAGTACTTGTGTAAGTCGGTATACTGCTTTGATGCTTCCTCAGGGTGCACTCGTGGGGTAGTCGCGTCGCCGTTCTCGAAGTGACGATAGCCAGTCAAGTCCTTGTATGCCTTTGAGGCCTCTTCAGGGTGGACACGCACCACGCGAGGGGACAAATCGCGAGCGGCGTATTGGCGAGTGTCTGTGTACTGCTTGGACTTCTCCTCTGGGGTCAATTGACGCAGGCCGTTAGGCTCGTTCCATTGGACAGCGCCGTACAGATGCAGATCATCATAGTTCTTGGATTGCTCCTCTGGTGTGAGCTTCCGGAGGCCATCTGGCTCATTCCAGCGGACGGGTCCGTACTGACCGAGGTCTTTGTACTTGCGGGCAAAGTTCTCGACCGGAGCATCCACTTTGGGGGCGAGGGGCTTGCCACGTGGGGTGGCATCCATCTGAGATTCCTCGTGGGCCTTGAGGGTGGCCTTGCTGACTTCGAAGGGGGCGGCATAAGCGTCAAGGTCTTTGTACTGTTTGGACTTCTCCTCCGGCGTCAATTGTCGCAGACCATCGGGCTCGTTCCAAGTGACAGCCTCGTACAAGCCCAGGTCTCCGTAGTCCTTGGAAGCTTCCTCAGCGGTGGGCTCCCGCAGGCCGTCGGGTTCATTCCAGTAAACGGCGCCATACATGTGAAGATCGTCATAGTTCTTAGACAACTCCTCATCAGTCTGTTTGCGCAATCCGTCTGGCTCGTTCCAGTGAACCGGCTTGTACTTGTCCAGGTCATCGTAATTCTTGGACTGCTCTTCTGGGGTTAATTCCCGTTGAGTGAAGGGATCATCAAGCTTGGCCGAAGAATATTTGTGGAGGTCGTTGTACTCCTTGGAATCTTCCTCGGGGGTCGACTTTCGGAGACCATCGGGCTCGTTCCAGCGAACAGGACCATAGTTATCAAGATCCTCGTATGCAGACGACTCATCCTTGATGGGCGTCTCGTCAATAATAGGCTCATACTTGTCCAAGTCGTTGTACTTTGGCTCTTGAGCAGGCTTGCCGGTGTCTTTGCCATCCTTGATCGGGCCATACTTGTCCAAATCCTCATACTTGGGAGCAGAGTCCGCCTCTGCCGTGATGTCAACAAAGTCGGTGGGTTTGTAGCCCTCCAAATCTTCATATCGAGCAGCAGGTCCAGTCATGGATGACTTGGACTTTCGGCGGTTGGTGATGGGATCAATGAAGGTGGCGTCTTCATTCTCCGTGGTGGCTTTCAAAACGTCGGCCGGTGTCGTCTTCTTTGTGCCTTGTGGGCGACTGAAGTGATGTGTACCAGTAAGGGTTGTCTTGCGGATGTTGGCCTTGTCGTCACCTCGGATCAAGTGATCAATTGCACTTCGTTCCACATCCTCGATGTTCATGCCAGGTCGGATACCAGAAAGATCGTCTGACCAGGACTTGACCTGATCCATGTTGGCGTACTTGCTCAAGTCAGCATGGCGACCAAAGCTAGCCATTGCCTTCTTGATGGCATCCTTGGCGTTGTTCTCCCAGGAGAGATTGCGGTTCAAGGATTCCATGTACCGATAACGAAACCTGCCATGATGTCGACGGTTTTGTTGAGGTTGAGGTGCTGATGACCAGGAGCCAAAGCAAAACTCGCGGCTTTGACAGGCACACCGTGACTGTAGCGAAGCGGTAGATGTGAGGACGTTGGAACCAACAGCGCGGGTCTGGAGTAGTCTCGCGCTAGGCGAGGTGCGTGAAGCCGTCAACAGCATTGTGTGGGGACGAGGGAGTGTAAGGTGGGGGAGTCTGGTTTCTGGGGTCAGCTTTGAAAGCAACAAGCGGATTCAAGTCTAATCAAAGCTCCAGGCGTCGCAGAAGAGCGAAACACCAAGAAATGAATAGACTGAGTATCAAACGTACCACGGAAACAAGGAACTGATCAGCGATCAACCAAGCAAGCACCCGAGCCAGAACCCGGAGCTGCCACTAAGAAGACGAGCTGACGGCGCACAGGACACACAGCGGCTGGATCAACCGGCCTTGGACAGCTGAGAGTGAAGCACGGCAGGGCCTCACAAATTGAGTTGTTTGCGGGTGTAAGTGGTGGTGAAGGTAAATAGAGTGAGACAGAGAAGAATGAGAGCGGAATGAGGAGAGAAGAAAGACGCGACCGAGGATGAGGGGAAAGCCAGGGACCTTAAAAGATAACGAAGACGGGACAAGCAAGAGTGACGACTTGCAACGGGGCCTGGGCCTGTTTGGTCCTGAGGGAGGTTCAACAAGAGACCGGGGCAAGTGAGGGACCAAGTGGGGACCCTGGGGAGTTGGGGGGAGGGTACAGGGAAGAGCCACTCGGGCGGAGGGTTGAAGGAAACGCCGGAACAGCAGAGGGTATTCGCGAGGCTATTGTGCAGTGGAATCGGGCGTTTACATGTGAAGAAAGGGAATAGATAACAAATGAGACTTGCACTTTATTTTAATAAAGTGTTCACTCTTATCGGCCTTCATTTGGCCATGTAAACGCCCAGTCTCACTCATCTATCTGCTTAAGTTGCTCCGCGTTTTTCTTCCCACCTACAGAGATGGGGAGGAGCTGGAGGGGCGGCTTTGGCTCTTGGTGACGCTGTGACACAGTGACATGGCCGAGGCCATGATGCTTTTCCGGGGACCAGTCTCTCGCTTGCACCGCATGGAGACGCCAAACCAAAGCAAGGAATACCCTTCAAGAGGCCAACGACTCCTTGACGACGAGGCGTGGCGGAAGGGACGGGACTCTGACCAAGCGACAAGACTCCCAAAACAGCCTGCTCGCAGAGGTTCAGTGGTTACATGTTACAGCCAATGCTGCAACCAGCTGCAACTCGCTGCAAAGGCTCCAAAGGCGTCTCCAGTTGCATGAGCCCACATCCGACCCCCTGCCAATCCAAGCCCCCCGGGGCGACTCTCTTTGCGGGGAAGACGGCATCGCCTAATGGGGCAAGTTGAGACTGTCCCGCCCCGCCGACTTCACAAGCTGAACCTGGGACATCCCAGCCGCTGACGTCTGCCTCACAGGCCAGAACCCCTGTGAAGCGGCAATCCGCTGCGAGGGTGATGATGAGGATATCCGCACACACACTCGCTGCAAGCTGCGACGCCTTCTGTGGGATCTCATGGCATGCCTCGGCATAGCTCCCCGAGAACCAACTGCGCCAATCACATCCATAAATGACACGGTTTCCTCCTGTTTCCACTTCTCACATCCTCAGGATGACCCAATTCAGCGTCAATGAGCAACCATCGTGAGCACCGAAAGAGGAAATTCCGCTGTGTGTCGAGGCGGGCGGCTCGCGGAGGCGGGGGTGCCTGGTCCGGGAACTTGTCTGCTTATCAGGAGGGCTTGTCTCTGTCCAGGGGCAAATCTTGGTTGTCTCTGATTAGGCTCCCAAACGACAACCGATCTCGTCTGGACGGACGGAAGCAGAATTATTACGAGACGCCATTGCCGGCGCGAATCATGAGAGCAATGGAGAAACCCGGGTGGAGTTGCTAGAGGACGAGATCCGGGGATAGCTTGACGAAAAATCCCCGTGGAGAGATCAGGCCAAGCCGAGTCGAGAGAGGCGCGCGAAACGACTGATGCCACGAGGGGCCCAGAACAACTCTATCAATCTGACAGACCTTGACAGTGGCCGTCTTCGTTTGGCTGGTGGTTAATTGCACCGGCGCATGCTGATCAAACAGCCGAATCCTACCTAGTATTCATCCACCCAATCACGCCCCAGTTGCCTGGAACGAAAGGGATGGCTGCCACGGTCGCCCTCACACGCTCACTCGCAGCGGCGATCTGATGCAAGTTGTCATGGCCATAATGCTTCTGAGCTGATCATGTGCTCGACTGGATGAAGCAAGGACGCGTCTGATGTGTCTGTTGCTTTCTTTTTTTGTCATTGAGCCTTTGTGAAGCGACAGAAGCCATAATCGTCTCTGCCTCAGCTCGACGTCAATCCCTCCAACAACTCCGCGCCTTGCGGGCGACGAGTCATCTCCTGGATCCTGGAATCGCTAGCGTCTTCGCCCTGTGCTGTAACTCGATGCTTTCAGAAGGTGGCTACAGGGGACCCCGTCTGACCGATTGGCACTGCCCGTGAATCTTTGCCCTCCCGTGTCTAGTCAGCGGCTGCCATCGTGAGGCCAGAGGAGAGGTTGACATCGGCTCCAGTTGACGATGAAGCGGCTGAGCGGCTGAAGAGCGGAGCGAGCAAGCGGGAACGGGAGTGAAGAAATAAGTGAGACACACTTAAGGGTGAGGGTAGACACTCCCGATACAAATCACATACCGTCTTTTATGGCCAGAAATTATGAAAGATTTTAGAAAATACCATAAAACAAGACGACGGTCGCCAAATCTTTGAAATCATTTTCTTATGAGATTATTACCATCGTGGGGGCGGATAACCAGCATTCTTGGTAATAGGTACTTGGACAACGCCTCTTTTTCAATTGAGCCATGTGGTGGGTTGGTAATCAATCAGCCTCAGTCCGGTAGATATAAGCATGTTGTTTCACTCCATGTCTTTTCTTTGTTGGGTAGAGCATTCCTCTTCTTTCAAGCAAAGACTCTTGGGCACAAGGCACAAAATGCAGTTTTCTGCTCAAATAACGGGATTCAACTGGAGGCAAACCGTCCAGTTGCTTCCATATGCGACCGGCGTGACTCAAGGCGGCGTGTCAGCGAGTGAGCCAACGGCGAGAAGATGTCGTGCAACACGATAAACCTGTTACAAACCTTTTGAAACTTTGTAAAAAAAACAAGATCAAGGTCAAGATATTCACCTTGAATCTTCATTACTTCATCCTCTGCCCATTCTTTGGTGTCTTTCCTGTTTTCTGATCTCAATAACTGAGGCTCAGCGACTTGTCGACCCCACTTGTCCCCGCCAAGGCCAACCAGATTCGGTCCCTCTTGTGACATCACTCCTCCCTCGACATTTTCATCAATCATCACAGATACCAGCTACCTCTGCCTTTCGGAGCTCCCAACAAAGCCGAGACCGCATCTACCATCACCTGCATTCCGCTCGACGGCTCCTGGACCTGGATCTGGACCTCTGCGATTCATCTGGTCCCTCGCAGCCATGAAGCGGACTCAGGGCAAAGCCTTTGACGGACCCCGCTCCGGGTTCGCGGCCTTCGGAGGCTTTGGCGCCGCCGGTTCCGGCACCTCCCTGTCTTACCTCGCCGAACCCCCGTCTTTCACGGCCGTGTCGGACCCCAACGTGGTCGTGTCTCTCAAGAATGTCCTCAAGAAAGACAGCACCACCAAGGCCAAGGCGCTTGAGGACCTGCTTGCCTACGTGCAGGCACATCCCTTTGAGAAGGATGGCGGGGTAGAGGAGGCTATTCTCGAGGTTTGGGTGAGTGGGACGTGGGTTGATGGCATAGTGCTCAGTGTGGCTCATAGTTTGACAGGTTCAATTATATCCTCGCACATCGATAGACAACTCACGCCGTGTCCGTGAGCTTACGCATAATCTTCAGTTCGAGCTGATGAAGTCGGCGCGAAAGCGCTTTGAACGTCATCTGCCCAAGGTCGTTGCCGCATGGCTCGCCGGCCTTTATGATCGCGATCGTGTGGTATCCAGGGCAGCCAGCGACGGTCTAACTTCATTCCTTTCAACTCCCGAAAAAGTTCTCGCTTTCTGGAACAAGTGCCAAGCTCAGATCCTTGATTTTGCCATCGAGGCGATCCAAGAGACAAAGGACACCCTTAGCGATGAACGTTCAACGACGCCGGAGGACTCTGAGGCTAAATACTTCCGGGTTGTCACAGCCAGTTTGTCACTTGTTCTCGGCCTGCTCCAAAAGGTTGAACCAAGCAATCTTGAGAAGCAACAGTCTCGATACGATGACTACTTTGGGGAGGAAAGTGTCTGGAAAACCATCACCTTTAAAGACTCATCAGTGAGAAAGACTGTTTGCCAGCTTCTCTTTGCTTCCATCGAGCGCAAGCTACCCTATGCAGAGTCAGCAAAGGCTAAGCAGGCATTTATCACCGGTGGCCTCAAGACAAACCAAGCCGGCTCTGCTCTCGAGTATGTGCGAGCCCTGACTAAACTCACCCAGGTCTATCCAGACGTCTGGTCATCATCCAAACCTCCGAGCGACCCCAAGTCACCTCTGGGTAGGCTACAGGCCTTTGTTGCCAAGGGTTCTCAGGGAAGCCCGCCGAAGTTCTGGGAATGCCTGGACCAGCTGCTATCAGTTCTTCCTACGGATTTGATCAACGCCGAGGTGGCTTCTCAGTTCTTGAGTTCTCTCAAGTCGGGTATTACACACAGGGATGAACCCCGAACGAATACTTCTTTCGCCTGGAAGTGCTATATCGATACAGCAAGGCGATTATTGAGCAGTCTGCCCTCGGACGACCAGCTGCCCTTTGTTCAAGAACATCTCTTCCCTCTCATCGAGCAATTCCTGTTCTCGGTGTCCGAAAAGACGCCAGCGATCCCTCTCGGCCCGAATGCTGTCTCCGTTCTCGTCGAGGCATATGTTGCCACTGTCCAGGCATCGCCTCCCGTTGTTTCCGCATCCGAAGAGGAGTGGAACAGACTTGCGAGCATCTTTTGCGCCAAGATCTCCGGATCTCTCCCCGAGGTGTCTCGGGAGTACCAACAGTCACAAGATAAGATTGCGGAGGAGGGTCGACGGTGGTTCAGCCTCGTTGGACAGGTTGAGGATAAGATCTTGGAGCTTGCACAGGGTATCCCCGACCACACGGCCGACCCTTCACTCAAGGTCATTACACAAAGCATTTCGCTTCTTGAAAGCCGTAATCTGAAGCCATATGGCGCCGCTAGGATTCTCGAATTTGCTCTGAGCACGGCCCCTCGTCTATTCCATGGCGAAGGAGCCAAGAAGCTTTCCAGGTTTCTCTCATCGCTGGTCAAACAAGATGCCGCCAAAGCTGTTGCCTCTCCTTCTTCCCGGTACCTCCTCTCCTGTCTCCATCTCCTTGGCTCGGTATCCACCGAATTTGCTCCTATTTGGAACTCTTGGGTTGAAGCTGTTCTTGATCTTGAGTCGGAGACTGACCTCGACTCGGCGCTTGCATCTCTCATCTCCAATGATCGTGGAGCAATTCTAGCAAAGGGAAATATGGAGTTGCAGAAGCACATCATTGGGCAGGCGACGCTTCTAGCCCTGGGAGGTTCCACCTCCTGGGAGCTGTTGGAGGCTGCTGTCACGTACCAGACACTGACTGATACCAACTATCGAGAACTCATTCAAACTCTTGTGGAGATTCTTGAAAAGGAGCCTGGGCAGACAGAACCCACCCTCCAGGCTTTGGATATTGCAGCCAAGGGCAGACCAGAGCTGTTCTCCCGAGATGAACATGTTCATACAACGTTGCTTGCCCTCCTACTCGGACTTTCCGAACTCGACAATGCCACTGTTTCTTCAAAAGCCACTGCCATTCGCACGCTTTTAGATAGCCACTCCAGTGGGAAGCTGCCTGTTGTTGCCGTCATCCAGGCCAACCTGGAGAGGGCTGGACCACAATCCCTTGAGTAAGACTGCTTCTGACCTATCTCGGACTTTGCTGACCAGTTTGTAGTATCAAGACACTCGTGGCACAGGCCGAAAATGCCTCCTCGAGCGACATTCCTTCAGAGGAGCTTTTCCCAAGCACCAATGTGTGGATGAAGGAGCTCGCGCCTTTCCTAGAGCTCTCTGTTAACCCATC
This sequence comes from Ascodesmis sphaerospora, assembly GCA_027569015.1. Taxonomy (NCBI): domain Eukaryota; kingdom Fungi; phylum Ascomycota; class Pezizomycetes; order Pezizales; family Ascodesmidaceae; genus Ascodesmis; species Ascodesmis sphaerospora. The sequence continues at coordinate 2,094,144 of JAPPUR010000005.1, forward strand.
TATATCGATCACCAACAGTCTTGGCGGTGCTGCTGCGTTAGTGACAGGCGCACCTCGAACTACCCAGCTCCGAGTCCACAGAGACAGAAAGGGACGCTCCATTCCTGCGAGAATGGCACTCTACGTGTCTCAGCTCTCTGACAAGCTTCCAATCTCGAAGTTGCCACAGCCATTCCAGCGAGAGATCCTATATCTTCAATGCCTGACTGTCCAACTCATTTCGGATCAGATCACATGCATGGAGGATAACCGTCTATGGAGGACTCTGAAACCGGCCGAGGCCATCAGTCAGGCCGAGGACTTTGTTTCCAACACACGTGGAGTTTTGACTTCTTTGACCTCCGATGTCAAGACCCTAGATTCTGACGACGAGTCAACATCCCTAGTCCGCGATCTGATTCATCTTCTCACCAAGCACTCGAATGAGTTGACCTCCAGAGGTCTATATAGTGCAAGAGCGCTTGCCGAACTAGTTCAGTCTATCACAGAGGCACACGGAGCTTCGCCAAGTCTCGAGGATACTCTTTTGAAGCCTGATATTCTCAAAATTGGTCCTGCAACCGTCTTGCCCGCCTCAGCACTCATTGCCGGGTTTGGGGAGACGCTTCAGCCTTCCAAAGCCCTCAACACCTTTTGCAACCGAGTGGTTAGTGAGATTGCGGGGCTGAAGGCTCAGGGTGAAAAGACTCTGATGACTCTTGTGCTTCTTTCGTCATGCGCCCAGGTCTACGAAACCGGCGAGATGCCTGTGGCAAACAACCGCATCGTCTTTGCAGTCCGGCAAATCACATCGTGGCTAGATGAGCCTGAGGATCTGAGCCCAGCTCTCTGTGCTGAGATTTGCCGTGCTTTGAACAAACTGATGCCATGCATGAAGGACGTCTATGGATCTTACTGGGAAAAGACGATTGAGTTCTGCATCTCGCTCTGGAATCGCGCCCACGAGTTCGAGCTCAACACCGCACTTCCATTCATTCACTCGTCACTAAGACTGTACAAGACTTTGGAGACACTGCAGGAGCCAAACGACGATCTTGATGATGCCATCAAGGAGTACGCAGGCGCCAAGCCCAGGGCACTTGTTGAGCTGCTTCGACTTTCGCGAGATACCAGCTCACAGCCCTTGGAAATCGTTGATGCTATGCTTTGCCGTGAGGTGGAAAAGATGCCTCTCCGACAAGTCCCAGATTTATCCGACATCTTTGCACTGGTGGCCTCCGATTCTCGAGATATTCAGACAGCCGCTTTCAACTTGCTTCACAGAGCTATCCCCGAGCAACAGCAGCAAAAGTCCGTTGATGCTCTGCTGGACAAGACAGGTATGAGTCCCTCAAAACCGCCCATGAGTCTCGCCACTAACATTTGTAGATGCTCGGCTGCCTGATGAGCTTCTTTCCCTCCTGCTAGACGCTCCCACGCTGGAGAAGTACTCGGATGAGATGCTGGCAGAGTTCCCCTCTCCCATCCGGTCATATCTGCTGTCCTGGAAGCTGGTCTTTGATACCTACTCGACCTCGTCCTTCAAGATCCGCAACGACTTTACCGAGAACCTCAAGACCGACAACTACGTGGCGCCACTACTCGACTTCATGTTTGACGTTCTTGGACACTCTGCGGCACAAGCTCTCAAGCTGGAAAAGGCCAACCTTGGCGCCGAGCAGATCCAGAACTACGATGTGAAGCTCGCAGAGTCTGAGCCTGAGGAGAAGAACATGCAATGGCTCCTTGTGCATCTTTACTACCTCATTCACAAGTATACTCCTGGCTTGTTCCGTGCCTGGTACATCGACTGCCGTTCGAAGCGAACACGCATCGCCGTCGAGTCCTGGACAACGAGGTACTTCTCGCCTCTCATCGTCTCGGATGCTCTCGACGATGTCCAGCAATGGGCAGACAGCCAAGAACCCCCCGCCATGGACGAGCAGGAACTTGTTGTGCGTGTAGCACGAGCCGCCAGAGAAGTAACAGCCAGCTATGAAGTCGATGAAAGCCAAGCCGCCATCACAATCAAGATCCCAGCCAACTTCCCCATCGAGAACGTTTCGGTCCAAGGCCTCAACCGCGTCGCCGTCAGCGAGAAGAAGTGGCAGAGCTGGGTCATGACCACGCAGGGTGTCATCACTTTCTCCAACGGCAACATCATCGATGGCCTGCAGGCGTTCAAGCGCAACATTGTCGGTGCTCTCAAGGGCCAGAGCGAGTGCGCCATCTGCTACAGCATCATCTCCACGGATAAGCGCATGCCTGACAAGCGGTGCTCGACTTGCAAGAACTTGTTCCATCGGACGTGTTTGTACAAGTGGTTCCAGACGAGTAACCAGAACACTTGCCCGCTGTGCAGAAATCCTATCGACTACATTGGGGCGGACACGGCCAAGAGACGCCAGGGTTAAGTGTGTGGAGTATTCTGGGTTTCAAAAGGGGTGACATAGACAGAATAGAGGTTAGAAAGGTGACTTGAATATGACTTGATTGTCACCTACCACGCTACAGGCGATATCTCTTGACGTATCTATCTGCTTAACCACCCCCATAGTACCAGACACGCTCAACTAATCCATATTAACATCACCATCCTTGTCCTGGCTCTGCTTCTTGTTCTTCTTTTTCTTCTCATCGTCCCCTTCATATCCCGATTCGCCTCCCTTATCCTTGTCCTTGTCATTCCCACTTTTCACCCTTTTTTCTGCATCCTTGCCGCCGCCGCCACCAGCGGGTATATCGATAGGAGCAGACTTCTTGTCTGTACGATAGTCAGGAGGGGAGTAACAAGGAGAACAAGATTGGGGCTTACCCTTGTTATCGCGAGAGTTGGGCATTCTGATATATACTGCAAGCTGATTGTTTTTGTTTGTGTCTTTAGAATATGTATGATAGATAGCTTGCAGAATCTGGGAAGATAGCTGGCGTCGAAAAGAGTTATATATGTTTGAGGTGTGAATGTGAATATTTGGTTGACACGGTTTGGTAGCTTGTAGTGGTGTTGTCGCCTTGTGAGACCAAGATCAGGTGAACACGCCAAAACAAGGTTGAGATGGATGGCGAGTGTGACGGTGATAAATCTTGTTCGAGTCTATACATGTTCAACGTGTCTTGTCAAGGCATTTATGATTCAGGGCCTGGATTTGTTAGTTTGCGCATGCGGGAATTGACAGAGGAAGCTGACCTGTTCAGCTGAGAGTCTTTGGCTGTCATAACGGACTAAAGAAGCAACAAGCTCTCTGAATTCAGCATCCACGTCTGGGAGGATCACGTCCCAGGGGCGTGAAGGAAATACTGTCCAGAGCTGGAAAGGAGATATCTTAAACTCCTTTGCCTCAGGCCAAGTCTCCGGGGTAGGTGTGCCAATAGTCTTGAAGATGCTAAGAATCAGCCCCAGTTGGTTTCCATCCTCATGCACGGCACGAGACTCGAAGATGGGCTTTGGCGGATCTCGAATGGCCCCTGAAATCGTGACGCCCAACCCCCACATGTCGACTTCTGGCCCGTACGACTTGTTTCCGAAGAGGACGTCTATCGCTCGATAAGGCCCTGTCCCGATGTCGAGGATCTTGTCGTCACGTGGCTCAGATTGGGCCGAGAACTCGGGGTGCCATGCAGTACCAAAATCAGAGAGATAAGCTGGACCGGTGGGAGAAGCTAAAAGAATGGCGGATGGCTTAATGTCTCGATGTATGATTCCCTGCGAATGGATATCCTTTAACCCCTGAAGGACGTCTCTGAAGATCGAACGAGCTGCATCTAAGGGGATGGGCCCTTTGTCGAGAAGATCGGTGAGTGTATAAGGCATGAAAGGAAAGACGAGGACGAATTGCTGCTCTTGGTCGCGAAAGGTTTCGAGTAGTTCTATGCAGGGAGACCGCAAAGTCTTGAGGATCTTGGCCTCTCGTTGGGGGTTATGCGGTTCGATGTTCTGGTAGGCGACAATGACTTTCAGAGCTTTGTCACCAGAGCGATAGACCTCAGAGGTGACACCCTCAGAGATGGGATGGCAGTTGCGGTAGGAGCCAATGCGAACACCAGATTCCTCCTCAACCTCAGCATCATCATACTCTTGGGCATCTTGTCTGGGCAGCGGTGTCGAGGTAGGCTGACAGGCGAGGTTGTACTCCTCCTAGGCGTTGTCAGCGGTTCCCGAGCCCTGGGCTGCCGCGAGAGGCTGCATCGCGGCGCACCTGAGTAGAAGAGATCTGGTAGGCGGCCTGTTCTATGGCGATGGCCTCGCTCATACTAGTCGTGGCCAACGACTCTTGGCTGCGGGAGTGCGTGTAAGCGGTCTGTGAAAGACACTGGTAGGGGTCTGCCTGCTTACATCTTTTGGATGGTCTCGTACCGCTGAGAGGCCGAGAGAGCGGCTTTCCATTCAGGCAACCCGACAGAAGCCATTGTTTGCTAACCCGATCTCCTGTGTCTCAAAGGTCTGGTGTCACTCTTCAACGGTCAAGCGTGGCCCCGTATAACGGCACGCAATTGGGCATCCGGTCAATTGCGGTCGACAGAATGTAGAGAATCCCAATTTCCCCCGCTTCGACGGCTCAATCGCTCCCGCAGATGAACAAGGGGCAAAGATCGGCCTAGCTGGGGTTGTCTCAAAGGCGGTTGACGTAGTGCGTAGAAAAGGTATTTGTGGATGTATCCGTAGAGCTGAAGCAAGACGCGGGAGCAGGCCCGCAATTTCATCCAGCAGAAACAAGGCCCTAAGATTGGACAGGAACAGGGGTGTAGGGCCTGAAACCGTCTGTTTGCTTGTCGCAGGTGTCAAGAATAATGCTGTAATGCCCTTATTGAAGCTTCATTTCGCGGTGTAGGTGCAACGCTGTCGTGAGAGCTACAACAAGGAGGTACCTTGGTTGTGAGGTCATGCTTCCGTCCCCGTGACCTCGGCTCGGGCTCTACTCTGTGAATGAAGCTCCCCCCGTGCTCCCGCATCTTCTCCCCGTCTTCTCGAAGCCCACCAACCAAAAGCTTCATCCAACAGCTTCACCCAACCAACGGCATCCAAGCTTCTAGCGTTGGGTCCACCGCTTTGCTCCGCTGCCAGCCCGGTCAAGCCCATTCGAGGCGAGGTCCAGTCACCAGCCGAGAACCAGAGCCCAGCCCCAGCCGCCTGTCTTCGCCTTGGCCTTGTCCCTCCGTCTGTTGTCAGGTCCGTCCAGCGAGCTCCGTCTTGCTTCCAAGATTCTATTCTTCCAACCTCGCATCGCACCGCATCTTGGCTTGGATCTACGCACAAGAGCCGCGTAATAGCCTTCCCCTTTCTTCCGACTCGTCCCATCCTCCCGTCGACATTGTCACCTACGACATGACCTTTCTGGTCTATTAGCAAACCTATCCGTCTTGTCCGTCACTGCGCTTGCTTGCTTCCCGACCAACCGGCCGACCCATCATCACCGAACCAAGCAAAACCTCCCTGTCGCTTTGCTCGTCAACCCCGAAGCTTGACCGACCCCTCTCGCTCGCCCTCGGCCTCATCGCCATGCGCATTCTCTCCTCGAGCCATTAATCGTATACTTAATCATCTCCCCCTTACTTCCGCACCTATATATAATTCCACCATCCGTTTGCGCCGCGCCGCTCTCCAAATCGGTCCACCATGGAAGACATGGCAAGGGCCGAGTATCCCGCCATGCTGGTGAGGCAATCCCCGTCCACAGCCAAGACTACAGCGCTGCAAAATGCAAGACGCAGAGTCTGGTATCGAGCTTTTACTGATCTGCTTCTTTGCGCAACTCATAGGCAGCTCTCCAGCCGGGCCAGGCGGCTCATACCCTTTCAGAACGAGTAAAGCGCATGTCCCGCATCAACGTCGAAATTGCCGACTGGCTCCAGGTACGCCGCCCTCTCGAGATGGATGCCAATGCCCACGCAAAGACTTGGGGTCATCCCGTTCCATCCATACGGCATGCTGACCCCCAACCTAGGAGCGCCGTCGCGTCGAGGAGCAGTATGTTCAGGGCTTGCGCAAGCTCACTGCCTTCAAGGTGCCCAATGCCCAGTCTGAGCTAGGGTGAGTCTGGCCGCTATGCAGTATCATGACTTGCAGGCTCACAGTTGCCGTAGTGTCTTCCAGGCTCCATGGAACCGAATCATCGACTCGACCGAGAGTATCGCCCACTCCCACCATCAGCTCGCCGATCGCATCGAGAAGGACATTGAGCACCCCCTACGCAACTTTCACATCCGCAAGGATTTCCAGAACATGAACACCATGTCCAACAACCTGGCCACCATGGCAAAGGACCTTGAGGAGGCTCAGGAGCGGTCCGACAAACTGAGCAAGAAGGGGGGTCGTGCCAACACCCAAAAGGTCGACGCCGCCTCGTCTAAGCTGGAGGCTGCCAGCGGACAGTGGGAGTCGCAGGCGCCCTTCATCTTCGAGTCCCTCCAAGCCCTCGACGAGTCGCGGGTCAACAATCTGCGTGACCTCCTCACCCAGTATCAGACCCACGAATCCGACTCAGCCCAGCGCGTTCAAGAGAATGCCGTCGAAACGCTTGCGCTCATGCTCGAGATCGATACAGACAAGGAAATCCAGTCATATGTGAACAGGGCCACCCAAGGCAGGGCCAAGCTCCCTACGAGGACTTCAACGCGACAATCGTCCGTTGTCGGCACCACGCCTTCGACGCCAGTGCCCCCAAGCACTGCCGGTAGCACCAATGCGCCCACACCAAGCATCCAGGCGCCTCCTACCCCTGCTGCCGCTTCCTCTACCGTTCCCGACGACGATGTGAGCGAGAACAATTCGGTTCCACAAGAGCCAAAGCCAGGTAAGTCGACTCCTTGGCATGTTGTACGTTTAGCTAACATCCTCAAGGCGGCAAACTTCGCCGTCTCGGCACCATGTTTGGTGGACGGAGGCGACAGAGCATGCACGCCGGCTTTGGTCAATTATCCCCTCAAAAGGGCGGCCCTAGCTTTGGCAGGTTGGGAACCAGCCACAGCCATCATGACCGCGGTGTCTCACCCAGGGGCTCCTCGACTAACCTGCAGGAGCATCACCGACTGTCCTCTCTAGCAGAAGCACCTGATGTGCCTAAGCTGCCCGCGAATATCGACCAACCACCCAAGCCCGAGTCTACGCCGCACGAGAACACGAACGGAGTGTCGCACAATGAAGGTCTTTTGGACAGTCCGATCCCAAATACGACTGCAGGCACTGTCAATGGCAACCATGAGCTCGATTTGTCAGATGTTCAGCCGCCACCAGGACCTCCTCCTTCTCACAAGCCAGAGGAGCAGCAATCGACCCCTGCGGCAGCCACAGCTGGAACCAAGGATTCAGAGGGCTTCACTGTGCCACCGCCGATGAACGACCCCATCTCGCAAGCTCAAAGGGAGGCCCAGCAAGAAGCAGGCGAAGACCCCGAACAACTGCTCAAGGTCAACATTCAACAGACGCCAGTTGAGGAAGAGGATCCGGAAGCCAAGCTCGCCGCGTTGTCGAGTGTTGCCAACAGCCTCAAGATCGGACCGGCCACCCGTCGCACAGGCACCGTAAGAGGTCGCCGTGATGTCCGGCACACCGTCTACGTCCCACCGCCTAGTATGCCCGAGAGCGGTACTGATTCCTCTGTGGGTGGATTCCCTGTGTCGCCTTCATTGCCCGCTACGTCCTTCACAAAGTCCGGCACCGTTGCTGCGCTAGCATCCGAGGCTAGCATTGCTGGAACTTCAGATACGCAGTCTGTACGATCGGGCAACTCATTGGGAAGCCTTGCCCACCCCAAGCATCCTGATATGACGGCTCCTGGTCTGAACTCATCCATCATCGAGAGTGTCTCTGCTGTCTTTGAAGAGGGTGGCATCAAGTCTGCATCCATCACTGGTGAAGTTGCGTTTGTCAACAACCCCAGTGATTCGGGTGATGCAAAGAGTAAGTTGCAACATGAATTCGTCAAGGACGTGTATTCACATGAAGCAGGTTACGAAACCATCCGTATCAACAACTTTGCAGCACTTGAGCGCATTGGCCCTAACCGCATCTTCGTGCAAAACTCATCAGTTGAAAACCACGATCAGTTCTCCCTCGACGTCTCCCATCTCACCAAGACAAACACGGCATTCTCCTATCGGGTATTTGCTGAGGAAGCGGGAAGCCCCGAGCTCGGTCAGCATGCGCCCTTGCTCCTGAAGCTTGCCTGGAAGCCTCAAGGAGACAAGCTTGGCTTGCTACTGCAATACCAGCTCAACCCATCCTTCAAGTTCTCTGCGCCTGTAACGTTACACAACGTGGTCATCGTGGCGACGTACGAGGGTCGGTCAAGCGGCGCTCAGACGAAGCCTGTGGGAACACACCTAAAGGACAAGCACCTGGTGTACTGGCGGGTAGGCGATGTGACGCTCACCAACGAACCGCACAAGATTGTGTGCCGTATCATCGGCGCCGAGGGTACCGAGCCCAAGCCAGGACACGTTGAGGCCAGGTGGGAGTATACGCCCTCTGGAGATGATGTGGTAGGAAGCGGCATTTCCATCTCGCGACTTGACGAGGGCAAGGGCAAGGCGAAGGAGCTCACAGAAGATGACCCCTTTGCCGACGACAGCGCAAGCACGGAGCAGAAGTGGGTAGACGTGCCAGTGGTGAGGAAGCTCGTCAGTGGCAAGTACGAGGGTCGGTAAGGGACCATGAGCCAGAAACTGAACCTCGAGGTATGATTCCCAAAGTGCATGGATAGAGGCCCGAGGAGGACACTGAAAAATGTCCCTGGGGCGGCGCATTGAATAGCGAGCGTGATGGGAGGATAGCCTCCCCTTCTTGGGTTTACTTTCACTCATTTTTTTTTCCTTCTCCTTTTTGTTTATCTTTGTATGTCATACTGTCTCTTGTCTTTTTTGTATGGGTTATTGACGGCTGGATGGCTTGGAGCGTGAGAAGGGCAGTAGTAGTATTTTTTTGTTGAAAAGCTGTAACTCTGTAATCTCTATGACTCTACAACAACAACAATGTCTATATCTCGACAATATCAAGACTCTTTTACTTGGTTTTGTCCAACTTGTAACATATAGCACACGGCCTCATTTTGTTTGGTACTTTGCATATTGGCTTTCGCTACGTCTATACTACTTTTTACCTTCCTTTTGACCCTGCCTATAAACGCTCCGGTCCGAAATACTCCAAAACGACGCTGTGCGTTGTTGCCCCTTGCTTCTCGCTGCTGCAGCGGTAAAGTGGGCTATACATAGATCTGGGATACAAAATGGAATGCGCGTCGTGGGTGACGCTAGTGATATGTACAGGTGTGAGCGTGATGGCTGGAGGCATCAGAGGACTCAGGGGGGTTCGACCCTAGTCTACTCAGACTTGTCGGCATTTTCCTTGGCCTTTTGGCTCTCTTGGCCCTTCTTCCACTTGGAAAACTTCTCGCCTAGGTATCGCCACGTCCGTGAGAAGCCACCCATCACTAGTCCCTTGATGCTCTGTGTTGTGCTGGGCCAGTTGACTGTGTGCTTGACCACGGTCCGCACCGTCTCACGCAGGTTCTCAGGGTCATCCGTAGCGATACGACGCTCAAACTCGCCGCCCTGCATGCGATGGACAGCGCGACTTTCCTCGTCGGAAGTGGCCTTCATCAACTTGTTGAATTCGCCCCGAGGGATACCAAACTTCTTCTGGTATTGGAAGTAGAGGCGGGAGCGGAAGGTCTGTGGAAGACGCCGCACCATGTTACCGCGACGGACGGGATCCATATCCTGCTCGAGGGTGTTAACCGCCTCAGGATTAAGGATCCAGTCTTGGTCGTCGATGCGGCAGGGGCCGGAAAAGTCGACGTTTGGAAGTGTCTTGACTAGGGGTGCGTAAAGGCGGCGGAAGTGAACAATATTGTTGTCAACAATGTTTGTTACCTTGCTCTTATTCTCAGTAGGAAGAGCCATGCGAGGATCGCCAAGGTAGCTAAGGCCAGCGATGGTGCTGTAGAGCTCGGCCTCTGTGAACTTGGGGGGCAGGAGAAGAAGGGCGGTCCGAACAGCAGCAATCAAGTTGTGCTGGTTCGCAAGTCGTACACGGGGATGGTCACGGAGAATCTTGACAGGCTTCTGAAGACGACCTGCGAGGTACAGGCTCTCCCAGGAAGAGAGATCGGTAACGAGGTTGTCAATACTCGTGACGCCGTACTTGATGAGCATTCCGTTCATCTCAATGTACGGGTTGAAGTAGACTCCAGCACCCCAATTCTGCACGCGCGAGACGAAACCAGACCCCAATGATGCGATACCGGAGTAGTGATCCCGATGCTGCTTCATGTTGATCGAATGCCAGTGCTGAGTGTGCGTCACTCCAAAGATAAAGTCAATCATCTTAGGAGAGCCCTTTTGTGACTTGACCAGCGCTTCAGGCGGGTTGGGGTGAACGGCGCGGAAAGCGGCATCGGAGATGCTCGGCTTGGAAACCTCTTGAGGAAACACTCCAGAGCCGTATGCGAAACAGTAGACAATGGGGGCATTGAACTGTCGCAGCATCAGACGCAGAGCCTCCTTCAGCTCATAATTAATGATCATGTGTTGGTTCGCGCCGAAAAGACGATGTGGCAGGTCGTCAAAGGACTTTATAGATGTGTCGAGGTCTTCCCAGTCGCTGCTAAAGACATTAATCTTGCTGCTGGACTTGGAAGTCGAGGATGCGCTGCTCGAAACGGACGTGTCGGAGTCTGTCGTCGAAGTTGCGGAACTCTCGGAATCGCTAGGACTGTCAGGCCGCTTCGACGAGGTTGACGACCATCGTGACGAGATCAACGACGAGGTGGAAGGTTTCGAGTAGAGTTGACGGACGCGTGGGGTTCGAAGGGATATAGCTCGGGTGGTCACGGAGGACTAGAGGAAGCTATTAGAAGAAGACCTGAAGAAGAGGCAATGCTGGAGCTCACCCTGAGGCCAATTGAGGCCATTGTTTATGATGAGATGAAATCTATTACCAACAAAAAGTGTCTGGGTACGATTATGGTTCCAAGATGAGGCAGAGGGAGAGTAAGGGCAGCTCAAGCTGCGGCGGCGTTGAGACTGCCTAGTCGCATACTCGATCCGGAATCGGGGAAGGGAAGGACAAGAGATCTCCGAGCAAGGTCTCCCAATGGCAGTGGCAGAAGAATACGTCAGTGGATACAAGACAAGAGCTTCTTCTCTGGGCAAGAACAGACGAAGACTGCAAAAGATCGTCGGGGCTGAAGGAAGCTTTTTTTCTGCAAGCGATGGGATGGAATGAAAATACTCAACGTTACCCGTCACTTTCTCCCCTCCAATGCCGAGCGGATGGAAAGGTGTGGGTCACGAGCCACAAGGAACGGGCTGCGGGATGGCCAATCACGTGCCATCTTGGCTTACGGGAACAGGGTCCCCATCCCCCTTCCCGCCCAGGTACGTACCGCTACTGGCCGAGAAAGGCGGGATGATGGATGCTACGTCACTTGGCGATATGGCCTTGGCAGATCGGAGCTTGTGAGATGGAAGAGTTGGTAAACAAGATGCGTCATTGATCGAGAGATGGTTCCTGGTTTGTGTTTAGCTTTGCTGATTGGGTTAGGGACAAAGGGGTTTGTTTAGATCCACGTGGTTGACGCAATGCATCGCAGCTCAAGGACAGGGCAGAGCTTGAAGCTTTGGAGCTTAAGGGATTGAAGCTTCATGTCTCGTTGCCATGTTTTCCTAGCCCTTGTAGACCAATTGATGGAGCCAATTCCATGTTTAATGCATTTACGGTCATTGGTCACTCGTACTGAGACGATTATGGGAAATATGCAGCGTTGATTGCTTAACAGGTTGGTTGTGATCACGCACCTTAACAAATGGCAATTGAGTTACAAACCTACCTAAACAATCAAGAATGGATCTACGGTAGCCGTGTCACCACGTAAGACCAGTGCAAGCACTAAATAAAGAGGAATAGGTATTCATACAGTATTTGAATCTTTGTAAAGCTACATTTAAAACAACTCCTCATTCTATGTCGCTACCAGCTGGATGTCGATTTCATCAGACCTGCCTGCTCTGGTTACCCTGGACTAATGGCGCGAACGGAATTGAGATGGAAGCTATTCCTGGGACCCATGTTGACCTCCAGCTGTCTAATTCTCGATATCAATTGGAGATAAAATTGCTCTCCAACCTAATTTATTGGCTCGGCATGATCCTTAGATCCATGAGGCCCATCATTCGTTCAGCACAAAGCTGCTGGCAAGCTGCCCACTCAGCATGGATCATCAACATCACGTGACCCTCCAGCTGCTGTGGTGATCGCAAACAAAGCATCCAAGGGTCGCGCTTCCCGTCTCACAAGAAGCAACCTCAACCACCCGCCACAAAATGCGCGCCCATACGCCTGACGGCTCTGGAGGCCGAAGGGTCTCTTCTAGCAACAGGTTTCGAGCTAGCACATCCGCCATCGGGCGCCCTCAGACTACTCTAAGAGAGTCCAGGGTAAGTCAACAACATTCCAAACAAAACAAACATTAGTTTTCCCATCATCAGCATTTTAACTTGGGGCATTCGTAGATATCATCCTTTCGAGCGAGTACTCAGCCGACATACAACTTCTTCACTGGCGAATCAAACCTTCCCCGTCCTTCCTCCCGACAAGGCCATACCGCCGAGTCTGTCCGCCCGGGTTCACGCGACAGTTTTAAAGAGAACATGGCGCCGCCCGATGCCGACGAGTATGAAAAGTACAGAAAGGAGATTGAGGCCTTGAAGGCTGAGATTGGCACCCTGCAATATCGCATGCAAACATCCGAACAAGAGAAGGAGATTGCTTTGTCGCAGCACAACAGCAAACTCGAGCAAGCACGTCGACGAGAGCAGGATGAGGCACAGCAACGCCAGGCCGCCGAGGCCGAGCGCGAAAAAGCAGCCAGCCAAACCGAAGCGCTTCGAAAGGAATTGGAAGAGTTGAAAGAGAACATTGAAGGCGACAAGAAAGCGCTGGAGCGAAAAGCCCGCGAGGCAGAGGACGAAGCCCGCCTACTGCAGGAACAGTTGGAGGACTTGTCCACGGCCAAACAGGACGCTGCGCGCATTGCTGATCGAAAGGTTACCGACCTGGAAATGCAGATTGCCGCATCGCAAAAGTCGCTACAAGAATATGAGCAGGAGCTCGACCAGCGAGAAAATGTCCTCCAGCAAGCCCAGGCTCAGCTGGCAGAGAAGGACGCGCAGATCGGCAACCTCGAGGCGGACGTGCTACGACTAAAGGCACAGAGCGGAGATGCTGAGACGATGGAGATAATCAGACAAGAACTGTCAGAACAAGTTCATCACATTCGAAACCTTGAAGCGACCAACCGCGACCAGCTTTCCGAACTCAAGCACCTACGAGCGTTGAGCAAGGCGGTCGAGGTCGTCGAGGAGGAGAAGCGAAGTCTGCAGCGCAAGCTCGAGGCTGCTGAAATGGTCGAAGCAGAGCTCGCTGAAGCCCGTATTCAGCGACAGAGACTCGAGGATGAGCGATTGGCTTGGTCGGCGTACCTGAAGAATGCGACCGAAACTGGCGACAACGAGTTTGATTCTCCGGAAGCTGTTGCAAGGGCACTTGTCCAGGAGCGCCTGACTACGGCGTCGTATGTGGAAAAGTTAGGTGCTCTTCAAGCTGAGATGATGGCAACACAGAACACCATCCAGACGCTACAAGACGAGAAGGCTCAGCTCAAGACCGAGGTAGAGAATGCAAAGACATCAGCAAACGCCAACAACACCGATAAAGCTCGACTACGACTGGAACGACAACGCGCCCTGGCTGTCAAGGAGGTGGAATACCTTCGAGCTCAGCTCAAGACTTTTGATACCGAGGACGAGACAGTCCAACCAGAACAGTTTGATGAAGCCCGTGCGAAGAGAGTTCAAGAGCTCGAGGATCTCGTGGACAAGTACAAGATGGAAGTGCAGAGTCTGCACGCTGAGTTGTCATCCGTGGAACCGTCTACTACAGGCACACCGCAGCCGGCAACTGGCAGCAAACGCTCCCGACCTGAGGATGACAATGCCCACGAGCAGCTTGGACAGCTTGCGCGCAAGAATCGCAAGCTGCAGGAGGAGCTGTCTAGCTTCCAGACCAAGGTGGCGTTGCTGGAGAAGGACCTGTCAGCCAACCGCGAGCAGCTCAAGGCTGCTAAGCAACAGACGCAGACTCGTGTTCTCTCCCTCAAGTCCAACCCGACATCGGACTATGAAGCCATCAAGCGGTCCACACTGGAGGCCCTCCAGAAGGAGAACCAAGACTTGTTGGCAACCCTTCGTTCCAAGACTGGCAACTCGTCAGTCCCCATGATTCCCACCTCTGTGCTCTCAGCGATGGAGCGTGAGATTGCGGCTGCCAAGGCCGAAACCGCGTCGGCCCAAAAGTCCGCGCGGCGTCTCAAGGAAGTCTGGGGGTCCAAGTCGCAAGAGTTCAAGGAGGCCATCTTCTCGACTCTTGGCTGGACCGTCACGTTCATCCCGAACGGCAAGATGCGGGTCGAGAGCACATTCTACCCCTCACAGACAGACGAACATGAGAATTCAATCGTCTTTGACGGCGAGCGGGGAACAATGAAGGTGGGAGGCGGCCCGCGGAGCGCGTTCGCGAGAAGGATCAGTGATCAGATTGGGTTCTGGGTGAGGGAAAAGGGATGCATCCCAGGCTTCTTGGCAGCGTTGACGCTGGAGTTTTACGAGGAACATACACGGGCGTCCAAGCCTTAAGGCAGCGGGGATAATGTTGATCGGGATGGATGAGATGACGACCTATACCCTTGTACATATAGCCATTTACGTTATCTGGGAGTGCTGGTGTAGACAGACGCTCTTGGCTTGAGTGGGGAGCTTGAACTGCTCAAAGGCATTATTGCCAGGCGTTTTGTTAATTATTGAACTTTTGGCGTATTTGTTGGATGAGCGAGTTGAGTATTGGTCGTACGAGGTCAGTTACTCAAACTCGAGTTACTCATGGTTGAAGTCTAGATGCCTGATTTGTCTGCTCGCTCTGTTGGTAGGATCTAGACGAGAGCTGCCTGCTGACTTGCATGTCTTGTCTTGCTTCAGCCTCAACCTATTGCGTACGCAACTCTGCCGTTGCCTCTCACTTGCATCCTCCCGCTTCTCAACGGACTGATCCGTCAACCTCCGCAATCCTCCTGCCTGTTCGAGTATGCTGTGCTACACGGGTAAATTAAACAAAAAATCCTTGTGTAACTCGGAAGACACTAAATTTATCCGTTATGCTTAAAGGTAAACAAGGGTAGAAACCGTGTTCGCGTAAGCGACTGGCTCGTCCCGTACCCCTGCTCGAGGCAGTGCAAAGTTCAAAAGTGCAGAGTTGAATGCCGCCGTGCCGTGCCGTTGCGGAAAGGAAGTTGTACGTAATTTGAAAAGGGGAAAGAAACAATATGATTGTTTGGTAGAGGGGCTTAGTTGCGTCTTTGATGCAAGCCAATTGTGCTGAGCGCCCCGAGGCCATCCATACACGGGATGAATACACTTTTTTGATCTACCGTCTAGGACTGCCAAGGGATCTTTACGGGATAGCCAACCATACAGCCTGGCCTGGCTTACGTCCCGCTCTTCCGGGCTTGCTTCAGTGCCCCATCAAGGTGGTGGTGGCTGTATCTGATGCCTGCCTCACTTTCAACACCGCCTGATCCGATCGTGAATGATGAATCACACTTCACAGAATGTAGTTTCTCTCCCGGCGGTTGCCTCTCTCGTAAGTCGGCACTGTCTGTGAAACAATGGGGGCAGGCCATTTATATCCATGCAAACTATGACTGGGGGCAGGGGAGGTGGAATACGGTTTCATGTAACGCTCTGATATGAGGATCGTCTTTGGAACGGTGCACATATAAGACGATCGGTTCTTGTCCTTGGTTTGGACTCTTTTGTGAAGTAAGCTGTATAGAAGCTTGCTCTTCTTCATCATGCGCTTCTCTACTGGTAAAGTGGCGGTTCTCGCCTTGGGTATGTGCCTTCTTTATCTTACTGGAGAAACACTAGCTAACAGTGACTCCAGCTTTATGCCAGTCTACCTACGCTTACGGTCTCAAGGCAACCATCCTAGCGGATACGAACCGCGATGGAAAGGTTGACGTCAAGGGCGACTCCGACATCAAGGCCAAGACCACCTGGACGTCTGAGAGAGGAGCCTTGTTTCTCGCCAACATTGGCGACACGAACCAGCGATGTTCCAAGAAATGGGGTCCTAGTCAGGACATCCCCTTTGAAGATGGCGAGACCTACTTGGATGAGTGCAACGATGCTGTCGACGACGTGCAGCGTAATCCCAAGTACCTCGCTCCTCTGCGGACGCTCCCTATTGCGAAGCTCAGTGCTTCTGCTAAGGGCAGGGTTCATGTCACGAACAAGGTTGCCGCCAGCAAGGTTCGCATCTTTGTCAAGGAGGGAAGTGAGTGGACGTACGTGGGTGCCAACTACACCTTTACGGCTGAGGACCTGAAAGGTGGTCTTGAGTTGGGCATCGATGCTCGCGATGTCCGTCGACCCAAGGGTTGGGACGGTAAAGCTCAGGTTCACTTTACTGTCTCGGATGGAAGTCAGAAGTCGACTGACTCTGTTGCTTTGCGGGTTGCTCCTGTCTTGACGCATCACCATGCGCAGCTCGCCGAGAGAGTGTTTAGCACTGGTGCTGATGGAGACGGTGCTCAGAGCAGATTCGTTGCCGACTTGGAAGACAATACTGCTGCTGCGGGTATTGATGAGCCTGTATTTTTGTTTGACCATGGCGATATCTGGACTCAGGACTTTTTCGAGCCTGGATACACGAGCATCCCTGGACCCGATGGACCTATTGTTCTCCGAGTCATGATCCGATCTGTGCAATCTTCTCGTTCTTCTGGCCGAGATATCTTCCACCAGCTCCGCAACGACAAGGTTGGCGCTGTGCAGCACCATGGAAACGGCGACACTATCGACTCTACTGGTAACCTGGAGACGATTCCTCCTTACAAGTACAAGGGGAAGAGCTATCCCGCTGGTCGTGTCATCCAGGGTCAGTGGGAGGGACGAAAGCCCCTCATGTTCAACTTTCTCAAGGCCCAGCAAGTTCAAGATCCTCTTGCTCTTGACACGGCTTGGCTCGCTGTCGGTCATGTCGACGAGTTTCTTCAGTTCCTGCCCGCTGACAATGAACGAGGATGGATCGTTGTGGTTGATGATCCCGTTGCTGGTGTGGAACTCCTCAAGAAGGCTTCCAGGGAGGGACATGGTAGCATGAAGGCTCTCTCACGACCTCATCTCCCTGGTGAGGACCCAGTGCAGTACTGTCTTCCCAAGGAGACTATCGATCAAGTTCTCAAGCTGAAGAACTTTGAGAGCATCAACCAGATGGCTGCTAAGCGTATCGAGGGCAACATTGCTATCCTCAAGCGCGAGACGGGCCTCACTGATGATGAGATTCTTCGCGTTCCTGCGACGTTTTACTACGCATGGTCGGAGGGTTGGACGTGCAGCATCAACAACTCGACCGGCCCCACTGTCATCGCTACTCCTGGTCCCTCTGCAACCCCAAGCCCTTCCAAGCTCAACGCTGGCTCTTCTCTTAGCAAGAAGGCTGTTAGTGGTGGTCCGGTCTTCAAGGCCAAGTCCATCATCGAGGCGGCTCAGCCCCATGGCTCTGTTCAGCTTGGACGACGTGAGGTGGACGAAGAGAACCAGCTCGTTGCCTTTTACCCAGGAACTGTCAATGGTGTTGTCTTGGCAGATTCGTTTGTGCTCGCTCCTAACCCTTGGGGTCCTGTCATTGACGGAGAGGACATTATCGCCAAGGCTGTGCAGGAGACGTATGCCAGGGCCAGCTTCAACGTGACGTTCCAGGATGACTGGTTCTCTCATCACATCGGCATGGGAGAGGTTCACTGCGGCACCAACACGTGGCGAACTACGGATACCAAGTGGTGGTGATATTTTGTACATGAACTAGCGAGTTTGATATGAACGATAGGCACATAGAGAATTCACTTTGAGTAAATAGCATCATAGTTTCGTAACAGTTGGACGTGAGGAACAACATGTACTGATGGCCTATGGCTGTCCAAGATATCTAGAGTGGTCTATCCAATTAAGTACAAGAAGAAGTTTAAGACATTATCCTCAAGAAAAGGGCGTCATCATGATTCCATCTACTCCTCCTCCTCCTCGTCATCGCCACCGTTGGGGCAGACGCGGTTGAGATGGACGTCATCCAGCTGGATGTAGAAGGCGTCGGGGTTGCTCTTGCAAGAGAGCTCGAACGACAGGACGGCCGTGTCGCTGGTGGGGACGACGGTGTTGTAGCGCTGGACGTACTCGTTCCAGGCGTTGGCGTCGTAGAAGGGGTCAAAGTCGTCAAAGTTGACCCCGTCGAAGCGGACGAGGATGTCGCACTCGTAGAAGGGGAGGTGCTCACCCTTGGCGACGTGGTACCAGTAGCCGAGGTTGTAGGTGGCGCCGGGGACGAGGCCGGTGACGGTCTGGGTGATGCTGGCCTTCTTGTTGCCTTGGGGCCAACGGACGAAGCTGTTGATATGTTAGTGTTTTGTTCAAGTGAAGAGTTGGGGGGAAACTTACGCAGAGCTGTCACCAGAGTGGCTGGGTCGGTTCTTGGAGTTGGCGACGACACCAGACTTGGCCTTGAAGGTCCAGAAGGTGAAGGCCTCGTCACCCTCGAAGCCACCAGCGTCAACAGCGTTGGCAGTGTAGCAAGCAGGAGCATCGCTGGTGGTGGTGGACTCGGCAGTGGTGGTAGTAGACTCGGCAGTGGTGGTGGTGGTGAAGTCAGTGGTGGTAGGGGCAGCAGTGGTGGAAGCAGTGGTAGAGGCAGTCTCAGAGGCAGTGGTCGACTCAGGGGAGGCGGTGGTAGACTCGGTAGAGGCAGTAGTAGACTCGGTAGAGGCAGTGGTGGACTCAGAGGCAGTGGTGGACTCGGTCGAGGCAGTAGTAGACTCGGTCGAGGCGGTGGTAGACTCCGAGGCAGTGGTGGAGGCGGTCTCAGTGGAAGAGGCAGACTCGGTGGAGGTGGAAGCAGACTCGGAAGCGGACTGAGTGGTAGAGGCGCTCTCGGTTGTGGAACCGGACTCAGTAGAGGTGGAAACAGACTCCGAGGCAGTGGTGGAAGCAGTCTCGGTAGTAGAACCAGCCTCGGTGGAGGTAGAGGCGGACTCAGAGGCAGTCTCAGAAGTAGAGGCAGTCTCGGAGGCAGTCTCAGTGGTGGAGGCGGTCTCGGTAGCAGAGGTGGACTCAGTACCAGAGGCGGTCTCAGTGGTAGAACCAGACTCGGTAGCGGACTCCGTGGTGGACTCAGTAGCAGTCTCGGAAGCAGTCTCGGTGGTAGAACCAGAGGCAGAGGCAGTCTCGGTAGTAGAGGCACCCTCAGTGGTAGACTCGGTAGCGGAGGCAGACTCCGTAGTAGAGCCAGACTCGGTGGCGGTCTCAGTAGCGGACTCAGTAGCAGTCTCGCTAGCAGTCTCGGTGGTCGACTCGGTCTCAGTGGCAGACTCGGTAGCAGTCTCAGAGGCGGTCTCGGTGGTCGAGGCACCCTCAGTGGTGGAACCGGACTCAGTGGCAGTCTCGCTGGCAGTCTCAGTAGCAGACTCAGTCTCGGTAGCAGACTCGGTAGCAGTCTCAGTGCCAGTGGCCGACTCGGTAGCAGAGCCAGACTCAGTAGCGGTCTCCGAGGCAGTCTCGGTGGCAGTCTCGGTGGCAGTCTCGGTGGCAGTGGCCGACTCGGTACCAGTCTCAGTACCAGTCTCGGTCTCAGAGGCGGTCTCGGTAGCAGAGCCAGTCTCAGTGCCAGTCTCAGTCTCGGTAGCGGGCTCAGTGGCAGAGCCTGTGGCAGTCTCGGTAGCAGACTCAGTCACGGACTCAGTACCAGTGGCGGACTCAGTGGCAGTCTCGGTACCAGTCTCGGCACCAGTCTCAGTAGCAGTCTCGGAAGCAGACTGAGTGGTGGCCTCCTGAGTGGTAGCCACAGTGGTAGGAGAAGAGACAGGCTCACGGATATCACCGTCACCAAAGTCAAGTCTGTAGTCGTTGATGTTCTGGGGAGTGACCTGGTTGGAGATGAAGATGGAGTCGACAAAGAGGGCAGCCAGACCACCAGACGAGCAGCTGGCGCGGATGGACAGAGGAGCCACGGAGGAGGGGACGTTGGTGGAGACCAGGGCAGTGTTGTAGATGGCAGTGGAACCAGTGCTGTAGATGAAGGTGGTGAAGAACTGCTGAGAGCCGATGAAACCCTCGAGTGTGCAGATGTTCTGGGTGGTGGGGGCAGTGAGGATGAAGTAGAAGAAGCGAACCGTGTAGGGAGTCGCGGTGTTGAGGTCGGACAGCTCCTGGCTCAAGCTGGCAGTGTCGCCAACAGCTCGCTTGTGCTTGGTGGGAACCGAGCTGACAGTGAACTTGACGCAGTTGTTGTCGTTGCTTCCATCACCCTTGTAGCCTCCGGTTGTGCTGCCCTCAGCGCCGCCCTCAGTGGTGAAGTTGGGGATGTTGCTGGGGTCCTCGGGGTCGAGGTCATGGAAGCCACCGTTCGCGCAGAGGTTCTTGATGATGCGAGGGCCAGTGGTCTCAGTCGAGGACGACGAGGCTCCAGAGGATGTCTCGGTGGCAGAGCCAGTAGCAGAGGTAGACACAGTGTTGCTGGGTCTGCAAGGACCAGCGGCAGCAAGGTCGAAGCTGCCCGAGAGGGCGAGAGCCGCCAAGGCGACGAAGGAACGCATGATGCAGGAGGGGGAGGGGATTAACGAATGAATGAACGACTGAACGAGGGAGTAGAACGAGTGAATGGCCGAGTTGGACGGTTGGAGCCTCAAAACCTCTCTTCCTGAAGGACGGGAGAGAGGAGAGAGAGGAGCGATATATACCAAAGCCAAGACCGGCGATGACCTGACTCAATAGACCCCCTTCAATAGTCTGCCTAAACTGCCCCTAACTTTTGTCAATATTGTCAAGCTCGTTGCTTATCGGGATCCGTAAATGTCATGGAGATGATCCCAATCTGGCGGCGCAGCTGACGCCTCAGAAGTCCGTTGACCAAGCTATTGAGTCTAAGTGCGCCGCCAGATCCGCAAGGCGACGGGCTTGACACCTCGTAAGGGCAACACCATTTTATGTGGCTTGCGGGAAAATAAGCAAAGGAGTAAGAGCCTCAGTGACATGCCTCTCACACAGTTTGTAATATTTGTGTAGATTTGTTGATCATCATGAAAGCCAAGCCCATGTTGAGATCTATGACTCTGGGGAGAGTTGCAACCCGCGTCGGAGACCACAACCGAGCACTTACCCACAGGTCTCACCCCTATGTAGGACATCTTCCCCTCTCAGCAAGGATCTTCTAGACTAGAGACCGTTGCTTCTTCCAGGGACGTTGGTCGTGTTCGGCCCCCGCCCGGTGACATACCCGAAGGCCTGGAACTGGGAAAGCCCGCATCGAATAAGCGCCAGCAGATTCGATAGCGCCACGACCCTAGCCCACTTCCTTCAGCCTTCGGCCCCTGGGATGTTCAGCCAATGCCGAGAAACCGGGACCTGCATCACTAGGTTGTCAAATGTGGAAATGAGGGTTTTCCTGTTGGTTTTTTCTCTCTCGCCCACTCGAGAGGAGGCGTCGGGACGAAGCGTGCCGTGGTGGGAAAAAAGCCATGGGAATCTCTGACAAAAGCCACACTCGAGATGGAAAGGGGCATTCTAGTAGACGACCGGTTTTATGACGTGCTTTGTGGTTTCTAGGGGATTGGACCGTAGAGCTTGGACATGGGAGATCGTCTAGTAGTTAGTTCTCTGGTTATGTCGAGACTATTTGTTTCAACTATGGGAGACTAATTTGGACTGATTTTTTTTCTGCTCGCTCACGGCATTTTAATACGAACTTGCGAAGTGATGAGTGTGTTTAGGTGCTTGGCTTTTGGTTGTCTGGTTGGATGTGATTGTTGTGTAAGATAAACAAAGAAAGATGAGATTACTGGTTGGCTTTTGGGGAGGTTGTGTTGGCATCCACGTTTGAAAATGAGGTGAGATTGGTTTTTACTCGTCAGGCCAAAATGGCATTCTTGCTTGGGAGTTATTACTTTGAACTGGCAACCGGGTAGCTGAACATGTGCCTGTAGAGCCGACTGTGATTGCTTGCATCTTGCAGGTGCTTCGGGAAGCTGCCTGGGGTCACACGTGATATGCCACCTGTCAGTACCGGGTAGCTCTCACTTCCTGTCAAGTTGACATTGAAGAAGAGAGGGAACATGATGCATTTGTTTACCGACATCAAGAATATCACCAAAAATGTCAGAGATAAACAAAAGTCTAGAGCTCACGACCACCCCCTCCGAGGCTGCTGAAGCCAAATCCACACCCAACATCGATGCACCGCGAGAAGCAAGACAAGCATGGGATACAGAAAAGCAAAGGAAGGCTAGACGCGGTCGAACGTATGCACTTCTCAGAAACGACCACCACGCATTTCTACAATACTCTCTCCCGGGAGAGATTATGCGGTCCGAATGTTGCCAGTCGTATGGCCAATGCAAGGCGGCGAATGGGCCCCTGGTCAGGAGCAAATACCGAGTGTGCATCCTCGGGGCAAGACCGAGATACTTCCACCCCGAGTGCTTCGAGGACAGATACGACGCCCCGTATATGATCCCGAGGTATTTCAAGATGGAGGCTCCAGAGATGTTCGGGCTCATGGTGCACAAGTGGTTTCAGTACAATAGGTGTGTCAACTTGGATGCTATCGCCGAGTACATTCTGCAGGATTGTTGTTACCGGCTTGGCATGTTGGAACCGGGTCAGCCGATGCCTGAGCTGAAGGACTATACGACAGGAAGGAGGGATAGATGCAGTCTGAAGGATCTGGTGGACAATGCCATGTGCGGCTGCTTTCGCGAGAAGACTTTGGTTCTTGCAGGGTAACTCTCACCAATCTGGACTACAGACGCTTTTGGGGTGGAGGTCAAAGAAATTGTGCCGTAGATGTTTGGTGAGGGAAGGATAAGATTCTGTAAGGGCCCACTAGGGTCAATTACGAGATAAAAAAGACACCTGGTACACTACAAATTATGTCTTTCTCAAGCCAGTATATCATGGCGTCTCTCAAAGTAGAACGCTTTGAAAACTATTCACACCCATAGAGATCCTCCCCAGCCATCGGATCGTCGTCTTGTTGAGCATGTTCCTCTGTGGGCTCCTAGAACACTGCCGTGTTCCGAACTTGAGTCCCATTCTGGCCAAGCAGTGGAGCAGTTCCATCTCCATCAGCCCAATAGAAGGCACCGTATGCTGGATCGACACGACGGGTATGGCCCCAGGGCCTAGAGTGTATTAGCCCGTCTGGAAGATTCCAAAGTGGCCGCCCGTTGTAGAATTCCTTTCATGAGGGCCGAACTCCAAAGAGCGAGACATCTCCAACCGACAAGGACCTACCAAGTTTAAATAAATTATTCCTTGAGATACAATATGTTGTCATAGCTATTCCTCCGCGACAAGTTTCAGGAAACTCCTCTACGATATGCTCTATACCGGCTGTTGGTGCAAGGGTTCCAAAGATGCCAAGGCCTGAGAGCTTTAGACTCCTTTGCTTCCACACCTACACTTTCATCATGGTACAGTTTAGGGCCAAAAACAGGGATGAGATCAAGGATGCAAAATGTGTGGTTGATTGCTGGGTATCTGCTCTCTAATTAAAAAGCCAAGATGTACATTACAAGAAGAGATAATAAGATTTTAAGATACTGACAATGGTATTATGCATAACTCAATAAGCATGTTTAACTTTTCAGATTTCACTTGAGACTGTGCACAGCTGACGTAATCCAAGCCCCTGACTACCTTAATTTCCGTCCGTGATCATCTCGCAACACAACCGCGAGCGAATCGCCATGGACGACTTGGAAGATCCGTACGACTCGGTGCGCCGGCTTCGGGTATGCCAATTACTTCTTCACATTCCCCTATCACCTTTGGCTGACTGGAACCGTTCATCTCTAGTTCCGAATGCGCCTCAGCACCATATCGGCCATTGGTGAAGCGAACGATAGCGAACACCCCAATGTCCTACGCCTATCCATCATCCGTAGTCGCTTTGATCGCATAATCATAGCTTTGATCCTACGGCTTCCCATGTTTCTTCAATCGCTCCCTAGGGCACTCTTTCCGGGCCTCTTTCTCCCCGATCGCGTTGTACTCAAACGGCTTAAGCCAGACTGGATTGACGAATTCGATAACGAAAAGCGGATATATAAAAGACTTGAAAATCTTCAAGGTAGAATGATACCACAGCTTTATGGCGAGGCTAGGTTTGAGGGGACTCGCGCCCTCGTCCTCTCTGAAGTCATTGGTATCATGCCCTGGGAGCAAGAGCTGCCCCCCCTCAGGCTCGAGGAGTTCAAGGCACTTGTTGAAGTTGTCTTCCGGGAGCTTAATGTATTGGGCCTGGGATACGAGGATATATCAATGGGTAATTTCATCATCGCCAAAGACCGCGTTGTATTGGTGGATTTGGAGTCAGTCTACGAGGCTGAGCCTGAGAACAGGGAGTACATGTTTAATTCTGACAGAATACAGCTTGGGACTGTCTATCAAAGATACTTGGATAATTATGAAAATGGGTCTATTTAACAGCATGGCTAGAGTTGCGGACATGGGACATCAGACAACCAACTAGGAAAGCCAAGGCATCATCCTACAAAGCTGACTGAGCATAGCAAGTCTGTTCTGAGAAAGAAATAGACGCCAACAATGCAGAGTCTGCGTTGCTTCGTGGGAATTCATTTAGGCCTATCTCGACAAAAGGGATGGGGCCGGGGGGATATGTCGATCAGTGCAGGTGACAACCTATGGCCTCCTAACATCACTGTCCATTCTGTAGTGCCTCTCGAATGGTCACAGGCTTGATATCCGGGTACTTGGCGTTGAGGGAACCATCGTGTGGTATGTCAAACTGCCCCGTGACAGACCAGATGCCCAGAAGCGCCAGAAGCTGCCGAGTCAAGGCCTCAGGGAAGGGAGACAGGGCGAGCTCTGCCTTTTGCGCGGGGAGCTCGGTAGTTTCGCCCCTTTGAAGCTTTTCTAGAGGGTCGTAGGTCACGTCAAAGGAGGAGCCTTTGGTCATCAGAGATGGTTTTATGATTGAGTAGTTGGTGGCTCACCTGTCACGTCCTCAGCGATCTTGATAAAATTGTTCCACGTCGTCTTTTCTCCGTAGCAAAAAGTCAACTCTTCCCATTTGGGTTCCTCGAGAAAAGCGGCGACGAATTTGGCCACGTCGTATGTGTAGGTGAAGGCGATGGGCTCATTGCCGGTCCCAGGGATGGCTGCCTTTTTGTTTGCCACGTCGATGGCGAAGGACAAAGGAGGTAGATGGGTATTGAGTGAGGCCAAGCTGTAGCAGTCGAGAAAGTAGCCGACTGCGAAGCGAGTCCATTCGAGGTCTGTCTCGCGGAGTGCTTTGAGGGAGGCTTTCTGAAAGACGGATGTGGGAGACCTGACTTTGGTTAGCTTCAAGATCATCAATGGGCTAAGACACTCACATCTCGTTGGGAAGAGATCCCCAGCCACTCATGATGAACCGCTTCACAGAAGAAGACTGGCCTGCAGCTTTGATCAAGTTGGCCTCGGCTGCGGAGGCTTCCTCGTTTGCGACTTGGATGGCGGATATGACTGTATACACGTTGTGTTGCTCCAAGGCAGTGGCCACAGCCGCAACGTTGGCGTAATCCACCGCAACATGTACTGGCTCTCCAGGGTTACTAGGAGTTGCCTATTGGGACATGGGTCAGAGTGCGACGTGGAGTAAAGATAGCCCTGGTAGGCTCACCTTGCGGCCCAAGACAACGACCTTGAACGATGGAGACTGGGCGAGGACTTCGACAATGGTGCGGCCGACATGGCCTGTGCCACCTGCGACAGCGATGACCTTCATGTCGAAAGAGTAGAGAAATGGAGAAAGTGTGACGTTGTGTGAGGAGAAAGCTGGGGTTGTGGTGTCTGGGTTGGAACTTCTCCCCAGGAGCGAGGAAGGGAGCCTCTATATAGTGAGCCCATTACGCCCATGAATCGTTTCACTCAAGACGCGCTATGATGAGTGAAATCTTGGTGAACACTTGGTGCTGACGAAGCCCAAGCAATGGTACCTTGACTATCTCCTTCGTGAGGCCGCGCGCTTTCCTATTTAGGCAACCCTGCAAATGCTGACGCGGTCATATCAGCAGAAACTTGACGCCATCAACTTCAAAGCAATGACAGAGACTCCATAAATCCCTGCCTGGCTGTCCCCGAAGCCTCCAGACGCGCTCCATCAGCCTGAGGCCTTCCTTGGCCGTTCCGAATGCTTGAAAAGGTCCCATTGCTGACACGACACTCCTGAACATGTCTTCCTGGTCGGGGGCCGCCAGGCAACCGGCAACACAGAATGGCCACATGATGCTGCGGAGAGAAAGCTGCCAGGGAATTGTGCTGACGATTTCTAGGATGCTCTGAACGCCATGGAGGACTCTCGGGTGTGATGGGTCCCAGCCTTCTACAACGATTGTGAGATAGAGTATTGTGGCGTGTATCCATGCCTCCACCACGGGAACTCGATTTTGAGTTTGGCTTGTCGAATTAGAAGTAGCGATTAGACCATCTTCTAGCATCCGCTCAAGCTCTATGCTTTGGTTTCGCAACTCTTCCGCCATGTCTACCCTTTGAGTGGATTCAGCTGAGTGTTTCAATGACTCTAGCCGTGCAGCCTCTCCAAGAGCGACAAGAACCCATCCCGGGCATCCGACGTAATCTCCCATACGGATGCCCTGAGCTTTGTCATGTGAATAGTCGATAGAAGGGTGGCTATCAGCAATAAGAGAGCGATGGTAGTGCTGAAGGCGGGGAGGAGTCTTGAGGGATATGCTGGATATGGTATCGGCAAAGACGAGAAATGCGACAAAGAATTGAAAGGAGGCCTGTTCAGCGGTCCATACGCTGAACCCCAATTTAATTCCATCGAAGAATGGCCGATCTTGATCCATGGCTCTCAGCACAACACCCAGATCATGTTGTCCATCTTTCATGCCGTGAGTCTCGAAAATGTCATTGAACAAGGCTAACGCGGCTGTTAAATGCATATTCCAATCACCACCTCTCGCCATGGTTGTTTCAAAGACCAACAACTGAATAATGCCTTCCAAGACATGTGTTTGGCGGAAGATATCGGCTTTGGTGTGTGGAGAGGCTTTGCTCAGGCCATCCATGTCCTGCCTAATAATCTTGAGGGAAGTCTCCATGTGAAGCGCAAGTGTATCCCACACATGCTGCTCACACGGAGTCCGTAGCGTGTGGCTCGCGTCTTGGGCGAGACTCAACGCGAAGTAATAGGCGCTGATGCTGATTGCGGTGTGTTTGATGCCTAGCTGACCCTTGAGGATGGCTAAGAGCCAGCTGCGTCCACCGCTTATGCTTGTGGGCTGATACCACGGGAATAGGAAGGGAAACACTGTGTCTAGGTATAGTGTCAGGAGGAAATCATCCGTCTCATCTTGGCCGGTTGCGTGAACCGGCGCAGCAGAGCTAGTCGACGCTGGGCTGTCAATCGAGGGTGGGGCTTGGAGAGAGGTAGAAGACTCTCCGAGAGGAAGAACTTGGATAGAGAACTCCTTGTCGCGACGTGATGAAGAGCTTTGCCTCACTTGAGCCTTGATAGCCTTTGCCATGTCATCCTGCTTCTGCCCGCCATCCATCCACTCAGGCCTCGCGGCGCTGTAGTGGCAGTCAATGTCCAGACCAGCACAGGTACTGCAGATGGGTCGGGTTCGGTCGCATTTCTTCCTCCGAAGGCGGCACGTCCAGCAGGCCGGTGATGACATGTCGTGAATTACGGCGTTAACGGAAGTTTGCTGATGCTGCGCCGTGAAGTGGTCAGAATGAGTGGGGGATCTTCGTCAGGGGTAGAGACGCGCGCTGCCCGAGAAGGGTAAAGCGTCTTTTGTCCTGGCGCTAATGGTCAGCGACAACATGGGTTGAATGCATGGGGAGGCATGCAAAGGGTCATGTCTGTTTCCGCTCTGCGGTTGAGGAGTTTCTTATAAAGCATGTTGCAGAAGTGTGGCTCTCAGGGGACCTATTATAACTCAGATAATCCGAGTTGCCGTCGGCCCTTGTGAGTTGCTTACCAAGATGCGATCCTTCTGGACTATTTGAGAAAGAATACGTTGATATGAATCGTGTATAAAGCGTCTTTATCTCAGCCATGGTTCAAAGTGCATAGCAGCAACTTGACCATCAACACTCACTGAGCCATTCACTTCTCTTCAACCCACGCAGTCAAAATGTTGTTGCAGATTCTTCGCTTCACACTCCCAACTTCCACCACAATCTCAAGCACTGCATTCTCGAGCCTCAGAAAAGCTGTGGCAACAGCTGGGGCTCAGATCCAGTACTTTGGCTACTCGGTGCAAACTCGAGCGGCGCCTCTGCCCAAGAAAAAGCATGAAGTATCCTGGATAATCGGTATGTGACCTCGTCAAACTCACCGATCTGCAAACATCGCTGACATGATTCTTGATAGAATGGCCGGATAACTTGGATCTGTCTCAGCGACCCGCTCTCAGAGAGCCTTTCGATGAGCTGTCGCAGAACAGCGCCACGAGCTTGCTGGTCGAGGTTGCGCATGATAATCCAACTGATCTGCTGACCGCGTTGAAAGCGCCTATTTGCGAAGTGGTAGGCGTTTATAATTGTGCTAGATCTCACAATATTTAACACGTCGCTGCAGGTCGCAATGAGAATGAAACCGGACGCAGCTCTTTCGGTTCCTCCACTTGAGATATCGATGCACAAGACGTATACCGACTGCTACCAGATGCAGGGCTTTGTGGGAGGCGATTGGGGTTATGCGGTCAATACTAACTCTACTAGAGGTGGAGATGTGGATTTGGCTGAAGGGCGGCTTGAAGGTGAGCAACGCAGGCTTGCGATATACTTTCTCGGATGGGAGAGTGTCGAAGTATGTGCATCCTCCGTCCAGAAACAAAGGAATTTGACTGAGAAATTTACTAGCTCCATGAAGATGCTGGCAATACTGCTATATTTGCCGAGGAGATGGACAAGCTGGGGCCGTGGATGGAAAAGGAGAGCGGCGCGTGGTATGTCACGCTCAGGAAGCACGAGTAGAATGCTTGAAAGCGGCCCCAGAGACTTGAAGGGCCTGAGACATCGGTTGAGAGTTGTATGTTGCACTGCCTAAGATTATAGTCGGAGAAACTGCCTTGGAGAGATAGCTGATGACCCCCTGGGTGTTTTACTCGGACATCCTGTGACCTTCTACGAACTCTCTATTCATTTGTATTCATTGTTGCTTATTTGGGAACTCTACACTTGAAAAAAAAGCCCCGCGTTGCAATTTCAATTGGAAATTTGCGCAGGATGCGAGATTGTGTTGTTGGGCCGTCCACAAACAAGACATTCCTCGCTTCAATCAACTTTAGAGGCTTAGTTTCTCTGACCACAGCCCTACCCCTTTCAACAACATGACTAAACTTTAGAGGCATAGACTATTTATAAAGGACTACGTTTGGTGGTCCATTTTCCTGTTTCTTTTCCTTTTCATTCTCCATCAAACCCAACCCCCAACACTTTCAGCTCCATCCACTCATTTATCCCTTTGTCTACAATGTCCTACTATCATGATGACGATGAAATTGATTGTGGTCTCGGCTGCTTTGGCAGCATCCGAGAAATTTTCATGGATCGAAATCGTGGATTTGAAAGGCTTGCTCCTCTTGGCACACACAACCTGTTTGGCTCTTCTCAACCCACTCCCCCAGTCTTCAAGACCATCACCGCAATCATATCACCTTACCACATGGGAGTTCGCGGCAAAGAAGTCGCCTGTGGTCCTGATGCACTGATACAAGCTGGTATGCTCGAGGCTTTGCGCCAGCTGGGCCTCGTCGTCTACGAAATTGTACTTGAGCCTGTCGACGGGTTTGAGGGCGAGCTCGGTAGAAGCTTTGAGCTCCACCGGAGAACATCCAAGGCCGTTACTAAGGCCATTGAGAGCAACTCGTTCCCACTCATACTCTCTGGGAATAGCAGTTCCACCGTCGGCGTTATGGCGGGCATCTCCAACTCGCGGCTGTATCGTGACGCCGAGCTTCCGGGGTGTCTCTGGTTCGATGCCCATGATGACTACAACACCCCCGACACAATTCTCAGCTGCTACCTAGATGCCATGGGTATTGCTATGCTGGAGGGAGAGGCCTGGAAGGCACTTCTTGAGACTATTCCTGGCTTCAGACCGCTGAATCTGAAGCGAAGGCTGATTCACTGCGGTATGCGAGACGTTACTGAGGAGCAGAGAGACCGTGTGGTTCAAGCTGGATTCCCCATTGTATGGGGAAATACAGAAGAAAAGGTGAACTTCAAAGACGAGCTCCAGTCACTGCTGATCCAGAAGGGTGCCTCTCCCAGGGTGGTCCATCTCGACCTGGACTGCCTCGACACCTCTGTCGGCATTGCCAACAAGTATGCTGCACCTGGTGGTTTGTTCAAGGAAGACCTCGTGGCATGTATGGACATGGTACCGGCAAGATCTTGGCCTCTGTCACTCACGATTGCGTCTTACGACCCTTCGTGCGATGTCGAGGGCAAGATACCCCCGGTGGCTGTTGTTAGTATCGTAACATTCTTTAAGAGCCTTATGAGGTTTGGCGTCCTGGCACCAAAGGCTGGGTAGATAATGTCTTGGAGGAGTGCATCAGGTAGTCGGAGGCAAGATTATGTAGTAGACTGTGCATCTCAATATTGGGTCGTATGTATCTTGATTCTGCGTGTCATGAGATTCGCCTCGTTTGTTTGTGATTCTTGATCGAGCCCCTTATCACAACACCCGGCTGTTGAAAATTCTGATGCCCGCCATCTCAGGAGCGAAATGAGAGTGACGACAGGCCACTTGTCACCGGCTGTATCAGTGAGGGTTGATGATGCTGAAATGCATGGCTTAGACTAGAAATAATGACCCCAGCCTCCATATTTTGGGTCGCTCCGGTGTTACGGCTGGGAGACCGGGTCTAAGTCCGCAAGGGTCGAAATAAAGCCGGACCGGGTACCGACTTGTTGGCTGAGCGCCCTTACTCAAAAAGGAAAGAAAATGCGAGAGTCGGTTGAGGGGTAAATCAATGAGATGGCGATTACTTCATGGAATGTGAAGAAAACTCTTGTTGACTGTGGAGTGCGAGTTGACCTGGAGCCCCTGACGTGGCAGTAGAAAGTCCTTGGATAACCGAACAGACAGGCACATGACGTCCGGCTTTCAAACCATCATGGCTAGATGAAGTTTTCTTATGGTGTTGCCGAGAATTATACGGTGTTATACGAAACTATCTAGGTTGAGATACTGCCATAATACTACTACTGTATCTGTGGCTCTGAGAAGGAGAGTAAAGTTGAAGATTGAAATGTGTATAGAAATGTCTCGATCAGGTAGCCGAAAGTGCCCATGGGAGAAATCTGTGACAGGACCTTGACTATCCACATCCAACAATTGGAGATATCTAGAACGAGATGTACCCCCGCAATGACCACCGAGTCGCTATGCACAAAGTTTGAGATGCAATCCAGATGTATTTCTCCCCTTTCTCATCATGGTACCCGAAATTATGCTGGAGAGGTTTCCTTATTGCCAGAGTACTTGCGAAACTGAGCAAATACAATCATGTCTTCACCAACAGTGCCGAGAGATCCAAGGAACCATGGGACGGCATTCAAAAGGTAGCTCTTTTCCTGAGAGTACGCCAGAAGACTGATGAAATACGTCACGTTTCCAGTCAGGGAGAGAAGAAAGAAGAGGATCGCCAGACCTGGGGATATTGGTATTGTGAGCGTGATTAATAGATAGGCTGTGCTACTTACCTTGGCATGACTTTTCACGGGAATTCTTGATGATTTGCGGGATGCGAGCGCTGTTCTCATGTTAGTTTGGTACTGGCTTGTGAAAATGGTGAATTATGCATACCATAGGTAGCAGATGGCACTGCCATACCCTAAAACTATGCCAGCTGTCTCCAGAACCTTGTCAGAGCCTTGCTCTGGATCTTGAGTATCTGTCTCGGTGCTGTCCATAAAGCCCATCTCGAAAGCACCAAGCCATGCAATGCATCCCACCACACCAACTGCAACAAGGCTCATCGTGTTGGATATCCAGGGGTTCATCTTAGATCTTTTAGCCAAGCCGCTCTGCTGCGTCGTGGATAGTAGTGGCGTCTCCTCAGGCGAGATCATATCTGCTTCCCCAGAGGAGACGGATTGCGGGCAAGAATTGGCCGTTTTGTAGTAGAAACATTGACCGATGAGAATCAGGTCAGCAATGCAAAAGCATCCGGCCAGCCCAATGGCAGTAGGCGCAAGACGCGTGAGAAGGGCACCTAGATCCAGTCAGGGCTCATTCGGGTACTGATTGTGTAGGTTTAGTACGTACCGATGAAGTTTGCCGTATCTCCCAATAGCCAAATAAACAAGAAGGCCATGCTGAGGCCCTCAGCACTTCCTGACTTGTAGTTGGCATGAAGTTGGGGCACCTGCGGAAGGATTAACGCTGTCTCTGGGCAGTGAAGGAAGTTCAACATACCAGCACTGTTATCCAAGCTGTGAGGCTGATGCTGCCAAAGACGCCTGAAATGACTTCTTTTAGAGGCATTGGAGTCATGATGATGCTGGGAGAGAATGTGTGTGTTGAATAGTAACGTGGATATAAGAAATTCCCCAAACTGCGTTAGACAGTGTATTACTGAGACTCTGGATCAAGTTGGGTGAATTGATGTGAGTAGACGGAACTGGACCACACCGCTAGGGAAATTCCTTGAAAACCATCTTTCTTTTATACGACCTTGGCAAAATGAAGCCTTCCCCTAAAGTTCAAGTCTGGTGGATCACTCGTGTAGGTTGATGCCGGCCTCTGGTGGTGCCGGCCGCTGGCCATGCTACTCCACAAGGGATTTGTATTGTTCAATGAAAAAATTGTGATGTTTGTAGTAGGGAACTTGTGGTACACTGGGTGAGGTATAAGGTCATTCACATCTTGTTTTTAGGGTAGAACACGGAAATAAGCTGGCTGATCTTTCAGGGTGCTATTTAGACATTCAGACGTCCCGAAGAATGACAAGAAGCAACGGATTCGTAAGTATATATAGTACAGTTAGTACTGAAGATGTGCTTGTCGCTCCTGCTCGGGTAGTAATTGTATCTAGTATCGTCATTTGAGGAGCTACCACCAAATGTGCATCCCATACACTCATGATAACCTCCATGGACAACACTCGATTCCATTACCTACGAGACGAGTTGGAGCCCAACTCGACCCCGGCATAGGGTGCACATGACAAAGGGCGCCGAAAGGGCGCAATAACAGGGGTTCCGCATTTTCTTGCCGAGTTCGTCCTAGCCCCTGGTGGGTTATCAGCCTCTCTTCTCGCAGGCATCTTGCTACTCGTCAGGAAAAACGGGCTCATGATGCGACTTGGCGTTGATGTTTATCCCGAGTATTTTTGCAAATTTGAAACTTATGGGGCATCGCTTAAGTTTGGTCCTTTTGTTGGAGTCGTACTCGTACGTGATGTCGCATGTTGGACGAGTCTGCCCTGGATTGGAGAAACGGTTCAAGCTGAGGAATGAACTGGGGTCCCAATCACGTGGATTCTTTCGAGAACGAGCCAAGGTTTCCATTACTCGCCGGACTCGGTCTATAGTGGCCCCCTACAGATGGCCATATCCGGGATCGGCGGGGACTGGTAATACTTCCGTCACGTCAGCAAGCACCAACGTAAGTCTACGATTTGATTTTGGATACCTTTTCATCAGAGTTCGTTAGGGTTTGTGTGATATCACTGCGTTAATCATGGCTTAAGATGTCGTTCTCCGAGGTTTTCAGCGTCTTCTCCTCCTTTGGACATTTTTCATATTTATATACTTGTATTATTCGCTAGTTACCCGGCTCTTACACAACGGAGATTGGGACTCTTTATTGCTCTTACTTTTGGTGCCATTAGGGTAGGTATCCATGGCTAAGGCAACGAAGGCCGTGCGGAGATATTGAGCAGCGGCAATGCACCTATCAGTCAGTGCCAAAAGCTGTGGTTTCAAGGATTGTCTTGCTAATGCATTAGAGTCCGTTGGTGGGCATTAGGGAGAGGAAAAGGTTGAAAAGAGACCTGACATGGAACCGGGTTGTCACGGAATTTGAAACTTCCCCAGGCACTGGATGGGAACTAAAGTGATTGTGGAGGTAATTTACCGGCCAGATTCCACCTGAGTGGTTTCAAATTCGAAGTCTCTTCCTAACAAGTAGTAGTTCAGCTGACTTGAGCGTGCTCATATCCAGTCTCGGCATCCCCCAGCGGTCTAACCAAGACTTCCCCTTGGTCCGGTCGGCTGGGACACATAATCTGGGGTCGCTTACCCACGGGGAAAGATTGAAAGCGTCTTCCACAGGGCGCAAACCATCGCCATAGTCAGCCCCAGGTTTCTACTCCAGGTTTCCTCAGTGGGGGGAATCTAGATGTGCATCCCGTGGGGAAAACCCCGCGAGACGAGAGGTTTTTGTTACCAAATAATCTGAATGGTAGCGCATGGGGATCTGGGGTCTGGAATGGGAACTGCGAGATTGATTGACCTGGGGTAAAAAGAGGGAGTGAGAATGGGTGTGTTGATGATTAATGCCGACTTTGACGTGAGGCCCACGATGCGCCGCCGGCCGAGCTAGGGGTTAGTTGCCGAGTGGATGATCAACAAGAAACTTGACGGGAATGGAATTGAATGGTAATACGGAGGAATTATAATGGAGAAGCTTCAAGAGTTAATCAGGTGTTGATAAGAAAAATGCATGCACATGGATTTTCGTGCTTCCAGAAGACAGACTGCACTCTCATTCACTCCCATATCGCCTGCAGATTCAATACAAAGAGCCTCAACGAACCAGTTCCTTTACACGTGGTTCTCCCCGAGGTCGGCGCAAGGCCAAATTGACCGGCGGCGCCGAACATGACACGACCCGGCGGCGGAGGCGGCCCGCCGCTGAGGTTCCGGAGGGAGCGGGTCTAATCCGGCCCTGGTTTCTCAAACATAATACTAACGTAATGTAAATAGAAACTCGACGGGGGCATGACTCGAGATTTGACAAGGCAAAGGGCGTGATAATTTTGCTTGGCTCATATCTCGGCTTCTTTCCTTGAGGCATCTTTTTGATTGCTTGTGAATTCGTGACTGAGATCAGTTTTTGGTTGATCTGTGCCGCAGAAGGAAATATTCGAGAATCATGTACGATCTTGGCTTGGCTGGTGTTGGGGTAAGTGAGGAGTCGCTCAACTTCACGACTTTAACAACCTACGATGAACCTTTTAAAGCATCCACAATCAAGTCTGATAACGATTTGAATAGACAATTATAAACCACAAACATTAAAGAAGCCATCACAGGCCAAAATGACCCATTCTACCTCCCAATCACCCGGTTACTCGGCCAAATGCCTGCCCACGAACTCCAAAAATCTGCACCCCCCCCTCCCTGTCCAGTGGAGAATGCATCCGTGCGGAGTAGGCGGATTTCGTCGGCTGAAGCCTGACTTGGAGAACCACATACGTTCACGCCGCTCCACTGTCAGTGCATGGAAGATTGACTCTTTTTTCATGATGCAAGATAGACTCGCCCTGGGAGTTTTTTTCCCCATGGAGATTTACGTAAAACCATAGACTCCTTTAAATCCGGGGATAACGAAAAAAAGACTGTCATATCTTGGAAAACGCGGAGTAATCAGACCTGTGAGACCATGTGTGGAGATATCGCGTAGCGTCTTTCTTGTCGCCGAGACTAGAGATGGGATGGGATAGTACTAATACCCTCGCCCCCGTTCAGCCAAACTTTGATCTTTTTCTTTTTTTCTTCTCTTCAAGCTCATCTTCTGGGGAGATCCAGATACCAGATTTACTTGACAACATCTCTCCGTCTTTGGAGTATACCATCACCATGTCGGTCGAAAAAGTTGTCGACATAGCCCCCGTCACAGGCGAAAAGGGCGTGGCAAAAGATGGTGCCTTTGCCGAGGAGCAGGCCCCTTCTATTCGAAATGAGGGCCTCGTGGGAACCGGACAGGAGTATGAGAAGGAGGACTTTTTGACACGTACTGGTTTGAACGCCAGGTCTTTTCAGAGGAAGCATTATGGCCCCGGCCTTGTCGAGCTTGATCGAAAGATGAAGCCGAGACATCTGCAGATGGTTGCTATTGGAGGATCTATTGGAGCTGGTTTCTTTGTTGGATCTGGATCTGCTCTGGCCAAGGGTGTAAGTGGTTTTACTCTGCTGGTTGAAATGATGCTGATCGTGTAGGGACCTGGTACATTATTCCTCGACTTCTTGCTCATCGGAATCATGGTTTTCAACGTTGGTAAGTCGACACACTTTGCCTTACTCACGTACATATCGACTGACCACTGTAGTCTATGCCCTTGGTGAGCTCGCCGTCATGTATCCCGTATCAGGTGGCTTCTACACCTACGCAACCCGCTTCATCGAGCCCTCATTCGGCTTCGCCATGGCCTGGAACTACGTTCTCCAATGGGCCGCCTCCCTCCCCCTCGAGCTTACCGTCTGCGCCATCACGATCCAATACTGGGCTCCCGACGTTTCCCCCGGCGTGTGGATTGCCGTCTTCCTCGGCGCAATCATCATCCTCAACGTCTTTGGTACCCTTGGTTACGCCGAAGAGGAATTTTGGGCCGCGTGCTTCAAGCTCACATCGATCTGCATTTTCATGATTGTCGCCCTTGTGCTCGTTTGTGGTGGAGGACCTTCTAGTGGACGATACGACACATACTCTGGCTTCAAGCTCTGGCAGGACCCGGGTGCCTTCAAGAACGGCTTCAAGGGATTCTGTTCAGTCTTTGTCACTGCCGCCTTTTCCTTTGCCGGCACTGAACTGATCGGTTTGGCTGCGGCTGAGGCTCGCAACCCGACCGAGTCGGTGCCCAAGGCCGTCAAGCAGGTGTTTTGGCGAATCTGCCTTTTCTATATCGTTGCTCTATTCTTTATCGGTCTCCTGATCGACTGCAACG
The DNA here is from genome assembly GCA_027569015.1 of Ascodesmis sphaerospora. Classification (NCBI taxonomy): domain Eukaryota; kingdom Fungi; phylum Ascomycota; class Pezizomycetes; order Pezizales; family Ascodesmidaceae; genus Ascodesmis; species Ascodesmis sphaerospora. Next base: position 2,131,160 of record JAPPUR010000005.1, read on the forward strand.
ATGAGTCTCTGCTCTCTTCTAGCTCCTATTCCAGCACCAAGGCGTCACCATTCGTTCTCGTGGGCAAGTACTCTGGCCTCAAGGGCTTCGACCATTACATGAACGCTGTCATCCTGTCGGCTGTTCTGTCTCTCGGTATCGCCTCGGTTTATGGAGGTTCTCGCACTCTTCTTGCTCTTGCTCAGCAGGGATATGCGCCCAACATCTTTACCTGGATTGATCGAGCTGGCCGCCCTCTTCCCTCGGTTATCTTCATCATCCTCTTTGGTCTTCTGGCTTTCCTCAATCTGGATGCCGCTGGTCCCGTCATTTTTGACTGGCTGTTGGCCTTGTCTGGTCTATCTATGCTCGTCACATGGGCTTCCATCTGTGTCGCCCACATCCGCTTCCGAGCTGCGTGGAAGCACAACGGCCGTAGCCTCGACGAGATTCCCTTCAAGGCCATTGGCGGTGTTTATGGTTCATGGTTTGGTCTGATTTTCGTCATCGTCATTATGATGGCTCAGGTAAGAAAGACAGACTTAGATTCCACCTTCAAAAACGCAAGCTGACAGTATTTACAGTTTTACACTGCCATCGTTGCTCCCCCTGGAGAGTCGGGAATGGGCACAGTCGAAGGATTCTTCAAGCAGTATCTCTCATTCCCCATTGTGCTTCTCTTCTGGGCTGGAGGTTGGCTCTGGAAGCGAACAAAGTGGATCAAGATCGAAGAGATCGACATTGACACGGGTCGACGTGAGCACGACTGGGAGGCTATCCGTGCCTACCGCGCCGAGCTGGCCAGCTTCCCTGCTTGGAAGCGGCTCTTTTATACCATTTTCTAATTACTTCATGCTTGCCGACAAAAAAACGTTGGAGATGAGCTACGTGAAGGAGTAGTTGTACATATATGAATAGATATAATCACACATCATACGCAAACCCGGTCAAAATGCCCCGTAACAAGAATTTCAAGACGTGATGGAGCAGAATGCTTCTGTAATGGTGCAAGCTCTGGGGGACAGATGTTCGTTGATCACAGCGCCTTGGCTTGTCAGCGAGTAGTTCTACGGCTGCTTCAGTGATTCATTCATTAGCAACAGAACTCCCTCTGTGTTGGCTTATCTGAAGCCAGTGTAGTGGTGGACTCAAATAAGTCGCAAGTTGATGTCCCTCTTGTGTTAACAATGTGGGTGATTCTGTTCTCCAGTCGAACACGCGCTCCATATTGAACTGTTGTAGCGGTTGCATCTAGGACTCGACTAGAAAGCCTTTGTTCTTATCTACACATCAAAACATCCCCCAGTTCAGACTCTGTTCAACAGTCCACGCCCTGACCAGTGTCACGGTCCAGCAGATTTCCACCTGTCCAGCCCCTTTGTTCACATTCACTGAGTCAATGGCATTCTTTCTAATGGCCTATAAAGAGCATCCCACCCTGCGCAGGTGTCGAGGCAAACTTGAAACCATCTCACAAATCGGGACAAATTCCCAGCTAGTCCACCCAATTCCACCAGCGCACATCTACTGACAATGGCTTTTAACCATCAGCTCGATCTTGTCAATCATCAGCGTAACCTGATGATCAACCCTCTGCCTCTGACTGAAGAACCCACTCAGGGAGTAAGTGAGCTCGAACTGATGACCAGACAGATGGAAATTCTCTTCCCAGTCAACATGCGAGGCACCCTCCTCACGATGAGCGAGTGTATCTCATACATGGATGTCTGCCTCGACGGCCAGGAGCAGATCTACCGACTTTTGGCATCCGCCGAAGTTATTGACTGCTTCTTCCTTCGACCACTTCAAGGAACAGGCCACACAAGGCTGGTGGATCGTTTGATGATGCACCAGCAAGCCTTGAACGCGGCGGCTATGAGTCTGCACCAGGACTTGACCAACTTTATGCTGTCGCTTGGGCACATGGGACAGCCAGATTGCTTGGAGGATAGGGCTTGGAAGATGTGAGTTTTGAATTCCTGAGACGTGATTGCTGAGACCAACATCCCTAGGCGTGCCACAGATTGAACAGAATACGCCGGCTAGGAATCAGTATCCTGCTGCAGGCGGTAGGAAGTTTAAAAGGGCCATCGTGTTAGCATTGGGATACAATTCTATGATGTGTTGATATTGCACCCTTGACGGGATAACTGCGCCAATAACAAAAAAGAAAAGAAAAAAGAAGAAAACATCAGAATAAGCTAAGACCAAGCCTTGTGGCCGGGCAAATCGAAAGCCTTCGAATCCCTTAGCTTTCAAAAATAAAAACAAGAATTACTCTCCTCGCAGATCCATCATTGAATACCGAGTTGTGAACCGTTAAACTTTGTAAAGTCTAAGAGGCACCGCCTCATTAGATAAGCTCAACTGTTCTAGTCTCCCAGTCCTGACAAAGGTCCATGCCCCCGAGAACGTGAGTGTTGGGATCTGAAACAAAGAGGCCTACCCGAAAGAACTTCTCCGGCTCTTTAGTAGGCTGTAACAAGAGCCCGTACATGACAAGTAGCTTCTTGCAATGCGAACACAGTTGTTCGTGTTTCTCAACGTGATCCGAATCTTCCAGATCCAACGCCTCAAGTCCTGCCACGACCTGTTCTTCCTTGTAGTTTGCATTGTCAGATATTTCGTTGCCCAAGATGCTCCCATTGGCGCTGAACTCGAAACAATAGCAAGGCCATTCTCTTTCCCTGATGCAAGATCCAAGAACAAACAAGGTGAGCCCTTCCGTGTCCTCCTTTCCCTTGCCAAACCAATTCCAGTCAGGTCGCAACTGAATTCTCTCCTTGTCATCAAGGTAGTCAAGTTCACGTTCAAAGTTCCAACTAGATGGAACCTCCAATGCTTTTGATCGCAAAGTGAGCTTGGCGCTTCTTATCTGACCATACGGATTGGATCCAGCTAGCTCAATCTGGGCATCGAGGAGTGCAAATTCTTGCTGAAGCACTTCGAAATCTTGCCGAAGATCAAGGATGTGCTCCATGAAAACAGACACAGAACAACCTTTCCTGGCCCAGCTCCACGAGGGCGCAATGTATGGATCTTGCGACTCCAAGGAAGCGATGAGCTCCTCACGGGGGCGACCTGAGAATTCTCTCTGCCAGAAAAGGCCAGTGCAAAGATCATTCTTCCACAATCCCGCCAGGTATTCATCCTGGAAGACATCCTGGTATAGCTTGGCCAAGCCAGATATAGCCGGGAGCCGGTCCGTTTGACATGTCAACTCAGTGTCTGAGAAGCCCGTCACTATTCGAGACCATCCTTCGTGGGTGAGGTTCCTTTCCGCTGCATGTGAAAAGATGACAATGTCCGTTTTATCCTCATGGAATTGAGACCAAAGCCCTGTGCGCCCGAAGAGAAGAATTCTTTGGCCTGTCACACTTTCTTGGTAGACCCAGCCTCTGGTACGCCACCTCGATGTGAAGTAATCTTCCACTGCGAGATAGGAGAAACTGGGTAGGTCACTAGACTTTTCATCTTGCGGCAATGCAACGAGGCGGTATGATCCTTGAATGCTTGGCTTGAGCTTTGACTGGAATGGTAGATGGATGAAAGGCTTGGTCAAGGAGAGGAAGCCCTCGTTGCACGAGTCGGATGCTGGTGTGGCGATGACAAAGTAGGCATCCCTGAATAGCATGGCCATGAGGGCAGATTCTTGTTCCCAATCGTAATCATCGTCCTGGATGATGCAAACGGCATCAACCCAGAGGTATCTCACACCGAAGGCTCGGCATACCACCACGGCATCTTTGATCACCGGGGATAGCTCAGAGAGCTTGAACCCAGAGTATCGTTCCTGGAGATTGCACCTCAAGGTCTTGAACTGCAATTCTGCCTCTTCGGGAGTGCCCCAACAATAGCTAAGAGCCGCATACTGTTGGCCAAGACATTCATGTTTCGTAACAAGTTTGAGCTCTTCTCCTTCTGGATCGGCGCCAAGGTCAATGACGCGGGTTGGAGTAAAGTCTGAACGTGACGGCGGAAACTTGTCGAGTTTAGCACTCATCTCGTTGATTTTCTCCTGGCTGAGAAAGTTTGGTGGTGGTGTCGGTTGCACTCTTAGCCATCTTTGGCATTGTTCTAGAGGCATTAGCAGACTGTCACTTGAAAACTGATATTGCGGACCTCACCATCCTCTGAGTCAATCGTGAACCGTAGTCTGGATCAGTTGTTAGCCAACCCGCTGAGGGTTACGATATTCTGTGATTGGTGTGGGAGAACAGACACTTGAAGGGGCTCCTCCTCGCCAGGGAGGGATATCTCAATACACATGCCATACAGAGCAAATTCCGATCGCGAGTTTTGAGGCCACCATCCGTAGACCAACTTCAGGCAGACTTCCTGCTCCTCAACTTGGCGGCCTATTTTGGAGCCCATGATGGCCGACCTGAGGAAGCAGCAGAGGTCGCATTCGGCCGAGGCGGATAAGGCGGGCAATGCAGGGAGCCAGTCGCGGAGTTCAAAATCAGGCGATAAGACTGCGCCTTTACCTGAGGCATGTGAATCGAAGTTTGAGGGGAACTCGAGCATCTCCTCGGCTCCTTGAGATAAGCCAATGTAGCCTCCGTGGAGGCTATCATCAAAGCAAGCACCCTGACATCTTTCGCAAAGTCTCGTGGAGCAGCTGCCGCCACTTGTTCGGTTGGCTTCCTGCGCGTTCATTGTGAAGGGAGCTTGACTTGGGGTTTCAGATGACGGGGCATCGATATTTGAAATCTGAGGTTGAAAAGGATCAGCTCTGACTACCTAGGTTTAGCGTAGGAAGATGCTCACGTGCTCTGGAGTGAATAGCCTAAATCATAGACTGTCATCTTTACAATGTGCTCACTTTGATGAGATTTAAAAGTGTCTAACTAATTATCCTTAATTTAGTTTGTGATACTGTTGACTTTTGGAGATGTTCAAAGTGGCTTGCAATTCTTCCGCAGCCGCTCCGCTCGTCAATTTTATGCATTGTGGAGCATTTATTATGCAATGAATGAAAGCGAGTAGATGTGCAAAACGGCCAGCTTTTTCTTCTCCAAACCATTTCATGTGTCTGGGAAACAAAAAATATCTAGATTTATCTATTAATGGATTAGGAGATATCCAGAGGCTTACTCTCTTGAACTCGTGGAACACCCAATCTTGCATGTTGATCAACTTGCATGCATTAAACTCCCTGACGTATCTTTAGGAATACCTGGGTTGAAGAGTAGGCTCAAGAGCTTTGATTTGTCTGTCTTATATACACCCTGTTATGTGCCTGGCCCTTGATGCAAGAAAACTATTGGGCCACACGTTTCAACTTTAGCTTCCTCCTTGAGTGTGGTTCTGGCTACACCAGTCACAAACGGTGCCTTGAGGAGGCTTGACGACCGCGAGGCAGCCGCAGGAGCATGCACACATAGGGTTCGCCATGTTGACTGGCGTTGCTGCGTCGATGGCCCCGGTCGTGCTGGTGGCCTTGTTAGACTGAGCGGGAGAACACATGGTGAATGTATACATGGCGCGAGTCTGTACAGTTGACGTTTTGCAAGATGTGCGTATGGTTATTAGCTAGTCCTGGTGGTCATGAGACTAGATATAGAATTGAGTTAAGCTATTGAATTAAGCTTAATTGGACGCGCGACCCTAGAGGCATCCGAACAAACCATCACCGACCAGCCCAGTCACTTGATAATGGTCGTTAAACCATAGCTAACCTACACTGATTTGAAACAGTGGGCATTTTTGAGCTACTTTTCGGTTGTGAAGAGAATCACTGATCATTGCGCATCTGAATGACAGCAGCATGTGCCGGCTGATACACGTCCGCGAGTGAGAATTGCGGTCACTGATTTGTTCCCTTGACGTATTCTTTCTTCATCATGCCTTTGCGTGCTCGAGGCGCTCTCTCGTGAGAGACCTTCTAATACAGATCTGCCGAGGCGCTATCACGACATCCTGGCTGGACTCGCCTCATATATGCCAAGGTGGCGAAATGTCAAAAGCTTGTTATCCCGGCTCACACAAAGTCCTGTGTGCCATTGTTCCCCAGCCACAACTTGGGAGGTCCCGGAGAACAGAGTAGGCGGGGTTTGTACTCGAGCCAAGACAAAGCAGCTTCCAAAGCATCATTCAATCAAGGCAGGTCGGTGTGTTCAAACAAAGTTTGCCGTATCTTAAGTGACTAGGGCCTCGAGATACGACCATCTTAGTGCAGACAAAGGAACCATGCTGTGGCTGGGCCTTGCAAGAGTTCCCAAGAGTTCCATTTCCGCTCGGAGCACCCGGTCCTACATCAGTCCATTCCGCGGTGACGACAAGACCCCTGCGGTGACAACAGATAACCCTACAATGATGCTTAAAGCGGATTGAGCCACTCACATCACCGCCACCGCACGCCTATCTCTCGGCGCCTAGCCACCGGGGGCCTTGCGACCTGCCCTTATCAACCAAGGTCACACTTGCGAATGCGCCAAAAGTTCCACGCGACGTGGGATCTGAGCCCGGCGCTAGCCCCTGGAAGAGGCAGTTGCGGCGGGGAATCGATTCGCTCGCCAAGAAACGATCGTCCCGCCCATCCCTACAACTGCCTCATTGGGATGGTCGCCGTGACGCTGCCGTTGACGTGATTGGTGCAATCATATATTGTGCTATGCAGAAGTGCCATGCAGAGGTCGTGGACCGAGGATAGTTGAGATGAGAGTGCTGTGCTGTAGCTATCTGCATAATACAGAGCTTCACCTATAAAAGGCCATTTCTCACGCTCGAGTGAATCCTCTTGCTCATCACTGCCTCTCCTGTCTCTGAAGGTAGCTGCTCAATCTTGTCTCCAGCCCATCATGAAGTCCTCTATTCTCTCGCTCTCCCTTTACGCCTTGGCCGCGCCTTCACTGGTCAGCGCCGGCAGCAGCAAGAAGCCCCTGGTCAACTCGCTCAAGCTGCAGAAGCTCATCAACATCGACGGACTCCTCGCCGGATCCCAGAAGCTTCAGGACTTTGCCGATGCCAACGGTGGAAACCGTGCCTTTGGCAGCGGTGGTCACAATGCCACCGTCGACTACATCTACAATACCCTGAAGAAGCTCGGCACTTATGATGTGGTCAAGCAGCCCTTCACCGAGCTCTACTCGCAGGGTACCGCTTCCCTCAAGGTCAACGGAGAGGACTTTGATGCCGCCATCATGACCTACACCCCCGGCGGCACAGTCGAGGGACCTCTGGTCGTTGCCTCCAACCTCGGATGCGAGGTCGCGGATTTCCCCGCCGAGACCAAGGACAATGTCGTGCTTGTGTCACGAGGCGAGTGTCCCTTTGCCCTCAAGTCGACCAATGCCAAGCAGGCCGGTGCTGCCGGTGTCATTGTGTACAACAATGTCCCTGGTAGTTTGGCTGGTACGCTCGGCGCTGCTTTCGGCGATTACGCGCCCATTGTTGGCATCAGCCAGGAGGAGGGCCAGGCTATCCTCGCAAAGGTCGAGGCTGGCGAGGTTACCGTTAACCTTGACATTAATGCTATCACTGAGAACCGTGTGAGCTACAATGTCATTGCCGAGACCAAGGAGGGTGACCACAACAACGTCCTTGTTGTGGGAGGTCACTCCGACTCTGTGGCTGCCGGCCCTGGTATCAAGTAAGTGTTACAAAAACATTCAATGGTGTCATTGACTAACCATACCCCACAGCGACGATGGTTCTGGTATCATTGGTGTTCTGAAGGTCGCTGAGGCTCTGGCCAAGTTCCGCGTTAAGAACGCTGTTCGCTTTGGTTTCTGGAGCGCCGAGGAGTTTGGTCTTCTTGGATCCTACCACTACATCAAGTCTATCAACGGCTCTGATACCGAGCTCAACAAGATCCGTGCTTACCTCAACTTTGATATGGTAGGTTCCCTCTCATCCTTTTGATTAAATCTATACTAACTTGTACCAGATTGCCAGCCCCAACTACGTCTATGGTATCTACGACGGTGATGGCAACGCCTTCAACCTCACTGGCCCTGCTGGCTCCGACGTCCTTGAGAAGGACTTTGAGAAGTTCTACAAGACCAACCGCAAGCCCTATGTCCCCTCTGAGTTCAGCGGCCGATCTGATTACGCCGCTTTCATCGAGAACGGTATTCCATCTGGTGGTCTCTTCACCGGTGCTGAGCAGCTCAAGACCGAGAAGGAGGCTAAGCTCTTCGGTGGCGAGGCCGGTGTTGCCTACGACGTCAACTACCACCAGGCCGGCGATGACATTGCCAACCTCAACAGGGAAGCCTACCTCATCAACACCAAGAGCATTGCCAACTCCGTCGCCAAGTACGCCAAGAGCTTCAAGACTCTGCCCAAGGTCCACAAGGCTTCCCGAAGATGGGATGCCGACAAGGCCCAGATGCTCAAGAGGTCTAGCGAGCACACCCACACCCACAGTGGTCCTTGCGGTGGTATCAGCCAGTAAGCTGAAAAATGTTATGAGAGCCGTTTGGCTATGAAGAAGTGTACAAGATTTGGAGTTTGGGGGTATGAGAAATGAGTATGATGTAGAGTAGCATGAAAATCAATCCACGTATAATTCTTCTATAATGGCCTGGAATCCCCCCAGTCTTGTTTATGTGATTTAAGATTCGCCATTTCAAGTCCGCATCGAGTCTATAAATATTATAAACCAAAATGTAAGTAGTTATCCATTCTGAAAATCGGTTTGTATTAAAATCATTGCATAACGGCCACTTCCAGGCAATATCTATCAGTCGTAGGCAGGGAGTCTGCATTATAGTCCCTGAGCCGCAGTAGTTGCATTACCGCATATGTGTTGCCGTGGCTCGTACATGCACCTACTGCGATTCCCCAATGCATACGCTGCCAAGCATGTGTAACCAACCGTCCAATCATTACTCTACTAGATATTCCCTGTGGCTAATAACCGGGAGCCTGATTGAGGCCTGACAGTTGCATGTTTCATAACAGTGGCGTGATTTTCCACGGTTGCTTCCCCTCATCCTCCATCTCTTCCATATCATACACCACGGAAAACCTAGGAATATGGCCAAGAAACCATTACCCAAAAAGCAGAAGTGCCAACTGTGTCCCACCGTCGTTAAAGACGCCACTGATTTTGCCAAACACTGCTTGGAAACCGGGCACCAAGCAGATCAATGTTGCCGAGAATGCGTCAGGTGGTTTGGCAGTAAAGAGTCTCTGGCGCAGCACCGGTCAGATAAACAGCACCCATCCCCAAGCCTACAGCCCGTCCCTGCATTCGCGAGTCCCTTCCCTGATCTCGGGACGTACAACTTCAAAGACAATGGGTACAAACGGTTACAGCCACCCGATATGAATGCCATCTACGAGTCACTCCTCCAGGCTAGTCACTCACAAGAGCGCCTCGCAAGAGAAGAGTATATCCTACCGGATAGACTCAGCAATGGTGGTCGCGGCCAAGATATTCAAGTCGGTATCTTGGATCAATGCCTTCCCACCCCTGCCCATCAGCCCTTCGTTCCGGGCCGGAAGGCCGTTGTTCTCGATTGTGGGATGGCAGGCGTGGAAGACGGAAGAAGTGAGATCGTCACAATCTGTGCCGTCGATCTCTTCACCGGCCAAGTCTTGATGAATTCAACCGTCAAGCCACGGGAGCCTATACGAGACTGGCGCAGTCAATTTCACGGCGTGACTCCTCCGGTCATGGCTATTGCTGTCGCTAAGAAGCTGGCTCTCGACGGTTGGCAAGCTGCCCGAGCAGAGCTGTGGAAACATGTAAACGCGGACACTGTTCTCGTCGGACACTGCCTTCAACATGATCTCAAGGCTCTGAGAATTATGCACGGCAGGGTTTTTGACACCTCCATCGTTTCTGCCGATGCCGCCTTGGCGGGAAAGCATGCACGCCGCAGATGGGGACTTAAAGTGCTGTGCAAGGACTTGCTGCAATTGCAAATTCGCCGAGGGACTTGTAGTGCAATAGAAGATGCCATGGCTACACGAGAGCTGGCTCTGTGGTGCCTCTGCCATCCAGATGAGTTAGCCCAGTGGGGTAAAGGGGCGCAGAAGAAGGTGTCATCTGAAAGGGAGAGAAGCAGAAGGAAAAGGAAATCTAGACCACCTCGTAGGGAAGAGAGCCATGATGACGACGAGGTTCTACGTTGGGAGGACGTGGTGGATTGGGAAACGTGGCCCAAGTCGCCTCCTGACTCGGATTGATACTGAACCAGACAAGAATAGTCGTTAGCTTACGTTTTCCATCGACTCTGACTTATATCGGATTGTCATTCGCAACCATGGATTGTAGAGAGAAAAACTGTTGCAATGGGTTCTTTGTTATAGGTGAAGCCCGGCCTGGGCTAGATGATCGAGAGAAAAGCATGGCCGTTTTGATTCTAAAGCTCAATCCTCAGCCTCCTTTGACGACTCCAGGTGCTTGATGCTTCCTGGTCTGCCTTCTTAAGTTGACGATGTTGCCAGATATGGGGGCGCTTCTTCACGATTGGGCTCACTTCAAGGACCTCGATGAAGGATACAATATAAATTTATACTTCAAGGCTTGAAAGTCACTTCTGTTTCACTTTGCAGTGATACTATACCGCGGCTAGATATATATCTACTCTCGCGCCTGCAACTCAGGGTCCATCCAGTCCTCATCATAGTCTTCGAACCCAAGGGCAGCTAAGTTCTTCTTGTACTTCTGCTGCGTCATCATTTCCTGTATCTAGTTAGAATCTGTAAACTTGGGCTCGTATCGGGAGCTGACATACCACTTCTACCGTGTCATTGATGATATACCTCATGACACGAACTTCATTCTCCTGCCCGAGTCGGATGGCTCGAGCAATTGCTTGGTTCTCGACGCTCGGGTTCCATTGCAGTTCTGCGATGAAGATTCGGTTGGCACAGGTCAGGTTGAGTCTGGGCAAGGGTCAGTATAACTATTGGAGGATCGGGTATTTCAGTCTTACCCAAAAGCTCCGGTGCCCGTCGTCATGATGAGAACAGGGATGTCATCGTCTCTTGCAAACGCGTCTAGCTTTTCCTGCCGTTTTGGAATCGGGCAATCACCATCAATCTGGTGATATGGGATGTCGGCTGCTTCTAGATGCCTCGACAAGAGATGAAGAGTTCGTGTCCAGCATGAAAAGATGATGCTGTTCTGGTTAGGCAGCTGATCTGATTCGGTTCAAAGTTGAAACGTACCTCTTTGTTCTCCAGAGATCCGTTCTGACGTCCCTGATGATGGCTTGCATCTTGGTTGACATACCATCTGTGTTGAAGTAGTGCTTGTGGTCATCCTCAGCTGACGACTTCTTGACTGGAGCGTCGGTCATTTCAACATCCTGATCTGTTCCGCGACTGGGCTGACTCCATCTCACGCACACTGGGCATCGTCCCGGAGGAACTCCAGAGCCTGCCCAGGTCGACTCATCTATGCACTCAGAGCATAGTATGTGCGCACAGTCATCATCAAACTTGCCTCCGTCTGCCCAGTTCGAGCCCAAGATTGGCACAGGCTGTTGACATCCAGCACAGGTCATCTCGCCATGTCCTCCGTAAGAACCTATCAGCGCCTCCTTTTCGTCTTGGAGACTTCGGCGGTGCCACGAAAAGGCCTTCTGGTACGTGCCGTGGTTGCAGAGGATACGGAGCTGTAACCTCATCTGGAACAGACCAAACTTGGAACTGTTCTCAATCTCACCAACGCGGTTCTTGATGGTGCGGATCAGGATGTTCTTTGTCTTTTCGTACTGATCGCGTTCCTCTGGGCTAAAGTCAAGCCGTCGGACTGTCTGCCTCGTGCTGGGAAGATTCAAAACCTCCCGGGTGCGACGCAGGCAAAGGGCTTGTAGAAGTAGAACGAGGTGGTTCTTGACCTTGTCGGGCTCTTCTACTGTCTGCTCGTACGGAGCTTCGATGTATTTGCGGAAATCGCCGGGCTGTTTGAAGGAATCGGCCTTGATGAAGCTGAAAAGGGTTCCAATGTCGGCGAGCTTGTTTTGGATAGGAGTACCGGTGAGACACCAGCGCGAACCGGCTTCGAGAGAGTTGCAGGCACGGTAGAATGTGGTTGTTGGACGTCGAATGATGTGAGCTGCTCGTCTTAGCTTTATCGCCATCATCAAATCATATAGGAAACTCACCTTCATCCAATACGACTCGATACCAGCCAATCTGGTGGAGAGGAGAGGTTCTTCCCTTGTTCACTTGATACTCGGCAGAGAGTGTGTGGTAAGTTGTCACCACGATATCAGAATCATCGATGTCGGTCAGATCCCTTCGAGAATTGCCATGATACTTGATGACACGGAGACCCTCCTTGAGATGTCTGGCCAAGTTAGCATTGGGATCGCTGGTGACAGTGTTCACTTACTTGTTAATCTCGTTGATCCAGTTGTCTATCAGCACTACATCCTCGGCGTTAGTATCTACTACATGATTAGGCTCTGATAGTGTGGGCTTACATGCAGCTGAAACCACAACGAGCGTGGAACGGGAGAACTTGACAGACTTTCTGTCCTTGTACTCTTCATTCTTCTCGTCGGCCCACTTTTGGCCATTATCCAAGGTTCTCATGACCAAGGCGAGGATGGAAAGCGACTTTCCCATACCCATCTCGTCAGCCAGGATGCCACCTCCCTTTTCGTCTGGTCTCTGAGATTTCTTCTTCCTTGTGATTCTGTGCATGTACCTAGATAGAATAGTTAGTCTTGAAATTGGCTCAAGGACGGCAGACTGACTCCACGGCTCCGTCAGCGTGACGGATTTCCCTCCACAATAGGTACTTTTCATCGATGTGACCAGACTCTCTCTCCAGCATGAAGCCCAAAGCTTCTTTTTGGTGGCTACCAGAATGTTAGCATTCAGTCCATGATATAGTAGGCACTAGAAAAATACTCAAGCAGCTCCCGAGTCACTCGACTACCACCTTCGGCCCTGTCCACATCACGATTGCTACCCACTGTCTTATACACCTCCTCCACCATCTTCCGTAGCTGCTCTTCTCGCGTCTGTTTTCTCGCAGCGGCATTGTTCACAACCGGCTGTGATGGCTGCACGATCTCGGCCTCATTGCCTCTGATTGTGATGCGCAGGAAGTGGGGGTTGTGGTACTCGATATCCGGGTTTATGATGTGACTGGTGTCTGAGCGTTGCAACCAAAGCTTCGCTTTCGAGAGTTCGTTGCCGACTCTCTTGGCCGAGTTTCGCGGCCCGTAAACGTCAATGTTGACTTTGACGATTGCGTCGCCGGGCTTGCCAGCTCTCTCGATGACCTCACGGAGCTTGACCGTTTCGCCAATTGGCTCGAACTCGACATTCGGTTGAAGCATCAGAGATAATAGGACTTTTCCGATACCAGAGCGCAGGTGGCCAAAGGTCAGATCATCAGAGAAACAGAGGAAAGCGTGCTCTCGATGGTCCTTCTGTTCTTTGAGGGTGAAACGCTGGTATCGATCGCGGCATGCCTTGAGTCTCTCGTCTACCGTGGACATGTTGCCACCCATTTTGACTTCGACATTGTACAGCTAACCACAACCAATTCAATATTAAAATATCATGCAAAGACTTCCAGACCGACTCACCATGCCATAGCAGATCTTGGCATCGCCATCCTCACTCTGTGAAGCGTCGCTCTGTGAAGAATCTGTCCGAGGGGACGCATCGGTTCGAGGCGAGGCAGCGCTCGACTGGCTGGAGTTGCCCACGACTGACGAGCTCAGGGAACCCCCAAATTGTGTGTCTGGCGGAGAAAGAGAAGACGCGGTGCTGTCGACAATGATTGGCGGCGATGGTAGGAAACTGTTGGGTGTGCCGTCCAAGAATGGGAGGTCAAAGTCGTAGTCGAACCCTCCCATGTTTGGCAAGTCTTGATCCAGGTCAATTGCGCCGACATTGATCTGGCTGAAGATATCCGCGGGTGGGCCTTCTGTAATGATAGGAACCTCACTTCGTTTGGTTAGCAAAGGAAATGCGTATAATGCATACTCTTTCACCTTGCTGGGTTCATGAATCCGGGTCCGAGATTCTGGCTAACTCGAGGCATGTCCCCATTGTATTCGGCTCCAGCGGTCGTTGCATTGTTGCTGTAGAAGTTGGGTCTGTCCATGAAGGGGACATTGAAAGTTGAGTCGATTGGAAGATCATCGTCTCCGTCAACGGGATTGAGCAGACGCTTGAGGTTCGCCATGATTGCTCGTTGTCGAGTCTTGTAAACTCAGAACTAGACCTTGTTCGCACATCAATGGAAGAAAGAGAGATGTCAGTCATCAGAGGCGATCATCAGATGATGGGTGTTTCGTAACCCCCCCAAAATCAAATCACAACCAGGCTGTGGGTGAGGCCGCCAACAAGCACACCGCAATTCTTGTGGCGCAGAGCCAACAGCAAATGAAAACCTGCATGTATGCGCGTGTGAGACGGGCTGATACGGCGAGGCAACCAGCTTGGTTGTACAAATGGTTCGCGGACGGACGATCTCGACCTATGGTTCGCCAAATTGGAACATCAGGCTCCGCCACCTTTGCAACACTTTGTGGTTGCGCCGAGGCAGAAAAGCCTCCATTGCCTCTGCAGCCCTGTCTTTTCACTTGGCAAGGCGTCCCGGGCTGTAATTTCAGCTGCGCCTTCATGCGGCCCTCAGTAACCGGGCGGCAGCGACGTTTTTCTGGTCAGCCCAATATTTTGCTTCTGCTTTTTGTCATTTCATGGTTTCAACCTCACCTTTCTTCAATCCGCAAAGAGATTCTTGGGATACCAGGTTCAGATCGTCAAGATGGACGAACTCATTGAGGAGGCGGAAAGGTTCAAGAACCTCCTTTCAGGGTCGGACCAAGACCAATTTGCCGCGACCAAACTCGATGACATGTCGGAGGAGCTGAGCTTCATCCAATCCCAACGCGATGCAACCAAGGAAATGATGAGCATGAATAGATTGCAACTGTTCCTGGACAACATGACCGACTTTGGAGACACGCTTATTGACCTCGACTTTCCAGAAGCCAAGCAAGTGATGGCTTATGTCTGGGGGTCAGTTAAATATCTTCTCAAGGTCAGTATGGTAATCTGCGATGCTACTTTTCGTCTGACTAGATCCCCATCAGCGCACAAATCCTACGGAAAAAGCATTCGACAATATCCTTGAAACCTACGAGCTCCTAGGTGTCAACCTCATCAAAGTGTCCGAATACACGACCTTCTTTCGCGAGGTTCCGGCAGCGCAGGAGTATTTGGTCAACATCTATAAGGATGTGCAGCACTTTCATTCCTTGGCTTACAAGCTCTTTTTCACCCATCGCACGAAACGTGAGTACAGATGAATCCATCATCGCCTATGTCTTGCCTCTAACTGCATCCTCTATAGTCTGGCAGAAACTACACAAGCCCATCTGGAAAGACCTCAAGACAACCTTCAACTACATCGCCGAATCTTTGAACTTGCACGCCTCGAAAATCCAAGAGTATGGCAAAGCGTTTCGAGACCTCGATAGCTATCCCACGGGTGGGCACGAGCGGATAGACTCAGGCATTGATCCAAACCCGACAGTGAATCCTGACCAGGTACGGAGAGACATGTCCTATTACCACGTCGCCTTGAACAAGCTCCGGGATGATTTCGAAGAGAAGGAGGAGAAGAGGAAGAGAGAGATGAAGAGCAATGCCATTACTTGGATAGCGTCTTCCACCAATATCAAGAAGTGGCAAGATGACTTCCGGGAGATGAGATTCTGCAATGGTACCGGTCGCTGGCTGTTCAGAACCAAAAAAGAGGTCTCCGAATGGCTCAGCGAGGATGGTGGAAAGGACGGGGGCCTTTCGCAGTCGGCCATTTGGCTACATGGTAACAGGGGCTTCGGTAAGTACTAACTTACCATCTTTGAAAAACCCTTTTCTGACCAAAGTATAGGCAAAACAATCCTCACCTCACTTGTCATTGACGAGTTGGATGATCGCAGGAAGAGACAGCCACCATTGGTTCCGCCAAACAGCAAGACCTACTACTTCTACTGCCAGGAGGGAGTTCCCGAACAAGAGACGTATCTGGAAATCCTCAAGGGCATTCTTCATCAGATGGTCGATCAGGATGACTACATCGTTCCCCTCTGCCACGAGAAGATGGCTCAGGGAGGATGCACCTCTCTTTCCGACGCCGACACAGCCAAGTCGCTTATCGAAACCATTGTGCAGTACAACCCCAGACAGTACATCATCATAGACGGTCTAGATGAGTGTGAGCCTGCCGAGGTTCGACAGACTGCCGAGTTCTTCACCAAGCTCGTCGAGATGTGCGACAATGCGAATCAGGAGCACGGACAGTTGAGGCTCATGCTCATGAGCCGAGACGTCATAGAGATCAGGAAATACATGACAGATAGCGATGGAATCATTCCACTGAAACCCACTGACAATGCTGGGGACATCAAGAACTTTGTCAACAAGAAGCTAGAGGGGCTTTCGAGATCCGACAGCAGTGCGGGCCTGAATCTCTCTCTAGACGACAAGGCGTCCATCCAAAGTTTGATCTGTCGCCGGAGCGCAGGTATGTTGATCAGTGAGACCCGAAGGCTGTCCCTAACTCACTTCTTTAGACTCATTTCTTTACGCACACCTCGCCATGGCGAGTCTTGATCAACACATCCAGAAAGGCGAACTGTTGAGGGAGATTAGAGAGGAAGTACTACCTGCAGAGCTGGGTAAAATGTGCGCTGATAATATCCCTAAAGATGCCAAGGTAGAGCTAATAGTTATAGGTACGAGATGCTTCTCGGAAAGGTTGAGAAGACGATCAAGAGAAAGCCAGGAGGTGATCGTGTGTGGGCCATGTCAAAGTTGCTTCTGGGATGGCTTGTCTGCGCAAAGCGACCCCTCAAGTGGCATGAGATGCAGGCCATTCTATCATTTGATGCTCAAGAGGCAAAGGTCGACTTTGATAACCGGATGTTGACGGACGATGTACGCAAGTACCTTGGTTCTCTAGTGCATGTCCTTGACGGAGACCATATCCGCTTGATTCACACGTCGGCACGAGAGTAAGTTTGTGTGATCATGCATTTGCAGTTCTCAGCTAACTTAGGAACCAACAGGTATATCGTCAGCAACAGGCACATCGACGATAAGAAGGTCCAGTGTCAACTAACTAGCCTCTGCCTTCGATATCTGTCACTTCCTTGCTTCACCAAGAACTACCCATCAGTCCAGCGACGAGAACAGGCCAAAGCTGGCTGGTTCTCCTTCCAAGACTACGCCTGCTCCAAGTGGGAATCTCACATCGACACTCTCATCAGAGAATGCAGCCAGCTGTTCGGAGATGATGTTATGTGGGAAGAGGAGCAGCATGATTTTGAAGCAGCTCTTCAGTTGTTCATCGACACCCACAGCGAAGAGATCAAGACTGCTAATGACACAAAACATGAGACAAGTGACCTCAAGAAGTTTGAGGATATCGATTTTTACGACAACCTCAGTAACTTGTGGTGTCACATTCACAACCATCAGCAGGGCAAAGACGAGGAAAGGAACAAAGTTGGCATCCCCCAGATCAACGCCTCTCTTCTCGAAAACAGAGCCGCACTTGAGCAACTCAAGCCTGACGACCACGTCCTCGGTGAAAGGTGCATCAAAGACTTTTACGGCTCAAACCTCTTCAAGTGTCGTCGCACTCTCTGCCGGTACTTCTACATCGGCTACGACACTGAGGCAGCGCGTAAAAGCCACGAGAACAGGCACGACAGACCATTTCCTTGTCCAGTGAGCTGCAACTCGGCACCCATCGGCTTCTCCACAAACAAGGACAAGGATCGTCATGTTCGCATCTACCACCCTGACTTGAGTGAGGGGCCGACTGTGTTTGAGGCGCTGAGTCGTCGTCAGGTGACGGGACCAGCGCGGTTCACGTGCCATATTTGCGGCAAGAACTTTACGAGGAAGATCAATCTCAGCGGTCATGAGAGGAGCCACTATGGTGATAGGCCGTACCAGTGTTCGTTTTGTGACAAGGCTTTTGCTAGGATGAATGATTGTCGGAGGCATGAGAAGATTCACAAGAAGGACAAGTAAAGGGCATTATGTGTATGAAAAAAGGAAACTGGGTTCTGTGAAAACAGGAAGAAAATTATCCCATATCATAGCTTTGGCTCAAACTCAATTGTTCGGCGGTTGGCCTTTTTACTCTTCCAGATTGACATGTCGGGAAACACCGCCAGCCCAATTCGTCGGTATCGCCCGCCGGTGACTTTAATCACAAGAAGTCCTATGCCTATTCCTTTGCCGCCATGGTCGTCACCTTTTGTGGTACCTAGCAAGAGATATAGAAGGTCTTTATCTCCCACTTCCTCGTTCCAGGCCTTGTGGGCAAGATCTGGCCGCTCGGAAACGGAAGCGTCGGCATCGTCAGCGTTGAGAATCCTGCAGGATAGTACCACGCTTGCAGCTGTCAGCGTCTTGATCTCAGCATCTTCAACGTCTATAGTGACGTCTACTGGATCTTGATAGTGAACCACGCCGCCGACAGAGGCCCAAGACCAGCTTGGAGCCAAACTGAGATTTCTTTCATTGACCCTGTCAGTCGTTTCCTTGTACCAGGCAAGTAGGGGAATGAACCACTCTCGCCATAAACCCCAGATGTTTGAGTCTCGCCAGAGCTTTTCCAACTCTGTGGTTACGCCTGACACGGCTCGTAGCCGATCATTTGGGTCTGACAAGTTCCTTTCTGTATACTGGCGGATGATGGTCTTCCAGATGTACAGCTTCTCGCTGTCGGATGTCCCAAACCGGCCCTCCTCTTCTTCATCGAAAATCGTCCAAGGCAGGGATTCCAGAGGTTGTTGATACTCTAACCCGTGGTTGTCACCCGTCACGCTCCGTAGCTCGATTTCTTTGCACTGCCAGAGGAGCTGGTAGTCGGAGAAGATGAGCATACGAGAAGACAGCATGAATTCTTGGAGGGTCCAACCACGCTTGTCCAGTGGGTGTTCAGGTGCGTAGGGCCCGGCTGAGAGGTACACATTACCCATCTGGCCTTCCTGCTCCATGGGGATCGGGAACTTGTACTCAGGTAGATATGCCTCTGGTTTTGACGCCGGGTTTCCTAGAAAGCCTTCAGATGCGCTTTCCGCGGTGCCGGCCGCCAACGTGATCGCAGCATTCTTGTAGATCGTAGCCATCCTGGAGATCTCTTGATCTTTGTCCTTCTTGTCGTCTTGAATAATGCACAAGGCGTCGACCCAGAGGTATTTGTAGCCAAGCTTTCGAGTGACGTAGATAGCGTCGCGGATAGACTGCTGTAAACTCCTTGGCAGGATCTGGGATGTCAGATCATACAAGCTATTCCTCCGTAGTAAGAGCGGTTGGAAGGCGGGTTGCGGATTCGGCTTCCCCCAGCAGTAGCTCAGGGCCAGATATTCACCAGGGGTCTCAACCTCGTTGACCTGCAGCCGCACAGGAGAGTCAGGACTACGGGAATTCCCGACATCCAAAACTCGAGTGGGAAGGATGGTGTCTCTAGAGTAGCGGCATAGCTGATGGCCTTCGCTGGGTTTGTCTGGCCTGAGACAGGCATGGATGAGCTTCCGGGCGGCGGCAAAGACAGCAGGGCTCTTGACGTCCCGTTGTACTGGTCGTCGCGGGATGAGTGTTGCGAGAGGATCCCCTGATTCGAATTAGACATGAACATGTACGAGGAAAGTCATGAATAAGTGTCTTACCTTCTTGGGTGAACGGGTAAATGGTTAAGACTTCATCCGATCCCTTGATTCTCCCTCGGAGTCTCGTGAGTGTAGACGCCTGATTTTCGGGCTCGGACTGATAGAACACAAGACGATCACCCGCGGACCATTTGTATTTCTCAAACTTGTCCTTTCCAAACTTGGTTTTGCCAACTTGGACAAGAAAGTCGCACAACGCACAGCCTTCTTTGGCTGATGCCTCAGCCTCTTGGCGGGTGCGGTGAGCGTAGCCGTCCTCAGACTGAAGCTCTTCCAGGCCTTGACTGGAGAAAAGACCTATGCATGCGGCACACCGACTGTCATTTTCGGCTATGCGTGGTCTCTTTCGACTTGGCAAGGATACTTGGGCCATGTTTGTTGGATGAGTGAAGGAGGAGGGTGTAGTCGCCTGAAGAGGGGTTTAATCGAGCCTTGCGACACCGTGGACTATCCCCTCTGGGGAGGGTTAAAATTGCAGTGAACAGCCGCCTGAAACCAAACAAGCCCGAACCCAAACCCCTAGACAACAACCTCCTAACAACCATCAGACCCCCCACAGCCAACCACCCCCAAGTAGCCAGCCACTGTAACGAAACGTATTATTGAGGGTTAGGCCCTGTAACACCCTGTCTGGTAGGTGTTGTGAGGTAGCGTAATCGCACCCTGGAACGGGCAATTGGCTGGGCCAAGTTTTTTTCTTCTTCTTTTTTTTTTTTTTTTTTTTTTTTTGGCTTAACGGTTAATTGGCTCTATTATGAGATGTGGAATGCCTTTACAACCGCCACCGTGGAAATTATCATGAACTTGCTCAAACCAGCCGTGAAAGTCAAAGCGGTATGGGTAAAGGCCATCCTGTTGATACTCCGAGACAGTTGTAAAGCTTGTCCAAGATCCTCCAAAGTGCTTGACCGTCTCGGACATGGTATAGGTTTACTATTTTAAAGCCTACTCCATCTACTAATGGTACAGCCCAGTCTTCTTGTTAGAGGCAAAGCTTAATGTTGTTGTTGCGAGCTGTAGAGTGGTGTCCTAGAGAACCTTTGTATGCAAAATGGCACGTGGCCATGCCCACCAACTCTCTCATAACTACCTAGATCTATCTGCCCTTTAAACTTTAGCTTCAAAGCCAATCATAGCTCGTCCCTACCAACCTGGCTTTTGCGTTCAACACAAGTAAACTTTCCTGCCTCCTTCGACCCCGTGAGTGGGTAGGGGCAAAGAGGGCTTGTCTCCTTGCCGCCCTTGTTATCCTGGCCGATGAGCGTGGTTTCAAGCGTGTCGGGTGCAATTCCATCCTCTGCCCAACGTCGCAGGGCATCAAGAGCATGCAGAGGATGCGCGACCCCTGCGGGCGCCGAACAGTGCGTTCCTCCAGGAACTTCGAAGAAACGGTAGTAAGAAGCCGTGTCGACGCCTCGGCTCTTGTCTAGCGCAGTGACGCCGTCGTAGAAGCGCCTCATGGCATTGATGGTGATAGCCTCGTCGCTGGTTCCGTGCCATGTAATCATCTTCTTATTCGCCTTGCGGAACCACTGAAAATCTCGGTCGCCAGCGCCAAACATGCCGTTGTAGTCGCGCCGGCTATCGTGGAAGAGCTGCGTGAATTGCTCAGACGAAAGGGTCTTGGAGTTAAAGGACGGGTCCTTCTTGACAAGCAGTCGGATCCAATCGGTCGCGATTGTGAATGGAATTCCATCGGTGCATTTTCCATCTTGACAGAGAGTATTGGCGAGTGCCATCATCCCAACGGCTGCGGTGCCTGGTGTTGATCCTGCGAAAAGGCTTTTCCCTTCTGCATCCTTGGGCCCTTCAAACATGGCCTTCAAGACTTCGGCTGCCTCCTTTGACACCTTGCACTTAACTCCCTCAAAGTCAAATTCTTTGCCGACAACACTGCTTAGGTCGAAGTTGCAGAGATCATCCCGAGAGATGATGCCATCCTTCACTCCATCCAACTTGTCGCATTCGTCAATGGCAGCGGCCCTCAATGCCTCGAATTGGCAAGCATCCGGGTATACTCCTAGCTGGTTCATGACAAACTGCGGCCAGTACAAAGCTAGCATCAGTGATGGGAACTCGACACCTGGGCAACTGGCCAAGATGCCATCGAAATCATGAGGATGCAGGAGGGCGCTGGTGATGCCCTGTCGGCCACCAGTGGAGCACCCTGACCAGTACGAGAAGACGGGAGACTCCTTGTAGTAGTCTTGAGCAATGCGTTTGCCGATTATAGCCGCCTCGTGCACCGCACGGTTGGCAAAGTTGGTGAGAAGTGTCTGGTTGACGTTTCCGGAGTTTGGCATCAACCAAGCATCTGCAGTCGAGAAGGAGTCATGTGTATAGCCACCATCAGTAGCCGCTGTTGCATAACCCTTGTATGTGAGAGCCGACATGGCGTCGTCGCCAATTTCTCCAGTAATCCAGCCTCCACCTCCAATGCCTACGAACCTGTTGTTGTAACCAGAAAGGGGTAGCCAGACATGGGCATGGATAACATCTTGGTCGCCTGGATGAGAGTACGTGACTGTGACATTGCAGAAATCAACGCCTTCAGGGCCAATCTCAGTTGATTCCGGTTTCCATTTCGAAAAGCCAGTGTAACCTTGCACCTTTGACGCTGTCGTCAGTATGTGCTTCGTGCCCAGGATACCCGGGAAAGTGAATGTATCCGCCACACATCGATCGGACTCAGCATGCACCAGAACAGCGTTCAAAAGAGCAGGTAGCGCGAGATAAGGCGGGTTGAGAGGAGACATGATCGGACTTGAGAGACAGTGCATCGGCTGGCGGATGTTGAAAGACCAAAAGCGTGGAACTCAGGTAAAGGACTATGCAGAGAAACACGGGGTTTGAGCAGGTTATTTATAACATGCTCACTTTTCGTATACATCCTGATTTGGTTCGTCCCCTGGACAATATCATGCCGGCGCATGGGTTAGCCCCACTAGAGTGCAGACGGTTACCACCTAATACTATACATACGACTTTGGAGTGCAAATATTGCACCGGATCGGCATCCATCCCGATGTAAGGGGGGATTTCTCGAGGCGGGCTGTCTAGTCGAGTCCGTGGGCCTCCAGCCCTGGTTAGGGGTTGGATTCCATACGGTATGGCATTACGACATGAGTCGGCCCTACGTAGTCGATAACTTCGGGGAGACCGACACTTGAGTGTTTATGATCTGACGACGATGATTTCGCTGTGCCAACTGTTTGAGCTGATGGAGACGGCAGTCCCCACATGCCTTTAGCCAGTCCGCGCAGACCGCGGAGCCCGCGCTCAGGATTATCCCCCACCCTGGCTCCTTGTAGAAACTATTTAGCCTTCTGAAACTGTTTTCATATTAAAAAAAGACCTCGAAAGTCCCCTAAAGAAGGTTCATAGCCAGAAACTCTCGTTATTCATGCCTGGTCTGAAGACGAGTAGACTGACTTGGGTTTGGAAAAGGGGAAGGTGATTCCATACTGGGTTAACTAGGAAAGCAATTCCAGATTTACTAGAAAAGGGGGCACATACCAACCAGGAAAGTAATTCCGTGCTCGTTAAGAAAATCACTCCATACTACATTGACTCTAACACCTTATTCTAGCTGGGCCTTGGAGCTCTCCGCCACTTTTATGATCTCTTGCATATCCCTGATCTTGGTCCGCATCAAACTGTCCTCTTCGTCGTGACGACAGGCTAGGACTGCAAGCGCTGACGACTTCCACAACGGGACGTTGCGCCTATTGCTAACGATGGTCAGGACAGTCAGGATCAGACCAGCGAGCTCTATGGCAACCGGACCCACCAACCAATACCATCGAATCGAGACAAATATCCTGCTCTCTATCCGGTCTCCTCTAGCTAGCATCCCGTTGGGTCCGTTGCGTAGGTAATCAGTCATGCTCATGGCCATCTCCTGGAAAACTTGAGAAAGGTCCACATCCCCTCTAAGCACAGCGCTGAGCCCAGGGTTTGAATTAATATCCACTCCGGCGATCCATTCCGATCTGAAGGGGTCTGAGAGGAAAAATGAAACCAGTGACAGCATGTCAAGGGAGTAAAGGGTTAGTGTTGGTGAGTTCTTCATCACTGACCCATTGTTGGATATCACCTGCCACGTCCAGCAACCCCAACTAGTCGAGCCCCAACCAATCCTTTCGATTCCGTCACAGTCACCGTACTCCCCATCACTAAGATTGACTTGACGGATGCTCTCGAATGAAAAGACACTTCCATTTGCCCGGGCATTTGAATACTCGTACGCAGCGAAGCGGAGATGGCAGTCGGTTATGTTGATATTAGAGCTACCGATGGTACCTCCGAGCTTGTCTGCTGTTGCTCGATATACGGCCATCCTCGGAATGTCTATGTCCCGGGGTTCGTAGCCAGATTGAAAATCGTCATCCCAATCTGCCGCGGTGTTGATCTGGAAGGTAGTGCGGGGTCCTGAAGGTATGGACAGAATTCGAAGACCTATCCCTGCTGGAGTGGTCAAGTTGCACACATTAAATCCATCGGCATTAACTGTGCAGTGTTGACTTTTCAATGTCTCGGCCGTGACGTTTGTGCATTCGCTCTTGAAGCCAAGTGAGATGTACGATCCATTCCAACGACAAGACCCGCCACAGGTGAACTCGGGCTGGCTATTGAAATTATAGAGACCCCTGAGTATGGCGGATTGCATTTCAGCATCTGGCGGTACTCCTTGGACATGTCAGCAGCGTTCGCCTCATGCAAAGGGACCGTGACAACTCGCCATTGACGTAAGTCTTGTTCCGATCATACGCATGCGCGAATCCAAAAGTCGCACCGTCATCCAGAAAGAAAACGTCGCGTGCTTCAAGGCTAACAACCTGTTGAGCTAGAGGTGCAAGCCCAAGCCGAAAGATGGTGACCAAAGCGCCAATAGTGGCGAGGTTCCATCTAATGGTGAACAGAAACTTGATTGAACCATAGGGTCCGCGGCTAGCTTCATCAAACGACTCGAGGTTGAATAGCTTTCGATGCCCGGTTGCAAAGTGTAGCCATTTGAGCTGGCCAATCGAGGTGCTAACACCGTGCATTATCGCCGCGCTGCAGGCAGTCGTAAGGATAGAAACGGTAGCGTTGAGTGAGATTGGGAACTGCCAATCGGAGAGCGGTCTATCCTTCATGTAGCAGAAGATGGAAATGATGCCTCCTAGCAAGATCAGACTGGCGACGCTCGAGAGAATCTCCAAGCCCCAGCCTTCTGCTGACAAAGTCTTGCATCGTCGATACTCAACATGGAGGGGATTCTCCCTCTGGAAATTGGAGTCTGACGATTCGTGCCCTACATCATCAAGCTGTGGCGTTAGATGATGTGGTGCCGGTGGTTCGAGAGCGCCGTGATCGTAGGCCATTTCAACTTCCCATGTTCCTTGATAGGATTGACGATGGATGCCCTTTGAAACTTGAAAGGCAAGAATTATGAAATATTTAGGGGCTGAATCTGATTTATCACACAGCAGAGCCTCGATCGTGGCTGAGTGGTGAGTGGATGTAAGAAATGGATGAGAATTTCGCATCACCAGGTGATAGAGTGAGCCACAGTAAAAGCCGAGAAAAAGCCTTGTCCAGTAATACAATCTCTTTCATCTGGGCCTCTATTGTCCTACATCATACCATACGACTTCGCCTCGCGTTAGGTTGCACAGCTAGGAGAACAGTTACCTTTGCAGGCGAAAACCGAACCAATCCCTTTGTACTATCAAACTCGGTGACCAAACTCACCCACGTTAGCATCTACTTCCCTTTCTAGAACCGAGCTTCTACTATCCTAAGCTAAGTTTCTTCCTCTAATGTTCTTTTTTATAGTTGAAGCCCAGCCCTTCATGGGTTTACTCAGCTAGAAAACTGAGCAATATTCCTCTCTATCAAAAGCGTAATGAATCAGGTGGTGGGATAAATTTAAGCGCTTTGCCCCATGTTTCACTCTTCAGTGTTCGGACTTGCTCAATCACCCACTAGGCTAGATGGCACCTCCTAAAGCGCACAGTTGTGGCTGGTATTGCAGTTCAGCTCGCAGGGGTCTCAAGCCCCGAGAGTGATGAGCCCAGGCATGACGGCACATCAACCGCCCACTAGGTGTGCCCGCTGCCCCCTATGTTGCCCGTCAGACTCTTGAGGAATGGGCTGGGCCCCATCATCATTACAACCAGCAATTGTTAGTAGCTCCTAGCCCTTGCGGGGTTTGCTGAAGCTATCGGATATCGCTATCCTGGCTATTCACCACTGACTGACCTGGGCATGTTGTCTCTATTAGGCAGTTTCTCGCGGGTGACGCACCAAGAGCGGGGTTTGCGGCAGACACCAGCGACTAATGACATGTACGGCGCCCTTCCAGGGAAATGCTGCACCCTGCCGGCCCGGTCCGTCCTGATATCAAGAGTGATGGGCAATGACAACAAGTGCGGGGTTATCAGGGTGTTTATCAGTCAATGTGCAATCTGCCAAGAACTCACAGGGTATAAAGCGAGTTCTGTGACTCTCGACTCCGATTAAATCTTTCTCCTGTAATCTTGTCCGTAGAATTGACTATACCATTTTACGCCAGAGCACCACTTCTGCACGCTAGACACCATGACGTGGGAAGCCATAGCCAAGGACAAGAAGCGTCGCATTGACGAGTCCATTCCAACAGAATGGCGCGTCAAGATACCCACGTACGATGGCTCGATGCTAAACTTTCCTAAAGACAGCGGCATCATGACCTTGGAGGAACTCGTCATCACTGAGTCTTCCGCCGCTGAGCTGGTCAACAAGATGGCTACTGGAGAGCTGACCTCTGTCGCTGTCACCACCGCGTTCTGCAAGAGAGCTGCGCTTGCTCAACAATTGGTTCGTCGGAAGGCTTATCGGGTATTGAAATACGTTTCTTAATATCTGTGACAGGTCAACTGCGCCCACGAATTCTTCCCAGAGATGGCCCTCAAGAGAGCCAACGAGCTGGATGAATACTTTGCCAAGAACAAGAAGACCGTGGGACCTCTCCACGGATTGCCCATTTCGCTAAAGGATCAGCTCAGAATCAAGGTACTTCTTCCATCTCAAATCATCTCACAGCAAGTTTAATAGTAGTAGGGCCTCGAAACCACCATGGGCTATACAGCTTGGGTGGGCAAGTATGACGAGGAAGATTCGGTTCTGACAAGCCTTCTCCGTAAAGCTGGAGCCGTCTTCTACATCAAGACCAGTGTCCCCCAGAGTCTCATGGTATGCGAGACTATCAACAACATCATCGGTCGAACCTTGAACCCCCGAAACAAGAACTGGTCTTGTGGAGGCAGCTCCGGAGGAGAGGGCGCTTTGGTTGGGTTCCGTGGCAGCCTCATCGGTGTTGGCACTGATATCGGTATGCTGAGTCCTCTCACTGTAGCAGTGTTGCACTACTCTTGCTGACAATGTAGGCGGCTCCATCCGAGTGCCATCTGCCTTCAACTTTCTCTACGGCTTGAGACCCAGTCACGGGCGTCTGCCATATGCTAAAATGGCCAACAGCATGGAGGGACAGGAAACCGTCCATTCCGTATGCGGCCCTCTTACACACTCAGTTGAGGACATGCGGCTCTTTGTGACTTCGGTTCTTGCGGAACAACCCTGGGAGTATGACTCCAAGGTCATCCCGATGCCATGGCGACAGGCCGAAGAAGATGCCATCAAGACCAAGATTTCGTCCAAGGGCTTGACTTTGGGCTTCTACAACTGCGATGGAGTGGTGAGTTCGGCTTTCCCGATGGGCGACACATTCAGCTA
Organism: Ascodesmis sphaerospora; assembly: GCA_027569015.1. Classification (NCBI taxonomy): domain Eukaryota; kingdom Fungi; phylum Ascomycota; class Pezizomycetes; order Pezizales; family Ascodesmidaceae; genus Ascodesmis; species Ascodesmis sphaerospora. Next base: position 2,158,525 of record JAPPUR010000005.1, read on the forward strand.
ATAAGTTAGGTCCTCCCTCATCCTCCCATTCTTCGCGGTGTGCAGACAGTTGTCGACAAACTAAAAGAAGAGGGCCACACGGTTGTTCCATGGGAACCATACAAGCACTCGTATGCTGTCGATATGGTTAACAAGATCTACGCCTCAGATGGTGGAACAGTAGGGTCCCCCCAGCTCACATCCACACTTGTCTAACTGGGCCTCTAGGACGTGTTCGAGACGCTCAAGGCTTCTGGCGAGCCCGATATCCCCAATTTTGCCGATTTGATCAACCCGTCCCTCCCCAAGCTGGACATGAACGAACTCTGGGGCGCAAACCTCAAGAAGTGGGATTACCAGCGCGAATACCTGGCCGCCATTCGAGCCCTGGAAGAGAAGCTTGGCAAGCAGCTGGATGCCATCATAGCGCCCATCACACCCACCGCAACGATCCGGCACGACCAGTTCAAGTACTACGGGTATGCGAGCGTGATCAATCTCCTCGACTTCACGAGTGTTGTTGTGCCAGTTACTTTTGCCGACAAAGCCGTCGACGTCAAGAATGAGTCCTTCAGCCCCCTAACGGACATTGACCGTACAGTTCAGGCGGAGTGTAAGTTTTCTTTTGAAGGCTCGAGGACCCTGCTAATTCGGCCGGAACAGACGATCCAGAAGCCTATCATGGCGCACCGGTTGGTGTGCAAATCATCGGGAGGAGGCTGACGGAGGAACGCATCATGGCGATAGCTGAGGAAATCGGTAAACTATTGGGAAATGAAACTTCATAGTAATGGCCTCGGATTAAGAGGATTTTCATCACATGGTAGATCGATGTTGAAAGGAGCGCGTTGAGGGAGTGCACGTGACAGGGAAGCTAGCAGCGGTGGTTTCGGCGATGGAGGTGAGCGGGGATCTTCATTTCTAGCACCGACATCCTCCATCCAATCAGCCAAACTTGGATTCAATTGTCCTCCAAATGCACGTCTCAAATCCTCTACCCATATTGTATCCCATCCGTAACTGCCATGCAAGCGCCTCCCCGCAAATCGAGACATGGTTGTCTCCGGTGCAAGGCGAAGAAGGTATGGAGCCCCAAGAACGAGCAGGGATCGCATCTGACTCAATATTTGCCAGATCAAGTGTGACGAGAAGAAGCCAGGTTGCTCACGCTGCCAAGAAAAGGACTTGCCATGTCCTGGATACTCGCTCAACGTTCGTTGGTCACAGAAGCATCAATTCCAACTCAACAAACCACCACCACGCTCTCGGATACCAGACGCTCCATCAGCATCCCTTTTGAACAGTACTGCACTTTCTGAATCTAGTGAAACTAGAACTAGTGTTCCTCATACTATTTCAAGCGAGACCCTTCAAGTACCGGCTCAGAATTCCCCGACCGCGGGAAATGTCGAACTCGGCAATCCCCTTTCGACACTCCCACAAGACGCCACCTCTCTTCAACAGCCTACATCGCCTTCACCTGGTCTCTATAGTGCTTTCGACCTTTCCTCCTCCGGCCTCGACACCACCTTCATGGGCGATCTCTTGCCATTTGAGACCCATTATGGCGCACTTGACCTCTTGCCAGAGGACGACAATATCGGCAGCCAAAGCCTTCTTGATCAATGTTTCGACTTTGATACTGAAGATTTGGTCAACCAAACACTCAGCCCCGCTGTGCAGGGCTCCCAAAAAGCGTCAGATAACACTATTGATGCGCCGGGTCAGCTCTCACCACCTCGCCTACCTGAGTTGTTGCATCTCCCTTCGGCACTCACAGACTATTTCTTTAAAGACGTCATCAAGCTGTATTGTACGTGGGATAATAGCTTCAACTCACTACGAATCATGATTGGCAGGATGTGGCAATCTTCAGGTGCGCTTTACCACATCATGCAAAGCATGTCAGCCATCTGCCTATCAGAGAGCTTTCCTCATCTTGCCTCTACAGCATCCGGAGAACGCTCTTGTGCTTTGGAATACCTACAACAAAACTCAACATCCCCTTCATGCAAGGAGGAGCACGCTCTAGCCACCTTCTTATTCGGCCACAGCTCGAGCTGGTTTGACCCACACGATCTGGCAACCGACAAGTTCCAAGAGGCCGAAGCAATTATCTCATCATGGTCTTTTGCTGATAGCGAGTTCAGCTGGACATTCTTGGAGGAGGCACTAGATTTTTGGAAGATGCTTCTTGCCTTTACCAAAAAGACGACGGATGGAAAATACTCGCGCCGGCAGACATGCGTCAGTCAACTGACTGACCGCACTTTTCCTCACGCTTGGAATGGAATTTCTCGCGAGATAGTCCAACTGATGGCCGATGTAGGACGCTTGGTTTTCAGTGTGCGGACGAGTTTGCCAAATGTCCTCTTCACTAATGAGCATCATATCGACTTCTTTCGAGACACCCTGGAGGAGGCTGGTCGTCTGGAGCAACAACTACTCGCTTTCGTTGCAGCAGAGGCTTCATGCATCATAGACCCTGGCGACCCCAACACCCCACCGACGCATTTTCAGCACATGGATGAAGCTTTTCGATACACGGGCCTTTTGCAATTATACCGCGTCTTCCCGGAGTTGCTTGCGCGGCGTTACAGGCCCTGGAACAAAGACGAGATCCTTCTACCATTAGAGGCTTCAAAAGTCCCCACCAGGCGCGAAAGAAGTGTGTGGTTGACTTCTTTGGCCACCCACGTCGTTCAGATCCTGCAAGAGATTCCTTTCGAGTCTCTTACGAGATGCATACAGCCATTCGTCATGGTTTCAGTGTCAAGCGAGCTCCGGTACCATGATCAAACCTCTGGTCCCGGGTCGATACTCGGCGCGTCGATAGAGACAGCTCGTGCTCGAAATTTTGTCAAATCGCGGTTGGCAGCTTACACGCATGTCCTTCCTCTTCCCAAGGTTCAGCAGCATTACCAACTTGTCAAGGACATCTGGACCGCCATCGACAGCGGAGATGAGGACGTCTACTGGGTGGACGTAGCTTCACAGAAGAATCTCAGTCCTTTGATGGCGTGAACACAAACATTTGATCAACCACTTTTTGCAAGTACACGTACATACCTCCTTGTTCGATGTGGCTCTTCCGGTCGACTCCCGGTGCTGGACTTGCCGGATTGGGCAAGAAAATGCGAATTCGGCCGAGAGCAATCCCGGTCGGCTCCGACAGCTCCGTTCGTTTCCTTTTCAGAGTCGCTCGGATAGCGTGAATTGTGATGCTTCTATACCAAACACAATGTGACTCAAGGCTGCTTACTCAGGTCGCAATGTGCCGAGAAAGACCGAGGTGAAGTGACCAGAGCGGCGCAGCATTTCGGCCTGGACGCTCTAGGGTATCCGAGCCCCGACTCAATATCAGCCCAGCCCCCGGTGACTAAAGAACCTACTGGTTTAAGAGGTTCCCAAGAGCATGCATTTCTTCGACCGTAAGCATTCTGAAGTGATTGAATGGCACATGCATACTCTCGTGTCAATATGTCGTGTATTATTACGGCAAGGTACTGGCGTGTCCGTTTTGACACCCTGAGATGTTCAAGATAGGTGAGGTCTCTCCTCGAGATGTGAAGCTAGACATTTACCCCTGTCCCGCAGATATCAATTCTCATAGGGCTGTGATGGCTTTCTCGGCAGCCTAACCGCAAGAACCTTCCAATTTCGATACTACTCTAAACAAGATTTAGATCCTTCAACCGTAACCGAAGTTCCTTCTCCTACGCGATGTACTGAATCCTTCATGGTGGAGTCGTCTTGGCAGCGTGCTCAATGTCCCCATTGGCCACCTCGGACTCTAATTAACCTTGTCGAGCTCGCACTCTAGACTGGCAAATTATTCGTCATGATTGGCTCGGTAGCTCAACTGGACCCCGAGCTCCAATATATACCCCTCGCTGTCAGCAATGTCTCACAGGTTCGTTCGGACTCAACCGACACCACTTCAACGCCATGGCGCGAAAAGGCAGCCGCAAGGTCCGCACTGGATGCTTGACCTGCAAGTAAGTGACCTCTGCGCATTTAATGACTGGAGGAGGTAGCTAACCCCCGATCCCTTCTAGAATACGCAAGGTCAAGTGTGACGAGGCCAAGCCATTTTGTCAGCGGTGTACAAAGACTGGCCGAAAGTGTGATGGGTATATGCAGCCATCGACACCTAATCTGGAAGACTCTCAACGGAGGGCTGGCAGGTACATACTGCCATGGACCCCTGATCCCGCCCACTCTCGATCCCTTTACCAATATGGCGGAACCGAGACCGAAGTGAGAGCCCTGCAGTTTTTCTGCGAAATCGCAGGGCCATCACTTTCCGGGCCTATTGAGCCTTCGTTCTGGACAAAGGTTGTCATGCAGATCTGCTGTTCTCAACCTGCCGTTAAACACTCCGTCATTGCAATCAGCTCCTTTTACGAAGAAGTAGAAGCTGAAGTGCAGTCTGGGAAGAAACCACAGCACACCGTCGCGCTAAAGCACTACAACACGGCAATACAAGAGCTGAAGAAGATGGACAACCAACCTTTAGTATTGTTGGTGTGTCTTCTCTTCGTCTGTATGGAACTCCTCCAATCGAACCAGGGATTGGCCGTCCAACACTGCAACCACGGCCTTGCCATATTAAAGCAGTGCATATCTGAAACATGGGTGACGGAGCACCTGGCACCCATGTTCAGACGACTATGTGCAGTCCCCCTGTTCTTTGGCGGGGACTTTGCCAACTTCCCAGACCTGAATGTTCTGGAATATCCAGTACTGATAGAGGCAGAGTTCTCCAACTTTTCAGACGCTCAAGGTATGATTGACGACATTTTCAACCGAACGGTGCGCCTCGTTCGATGGGGAGAGGAGTACTGTGTCGGTGATTTGAGACATAAGGAAGTGAATCCTCGCCTTCTCGAAGAACAAAAAAGAACCGAAACGCTTCTGGCTCAGTGGCAAACCCTGTTTGACAAATGGGAAAGAAAGGTGAAGCCATCAGCCGTGACGGATATTCAGAGAAGCTTCCTCGTCATGCGTCACCAGACTTGTCGAATCTGGGCTCGGATGGCCTTTTGTCCCGAGGAGTCGGGCTACGATAAACACGTGGACAGCTTTAAACGCATAGTTGAAGAATCTGCACGCATCGAGACGAATCACGAACGGTCGCTGGTCTTTTGTTTTGAGATGGCCTTCACACCGATGCTCTTCTCCATTGTGATGAAGTGTCGGGATTTGACCACACGCTTAGAAGCCCTGCGGCTGATCAAGGTTCATGGAGTGCCAAAGGAGAGTCTTTGGGAGAGTCAGATAATGCATGCCATTGGACGACGGTTAATCGAAATCGAGCATGGGGCGATATTGGATGACCAAGGACAACTGTCACCAATGCCGGTTGCATGTCCTGGCCTGCCACCAGAAGAACGAAGGATACATCGACTTATATCGGAGCCTTCAGAGAGTGCTCAAGCTGGGGTATACGGGGGGAAGATACGAGGGACAAGGGTAAAGTTCTTCATGCGGACGCTTGAAGGCAAGGTCTTCCACCATTCGGAGCTCCTTGCAACGGATGAAGCGCCCGCATCTTTTAAGTCCGCTAGCTCCAAGAGTCCTGAATCGTGAGCCTGAGACAACACGTTACTTGGAAGTCTCAAGCTATTTTCAGAACCTCAGGTCAATCCCATCCCAGTGGTCTTGATCTTGAGAAGCGCTTTTGCTTCCCATGTGTGTGTCCACCTCCCCGTGGGATTGGTAAGATCCTAGTTGGAAAATATGTCTAGATTCCAATGGCACAAGGCAAATTGTCGCCTTAACGATAATTAATGGGCTCTGATAGAATTGCCTGAGAGTTGTTGCCTCGTGGCGGGTCACGCTACGACCACAGCAGAAACTCAGCCGAGAATGGCAGAAGCTCAGTTCCAGAAAGGGAAATACATGCTAGCGTGCGTGAGTTTCGTCTCCGAGTTTGCAAGTCCAGGCTGTGAACCATCGGCTAAGGTATTCACTGCCGGATTTCGCCTATATACCTAACTGTCCTCCCAGCCGTACAACCTAACGTGAGGCACAGCTGTGATATGGAGTACTGTAGGACGAAATGAGCCTGGTTGAAGCGACGGCTGTATCACTGGGCCGGGCTTTTTCTCGGCTCTTACCGTGGCTCATCCTATCACCTCGTCATGCAGATCTCCACGATCCTATTCTCATGTTTTTGTTATATCCACTCAGCGACGAACTAAGGCTCAGTCAGCTATGTAGTGAATCAAATTGAGCCCCTCGCGATCTCGTGCAAGCAGTTGTTATGACAAAATGACTTCTTTTGAGAGCCTAATACTATCTTTGAAAGTTAACTAAATATTTTATAATTCTTTTCTTTTAAGTCTTAAAAGGTATCTATTATTAAAGGTATTAAAGAACATAGGGAGTTAAAGTAGTTAATAGTAATTATATTCTTAAACTACTAGTATTATATTATTTAATATTATATCTTAATAATATAAGGCTTTAATTATTAAATTTTAATTCCTAAAAGAAAAATACTTTTTATAATAAGTATTAATAATATAAGACTTTATTAGTAAAAGGCTAAGAGGTATTATTTCTATCTCTTACTATATAAAAGATAGGCTACTCTATGACTATTAGTTCTAAATCTTACTTAATACTATTATCTCTATCCTTATAATTGCCTACAGCGCGGCAATAATATAAGGTATTAATTCTTATATAAAGCTTAAAGCAAGTATTTACATACCCTATAAGAGGCTTATCTTTTTATAATAATATAACTAAGTATATTTTAGATTTATATATAGATATAATTAAAACATAACTTACTTCCCCCCAGTCGTCTAATAGGATCAAGCAAGCAGTTGCTCAGTCTCCATCTGAAGGTATTCTCAAGCCCCCGGCAAGTTGCCTCCTGCATGATTCCACTAGCTGGCTTGGCTGCCTCGTTCTGGGCCTATTAAACAATCTGCCACCAGCCCCAAAGACGTGATGGAGGGTATATCCAACGTTAAACTGCTGGCGTTGCGAGGTGGTGTGGCCATTTCCCTTCTTCAGCAGTACAGTAGCTGTACACAGTCGTTTGACTGGAGTGTGTGAGACAAGCCGCCTTGCTTTCCCGCCCCAACAGCCCCGTTTTCTTCATAAGTTGCACTGTGGACCCGTCAGATTTTCGTCTGGTGATTTTTGTCATCTCCTAATTCTGCAAAGTCCCAACGTTATTCACTCCTCCTGGGATTGAATGTGCCCAAAACCAATATCGCCAGTCGTCCACAACGGCCATGGCGTCGTAAAGTCACACAGAGCCCAAATGAAACACAAGAACTAATGGCTTTTCGCAGGATTCCCGATACGAGCCTTCAAAGGAGCCTCCAAGCCCGGTGGGAGGATGTCCAGGCCCGAACTGAAAAGGACAAGCATCTGAGGCGACCCGAAATCGATCATATCCGGGATTCCTCTTTCAACACACCAGAACAAGTCTTGGCAGATCTCCAAAGACTCGAGCGGGATGGATTGAGTGACGATATTACCAGGCTCCTAGTTCAGATTTACCCCTGTCTTGAGTCAATGAGCGACTGCTACCTCCTCCTGCTGAAAACTTCGCCAGCGCTTGACATCGAACTGAGCTTCTTCTACGGATTGCTGCATCTGGTTATCAATGTAAGTAACTCATTGGCTCTGACCCAGTCGCGAAAATTTTCCACTTGCGATGTGTTGACCAGACAAGAATGCCATGAACTCTGCCGGAATTTTTGCCAAGTTGGTAGAGGTACTGCGTAAAATCCGTCAAGATCTCATCCTCATTCGTGAGTATGCCTCTGGTATCACGAACTCACAGGAACTTCAAACCTCAATCGTCGAGTCACATGTGATTCTCTGGTCCTTTTTGGTCGAGGCACAGAAAGTTTGCCGAGGCTACACCTCAAAGCGTGGGTTAGCGTAAGCTCAACTTGTATAACAAAACGCCAAACTCACCACTGTCTAGAACATACCAATACGACCATTACAGAGGACCTGAAAAAGTTGGAAAAGCAATTCGACGAGGCCAGTGAAAAGCACAATGCCGTCATTGAAAACACCCAAAGGCATTCTATGTTAGCGGCATCTCGTAACCATGCAGCCAGTGTTGCCAGCCCGCTGAATACGCCAGAGTCGATCGAGGAGAAGGAGGGTGTGTTCCCCTGCCACGGCTGTCTCCCAGCAAAGCTCCCTCGTTTTTTCGGGCGGGAGAAGGAGTTCAAGCTCATGAATGAATGCTTCGAGGCCTCAGTGCCTGACCAGAACCGCACATTTGCCCTCTACGGTCTGGGCGGAACTGGGAAGACATCGACTGCGTTGCAATACGCTTGGATCCGTAGGGATGTCTACGATGCTATTTTCTGGATCAAGAGTGAGTCTACGGCAGATATCCAAGCGTCATTCATCCGGATGGCCACTGCGTTAGGCCTTGCAAGCGAGGACCTTGCCAAAGACTCTGATAATCTGAGCCTCCGCATCCGAATCTGGCTTCAGAAGACGAGTAAGCCCCCATCCACCCCGCAACACTCTTGACTGACATTTCATAGAAAAGAGGTGGCTGATCGTCTACGACAATGTCGAGGATGCCAAAGTAGTCGAGAACAACATGCCAACAGGCAACGGCCATGTGCTCCTGACGACTCGGTACAAGTGGCTGGCGATCCGGAATGGGGCCTGCACACATGAGCTGGAGCTCTTGAGCCCGGAGCTCAGTATGAACATGTTCATGGGCCTCTGTAAGATGAGAGACCCAAAGAGCCACCGCGAGTCGGAAAGAGCGGAGATCGAGGAGCTTCTGAAGGAGTTCGGCGGTCTAGCGCTGCCGATTGAGCAAATTTCAGCATACGTCTCTGTCAACAACCTGAAAATCGGCACATTCCGGAAGAAGTATGCCCGCTACTCCAAGCGAATTCACACCCAGAACGACGGTTCCCTTAATGAAAAGTCTCTAGCAACCCTGTGGAGCGTACAATTCGACCGGATCCGCGACAAGCGTGCTGAAGAGGTTCTGGGACTTCTCGCATTGCTACCTGTCGACACCCCTAGGCACCTCCTCTGCCCTCCAGAGGACGACAATGGTGACGACGAGATTTCAGACGTCATTGATATTCCAGAAGATGAGTATGTTTTGAATTAATAAGACCCAAAGGATACAGAACTAAACTGGTTATAGGATGGATGGAGCATTGGATCAGCTGCATAAAGCCGCCCTGATCAAGGCCGAAGGAGACTCGGTCACTATCCACCGACTCGTGCAGAAGTCATTTTTGGAGACATGCATTGATCCTCACCCCTCGAGGCTACAAGAAATCTTCAACAAGGCCTGCAAAGCACTGAACTATCGATTTCCCAAGTCGGACACAGAGTGGTCCCATTTTGGACGATGGGAAGCTTGTGCTCGATACCTCCCTCATGTCCTGGCAGTTGCGAATTTGTACGACACTCGAAGCCGGTCAGCGAAAATGCGGCTCACGATGCCAGAAGAACTTGTGCGGCTGATTCGGAACACTGTTTGGTATCAGTACGAAGCCGGGAATCACGAGGCTGCCCTGACCCTCTTGGACATAGGGTATCGCGGGTGTGCCGACGAGTCCAGTCTTGATTACGCCCATCTGTGTAGTCATGGTGCTTGTGTCTTGTACGAACGGAACAGTGTTGCCAAGGGGCAGGAGCGCATCAACAAAGCACTCGAGATCAGGGAGCCACGTCTGGATCAATGGGATGGCCAACTGGGGAATACATTCAGCAACAAAGGGCTTTTAGAAGCGTCAGAATGTCGATACGCAGAAGCCCTCGAGTTCTTTGACAAGTCACTACTCATCCGAGAAAAGCTCCGAAACATATACCTGGCAGCCAATTACATTCTGAGGGGCATGACTCTGGTGTTGATGGGCCACCTCGAGCGGGCACAAGACGATCTTGAGCATGCCGGCAGGCTGTGTCGTGAAAATGGACCTAAGATGGAGATCTTGAATGCATTGTGAGTGAATGACACAGAAATCCCGTTATGACGGCATACTAACAGAGAAGGCGACTCTTCTGGCTTGGAAACCTTTCCTTGAGACAAGGCAAACATCAGGAGGCGAGAGAGTTGTTCCAACAGGCCTTATCCATCAAGTCCAAGAAAGCTCCAACACACAGATTGACAGCATCCTTCTTCTACAAGGTAGCGGTTGTTGATTTGGAGCTTGGAGATGTCAAACAGGCGATGTACGCACATGCCGTGCCATTCCATTGGAGTTGCTAACAAGAGAGATAGTGATAACCTAAATGCTACCAACGAAATTGCAGACCAGCGAAGCGATGTAGGAGAGATGGCTCGGGTTCTCCGCATGAAGGCAATGGCTTTGCGACAGAGGCCCTCCGCAACAGCCAGTGATATCGACAAGGCACAGGAGTACGAAAAGTTTTCTGAGATGACGTTGGAAAGCTTTCTCGAAGACAAAGACCCGAGGTTCAGGTCTCTAAGCGAAGATGAGCAATACGGCCTTCTTGTCTGTGCGGAGCGACGTTAGGAGTTGCAGACTGGGAACGGGGCAACAATGAATTGCTAGGAGGGGGCATTCATCATGCTCAGTTACAAGTTGAAAGTGTTATCGATTGATCGGCTGAGCCTGGAGATGTCTTTTTTATTTAGATGCCCCAATAGGGTGATTTAAAGTCGCCTCGCCACTTCATAGAGTAGTTTGTTCTGAGGAAGTGTTGGTCGCTGTAAAGTCTTGCTTGTTTCTAAACAGGGGAGTATTGAAGATTAAATACATGTATTGAAATACATTCACCTAACTGCAACACCCCCTACCCTTAACCATGGAAGACGTCTAGAGGGGCGTCATACTTGATTGCTTCCCAGAGATCATCAATGGCTTTGCATGTCCGGCTGGTTAATGGCCCCTTGCGTAGCCATACTAGGGTTTGCTTCAACTGATCTATGCCATTTGAGCCTACAACAACCCCGTCGCCGAACTCAGGCTTTAGAGAAGAGTTGAATGTGGTCCATCGGTAAGCCAGCTCGGCTGGACTGCACTGGGCGTCCGAAGCGATAGCTTCCCATGAAGCGAGTGCATTCAGACAGGCTTCATTGACGTATAGTTTCCAATATAGAGATCCGGGAATGAAACGGCCACTCCCATTCGAAACTTGAGCCCTCGACTTGGCAAGTAATCCACCAGCGATAGGGCTGTACGCATAGAAAGATATCCCGAGCCTTCTAAGCGTCGGGATCAGATGGTCTTCTTGTCGACGAGCGAAGGGATTGTACTTTCCCTGGTAGACTGTTGGTAGTACATATCCGTGGGCCGCGCAATGACGATGAACTTCCTCGACCTCCCCCGGCATAAAATTCGAAAGCCCAAAGTGGGTAAAAAGGCCGGCCGTGTGGAGTTGGTTGATACAGGCCAGAGAGTCCTCAACCGGGGCAGATTTATCTGGGGCGTGGAAATACAGAACATTGATCTACTTTGACTGTGAGTCGAGATCAATAGAGGAAGCTGTGAGTCCCACCTTGTCTGCCTGAAGTTCTTGAAGGCTCTCCTCTAGGCTCTCCTTGATCTGTTGTGCGCTGAGTGACCCCGGCTTCATCCCCCCGGGAATCTTTGTGTCAATAAGAAAGCGAGAGGAAGCCCCGGACCGCCCCAGTAGCGCCTCACTCTGACCGTACACACGCGCGGTATCGATGGTGTTGATGCCATGAGACTCGAGAACAGCAAGAGCATCACGGACAGCAGCCTCATTTCCGAAGCCACGTTCAGGGCTCACGCGGGCACCCCCGAAAATTATCTTGACTGTGGTCATGTCTCATCGATAGTTGGCTGTGATTTACCAAGGATTAATGATAAGCCCGGCTTTGTACGGGACACCCATGTTTCTACATGCGCCCTGAAACCGTGACTCGCGAGGGGGTCGAAGTATACTTGCTTAACTCTTCAAGAACGGCGCCTCCTCGCCTCCACCCAGTGGTACATGTGACGAGCCTGTAGTTGGACACAAGCCACCAAATGCAAGTGCGTGGAGTTGCTTTGGGGGCACACGGTCGTCAAAAAACATCAGATATTAAACCAACCCTCTATAGCTATTAGGGCAAAATAGACTAAGTCTAAGCCTAAGACCTTTAAAAAAATATTATAAGTATTAAAAGTAATTATATTATTATTTCCCTTCTTTTATCTCTTATTTTACTTATATTTAGACTAGAAATATTTCTCTTATCTTAAGTAACGCGGGCTCTGGTGTCTTGAGTTTTTTTATGACCCCGTGGAGAGTTCGTGGGAATCTGGGCGCTGCGGATCAACTCCTCCGCTTAGATACGATTGGCCGAGCTTGCTTCAAATTGTGGGTCACACATCGTTCCTGTGAAATGCGCTCTGTTTGACACCTCCCAATAAACAGCCACAAGGGTACAGTACACAACAGCTGTGATGCTGACGTGTCTCCCGTAGCCCGGCTGTATCTGTATCCGAACCCCGTTGGATGCCCTCAAGGAGAGGAGCCGCTCGAAAAAGGATGTGACATCAACCGCCCACCAGGTGTGCCCACTGCCCCCCATTTCTCCAGCAGAGGCGGAGGGCGTCTGCCAGCTGGGAAAGTTGCTTCCCAAGCAGACATGACTTGGAATAGCTTATCTTCAGCCCCATTCCTTGCCACAATCTCCATTCCATACGGCCGCCCGTTGTGAGTTGAAAATCCCAGGGGAACACTGGCGATGGGATAGCCAGCGGCTGCAGCTATGGTCGTTACGAGTGACTCACCTGAAGCCATGATGACATCCGTCCCGGTTTCCTCCCAGAGCTTCTCCACCGCCGCACGCACGCTCTGTCTGAAGTGCTTCAGGGAGCTGTGGTACTCCTCATTCGTCATGTTGTCCTTGAGTCCATTTTCGAGCACTGCTTGGCTGGGTTGATCTGCAAGAAGGCAGAGTTAGATCCTGTCAACATGAGATGGGGCAACAGGGTGAATGCTCGCCCATACCTGGTGGAAGTTCAACTTCGGCGTGCTTTTTGTTGAATTCGACCAAATCCTCCAAGGTGCGCAATTGAGGATCATCAAACAACCCAAGATATCTCTCAAACACGAAGCCGAGTTGATGCCCTAGTCTGGGTCAGTAAATGTAAGATGGGGTCAGAAGCACGTACGTGAGATTGCACCCATCTCGGCTGTCTTGTATGTCTTGACAATGTCCCCAAGCTTCATCAGTGGGGCATCACGAACGACCTTGCCACCAAGATCCTCGATGGTCTTTATGGCACGGCTGATATCCCGCTTCTATCGGTGGTGGGTCAGTGGTAGGTTCGGATGGGTGGAGTGCACTTACATGTTCTCCGTCAAAGATAGGGTTTTTGTGGCAGATTTCGTCACCAAACTGCCAATCCTCGTAGTTAAGAAGCGCAATTCGGATTCCCTTCCACGAGTCCGTGAGAGAGGAGTGGAAGTTGCGGTTCGGCAGCAGAATATCCATCACATCGGCGCAATCTTCAACCGACTTTGCGAGAGGGCCTGCGCTGTCCCAGGCTGCACCCCCAGACTGGGTACCAACCATGTTGACAGCACCTACCGTGCCTTTCATGCTGTAAAGGGCCGCCCGTATTGCCGGTTGTACTATCGAGCCGTCCGCTTCGGTACCGATTGTGACGGGGGCAAAGCCAGCCGCGGTCGCTACGGAGCATCCGGAGGAGGAGCCTGCAGGAGTCTAGGGACACATAAGTGAGGATTTTGACAGGGAAAGGGACGGGATATGATTCACTGACACTGTGTCCCAGCCATCTCTCACTGGGATCAACACCGCCTTTGACGTATGGCGACTGGGTCTGACCTCCCACCGGAGACCATCCGCTCGTGACGCCGAAGCCCTTCGCGTTGGCCCATTCCTATGTCCGTCAGTGTCGTTACAAGGAAGCGCAAGAGAAAACAGACCGAGAGGTTGGCCTTTCCGATCACAATGCACCCCGCCTTCCTCAACATCGTGGCAATAGGCGCATCTTTGCTGGCATTGAGGCCCTTGAGAGCAAATGACCCCGAGGTGGTTCCCATGCCGAAGCTAGGGGTGGTAATCAGGTCCTGGATGGGAGACATCAGCAAATCAGAAAGCCAGTTCCGTCATTCGTGGCGCTTGGCCAAACCTTGAGGATGATTGGGATTCCATGAAGCCTTGACCTGGGGCCCTTCTCTCGGCGCTCCTGGTCCAATCCGTGGGCCTCTTCGAGAGCCCTGTCTAGAGGCGCGGTCGAGATCATTGCGTTGAGCTTCATGCCATCGTGGTTGTGTGCCGCGATCTGCTTCAAGTAAAGGTTGACGAGCTCCACGCTCGTGCAGTCGCCGGCGTCAAGAAGCCGCCGCAGCTCACCGGCCGTGGCCGTGAGGGGGTTTGGGCGGCATTTCATGGTAGGAAAGCTCGAAAATTCAGCTTGAGAGTTTGAAAGAGCCCAGAGCACGGCTGCGAGGAACAGTACGGAAAAACCGCGATACCTCAAGAGCCCCATCACGGGAAGGTGGGCAAAGCCAAATGAAAGTGTGTGGGCGGGAAGGGTGTGGGCGGGGAGGGCGGGGGCGGGAGAGGCTCTGCGGCAGCGACTGCCTCTTAGATGCATATGCCCCCTGTTGAACCGAAGCTATTATGTACACATGAGCATGCGCATAGCATTTCGCAATGCGTTTTGCTAAAACGCACCTCGGAACTAGTAGAGGTAATATTATATAATATAGGTAACTCTTAAATAGGAATAGCATAAAGTATTAGCCTAAAAGAGGGGTAAGATTTAATTAGATATAATTAATTAAGTAATTTATTTAATTATAAGTTTAATATCTTTATAAACCTTATTACTTAGTTTAAATAAAAAGCGAGATATAAAAATAAATATTTTATTTTTAATATTAATAATATATTATTAATATAATCTCTTTTTATATTTATAATAAATAAATACTTTTATTTTTTTATATTTATTTTTTATAAGGTATTTTAAAAGTTTATTTTAGGCTTAATTCTTAAGGGGAATTTAATTAAATAATATCTTTAAACCTAGGGTTAAGAAAAGGTAAAATATATTTATAATTAATTTCCTTTTTTAATTAATAACTTCTTAAGGTCTCTTTAATTTTTATTTTTATTTTATTTATAATAATTTTTAATATTTTTATTTTTTTATAACTTAATAATAATAATTATATTTATAATTTATTAATTAATATATAAAAATATACTTTTTTATTTAATTAAATAATATATATTTTTCTTAATATATATTAATAATTTAGAAAAATAAAAGTATTAAAAATCTTATATAAGGGTATTAAATTTATTAAAGAAATAAAATATATTAAATTATATAACTTAATAAGACTTTATATAATATAAACCTTTTAGGGATCTTTTAAAAGAGAGATTTTATACTTTTTTTTATAAAATAAATATAATATAAAATAATAAAAGTAATTAATTAATTAATAATAATAATAATATAATTCGCAAAAGAGCCTAAAAATCCTTTTATTAAGCCCTTCTAAAAGTAATAATAAGGTTAAGCCTGTAGTTATTACTTTCTTTTTTTATATATAAAATTACTTCGTGGCTTAAAATAGCCTAGCGTGTTTTCCCCTATCTTATTATATCTAGGTTCTTTTATAATAAGTTAAATTAAGTTATATAAAAGTAATTTAATATAATATTAAAACTTTAAGCTTTAAATATAAAGCTTTTATTATTAAATATATTAAAAATTAATTAAAATATCTTTATTTTTATTTTAAATAAAATAAAGTTATAAAATAATTATTTTTAATTAATTTCTTTTTAAATTAATATTTTAATTTATTTTTATTTAAAATATCTCTTATTATATAACTTTCCTTTAATTAATTTTATAATTTATTTAATTAAAATATATTATAAAGTATATTATATATTCTTATATATATAACCGCTTTAGTTAAAAATATATATTACTAAGTAGTAACCTTAGCTAGCTTTGCCCCCGTCACGGTCTTCTAGCTTAACCCATCAAGGGGCAGGCTTTAACTACAATAAAAAACAAATTGTCAAAACATCATAGCATCATGATCCGATGCTAACACAGTGGCCTGCCCCCGTCATAATCAGTACCGAAGCGGATGGCTTTGCCCCCGTCACAATCGATACCGAAGCGGATTTGCCCCCGTCACAATCGGTACCGAAGCGGACGGCTTTGCCCCCGTCACAATCGATACCGAAGCGGATGGCTTTGCCCCGTCACAATCGGTACCGAAGCGGACGGCTTTGCCCCCGTCACAATCGGTACCGCAGCGGATGGCTTTGCCCCCATCACAATCGATACCGAAGCGGACGGCTTTGCCCCCGTCACAATCGGTACCGAAGCGGATGGCTTTGCCCCCATCACAATCGATACCGAAGCGGATGGCTCGATAGTACAACTGGCAATACGGGCGGCCCTTTACAGCATTAGCGGTTAATGCTCTAGGTTGCCTCGTACGATCTGTAACAGCACCTATTGAACCGAAGCTCCCATATATATATGAGCATATATATAGTATTTCGCAATGCGTTTTACTAAAATATACCTCGGAATTAATAGAGGTAATATTATATAATATAGGTAACTCTTAAATAGGAATAATATAAAGTATTAGCTTAAAAGAGGGATAAGATCTAATTAAATATAATTAATTAAGTAATTTACTTAATTATAAGTTTAATAATATTAAATAATAACTTATTTCTTTATAAGTTTAATAAATTAATTTAAAAAATAATTATAAAATAATCTTAAATTTAAAATACTTTTTATTTATTTTATTATATTTTTATAATAATATATAAAGAAAAATAAGTTAATATTTCTTAATAAAATTAATAATTTAATTTTATTAAAAGTATTAAAAAGACTTTTAATTAAATAATAATAAAAAGTCTTAATAATAAGAATTTTTATTTAAATAATTATAAATAATAAAGCTTTTATTATTTTTATTTTTATTTTTATAATTTTTAAGAAAACTTTAATAATTAATTTATTTTATATTATAATAATTAAAAATCTAAAAATAAAAAGTTAATTTTATTAAAAATTAGCTAATTAAATACTTATTATTATAATTATAATTATTTTAATTATAAAAATAGCCTAAAATAATAAAAATATTAACTTTAAAAAGAAATTTAATAATATCTAAGACTAAAATCTAGAGATAAGAAATAATAAGGCTATAAAAGGTAATAATAAGGTTAATAAGCTTTTCTTTAAACTCTTAATTAAAGGATTAAATAATTTTTTTTTTATTATTTCTTTTAATTTTTTTCTCCTCTTTAAGGGAAAAAATATAATTAAATACTTTTAAAACTTTAATTAATAAGCAAAATTTATAAATATCTCTAAGAATAAAAAAATAATTTTCTTTAAATTATATATTAATCTAGAGATTAAAAAAAAGGCTTAATAAGCTATAAATAAACTTAATTAAGAAATTACCTAAGAAAGCCTAAAAAAAGCCTTTATAAATAAAAATTTTAATTAATTAGAGATTATTAAGAAAAAACTAAAAATACTTAATAAGACTTAATTAAAAATAAATTTTTATATTATTATTAAATAACTAAATAAATATTAATATTTCTTTAAGTAAATTAATAAAAACTAAAAGATATTTAAGATTTAATTTAGGGCTATTTATAAAATATTCCTTAAAGAGGTTATTAAGGGTATTTATAAGAAATATAATAAAAATATCTATAAGCTTATAATTATAAAATATTAAGTACTTACTTAAATAATTAAATAATATTATAAAAATAAAAATAAAATTTAAAAGACTTATTATCCTTAAAGTAAAGAAAATACCTATAGAATTATATAAGCCTTAACCTCTTTTAAAAGCCTAAGCTTTTTAATAAAAATAATTAAAATCTTAAAGATCTTTAAAAAAGAATTTAATAAAGCTATAGCCTTAAAGATTAATTAATTAATTATATAACTTAGTTAACTTATAATTAATATAATTAAGAGGTAAAAATCTTAATTATATTTAGCTTAAATCCTTAAAAGAGAATATAATAAATAAATAGCCTTAGGGATACTTTAAGTACTTAAGATAAATATAATATTATTTAATTAAATATTAAATAACTAAGATTTTTATATTACCGCAATATATAAGTCTAAATAAAAGAGTTTTTAAATTAATATAACTTATTAATATTATATTAAAAAAATTATTTTTTAGATACTTATATAGATTTTATATATAATAAAAGTAAAGGGATTATAAGTTATAATTATTTTATAGCTTCATTTTACTTAAAATAAGGATTAAAGTATCTTAATTAAGTCTTAATAGTTTTAATAATAAAGGCTTTATACTTAAAGCCTAAGGTCTTAATAAGCTTAAATTAATAAGGTTTATTTATATAATTATTAATAGCTTTAATAATATACTAAAATTAGCTCTATTTATAATAAATAAGTTACTTCTTAATTATCTAAAGAGGTTAAAATCCCCTTTATATAATAGCTTTCCCCTCTAATATTAACTTTTTAATTATCTTTATAACTCTTAATTACTTAAAAAGGCTAAAGTCTTAAAGGATTATATTTTTATTATTCTTATTAGAGGAGGTTTAATTATAATTAATAATATATTAATATAATTATAATAATTACTTTCTAAAATAACTTTTAATTAATAAATTAAAGTAATATAGCTAATACCTATTAATAGGCCTTCTTATATAGCTAAGATAACCTTACTAAGGAGCTTTATAAGCTTTATAAAGATATTAAAGGCGCTTATAATTAGCTATAAGAGATAATATTATATAGAGCTATTTAGAGTATTATAATAAATATGCGGCTTACTTAACTAAAGGTTTAAGTTAAACTTATTATCTTTAGATATAGCCTTTTTCTTTATTTATTTAATCTCTTTTTACCTAGTTATAATATTAATAAAAGAATTAATTTTATTAAGAAAAAGCTTTTTTTATTAAAGGCTCTTAAAATAAAGCTTAAGAAATATAATTATTTTACCCTAGAGGAAATTATATTTCTCTTAGGCTTAAGAGTTAATATTAATAGAAATATAGGCCTATATAAGGCATAGCTTATAACTCTTATTATAAATATTAATACCTTTTAGAATGCTAAATAAGAAAATTAAAGAAGATAGCTAGCTAGGATTTAGCTATATAGCTATAGGCATAATATTAGGAAATAGAGGTTATTAATATTATAGGTTTACTTAGAGGCATTAGTACCTAGAGTTAGTATTAGAGTTTTATAAACCTAAAAAATATTAGCGCTAGGGCTTAGTATTAAACTTAGCGGTAAATAAAGGTTAATAAGTTTAATTAATTAAATATATCTAATTAAATAAATAATTAATTAATATAAAAAAGTAATTAGCTTAATACTTTATATAAGTATTATTAATAAATTAAATATTA
The DNA here is from genome assembly GCA_027569015.1 of Ascodesmis sphaerospora. Lineage (NCBI taxonomy): Eukaryota > Fungi > Ascomycota > Pezizomycetes > Pezizales > Ascodesmidaceae > Ascodesmis > Ascodesmis sphaerospora. The sequence goes on from JAPPUR010000005.1 coordinate 2,177,924, forward strand.
TATTTATTATTTTTTAATTAACTTAATTTATAAATAACCTAAGGGAAAAATATATTAAAATAACTAATTAAGTTTTATATTACTTATATATAATATATTTTTATATTTTATAATTTAGACCTAGAAAAGGCTTTATAATTTATAGTAATATATTATTTATAGATAATATTATTAAATAAAAGAGCTTATAAAGATTTATAATAATACTTTTTAAAAGCCTAATTAAATAATAAGCTAATAAGTAAGATATTATTATAATCTTAATAATAAAAGTAAAATTACTTAGACTTTCCTAAGTAATAAAAAAGAGGCTATTTTAATAAAGGTTATTTTAAAGCCTAAGACTTAAAGGGTAAAATACTAATTTATATCTCTTTTTAAATAATAAAAATATAATTTAATTATTAAAAAATCCCTTAAGAAAAGTAAAAATAAAATTAAAATATATAAATATTTATAATTATTAGCTATAAAAATATATTTAAAATAAAAAGATTTCCCTTAGTAAGTTAAGGGAAGAACGCGCTAGGCTATTTTTAGCTATAGGGTAATTTTATATATAAAAAAGGGAGGTTAAAGCTATAGGTAAGACCTTATTATTATCTTAAGATAGGCCTTAATAAGAGGGTTTTTAAGCTCCTTCGCGAGTTATATTATTATTTATTATTAGTTAACTAATTATTCTTATTATTTTATATTATATTTACCTTATAAGAAAGAATATAAAATCCCTTTTTTAAAAGATCCTTAAAAGGTTTATATTACGCAGAGTCTTATTAAGCTATTATAGTTTAATATATTTTATTTTTCTAATAAATTAGCTATAAAAAAAGCTTAAAATTAATTATTAATAGTTTAATAAAGGCTTTATAAAGTAATAAGTAAAAAAAGAATTATAAATAATATAAGCTTATTAATATTTAAAAATATATTTTAAAATATTAAAATAAAATACTTAAAGAAAAATTAATAAAAGAGATCTTAAATAAGTTATAATTATAAGAAATAAAACTTATATTAATAAATTAAAGCTTTAAAGTTATAAAATTATATTAAGGTAAAGAAATAAAAAATAAAAATAAATATTTCTTTTATTACTTAAAGGTAATTATATTAATATAAATTATAATACCTAAATAAGACTTAAATAAGAAAAATAACCCTTATTTAAGCTAAATAAATATTATTAATTAAAAAAAAGTCTCTTTTTATAATACTTTTTAATATTACTTTTATTATAATATAATACTTATTTTTTTCTTATAAAATAAAAGTTAATAATAAGGTCTAAATAATTAAAATAAATTATAAATTATATTTATATTTTTATTAATCTAAGAAAAATCTTATTAGATATAATCTAAGAAAAATAAAGCTATAAAAAAAGTAATAATAAAACTATAAGGTTTAAATTAATAAAATAAATTATAAAAATTAAAAGGGAATATACTTATATTAAGTAATATAAATTACTAAGATTATATTACTTATAATAATATATACTTAATTAAGCCTAATACTTATTAATACTTTAGCTAGCTAGAGTATTATTAAGGTATACTAAGTATAAAGGGTTATATCTCTAATTCTAGTTATATAAAAGATTAATATAAATTATAAAATATAAAAATAAGATATAATTTATATAATAATAATAATAATAATAATAATAATAATATCCTAAGTATAATTAGCTTAGTATTAAGTAATATAAGTAATAAGGCCTATAAAGCCTAATTTACTAAGATAAGGCGCTAAAAAATAATTAATATAATTAAAAATAAAATTAATACTTTATTTTATATATTTAAGACTTAAAATATCTTATTATTTCTTAGGCTTAAGGGTAAAAAAAAAAAAATAAAAAAAAATTATTTAAATTAAACTTATTATTACTTATATTAATTAATTAAGCTTTAAAGGTAAAAAACTATAAGGTATAAAGTAATTTATAATATTATAATAATAATAAAAAAAGTAAAAAATTAAGAAAAATAGAATTATAAATAATAATTAATAAAAAAAACTTAAAAGCCTTAAAATAAGCTTATAAAGTAAAATATAAAATAATCTAAAAAGCTTTATATTAAAAGATATAATAATATTTAAAAAAAAAACTTATAATAAAAAGTATTATTTATTTATAAGCCTTAAAAGTAAATTATAAAAAATAATTAAATAAATTACTTATTACTTATAATTTATAATTATTAAATAAAAAAATTAACTTTTTATTTATTTAAATAATATTTCTTATTTTATTTATAATTATAATAATTACTTATAATATAATAATTATAAATATTTTATAAATAAAATTATATAAAAAAAATAACTTTAAAAATATAAAATATATTATAAAAAATAAAAAGTATTATTTAAAGTATTAAAGGTTTTTATTCTAAGGGGGTATATTAAATTAAAGCTATTATATATATATAAGTATATATATAGTATTTTATAATATATTTTATTAAAATATACCTTAGAACTAATAGAGGAAATATTATATAATATAAGTAACTCTTAAATAGGAATAATATAAAGTATTAGCCTAAAAGAGAGGTAAGATTTAATTAGATATAATTAATTAAGTAATTTACTTAATTACGGGTTTAATATAACCGCATTAGGCGATACCCTTATTTTCAGAAAAACAAGGCTCTTTTAACTACCGTTTTTCATGCTTTAAGGTAACCGCAGGCGCTCTATACGACACTTGGAATTTTCAGAGCTAACCTAGCTACTCGCTGATTTGCACAAGTCTTGCAGGACATAACCGAGACCAAGGCAACGTCCAACTCTTGGATTCCATTATGCAGAAACTCGACACCAATCAACTCTCCGTGACCAGAGCCCTTTCTCCTGATACTGTCCTGTTATCATCTCAGCCAGAACGTCACCGCGACTGGTCGACTTGCAAATTGCGGGTGTACTCACCTGAGGCTCTTAGACAGTAGAACCAGTCCCGTACATGAGAATGCCCCGGGTGACAACGGTCATGCCCTTCTCAATGGCAGTGTCCGTTGCCATCCTTGGGAACTCTTTCCACGGCTGGTTGGCAGGAGGAACATCGGGGAAACCAGCCCTGTCAACGCCGCTGAAGACGTTGAGATGGTTCTTGATGCTAGCGTAAGTTCGAGCGTCCAGGAACGCCGCAATCTCACCAGAAGGATGAGAATTCTGAAGAATGCTCTGGGAATGCATGGCTGGTATAGGTGCGTGGGGCAGTGCGCAGGATGATAGTATGATGTCTTTGCAGTGTCTCGTTGTTGGATATCGTCTCAGTGATACCTTCACTGGTGTAGTTCGCCAGGTTTATATCAGTTCATACTGGTCATGGCCACGCGATGACCCCCATCTCGGACCGGTAGGGTGTATGGTGAGAAATGCGAAACGAGGCCGTCACCAGTACCCCAGAGTCGTTCATCCAGGGCTTCCCACACCACACCAGGACTCTTTGGAGGGAGGTGCACAATGTGCTGTCACATTCTGATTCGTAATTCAATGTCTCACTCTGCAAAGCCATCTCCGCCAGCTGCAATGTGCGACTTCATGCCGATGGTGATTCGGCCTCAAGTTGCGTCTTGTAACACGATACGCGACGGGGAATCCTACCCACCCAAAAGAAAATCCATCCAGCACGCAAAAACGCATGGTATCTTCTTCTGATCAAATCAAATATCTCAAAATACTAGCCCCGGTATGCGATTAGGGTTTCGGCCTCCGGGACTTTGCGTAATCAGCGCCCTTGACTCTTCCCCCCACAGCCACGGCATATCTTGCAGGGTTACAGAGATGAATTTGTTGGCAATGTGTAAGACGTAACACGCTCCGTCGTGAGCAAACAAATCGATGCAGGATGGCAGTGCACCTGAAGATGATTTCGAAACGTAATAGAGAAAGTTGAAGCCATCCAGCACAGTCTAGGGGATATCACGAGGTCCCATCCTGCATTAAGCACTGAGAAGTTACTAGTGAATCATGATGAAGAGTACTGAATAATTTCAGAGCCTCAAAGTGCAATGGCGGTGGTAGTCTAGACAAAGGTTATCCACGTCAACAAGCAACGGAGGATTCTTCGAAGGTTACAGGGTCTTCCCACCCCGCAACTAGCAAATATGCATGATTTGGTAGGCGATCATCCTCATGCGGCAATTCAATCCTCCCTCAAGTTCAATAGCGTTAGTATTCTCTGGGCCAAGGGGTATGTGGGAACCCTGCATCCCGACTTACGCTGTATCGCAGAGTTTCGGTGACCGAGGTACCACGCAGTAATGCAGTGGCGTGCGTGGGTGACCTCCCTGGATGCTCTCGGCAAGCGGCGGGGAACACAATGCAAAAGATTCTCGCTTGAACTTTCTCCAAACTCATTTTCATTGCGGCTGAAGACTCAATCTTTAAACTAGCTACCCCTCTTTTACCATGTCTCTGTAGTGGGTTGAGCAACAATCACATCAATCATCTCGGCCGCAGCCCAAAACTGTCCAAGTATGACGAATGTGCAGTCGAGACTAGACTTTCTTGCCGACTTGGATCTTTACCAGACCCAGAGACCTTTTGTCTTTACTCCGGGTCAGGAATTCGAACGACTCATCGACACTCAAGAAGAGAAGCTGAACACCATCCATCTCTCCAACGAAGAGGTGACCCTCTATGATATCAGGGGCAAGGATGGCTTCAGCCTTCAAGAATCAGGGTTTGAGGTCGTCCTAGACGAGACACGGAACTCCTCGCTGGACTTCATGCCTGAAGATGCTCGAGATGATTACGCCCGTGAGACCGAGGAGTTCTGGATGAAGCATCTGGGAGCCGAATACGTGTTTTGTTACAATGTCAAGGTTGGTCCCTGTGAAGCCTGCACGTTTACTCGCCAGCTAATTAATGGGCTTTTGCAGTTGCGCAGGAATGGCTACTGGGATCCGGACGAGCCAGTTGACCTTGTAAGCCGAGGATGGCTTGAGCCACCAGCAAGAGGCATTCACGGTGAGTCGAGAGATCAGGCTCGCTAACTCGTGTGTCGTTGACTGACTTCAAAACAACCAGTCGGTACGATACCAGCTGATCTTTGATTGCAAGATTGGACGAAACTGACTGTACCAGACCTGACGTTTGAGCAAGCCCCCATCTTGATCTCCAAGCATCTCGTGGCACAAGGAAAGAAGGAATACTTGCAGCCAGAATACCGTTTCCGGATCGTCAAGTAAGTCAAGCCTCCACGTTTCTCGTTCGCGCTATAGCTAAACGCCAACAGCACCTGGCGCCCACTCATCCCCGTCATCGAAGACAACCCACTAGCAGTCTGTGATGCTCGATCGGTGGCACCCTCAGACCTTGTCTTGGCCGACCGAATATTTCCCAACGACTACTACACTCTTTACTTCGTCAAACACAACCCAAAGCAGCGATGGCATTGGGTTTCCAAGCAAACCCCAGCCGAGTTGACCCTGATGCTGATGTACGACTCGAAGTCATGCGGGGCCAGGTGTGAGTCGCCATAGCTTCCACCCCTTGACGTTTACCCACGACTCAAACTTGTTTTACACTTTAGTTTGCCCCCACGGATCCTTCAAGAATCCGCTCGCACCGCCCGATGCCACCCCGAGACGAAGCATCGAAACCAGAAGCCTCGTAGTTACCAAAGTGTAGGGCAGGGGTCTCCTATCAACTCTTCCCGATAGGAGGACTGGGATTTTTCAGGGGAATGTCATTTGACACTGATTTACTTTGAACTGTTCCGTTCGTAGAGTAGTCTACATGTATCGACTTGATTGCCCCTCGGTCCAGCCCAGCCTCAGCATTTCGACGAATCGTCATGCATTTACGTACACTTTGTGAGTTTTTGAATGAACGGTTCTGGTGCCGTCATGCCTGGCCTCATCAATCTCGGGGTTTGAGACCCCTGTGAGCTGAAGCTGTCATACAAGCCACAACTGCGCGCTTTAGGAGGTGCCGTCTAGCCTAGTGAACAAGTCCAGACACTGAAGAGTGAGACATGTGAGACATGGGACAATTATGTTTGTCCCGCCAGTCGATTTATTACGATTCTGATAGAGAAATATTGATGAAATATAAGACCCAACAGGCTCTCAAGTGCTGACCCTCTTTATCTTAACAAATATTGCTCGTTTGTTCCAGATGTCACCGGACTGCCCAACATCCAACGCTTGTCCCAATGCCATCGCGGAGCTGGTTCACCCGGCACCATGCGCGGGCTCCGTCATCACACGCCCTCAACACAGCGGCACGTTCTACAAGTGAGCAACCCCGAGCATCGTTGTCCTCCCCACTCACTCCTTTTAGGTCGTGACACCTCAACTCAGCTTCTGAGAGCCCTTGGATCGGATATCTCGGACCAGTCGAAATATTGGTCTTGGTTTGAAAGACATCTTGCCGCCAAGTTCGACAGCTTCCCTGAAGAGTATACCACCATTGGCGGCGGGCAACTATCAGGAAACAAGATCACATTCCCCGAATTCAATCTCATTGCGGGCGAGATATGTGCATATATGTCAAATAGCGAGAGAGACCAGGTGACGCTGCAAGAGATTGCGGCTGAACTTGGCCAGAGTCGACTGGTGTCAGTGGAGGAGGAAAAAATCCCCAACATCAATCAATTCATCTTTACAACAATCGGCCTCATATCCAAGCTCTACGCCCCGTCCTTCAACTACTCGGAAGGGAATCTCTTGATCGATGTTCCAAGTTCTTCCAGCAATCGTGCCCGGGGAACAGTTACCTGGGCGGAATCGGAGCAGACTCTGCCGGCCGGCGATGAATCAATCGGCGACATCATCAAACGCTTCAGCAACTCTAGGGGGCCGTTTCAGTACTCGATGAACTCTATGGCGAACCCAGCCGAGATAGACACACTGATTGCTGCGAATCTCTGCTATTTCACGTTTGCGCGTCTTGGCAGCCTCAGTATCCAATGGACAGACTCGGTCTGTATGCATCTTGAGCTGGATAGAAAGGAGAGAACAATCAAGATGTTTCGTTTTCCCTCTTTATGTGCTATTATAGCACAGTCTCAGAATCAGTCGAGCTTCTTGGACCAGTAAGCTGAATATGAGCTTCAACATCTCAGGCTTGACGCTAATCGGGTGCTACAGGCTCTTCAGAGACTGCCTAGACGGCTTCAGCGAGGCACAGGACGGAGCGTCCCTGGCTGTTGATTTTTACTGGGAGGTCCTCTTGACATTCCGGCTGATCTTTGGCCAGAACAAGCGCTCTTGGTCCTTAATGAAGAAGAAGGGCAGTGTGCCCCGGCCAGGGATTGAGGAATTCAACCCTGACGTTGACCCTCTCCTCTACGGCCTCTGCTGTCAGGATTGGGATGATGAGCTTCTCTATGATGAGATCCATGCCCCCGCTGCGCGGAGTGCATATTCAGCCCGACAGGATTTCCCATTCTTTGGCGAGCGGCTCATCCTTCTGCAAGAGTATACTAGAATCCTGGAGCCGACAAGTCTTACTACTCTTTTTTACGACAGACGTAGCATGTCCAAGTTCTGTGCCACTTGGGCTACTATTTACTTCGGCGTGATTACATTCATTCTTACTGTTGCCGGGGTTGGTCTTGCTGTTGCACAGGTTGTGAGTGGTTTTAGGTAATCAAGTTGTTGAATATAGTCTGTGTTGAGGAGAATTGAAAACATTTTGGGCTTCATAGCCCTTCCTAAGTAGTCAATGCAGTGATTTGATGTTCTCTCCGCCGGATAGCCACTTTCCCGTGTTCGATCAGCTTCTTAGCCCATCACCCCGTCAAGGATTCATTCCCATCAGGGTGTCTGATCTTCGTGACCGTGGATGGCTTTATAGCTGAGCCTCTAACTGTAAATAAGCCACTCTAGACCAATTCTCCGCCGTACTCTGCGCTGGATGTTCCAGTGTATCCCATAACACCCTTATGAAGCGTCGAGTTTGTAGCCCTGATAGTAGCCCCAGGAAAGGGGCGTCGCCAGAGTAACGGCTCTCACAACGGTCTCAACGGCAGAGAGACTGGCAGAAACCTTAGCGGGAATGTTATCCGCGGAGAGGGAGAGCGGTGTGCTCCTGGAAGAAGGGATATGCTTAGCAGGAACTCGCTACATGGCTGCCCTAGAGAATACGTGGGCCACTGGGGCTTTTGGGGGTTCTTCAGATGGGCGAGAATAGTCTAATCTCACTTGATAAACCTCGCATATAAGAAATCAACCATCTGCTTCTCGTAGTGATGATATCTGGCAAGCATGATATTCTCCGCAACTACTTTTTCTCACACACGTCTTGAACAGAAAGGCGGCAGAATTTTTTAAAAAAGGACACCGTGTTAGCATCTGGTAATGATGCTATGATGTGTTGGCAATGTGTTCTTTGTTATAGTTGGAGCCCGGCCCTTCATGGGTTAAGCTAGAACATCGCCTTCAACGGAGATGATTGCCGGCTGAGGCATATGTACATATTCCTCTTGGGGCCTGGTCACGCGAACCTCCTTCGAATCGGGATTGCCCAGCTTGGGGTTTCTAGAAGCAGCAGGTTAGCTGGAGCTGATGAGAATGGCTTCATGCGGAGCCGACGAACCCATTGTATGCAAGGTCGCAGACGAGATTGGCCTGGGCGTCCATGACGGGGTTCTTGAAGTAGTAGACGCCCGACGCTGGCAGCGTAAACTTCTCCTGCCCCTCCAAGCAGTTGCGGATCTCCTGGTAGTAGTACTCGAAGTTGGTGTAGGCCGTGTGGTACATCTTCCGCAGATTATCCTTGATAGAGTCCATGTCGCTCGAAGTCGATGGGTAGTTCATGGTCGGCCTCTCGGCGTCTACGATGATCTTCATGCCACCGTCGGACACTTCGGATAGCGTAAAGGTAATCTTCCACTTGCATTCGACAATAAGTCTGCTTTTGTCAGCGTGATGCATGTGGCGAGATGGGATGCTAGACCGTCAACTTACTTGCCGTATTTGTTGCGCAAGATGATGCTGCAGATTGTCAGTCAGCATCATAATCGGACCATGCAGGGGCGCCCAGTCAAGCATACCTTGGGTCGACCTTGTACTCAAACTTGGTCCATGTTCGGCCCTCATATACAATCTGGTTCTTCCCTGCCTGCGTATACAGCCTGGAGAAGGTGATGGCTAGATGATTCGTCAGCCTCAACCATCGAACCAAGCCAAACAAGCCGACTTACTATCTCCATACATCCAGACCTGGACTGATCCTTTCCAGTCCTCGTCGTGCTTGTTGGTGGCACCCCACTCAATGTCCTGGTATGACCAGACATTGGACCCGTCCCCGACCGACTCCGTCAGGGGACGCATGAAATTCTTGAGTTCATCTTGCCAAGCGTCATCGAGGCGGAGCTTGGTATCCTTCTTCAGGCGGAATTCCGTCCCATCCTTGGTCCATTCACCGAGCCCGACTCCGTACGTGGCACCGACCTTGAACGGCTGGCTGAAGACACGATCTGCGCACCAGGCCGTGACGGAGTAGATGTCGACTGCCATCAGTCGGTTCACCTTTGAGAGCTTTGGCAGGATAAACTGTTCCATGAAAAACTCGGATGACATCTTGAAGCAGCCAAACTGGTTCGGGGCATCGACTCCCGGGTTGCGACCCTCGGTCCAGTTACCCAGCCTCGTGCTCAGAACGGAATCGGCAGCCGAGTTGAGAGGCGGAGTACCAGTCCCGATGGTCTCCAGGTAGAGCAGATAGTTCAGTCGACCGTTGTCCTTGATGGAGGCGGGGGCAGCATTTCCGGTGGAGGGGTCGGTCCAGGGGTAGGTCATGTAGCGAACATCGTTAACTTCGAAGGTGGCTCGGTTGTTCGCTGGCGCGTGTCAGTCAATGCTGGCTCGATCGACCATGAGACACGAGAATGCTCTTCTTACCGTCTTTTGCCATGACGGCGAAACCCATCGAGGTCATGTTCATTTCCGTCAGGCGGCTGGAGACTTGGGTTACCAGAAACTCCATGGACTTTCGGAAACTCTCGTCCACCTCCATGATTCTTCGCGGCTGGCCCAGCTTCCACCCATCAGGGCGGATCTTCTGTTTCAGTTCGTTGACACACCAGTCATCCTCGTGCCAATTGCCAAAGCTCCATTTAGCATTTCCCACGGACATGTCTGATAATAGTCAATATTCGTCAGTGCGACGGGGGGAGGAGTTTGCTTACTTTTCAGGTCGAGAAGGAGTTCATAGATGGAGTGGTTTGGCTTGCCCTTGGCAGCGCTGCGCTTCTCGATGGCCTTGCCTCTCTCGGTCTCCGTACTCAACTCCTTGAATCCTGATGCCCGTTAGTCTGAATGCTAGTACAGGCTGGTAGACTAGTTTGATGCATACCAACATCTACTGGCGCGGTGATTGTCCAGTTCTCTATTGCCAGAGTGAATATGTCTGCCTTGGGTCGTCTGGTCTTGGGATCAATCCCGTTGAACTTTCGAAGCTGCAGGCTTCCTTCCTTCATGAGTATTCGGAACTGAACCGACTTGACGTTTGCATAATCTGCATCAATCACGACGGAAGGCGGACCAAATACGACACCCTCAATGAAATTGTTCTCGTCGATGTAGCAGAAAGCTGGCTCTGGCATCACGAGACCATCCTCTTCGGTCTCGAGCCTCTTGTAGAGGTTGTCCATGCCTTCATTGATCATGTGCTGAGTCCTAAAGAAGCGAGTTAGTCAGAGCCTGAAGTCAACATGAAGGCAACAGAAAAGATGACGCTGCATACAATGCTAGCACTTGATTGTACGGCTTGATCTCCGTTCGCCAAATGCGATCAGGGCCACGGCTCATCTTGGCGGTTAAGAGTAGGGACTAAGGAGCTTCGGTAAGGGTATATGTCGGGGAAGATTCAAGTAAAAGATGCGTCTTGCTCTGGACTACTTCTTTGATTCCAAGTGGACAACGACGGCATTTATGCTTCTGCTAATCCGCTCCGAGAAGGTGTTCAATTCTCATCCAGACAGGAATGCCGAACCCTAGAAAAGCGTCTATCGTTTTTTGTTCAGCTGGTCAGAATGATGCGTCCAGACCTCGCGAAGAGTAACGAGTGGCGTAGCGGGACAAATATTGAAGGCTGGGAATTTCTCCCACCCTGAGAACCATGACCGCCTGCAAGCCATGGCCCCATGATGTTCCAGCTTTCCAATAGTCCGTACAAGTCAAGACTAGTGTATTGGTCGAGGCATCTGGGGTATCTGTCCCGTATTGGAAGCAGTCCCGGTCAACTCGTTCTCTTCGGATTCCGCTCAGCTTATTCTACCCGTTGGCTCGCCTGGGCCTTGGCCCACATGAGCCAATGGGTATCCGGGTTTAGCTCAGCTCAGCCAGGACGGGCTGAGGCCAGCCACTGACAACGCCACGGCGTCTAGTTGCGTAAAGATCAGGAGAGCGATAAGCTTAATCTCTACCGTTAACCATCGCTTATTTTGTTCGAGTTCAGCTCAGCCAAGTCGATCCAGGACGGGGCCCGCCACTGACGACGCGATGGTGTTAAGCTAGGTAAAGATCAGGAGTGGGATAAGTTTAAGCTCGCCCATTAAACTTCGCTTATTCCATTTAGGCTCAGCTCAGCTAAGCCGGTCCGGGCCGAGGCCTGCCACTAACGATTCGATAGTGTCTATTTGGGAGTATTCTCGTTCGTCAACCTTCGCTCGTTCTAGAACTAATGATGCATACGCAAGCCATGTGCTTCTTTGGACGACGCCATACCCTTCAGCCGTGACAGACTAAGATCATCCTTGTATACCGCGGCATCTCTACTGACTACTGAACAACCCATTCTGGCTGTCATTGTCGGCCAGCAGCAAGTATAGAGAATATTTAAAAGAATCTCGATCTGAAGACGTGACTCGCCTTTTTTGTTGTCCTCACCTCAACTTTTACTTCCCTATCAACGCATTTCCTCATCAGGATTATTCATACTCATTAATCATCAGCACAATGGCTTCAATCACTGTGGACTCGGAGCTGATGAGCAACTATGTCTCTGCCGTGCCTGTGCCTGTGGGGAGCCATCATGTCGCCGTGCTAGATGAGAAGAGGATGCCCATGGTGTTCTGTCTAAGCAACGACCTGCAACCGCGATTAAGAGTTTGTAAGTTAATCGACATCTCTAAATTATCCATCATTTGCTGATGACAGTTTACAGTGTGCAAGGACGAAAAGGGTAGCTCAGACCTGATCGATGTCCACGATCTCATTGGGTTGCCCCAAGATGCTCGGGTCCAGGCCTTTCATGCAGAGCAATCTTGGTCTCTGAAGATCTATCTCTGCGTTGCTTACGAGATGGATAATGCCTCGTCAGAGATAATTGTCTTGAAACCATTCTCTCCTGAAGACTTAAAGTCCCGGACCAGTCTTGCCAAGGTCAACAGCAACCGACGACTTGGAACTATCCAAAAGATATACATGGTAGTTACTTTACAAGCTTTCACTCGTCAACAAACATAACTAACTAGGAAATGATCAGTCTCCAATCTCGGGCGTCAATAGTGATTTCAAGTATCCCGACATCTTCCTGGTGCACAGAAACCTGGACCAGTCCACATCATGGGGTTCTGACATCACCCATATCCATGTTGATGCTCTATACGAGTATTGGATAGCGACCAGAGAGCTCAACACGCCAGAGAATGTCTCGGCAATCTTGGATATTGCGCCAGCAGTAAGCCCCTACGGCCAGGGTCTGTACGTGTTGTATGTTAGTCAAGGCGTGACCAAGATTTTCGCGCGTTTCCTGCGCCCAGATCCCAACGCTGATGATGGAACGATGTTTTCCTTCGTCACTGATGTCAAGTGCCCCAAAGGTGAGGAGACGAACTACATTGAAGAAGACATGTAACTCCAACTAATCTTTAAAGGTGCACGATCCATCTCTTCCATCGTCAACCAACGTGGCTACACCTGCCTCTTGATAGCAGCCTCCGACGGGATTTGGTATCTCGATGTGGCTGCGTCCACGTCCAAGGATAACCCAGGGAAGCTTCTCTTTGACGAAGAGATTTTCCGAAATACTCGGCAACTCCATGTTGCGCAAGACAAGTCCGATGTGACCATCTGGTTTCGCACGATTCGAGATGAGCTCGCCTACACTCGCTCGAAGCGTGAAGACTTGGCCGGGTCGGCATTCACTTCACTCTTGCTCAGCGCAAAGCTTTCCACTTCCTTTGCACCCGTCGTTACCAGAGCAGATGTCCTCACTGGCAACACGGTCCGGCAGATGCTGATATCCAACGATAGCCATGGAAACCTGATGCTGCTCGAGCAGGCTAGTGACATGGGCCTGTGGCGAAAGACACCGTTCTATGCTCCGTCGTCCACTGTGGCGACGGAGATCAAGTCGTACACGGTCACTCTGAAAGCCAAGGAGAAGGAGAACCTACCATTGAGCAGCGGTGCAGTGCTGCTCTCGGCCTCGTCCACCGTCAGCACCATCCTCAACGGCCAGAACACGCTCCTCACCCAGGTACCGATCTGGCTCGACTGTGATGAGAACGGGTCGCTTGATTTCATCATCCCCAGTGACAGTCTCGGTTCGCAGACGCTTCGCATCGACAGCCTCAAGACCAAGGATGGTGATATCCTCGACCTCCAGCAGGTTCTCTACGACCCTGCATCAAAGCCCATGATGGCTCTCGCCAGGAAGCTGAGCGAGCTAAAGGGCGGACAGGACTTCTCGAGCTTGAAAACTTCCTCGGGCGACTCACTGTTTGACGCCGACATCTCAAAGGATAAAACCACCATGGACGGTGCCTTTGGCTGCCTGAAGACCATCACGCAGGCGTACAGCCAGCTCCCAGGCAGCGGCGTATCAGCCGAGGTCGCAGCTATCGCCAGCACGAGCAAGGCGGTGGGCGCTGCGAAATGGGCTTCCAAGGATCTCGGGGATCAGCTGCTAGATGGATGGTTCTGGGTCCGGGAGCAGATTCACAACGTCACGGAGTGGATCATTGACACGGCAGGTAAGTCGATGAGATGGGTGCAATCTCTAGCAGGGTTAATCTAACCAAGAGACACAGGGACTGTTTGGAAGTTTGTCTGCAAGATTGCCGGGCAGGTCAAGGAATTTGTGCTGGATTGCGTCGAGAAGATTTGCGAAGCCGCTACTTGGGCAAGTCGACCGTCCTCGATGTTAAACTCTACTGACAATCATTTCACCAGGTCTGGGAGAAGCTGAAAGTGGGTTGGAACAAGCTCGTCGAGTTCGTCGGGTTTCTGTTCAACTGGGACGACATCTTGACCACAAAGGATACCATATCTAGCCTGCTGACTGCCGGGTTTGGATACGCCGCCATCAAAATTGACGACATCACGCGAAAGGTGGACGGGTTCTTTGGACAGCTCGAAGAAACAGTCGACAAGTTCGGAAACTCTGCCTCGCCCACCAAGGAACTGACCTCGGGGGCCGATGAGAAGAATAAAGAGGTACAAGAGGCGCAGGGCGGCACATCGACCACATGGGCCACGGAGCGACTGAAGAATGGAGGAGCCGGTTCGAATACAAAGGTCAAGACAAATGGCAAGTGGAGTATGATCCCCTCGTGTCTCACAGCATACTAACATGTATTGTAGGTGCCAAGACTTCAAGCGAGGCAACCAGCTTTTGGAAGGACACCATCGCCCCGGAGATGGCCAAGCTGGATGCCCAGCTGAGCCTGCTTGGAAGCAACTTCACGACCGCGTTCAAGAAGGAGGGCGGAGTAGACGGAAACGACATTATCAACGTGGCCAAGCCACTGCTGAAGTCGGGCATCATCGCCGTCCGCGCCATCGTCAAGGGTCTGTTACAGCTCATGAAATCGCTCGTCCTCAAGATCAGCGACCTCGGCAACGCCGAGATCGATATCCCCATCTTCTCGTGGCTCTACAAGAAGATCACAAAGGGACACGCGCTGACCCTGTTCGACGCCATCTCCCTCGTCGTGGCCATCCCCACGACCATCTTTGCCAAGCTCATCACCGGCAAGGCACCACCCAGGCTAGAAAACCTCGACGGGCCGCTGCTGAAACAGCTTGTGGAAGATGACGAGAGCCTGTCTGAGGATATTAAGGCCGATTTTGCCGTTTTCAAGACTGAGGTCGCTATCGGCCTCTCCTTAACAGTTGGGACATTCGCCGTCCTCAAACTTCTCTACAAGATGGCAACCCTGGGCCTGGATGATGTCTTGGATGAGCTCGAAGAGGGCCCATCAAGTCTGTTTGACATATTTGGTATATGCACAGACATGATCGGATGCATCGTTGCCATCCCAACGCAGTCTGACCTTCCAGGAGCTGCATACCGCAACTGGGTGAGCAGGACCATCTCCTCTAAGTTCTCGTAGGTCGGTACATAGCTAACTGTCGGTGTTCGAAAACAGATCAGCGGAATCGCCTTTACACGAGGGGCTTACCACACCCTAGCCTACTTTTCCAAGGACAAAAGCAAGATCGAAAAAGCCATCCTCGGTCTCGATCTGCTGACGGTGCTGGCCACCTTTGGCCTGTCTCTCGCCGTCGGAATCGCGGAACACGAAGCAGCGGCCACGTGGGACGACTACGAGGAGGACGACACCAACAGCGCCATAGTTACGGCCAGCCTCAACGCCCTTGCCGGCATCGGCTATTTTACCGCCTTCATGTTCAAGACCAACAACCCCGACATATCCGCTGGCGGTGCGGCGGTAATGATTGGCACCATGGGCGGTGCCACTGTGCTGGAGGGGATCATGTTCAAGCTGCAGTATGATGCTCTCAGGCGTCCGAGGTTGGTTTCTGGGCCTGGTATCTGAGCGCGTAGATAGGACTAGTGGTATCCCATGCTAGATTATTTATGTATTTTAACTCCGTATGTTCTATAGGCTTCAAGACCTAATCATCTGGCATTTATATAAATTTACCTAGTATATTTCTAACTCCCCTTACCAAACCTGAAATCTGAGGGTGAATAGCCAGGATAGTGATATCCGATAGCTTCAGCAAACCCTGCAAGGGGGGCTGGGACGTCATGGGCACCGATAATCCTATGTATCAGTTAGTTTGATGCGTCATAGATCTCATAGTAAACTGCTCTTACGTCGCGTTGAGCGCTACCTGATCACTTGCGAGTCTGTGGACCAGCTCAAAGGCGCCTGCGTGATCACCAGTCGCAAGGGTTGCGAGATTCCCATGGTCGGCGTCGAAGACGAGGGTAGTGCTGTTCCTGCTTGGGCTTGCTGGTCTGATGAATGCGTAGCTATGGTCGGAGGAATGAATCGACCCTTCCATGTGTACAATGTTGAGCTCAAATTTCGCACTCTTTAGAACCAAGGGCGCATCGGTCCTTTACGATCCAACATTAGTTTCGCTGCTCATCTCCCGAAGCTGAAGCGTAATCTTACGTGTAGGCAATGAAATGACTTGCTGAGATGTTGGAGTAATGCTCTTGTGCTTGTTCAAGAGCAATGACTTGTGCTCCGGCAGCTACGTAGTCTGCAGTGCCCATCGAATGATCATGATGATGGTGGGAAGGCTGCATGAGGTCAGTCAATGTTCGGGCCAGTTGAGATGCTACTTCTGCCAGCAAGATGCATTAGAACAAAACATACCCAAACATGTGTCACTGCCTTTCCCAGTGTCTGGATCGCCCACTGCATAATGAGGTGACTCTGATGCGGAGGAGCATCAAGCACAACAACAGAATCATCCAGCTCCAAAACCATCTGTCTGTAAAGCGGTGCATCCTCGACTACCACAATCCACACGCCTGGCAAATCCGGATACGGGTTGCTGGCTGAAATGTTGGACAAACTGCCGCCGTAGGGCCCATTCCACAGGTAGCTCTGATAAAACCCACCAATCTCGGCAAAGTCGTATGAACTGTCACGGGTTGGAATGTTCGCTTCTGCACGGCTTCCAGGCGCATTAAATAAGGTCGGCTCCAAGTTTGTGTTGACAAGCACTTCGTCAGCGACGTAGTCTGTGAGCAGTAGGTCTCCGTTATAGTATATCTTGAAGCGGCGTGGGAGCATTATGCCATCGACTAAGGCGTAATCTTGAAGCAGAAGGTCGTTTGTTGACCGACCAAAGATCTTGTGGTTCTCGTAAGAGCGGATGATATAAGGAAGCGACGTTTTGGGATCGAGAATGACGGCGAGGTCGAGAGTTGCGTCGTAAACTATAAAGGTCATAAGCGTTGGCGGAGATTGCTCTTTGCTAGATAGCGATAAGAGAGAAGAACAAAAAGAACTTACCAGCGGGAAACTTTTGACCACTCACGATCTCCTCCTCTCGCGATGTGTAGTTATTGTTTGAGAAGATCTGGCAGAGGTTAGGGTTCTTCCACTATTTTTACAAAAGTATGGCAGAGTGAATGCGTACAGTATAGAGTAGAAGAGGCGACCACCTATACGCTTCATTGATGAGAAATGAAGCTAGGAGTCCTGGACGGAGGTTAGTTATCAGTCTCTGATAATAGATGTCAGCTGGAGCATCACCAACCATCGGCGTAACCTGAAGGGGGCGCTGTAGGAGCAAAGAGTACACTACTCCCTTCAACAGTCGCGGCGAATCCCTTTCCACCTCCTTGGACGACAATGGAGTACTCAATAGGATCCAGACGAGGCCTAGCAAAATAATAAAAGGCTTCCCATGCGGTCAGCGCGGTCATGGTCATTCACATATCTGGGCAGCCACGTACCACTCAGCTCGTGAGATCTGTCAATCCGCTGCTTGATGTCTTCTCCTTCAAAAGAAAAGGAGATATTCTGACTACCAGCATTTGCGACGAAAGTATCGATGCCAGTCAGAGAGTATGTTTCAGGCAGTGATCTTGTTCGGTAAGTTCTAGTGATAGTGAGCTCCTCTTCGAATGTCCTCGTCCGGTCTAGAATGCTCACCGTCCCCCAATGTAAACAACCGTCTGGATCGAGGAGAGATTCTTCAGCCCACCCAGGGCAGCAATACCTCTGGCGATTGTATCGTTGGCGAGGGGAGCCGGGCGACTCGAGGGAGTTCCAAGAGCACCGTGGGCCAACGCGGCCAGTGCTAGCGGTATCGCTTTGAACAACATCATGACAAGAAGCTGTAGAGCGGTAAAGAAAGGGTGAGAGATTCTGATTCTTCTATTGACTTCTTGTCTGTAGGCTTATGTAGATAATAACACAAACATCGGGATCTCGTCCCTCTTATAATGCCCTACTTGGAGTCGTACTAGATCCCCTCGGAGGCCTGCTTATTCAACTATTTGGCAGCCGGCGACTCCGGCTTTTAACCAGGGTGACTTTATATCATGAATGCCATTTAATAATACGCCGCGCGAGCTGTGGATTCAGGTCATTTCCCGTCGAGTATCGCTGGGGTGTGTACCCAAGATGATGCATGTCTAGGATCCAACTAGTCACTGATATTGTCTACAAGGAATGGCCGAATGCCTCGGTGTTCGTTCCTTGCCTACAGGAATTCCTACCCACATTTTGCCACTGTTTAGCATGTTACGTATCAACAATATCGGTATCCCACTTCCAGGCCAAAGAGTTATGAACAATCGATCGTAAACGCCGAAAAGCTTAATCGTGCCGCGCGCGTGCTTACGCATTTACTTGATAGAAATGGCGCATTAACGTTAACGATACAGGATTCGTTGACTTTTGCCTCGTCACCAGGCGTTCCAAGGCTTTTTGTCAGCAACATACGGAGTAGTGTCGAAAACATGGATTTTTAGAACTGCTAGGCCTCCGCGCGTGATAAAGCTTAGAGCCGAAGATGCTGATGCTATTGACAACACCACCAAAATTGGACATCATCTTCTGACTAACAGTTCCGATGGGACTGTGGGAGGTAATGTGCATTGAGAAGGCCGAAGGTGCTGACGAAGGTGCTGACAGCTCGGCGGACCTCAATGTCTGTTTTGACACTGGAGCGAGGCAAATTGAGCCGCTGACGAGAACGGTCCTACTTCTGCTTCATGTCTGCAATGAGGAGTATGAACTACTAGCCAATCGTACCAACACACATACATAGTCGAGCTGTTTCTGGACTTGGTCCGCAGAGGCCAGAAGCTTAAAATCAAGGTTCTTTCAGCCATGAACAGGCTGTCCTGTCTTTCCCACACATAGCCGCCCTCTTTCATCACCCTTTCCAGCCTGTCTCATACCTGTCCAAGCCATCCCTCCTTCCTCGGCTTTAATCAGATAACAACCAAACCTCATAATGACCCCTGAGGTTACGAACGTTGCCATTGCAGGAGTTAGTAGATCCCCAACTCGAGCTAACTTGTCCATCGCTGACTTGACTATCATAGGCCACCAGTACTACCGGTGGGCCGATCCTGGACGCTCTCATCGCCTCGAACCTTTTCAAAGTGACTATCTTGACCCGCAAAGGCTCTGGGCGCATCTTTCCAACGGGGGTTGCTGTCAAGCACGTCGATTACTCGTCGGTGCCCGAACTGACGGAAGCCCTCAGGGGCCAAGATGCGCTTGTCAATTCCACCAACATAGTCGAGCCCATTCCCCATATCAATCTCGTCGATGCAGCTGCCGCGGCTGGCGTCTACCGCTACCTTCCCTCCGAGTTTGGGCTCAACAACAACAAGCCAGAGATTGGTAACCTGCCCGTTTTCAAGGCTGCTTCGGAAGGACTGGAGCACCTGCGAGAGAAGTGCGCTACTTCCGGAGGTGCCATGACGTACACAGACATACACAACGGCGGCCTTCTTGACTGGGGCTTCGAGACGGGATTCACGGGCATCCAGCTGGACGAGCGAGTCATGACATTGTACGACGACGGCTCCAACGAGATTGCCTATACGACACGCGAATGGCTCGGCAAGGCAGTCGTCCGTGTTCTCATGTACCCGAAAGAGACGGCCAACCGACCGATATACATAGCCAACACATACGCGAGCCAGAGCAAGCTCCTTGCCTTGGCACAGGAAGTGGTGGGTGACGACGGCTGGACAGTCAAGTATCGCAACACGGATGAGATGTTCGCGCAGTCCATGGCGAAGCTCGAAGCAGGCGACATTGAAATGGAAAGCCTGTTAGACTTTATCCACGTTGCGGATAATAATCCCAAGTACGAGACAAGATGGGAGAAGGATGATAATGAGTTGCTCGGTATCCCAAGATTCTCTGATGAGGATATCAAGGCTGTAATAAGGCGTCTTGTAGCGTGATTTGGCGTTGGATATCGGATTGATGGATCCTCTCCAATGCCGGGCTTGTACCTAAGTCACGATCTAGAATATTCATCAAATCTGTGTTACAATATTCGCCAAGCTCGCTGTAAACAGCCTCTTTAGTCACGGGCATTAACAACAGACGCTTGCTCGTCGTCGGGGGCAGCTGAGCCACCCGGCCCAACCCCGAGAAGAGCTCCGGGCGTTCATCCGACTAGGTGCCGGAGCCCCGGCACGAGCTGCGCGCGGTCCGGGCCCACATCTCCGAGAAACTCGGGATAGACCTACGCAAGATGCCACAGGTACTCAAAGTCAAGACAAGATAGACCGTACTGATTACCGAAGAAAATTCACGGCGTATTTCGGCGGATGACGATAGAGTAGAGAGAACATGTGCGAGCAACAGGCGTAGAGATGTGCCGGAAGCACAACTCAGGGTCGCGGATCACGGCCTCGCGCCACGACAGCCTCCAGTTGATCCAATTTCCTGAGATTCTCAGTATATTATGATCTGCCTACTCCACTAGAGTAACTAGTGGACTCAGTGGAGTGACTTTCAACTTTCACGACGCCAATTCCGCGGCCTCAAGACTGGAACTAACCATGCTGGCAAGCCTGACCAAACTAACGGGCAATGTTTGTGGACTCAATGCTCCCTACTGTTGGAAAATGGAGGGAGATAGCAACAAGAAGCCCTCAACTCGTGGTCTGGCGGGTCTGATCAGTCCCAGCTGCGCGGCGTGCTTTGTTAGATTCTCAACTGGTGATGCCTGTACGATCGCCGAGGCGCGGCACGCTCGCATATGCGGCTGCATCTCGGGGTCCCATGGTGGCCTCCCATGAGTAGATAACGGGAGGGATTAATCCATCAGTAGTCCAGGCGAAATGATCACACAGTATGCTGACTTACGGGGTCCCAGATCCCCCTGCTTTCAAATCCCTCCAATTTCTGGAGAAAGGCAACGAGGTTTTGACAATCAAACTGTTCCATCCACAGGCTGGGGGGTTTGAAACCCCCCAAGTCATCGCAATGATCCCCCTAACTGTATTGAGACTGGATCTATTACAGTCCGCCAATGCCCCTGACCTATGCCTGAACCACGCAATATCCGAGTAGTCTAGGCACCAGCTTTTGACCCTCTAACTCCGCCTTACTGCGCCTCAATCAAATATCATGCCCGTGGGACAGAGGGGCACCATTGTTTCCACCCAGAGTTTCACCAGACTCAATCTGATGGGGCTAATGCTGGGAATACGAACGGTAAATCCAAGCAATGAAACAGCCCCAGCGCAGTGTGAAATCGAATTTGCATGGAGTCTAGGATACCGCGAGGTAGCCGACATAAGAGCTTCAAGTCTTCCTCTACGAGACTTCTGCATCGTCCATTCTTGGGGTCAAATCTGATCCTTTGCTTTGGGAACTTTCTTAGATCACCTGTTCAAGAAGCCCTTTTCCTTTGGATAAATATTTCAATCATGCTTCTTTCTATCCAAAAACTCGCCCTGCTGGCTGCGTTCGCGGTAGCCGTGCTAGCCTGCCCGTCCACTGCTGAGGAACAACCAGCCGCAAAATGCTCCCAGCCGCGCCTCAGAAAAGAATGGTAAGCAAATCAGGATTTTGTACAAGACTTTACAGCCTACTTACACCCTTCTTGGCGCACTCTGAGCTCCTCTGAGCAAACGGCCTACATCGACGCTATACAATGCCTTAAGAATGCCCCCTCCAAGGGTACAAGCGTCTTCGATACCCTCCAGAGTCGCTATGATGACTTTGTAGCCTTGCACATAAATGCCACTCGAGGTCTGTCCTTGAAATGTTTGCGCTGCTTGATGATTGGCTGACGAACCACTGCAGGAGGTCAGAATGCACCTTCACTGATCGATCAACCTCCAAGTGAGTATCAGCTCTACGCCTGTCATGGCCCCTTTATGCTCCCAAAGCTAAGCCATGGATCTACTAGACAACGGTACTCAGCCTCAGGTTACAATCTACGGTGTCCATGGCGTCGGGGTCTTCCTCCCATGGCACCGCTATGTCATCTGGACCTTCGAGTCTGTCCTGCGTACCGAGTGCAATTACACCGGCGCACAGCCTTACTGGGACTGGACCCTCGATAACCCTGTATCCAACGGATCACTGTTCGAATCCCCTGTCTTGCAATCATTTGGCGGCGATGGATCGGCAACGAATAGCTGTGTGAAAGACGGGCCCTTCACCGGCGACACCTTTTTAAACATTGGGCCGTTGGAATCTTTGGCTAAAAACCCGCGCTGCTTGACCAGGGCGATCAGTGAGGATCTTTTCAACACAAGCTCCAGCTGGGACGATATTTACCCACCCACGATGAGTAGAAGGAGCTTCGTCCAGCTTCAGGCCTTCATCGACGGACTCGACTTTATTCCGGATGAGGATAAAGCCGAGACGGGAGCACTTGTCAACCCCCATACTCTGGGCCACTCAGTCATTGGTGGAGATGTACGTCCCAACCCGTTGCCTTGAAACCTCGATTGAAAGGAAAAGAGTCGCTAACACATCCGGACAGATAATGGATCTGTACTCATCTCCAAACGATCCCATCTTCTGGGTGCATCATGCCCAACTCGACTACCTGTGGTCACTGTGGCAAAAGGCGGACAAGGCGCGTCTCGCTGATGTGGGCGGCGCCAGGACGCTCAAAGGCTTTGGTCCCAGTGGCGACGACGTTGAGCCCACTACCCTCGATACTCCTCTCTGGATGGGCTTCGTCAATGACGACGTACCGGTAAAGGCAGTCATGGATACTACTAATAGTGATGGCGAGGGCGTTCTTTGCTATGAGTACGAGGACTCTCCTTCTCTGGCTGGAAAGGAGGGGTTCTAATCACGATTAGAACCTGGTACCTTTTACTGTTCTCGCGCTTGGTATTCTAATCAGGTCATTTCATATACATTTCTGGATTGCATTTACTTTCTTTGTCTCTTTAGACTGTTCTTTCAAGTAGATTGACAAATATTTCATCAAACGTGCACACAAGGGTTGCAATGGGGTTCAAATATTTTAATCGCTACTCTAGTAAACGCTACCGCAATGCACGACGAGGAGCTCAGCCGGTACCCACAGTCGCTTAGTATGTCAGAACCTACGCCTTTCTCTTCTTATATACACTCTTTGCCTTGCCATCCAAAACCTCTTGGAAGTACTTTTCCAAGGTGTTCCCCTTGAAGTCTGGGTACAGCTCCTTGGCGTCCATATACCCTAGGTATCGAGCGTATTCTGGATTGTTGTCGCCACGGATCCCACAAGAGCGGAGGTATTGTAGGATCCAGAGCTTGTTGATATCTATGGGATCGTCGGAGCCTTCGATACGTGCCAGGCCAGCCTCGATATCATCAGCGGATATCTGGGACGAATGAATTTGGTTAGCCATGCCTAAACCGAAGGGGAGAAATGGCAACGTACGTAACTTCTGTCAATCTTCTCTCCACTCAACTTCTCCAGCAACTCGTAGATTTGGTTTGTGGTTGCGACCTCGTCATACGCAAAAACCATCTTGTTCAATGTTCTCGGGTCGCTGATAATTCGTGCTACGTATTGGCCGACGTCTCTGATATCAGTAAACGCTGAAGGGACATTGCCGTCCCCGGCAGCCGTATTTTCGGGCACGACGATGGCGTAGTCCGTCTTGCCGGATGGGAGACGTGGGACCGCCAATTGAAACCACCAACCCACGTCAATAATGGTGTAGGGAAGGTAGAGCTTCTTGACGTGATTGAAGATGTCCTCTTTCTGCATTGGAACGTCAGTACTCCATTCCGGCAAATTGGGCAAAGACGGGGGACAGACGTCATCGCGAAGCTTCATCACCCCTGGGGGGGCGATAGTTGCGAAGGCACAAGGGACGAAGCGTTTGACTCCAGCTACTTTAGCAGCATTGGCAAGAGGAATCTGGGCTCCAAATGCAGCCGGCTCGAGGGCCGAGATGACCACATCCTGGCCAGACAGAGACTTGACCAGGGCATCCTCTGGGCCATCAAGCTCGCATGCCACCAACTTGACTCCACACTTCTCGAGTTCGAGGTTCTCAGGCTTGGTGAGAGATGCCGGACGTGTGAGAGCCGTGATGTCCTAGGCCATGGTTAGTGCTATACAGCAACCAGGCAAATATTCACAGTGATTAGTCTGGTGAATTCTTACAAACTTGGGC
Organism: Ascodesmis sphaerospora; assembly: GCA_027569015.1. Lineage (NCBI taxonomy): Eukaryota > Fungi > Ascomycota > Pezizomycetes > Pezizales > Ascodesmidaceae > Ascodesmis > Ascodesmis sphaerospora. The sequence goes on from JAPPUR010000005.1 coordinate 2,202,233, forward strand.
GTGGATGACTCTAGGAGAGCTTTGACGATAGAGCCTCCTGTCTCGCCGGATGCACCAACGATGGCTACCTTCATGATGAATGACTGCTTTGAATGGAATGGATGTTGAGCTCACTACCTACGCCCGCAGTAGGTTGTCAACCCCCATCCATTTATTTCCCTCGTGACAAGACAAACCTGAGGGAAAGAAAGCAATTAGATCACTGGACCAGCTGACCAACCATCGGCGGCTTTGTCTCGACATGTTTCTCTCTCCCTCTTTTGCCTCTGGTGCTGAATTACAGTTTACACTCGGCCGCCGGCAGCTCCGCAGCCAATCAGTGCAAAGCCATATCTCACGACGTTACACTCTATGTAGATTAACCTTATTCTGTTGTCGGAACAAACGCCCGAGTATGGCCAATCAACTGTCTTACCGCCCGCTGCCCGGGCCTTGCCGCGCAACTCCATTTCTTTCTGCCGCGTCTGTCGGAGCTAAGCGACTGAATTAAGTCCGGGGGTTCTTGACCCTGGTGCCAGGAGCAAGGTAAGGTGCACCGATTGGCCTATGAGCGCACTGCCAGGGAGTCAGGAAACAAGGGGGTCCAGGACACCCCTGACTCAACCTATACCCTCCAACATCGACGCTCAGCTGGCAGAGCCGAGGATGGAACCCCAAGTTCAGCTCCGCCATGGTTACAAATCATCAAAAGATCTGTCTGCTATGATACTTGGGGCCGGATGTTTATCCCTGTTTAGTCAAGATTTCTTTCCAGTCAGGGGGTACCAGTAATAACGCTCACTAGTCTTCAACAACGACAAGCGTGTGTTGCAATGCGAGACCTGACCTACAATGAAGACTGCTGGATTCAGGCTTCAGGGGTGCGGGCTTCGTGGCATCTGCGTCCGAGCTATCCAGGGAATGAATAATTGACAGTTGTCGACTACGGATGCGCTCAAAGTGCGAACGCAATTGAGCTGATGAAAACGCCTGTCTCATCGCTACGAGACAGTGCGACTTGAAACGGCCGGTCCACGCAAATATGCATAGCCACGCCCTCCAAGTCGGGCCGAGACGTTCAAGTCTTTCACACGCTGATCCCAGCTTGATCGAAAGAGACTTGGTATTGATTGCAGTGAGTCATGGGACAGTGAGTTGATCGTCACGCATGACTCAAGGGTGAATCGGTGGCCTGCTCAGCCTTCCAAACAAACCTCATGATCTCCCTGCCGAACTAAGAGCCCTGGCCCAGCTAGTGGGACATGGATGAAGCCCTTGCGACTATGAGCCCGCATCCGTGCGTCAATGAACATTCCCATGTGAAAGCAACTAAGCAAGGGTAGCCAAGGATCCACAGTCCACGAGGAATGAAACAGAGGACATGGAAGCCAAGATCGGTCTTAACATTCGGTGTTCAGTCGACCCATCCTGGCACAATGATTGTTTACCTAGAAGGGTAAATGGTCTCCCTTTCCCCTGCCCCCTCCTGCTAGGGCAATCTATTCTCGTTACGTGCTAGATAGTGCGCTAACCATGAACACTTCAGAGTGGAACAGCGATTCTTTACCCCATCCTTGGCGGTTGAACCCTACGCCAGGTAATCACGAACAAAGGAGGGGCGTCACCCTATTGACTCCTTCTGTCCACCCTCGGAACAGCTTTGATTTGACCATGGTAAACCACTTGAGGCTGACTACCAAGCAATCATGTTATTAACCACTCGCTCAGAGCATTTGAAACTGGGATACCATCTCTAGATCAATCATGATATGTTCTCGGCGCAGCCGATCAAACTTGCTCTATTTGACCTAATATACGATTTCTCAAGATAGCCCCGTCCAGCCCGCTGGCAGGCTCATCTTGGTTGCGGTACAAAACCCGGTCTAATCAGGGGGGCAAACCGAACAGAGCTCGGATGAAAACCCTAACCCTTTTTAGCCATAAAAAACCCGCGAGACCTCGCTGTGACCAAATCCGCTGGATACCATCTCTCAACAAGGCAGCCCGCCCCTTATGTCGGTGACTAGCCGTGGTGTTGCTTACGAGTCGAGCCGGCATCCACCCATGGCCTGAGGCGACCCGGGGTTGCTTGCTTAGTAACGATAGTAGAGAGGCCCGCTCAAGGTGGACATGTACTCCTTAACAGTCACATCGGCCGCCAAGCCGAGCATTGGCATGATGTCTCGCAGAGAAGCCGGCGGGGGTGTCGTGCCATCGAACTGATACTGTGTCTTGATACCGCTGTAGTCCAAGACCCTGTTCTCCTGATCCTCAGCTTGCCATAGAGCCCACAGTCGATCGATTTGGCCGTGATGGAGGAAGAAGATGGGATCTAATGACAATTTAGCGGTGCTTTCATCAGCTTCAACAAAGAAGCTCACCGTTTGGTGAGGTGGAAGGCGTCATGTCTCCTCCGATGGCGCTGTGCAGAGCTCCATGGGGACCGCCTTCGAGATCTATGCGATAGTCATTATAGTTCGTGATTTGCTGGATCTTCTTCACGGCTTCTGGAGTGTAGAACAGGGCCAGCATGTCGCCGGGTTCTTCGGAGCCATCGTTCCACTCTCGCTCTAAGCAGTGCTCCTTGGTCTCTAGCTGAGAGTAGTGAACTCTCCAGTTTTTGAATGGGCCATCCTGGATGCACTTGGGAGTTTTGGTACCATTGGGGCCAGAGCTGACGCCATTACCACCAAAGCCCGACTTTGCATCCCAAATAGAAGAGCCAGGGACGTCACTGGTGTCAAGAGACCAATCCCAGTAGCTAAAGGGTTGCAGTTCGTCAGCGTTCTGAGAGTAGACGGATCTGCCGGAAGACCTACGTTGCCGCGCCTTCATATCCGCACTCTTGTAAGGCTTGCTCGTAAACGTGGACAAAGTAGCGATGCCAGGGGAGGAACGAGGCGACAAAATGGACTATATCCCATCAGCCTCCGATGGGAATGCACAAGCTTGGGTTCAAGTAGTTGCCTGACTCACTCTCAGTGTCTAGACGAGCATGAACGTATGGGAAGTCATCGTAGAGAGGCGTCTTCAATCCCAAGCGCGAAGGCTTCGACTTGAGACACTTGACAGCGTCCAAATAGTTTTGGCGTGCGGCTTCGGAAAGTTGACGCCATTCTTGGCGAACGACAGGATTCTGGCAGGTGACATTTTCAGCGAGACTGTGCACTGAGGCAGCGCCAACGAGAGCGAAAAAGAAACTAACGACGTGCATGACGGCTTCTGAAATTAAGGTTGTTCCGTCGGCTGTGGTTGATGGCTTCGACGCGGGTAATTCTGCCCGGGCACCATCGTCCATTTATTGATCTCGGAGTACACTGACTTTCTCAGAGCTCCCCTCGACATCAAGTTGCTTGACACACAGGGTCTTCCATAACTCGTATTGTCAGTGCCGTTCTCGTCAGATCTCATGCTCCATCCCCTAGTAATCTCCGTGCCGCTTTTTCTGGATCAAGGCTCGTACCCATAGCAGACATCTCCGCGGTAACTCTACGGATGGAGAAGAGTTGAAGATTAAGGGGCTCGTATTCGTCCACTTTCGAGGGGACAAGGGGAAGTATCAAATGCTGGTGTCTAGATGGTTTACCTCGAAGCTAGTTGAAGCAGTCTCCCTCCCCTATCGCCATTCTCCTCGGTTCGGGATGGCGCTTCGTTCCCAAGATTGGGGAGGTTCCCACTCACGGTCTTCCGACTCAATTATCCCATCAAGAGCTAGGCTTCAACTTTAATAAAGAAAACATTGAATGTGACGCTCACGAAGTTTAGAAGACTACGAGCCGTGGCCACGATATTCCGGGGCAAGATCCGGACCGAGGTGTGTCTCATCCCTCCACCGAACAGACAGGCAAGGGTATAGAGGCAAGGTACTAAGGTGGGTCAGTAGGTAGCTTCGGGCTTCTAACGGGGTCGAGCTCTTGGATCAGAATCGTAAATAGCCATCATGCAGTCAAGTCTAGGGTGGAAGTTTTCGAGAGGCCGGGAACGAATACGCCGACCTGCTACGTACAGGCCAGTAACATGGATATCCCCACGAGATGAAGAGGCCCTCCGCGTTTCCGTAACATGTCTAATCCGGCTTTCCGCTAAAGAGAGTTTTGAGCTTGAGTTCTCACTAGCGTCAGCTTCCAGGGACCACGGGTCCTTCAACCCCTGACCCTGTCACCTTGACAAGACTTGGGAGGAAACTGGTTACCTTGGGAAAGTATTCACTTACCATGACATCTAGATATCCCACATCATCCCGATTTATCAGCGACGGACGGGAAAGCAATCAACTCCGTTGTTGCTTGCCTACCTGAAATAAAAATTATCCTAGGGATCATCGGATTTAACTGTTTGACTCGTCCGATGGCTGATAAATCAACCATTTCATTGCTTTGAGGAGGCCTCGAGGTCTCCAGAGTTAAAAACATCAACCGACTGCTCGATCGTCTTAGTGTAGCTCCCACTTTACACACACAACAAGAACGGCAGCGATAAAAAAACAACATCAACTGTACAATATGAGATTTTCATCTTCAATGGCCACGTTGGCCACCTTTTGCCAATTGGCAGCTGCCATTCCATCGCGTGGTAATTCGTCTGACTACGAATACATTGTAGTCGGCTCGGGTGCCGGTGGTGGGACTGTTGCGTAAGTAACCTCGTGCGGCCTGGACCTGAGAACGTTGCCTGGTTGCTCAAGTAACTAATCCATCTGGGGACACAGAGCGACGCTCGCCCGAAAGGGACATTCCGTGTTTCTCATCGAGGCCGGAGGCGACCACGGAGACGAATTGATCCAAGAGATTCCGAACCGGTGAGTTTGGCACCTCCAACACCTCGACTCTTCTTTTCCCCTAGATTGGACTTTGAGTAACTGACTACAATTGAATACGCATTCAATAGAGCAAGTGCCGCCATTGAGAATAGCGAGATGGCTTGGCATTTTTACATCAACAATTATCGAAACCAGACACAGGGTCGGAGAGACTCCAAGTACACCTATCGTCTCTCTGACGGGACATTGTACTATGGACTCGACCCACCGGCTGGTGCAGAACCGTATGTTGAACAGTGTTGAACACGGGTTATAACTGACGCAACTTGCTAACGAGCCATTGTGTCCTTAGCCTTGGTACTCTCTACCCCCGGGGAGCGACGGTGGGCGGGAGCACTCAGATAAATGCAATGAACTGGGCCGCGGCTTCAGACAAAGATGTAAGTCCAGTCAATTTATTCAGTAGGTACAAGAGCTGACTTATTAGTGGGACTTGATTGCCGAGTACACCGGGGACGATTCCTGGAATGCAGAGGCAATGAAGCCCTACTTTGTGGCCTTGGAGAACCGCACTTACCGCGACGAAGGCACACCAGGACTTGGCTTTGATGGGTTCATTTCGGTATGATTCAAGGTTTCTGCTATTCCGCTGAGAGTCTGACCAAGTACCTCGAGACCAACCGAAACAATGTGTCGTACATCACGAGCCGACCTGATCTGGCCGCATTCATGTCAAACGCCATACGCCATACCGAAGGGGTGAACGTCTCCGATATCGACCACTTGACAGGGCTTCTGCAGAGAGATGTGAACGACCCGATCTACAGCTACACGCCTGGTGCGTATCAACTAAGCGTTGCTGAGACGGAGAACCGACGACGATCTGGAGCCCGGAACTACATCGTCGACACGATAGAAGCCGGATATCCCCTCACACTCAGCACGCACTCGCTCGCCTCCCAGATCCTATTCGACCGCTCTAGCAGCGTACCCAAGGCTGTTGGAGTCGAGTATATGGTTGGAGAAGGTTTGTATGGCGCCGATCCCCGATATAATGTCTCCCAAACAGGCCAGGTGAAGACCGTGAGGGCCTCGAGAGAGGTGATTGTTTCCGGAGGTGTGTTCAACACACCGCAGCTCCTCAAGCTAAGTGGCATCGGGCCACGCGAGGAGTTGGAAAGCTTTGGAATTGACGTCATTGTCGACTCTCCCTCCGTGGTACGTTGCATATTTAGCCACTTCATGGGCACCAGTTTTTTTTTTTATTTCTTTCTTCGTTTCTTTTTTCAGGCGCTCGTGATGTAACATCACCAAACATTGAAACACCGGTCTTCGTACTAACACGCCAAACAGGGGAAATATCTCCAGGATCATACCGAGGCAGTCGTTGTCGTTAACGCCACTGAACCCTGGTCGAATGACCCAAACGTGAACTGCACCTATCAATTCGACTCTACAGACCCCTGCTTCGCCGAATGGCAGAACTCGGGAACCGGTCCATACGGCGAAGGTGCCGCCCCCCTTTCGATCAGACACCGTTCCAGCCAGAGTGAGGACGAGGAAATCGATCTTTGGATATATGGATTCACTGGTGCGATTGTCCGCGGCTGGTACCCTGGTTTCTCTCGGGCCTCGCCCGCTCCGTACTCCCTGTCCTTTGCCATCATCAAGACACAGACACCTGGTGATGAAGCCTCGGGCACTGTCACCCTTCGATCGGTGAACCCACGCGATACGCCTGACATTGTGGTCGATTGGCTCCGGGGTGAACACGGAGAGCGCGACTTGGAAATACTGACAGAGGGTGCTCAACTGTTGTACAGCATAATGGAGGATTCCCCATCTCCCCCGTCTCCCTTCTCCCGGGTCCAGCCAGGCGAAGGAGTTGATGTCGCCCAGAATTTGAAGGATGAGGCCTTCGGCCATCACGGCGGCTGTACCTGTCACATGGGTCCAAGCAATTCGCTTGACCATTGCGTCGACTCCAAGCTTCGCGTTAATGGTGTACAAGGCCTACGTATCGTGGATATGTCGGCTTTCCCGCGAGTCCCAGGGGCTTTCCCACAGCAGTCTACCTATGTGCTGGCTCTGAAGGCTGCCGACATGATCTCTCAGGGCGCTGTTTAAAGCCGCCGGATGCTTTGAGGAACACGGCACATGCTCCTATCTTGCGAAAGAGTTTTCTAGTACCTAGACAAATTTAAACAATAAAGGATGAACTGTTATCGCAACTTACACTAGTTCTGTCTCATGATAATAGCTCATCTTATCCTCATCTGTTAGTAACATCCGTCAAGACAACGAAGCTGTGCGACTACCCTTGTCCCTCACAAGTCGACATTCATTCTTGGGAGCTGTGCCGGTCATGTCAAGGGCAAGGATCACAACCATCGTGAATAGCTTCACGGTCATTCTAGACGCCACGTCACCATTTGCGTCAGGTAACAGCCTTTCGTCTATGAGATCGACAGACTGGACACGGGTATAAGAGACTGGCCCTCGTCGCTCAAGTAAAAAGAATGTTGTCTTATTTGATCTCATGGACCATCAGCACCTGCGAATGAATAGCCCTCCAAATTAATTACATCTTGTCCTGTCAGCCCCATGAGGTCTTGGCTTCCCGATATCCAGCTGGCCAAATCGGCAGCTTGGAAATCATCAAGCGCAGGAAGATCAGTCCCTCCAATATCAGCTACACCCTCGCGGTCCATCGAAACCAATCCCAGCTGATCCAGATATGCATCGAACCTTTCCCCGAGGGCCTTGAACTGATTCTCCTGCTTCTGTGTCTTGATATCAACGTAGAGCCTTGTTATTCTACACAAGACCTCACACAGTCGCCATACCTTCTGGATCGTCTCAGAAGACTTTGCGCAGCCTTCCAACGATGCACCGACGGCGTGGAGAAGCCGGAGGTCCTCGACCGACAGGGTTTCAATGACGTAGCTGAAAAGGACGAAAATAGAGGTAAAGTGGGTGAGTGCCAAGTTCCTAGAAAGAAGGTTAGCCACGGGGGATAACATATCCATACCAGTGGTGTTGGATATACCAATGAATGTATATTGACCTGGCTGAGATGTCGCTGTTGATGGTTGCCATGCACTCCAGATGCCGCTGCATGGCGCTTCTCGCTGCCTCCACACACTCGTCGCAGAACCGGCTCCTTGATCCCAAAGGCGGAGGGATGGCCCGGTAAATGAGTGTCATGGTCGACAAGAGCTGGACCTCGTCTCCCTTGGTGTACATTGGTATCAGAGATGATGCTGCTGTCCCCTCAAGCGACCTAGCCATCACTGCTCGATAGTGGACAGCCTCCAGCTCCAGCCGACGACACTCGGCCCCCAGTACACGAGCGCGCTCAGCCAATTGGGACCGTGGCAGTGCAAGGGCAGCTGGGCTGTATCTGCTAGCCACCATTAGCTACAGGTCGTCTTGTCGCAGGCCAGCTAGAACGGACAATTTCTCGTAGACCTGGCCTTGTACTTCTGCCATCTTCAGCCACATCAGAGCCACACCAGACATCTCAAGACCCATCGCTCCCTCAAAGTTAAAGGCTCGAGGGATGCCGATATCATAGTCTTGGATCATAGGGGCGCGATGAAGCCGTAGTGCGAGTGCCCTGTCATTTATGTATACCTGCCAGAACACGGCCGATTTGAGCTTCACGGCCGAGGTTTCGGAGGCCGACTGTTGGTGGCGGTGGAAACCTGCTATCTGGCAAATGTTGGCAGCCGCGGAGTTTAGAAACCAGGCGACTGTTGGCCTCGACATGTGAACAGCATACAGAGTCTATTTCGGTCAGTAGGCTAGGGCCAGTTTGACAGTAGGGAAGTATCATGTTAGCTTACCCCTAGCAACAGAGCCTGAACAGTCTCAATCTTGGGAGACGCAAAGACAGACGCATTGGCAAGCGACGTCTCGAGGTTGACACGGCAGGTATTCACATGCGAGGCAAACTCTTCCTTGGTGGTCTTGGCTGAGGCGAGTATGTGCTGCTCCAGGAATAAATAGTACAGACCAGCGATAACAATTGTGTAGGTCGTGTGGGATACATCTTGGGCAGGAAAGTAAACTGTCCGGCAGAGTTCCATAAAGTCGCGAATGCCCACGTAGGAAGTGATGATGGTGAAAAGGCCCGGGGGAGAAGCTAGGCTTGGTTGTTAGCCTGGATATAAACATATGTAAGGGAGATATCGCATGATTCCAACATGCCTTGGGCATATTTGAGTAGGCCAACGACAACGTTCACAGGTGGCAGGGGTAGTTGCCCAAGCCCACCCGCAGGCAAGCGCTGCTGCAGGGGGAAGCGAGGTCTGCTGCGGACGGACTGGCGATTTTGTAGTTCCACGAGTAGTTTTAGGTTGAGCAACGCATCGTGTAATTCGGGATCTGCGTTGTCGATCGTGATGCTGCTGATGGCATGCTCAAGGTCCTCGCTAGCGCCGGTGGCATGGTCAACGATGGCAGAGTCGTGCCTGAACGTCGACTCATCGTCTTCAGAATCTTGGCCGTCGACCACTGACGCGGCAAAGGTGCCTGGAGCGCCAACGGCCAGATCGCCAGTAGCGAGGTGCTGCTGTGGAGGGGTGTACTGCAACGGGCTGCTGCTGCTGTGAGCGGAAGCGGATCGCTGGGAAATGTCACGGAGGATCCCTTCGATGCTCGACAGGCGTAGTCCGATCTGGTCGATTTTGATCTCACTATGAATGGCAGCTGTTAACAAAGGAGCTTTGATCCACCAAGGCACATGGCCAAGCAGGCATGGTGTATGCTTGGAGGGTGATGCGAGGTGGAAAGAGAAAAGCTGGCTAGCTTACTATTGCGTCGAGACAGCAACTCTCGGTCGAGGTTTTCTAGGTTGCCGGAGAAAGTCCCCTCGAATGCATGATCGGTCGGCGACGCGGCAGTTTGAACAAGGTGTTTCTTTATTGCATCGAATCTGCACAGACGGCTCAGTGTTGGTCGACGATTCTCATGTCCTCGACTTGTTGCTGATTCTTGAACTTGCTCTTGCGGGAAGCAAGACAGAGACCGGCTCACCTTGCGTGCACGACATGGATCACACTGCGGACGAGAAGGAAAGATGTCAGCACTTCTATTTCTTCAAAGGGAGGGAGAGATGGTGGGGAGCGGGGGTGGAGGGGGGATCAAGCAGGAGGGAGTGCTGGACAGCTCATCCAACGAGAGTCCCACGTAAAGTGTTGAGGTGTGATGCATGCCGGTTGTATGCTAACTTACAGCTTTCTGCCTCGAGTCGTTGGTGCCGATGGCTTCCCTGTCGGGTTCGTTCTTGGGGCTGATATCCTGTTGATCCATGAAGTTGCTGAGTCGCTACCAAGCGGTCGGGAGGGGTGAAAGGTGAAAGGTGGGGGACGAAGGTAGACAGGCAAACATGAAGCAGGGAGTAACGAATAAGAGTCTTTATAGTTTCCCGACGGGATGGTCCCAGTGCAGTAGGGCTGTCTGCGTCAACAAGCCTTGTACATAGCTAAATTAAGGGTGTTTATCCTTTTCCCCGTGCCTCGCGTCCTGGTTGCCTCGACTGTCTCGACCGGCTACGGGTTGCCGCTACCGAAGATGATTGCTTTTACGGAGCCTGTCCCGGTCTTAGTGCGAAGCTTATTTCTTTGAGAACCTCGTCCCGTGGATTCTGTGGTCGGGAACCAAAATTACATTGGGCTAACGGCCCCCTAGCGTGACAAAGGGTCCTCACATGTAACTGGGAGCCAAGAATGGGGAAAGAACTTGGTCTAAAGGTAACTTGAAACATGTCGTGAGGGCTCAGAGAAGAGCTTAACCCCTGAGCGGGTAAAGCCAGAGACGTTCAACTCATGGTCGACACTGGCTGTGGGATGAGCCCTCAGTCACCTCCTCTCCAACTGCCGCCCATTGGAATACGTTCATCTTGATAATTCCCTCCTTCACTCTAGTAATAGCATGATAGACACTTGCAGTAAGTGGTTACTGAGCACTACTGTTATCCTGAGTCACAAAATGATACTTCCCATCAGCTGGCGGCGAAGTTTGCTCTCTGTGTAGAAAGGCGGTCGAGGTTTAGACCCGTGATGAAAGGAGTTTGGTCTTGAACGCAAATCATGCCGGTCAAGATTACCAAGATGCAGGGTGCTACTACGCCGCCTCTTTGGGTCGAGACACGTTGGGCCGTGGCAACCCTTGATTGGAAATTCTTGAATTAGGCACAGTCCGTTGTGACGACGCTAGGTATTTCCTCGGTACATGTCTCCTACTACTCAAGAGAGAGAAACGTGGCAAGGAGATGGCTTCCTGCTCCCTAAGAAGCCCAGTGATAACGCGATGTGATGGTGTAAAGTCGGTAGAAACAAAGGTAATGGACCAGTTAAAAAAGTATCGTGGTAAAATTAAATACCTAGTGCCCTAGCTATCTCATGACCAACATCATACGCTGAAGCTGGGTTCTGCCCCGTGATAAGCTTGCCATCCACGACCACCTTCTTCCCAAGCGGACCATCATCAGCCTTGGAATACTTGCCGCCGCTTCTCTCGTTCAACAAGCCCTGTAGTGAAAAGCTCACATCCTTATCGAACCCAAACATCTCTTCGCCAACATCATCGAATCCCGTTACCCTACGCCCCTGTATGATGTATTCGCCGTCGGCCGCCTTTGCGTTCACCAAAGCCGCAGGACCGTGGCAGACGGCTGCGATGACTTTGTTCTCGGCGTGAAGCTGGCGGAGGATACGTAGCGAGTCGGGGTCTGAGACGAGGTCGAACATGGGGCCGTGGCCACCCGGATAGAAGACGGCGTCGAATTCGGAGGTGCGACCTACCACTTCGGAGAGCCTCCGCGTCTTCGTCCAGGTGGACGAGTGGTTCTCGAGGAAGTCCTTGGAGACGGGATCTTCCTTGGACATTTCGACCGAGGTCTGGTCAAGGGGCGCCTCTCCGCCCTTTGGGGAGGCGAAGACGAAGTCGACCTTGCCGTCGAGGATGTGGAAAGGGTGAGCAAGCTCGGACTGAGACAAAAAAGCACTTGTGAGTTGTGACCACATGGGAATGCATCACCATTCTCCAGCAAAGGGGGCTTCTTACCAAGTACCAGCCGATGGGCTTTCCGCTCGTCGGAACCTTGTCGACCGATGTGAGAACAACGAGAATTCTAGGCTTAGAGGCCACCATTGTGCTGAATCAGCCAGTAAATCTGGTGTGTCAAAGTAATTTGGTGGTTGAGAGACGAGAGAGGAGGAAGTTGGGTGCCTGGAGAGTGGCCAAGTTGATTCAAGGCAGGGAGTTGCCTCCCCTTTATTGTGATCGCCTGACTCAAGCGGAATGCCGGAATTCTTTTGTCGTAATCCATAGAGTAGGTGTTTCTGTACACCCTCCCCACCTCTAGCCGATGATTCGGATGACCTATGCCATCTTGTTTGGTAATCAACCCGCAACTCACTGCTCCGCCTCTTGACTTTCTTCTCTCCAAGTCATCCCCAATGGAGGTGTTCCGAGATCTCACCATGGAGAACACCCCACTAAGTCCCGTGGTACCCGCAACCGTAGGTATGTCTAAACCGCCCATTTGACGTCCTCTACCTTATTACCAATCGATTTACGCCGCTGCTTTCATTGTAAAACTTCCAAGTACCCTGTATATTGGGGTATGATACCTTGCGAACCTGCTCGCAACTGATGGATGTGCTGATACATCACGCGTACATTCCAAGCTGATAATGCCCGAGTGGGATGGGCCGGCTATTCCATCACCTTCTTCATCGTGAAGGACGAGGTTTAATCCAGCACGTCCGGTGAGCTTAAATCCGATCGTACAAGGGGAAGACAGCCGCGCGGTAAGGCCGTCGGCGGATGCCAAGACACCGAGCGTCTCCGCAAGGGACCGTGCTCTTTTAGCTAGTGTTTGGCAGACGACAGGGGTAGGCCGCCTCCACAACACTACGCCGGGGCCTCGACTGAAGTCTCCATAGTGTAGTTAGATATGGCGTCAAATGTTTGCTTGCAGGACACTTGGTGGTTGGTCGTCCGGTACGCGTATGGGCCGATATCTCCGGATTACCAATCTATTCTGGCCATGGCCGCTCTCAACTCGTCAAGGGAGAGCTTGGCTCTCTGTAGTAAAACTCAACCACGATGGGATATTAGTATAAATGAATGAACAGAAATCACCAGATAGCTTGCAATTCGATCATTGTCTTTGAACACACAGCGACTCTCTATACAGTAGGAGCTCAGCACAACTTAAGCCAACCACTGAGACGGACTCCATCTGCAGGAAGTAGTCACTCACTTCTCGCCCCTCTCCATCGCACCCCATCATGCCTGAGCTTGCCGGACGCCAAGTAGGCCCCCGAGGCTACGGCTTAATGAACCTTACCTGGCGAAAAGATCCCATCGCCCACGACCAAGCCTTCAAGGCCTTGAGAGCTGCCATCGAAGGAAACATGACCTTTTGGAATGGAGGCGAATTCTATGGCACCCCTGAGAACAATAGCGTGACCCTTCTGGCGGCGTACTTTAACAAGTACCCTGAGGACGCCAGCAAGGTTGTCATAAGCATCAAGGCCGGCCTTGGTCCCGATTTGCTGCCGGATGGCTCGCCTGAGCGTATTCGCTCCTCTCTCGACACTATCCTCGCCCAACTTGGTGGCAAAAAGAAACTGGATATTTTTGAGTGCGCCCGCCGTGATCCAAGGGTGCCCCTCGAGAAGACCCTTGGCGTCATCGAGAAGGAGTACGTCCAGCCTGGGAAACTCGGCGGCATCTGCCTCTCCGAGGTCTCGGCCGCCACCATCCACGAAGCCGTCAAGATTACAAAGATTGTCGGTGTCGAGGTTGAACTAAGCCTTTTCTCTACCGACGTCCTCCACAATGGTGTTGCCGCGGCATGTGCCACATATGGAATACCCCTGATTGCCTACTCCCCCCTTGGTAGGGGCCTGCTCACAGGCCAGATCAAGAGTATTGATGATATCCCCGAATCTGACGGGCGCCGCCACCTACCCCGCTTCCAGCCGGGGAACTTTGAGATCAATCTCCAGTTGGTCAAGCAGGTTGAGGACATGGCCGCGAAGCGGAACTGCACGCCCGCCCAGCTCGCCCTTGGGTGGGTCAGCTCCCTCCAGCGCCGTCCAGGGATGCCAACCATCATCCCAATTCCGGGAGGGACGACTGTTGCCAAGGTGAGCGAGAATGCTAAGGATACTGAGCTCACCGACGAGGAGATGGACGCGCTTGACGTGACATTGTCAAGGTTCACGGTAGCAGGGGGAAGATACCCCGACGGCATGCCCATTGACACCTGAGGAGTGGATGCTTTCACTTCCCCTTGCATCACGCAAGGTCTTGTTGCTGAATATCTGCCAGAGTTAGTTGGAGGTAGTACTATAGAGATAAAAAGAGTGGTCAACCATAACACATTCAGTGCCCAAAGCAATCAAACTCAAAATTACGGCATCAGTGGCCATTTCACTACGGTACATAGTGGTGGGTTTGGTTCCGTGGGTTTCTTCCCCTTTGGCTCAGCTGGGACCAAGCCTGGTGTCCTGGGCCGTGTTCCCTTGTCGGTTAGGCTGAAGCCTGATGAAGAAGCAGGTGAGTGGCAGGTGGCCAAATTGCCTCATTCTACCGAGGCAATGCCTGCATATCACCAGTCTAAAGTCGGAGCTTTAGAGATTGGGGGCCAGCTTCAGTGAAGGAAAACCCTCGATGCCTCGTTTTGAGCCTGGTAGATGAATGCTTCCACTCATCATATTCTGCGTGGGCATGTCCGTCACACTGTAATACCAGTTGTATAGATGATCAGTACAAGATTAGCGGCAGGAAGACATGTCAGCTGTATGGGACGGAGAGGACCGGAAGTGTATTCAGATATAAATTGTAGAAAGTCAACCATGTTGGTGCTGTGGGCGAGGTTTGCTACTGAAAGCGAGCTTGACCTAATTGGCCGCTAACTGCAGTACGGGTGCACACAATGAGGCTATGGAAAGCGGACACATGAAACTCCGGCCTTGTGGAACCCGCTACTTCAGATCCTTGAGAGCGGCCGACTTCCCAATGAACTCCTTCCAGCTAGTCAACGAATCCAGAAGAAGAGCGTGCGACTCCTCCAAGGATGCGCCACCGTAGTAACCGCCCTCGTCCATGAGACGCATGTTCTCGAGTAATTCCACGGCTACGAATTCAGGCGTACCCATCCCCTTGAGGCCCTCGAGGTAGTCGGAGTGGGGAACGGAAACGAACCTGGCGTCCTTTCCGACCTCTGGGTACACCGCCTTGAACTCTTCGATGAGCTCTTTTGGCGTCATGTATTTGTATGCCGCCAGGACTCGCTTGCCGAGAACTTTTTCCTTGTTGAGGACGATGGACTTGACCACCTTGCCCGTGTCGGAAATGTCGAAGACGGGGATGGGTGCGCTATCAGGCATCGGCAGCGCCAGAGTCCAGGTGTTTTCGGGAGGGTCAGCACGCAGCCATTGGCCGGGGAGGTTGGACATGTAGAATCCTGGCATGAAGAAGGCCGCCGGGATGTTCTGGGAACGAACATACTCCTCAATAGCGGCCTTGCCGTCGAAGTGGTAAACATGGGGAAGCTTGCCATTCGTCACTGCACACGCCCGTGTTAGCTCTTCGGGAAGTACATTTTGCAAGACAAATAGCATGTGCTCAGGTGGCATTAGACCTACGTTTCTTGACGTCGTAGAGCGAGCTCCAAATGAAAAGCTTAGTGCCAGCCGCCTTTGCGGCATCGACAATGGCTTTGCCCTGCTTGACCTCAAGTTCGGCGTCCATCGCCTCCCAGTAATTCGTGACAGCAAAGACGGCCTCAACGCCTGACACGGCCTTGTCCAGTGTCTCCCTGTCCGAAAGGTCGGCCTAGTCAACAGTATTCAGTCTCATGCTTTTCCGACTGAAAAGAATCAGCGTACCTGGACAACCTCGGCACCGAGGGAGGCGAGCTTCTTGGCAGACTCCTTGTTCACATCCCGCGTCACAGCGCGAACCGACCACTCTCCTGAAAGCTTAGCGTCGTTCAAGAAGGTGGCAACCACCGAGCCGCCCTGCTGGCCCGTGGCTCCAAACACGGTGATGATCTTCTTGCCCGCCATTGTTGAGCTTTCGGTTGGATTCTTTGTGCGTGGGAACGAGAAAGTAATAAAGTATTGCTAGGAGGAGTTGAGATGTGATGAGTAGAATGTGTGGTCGAAAACTGAGGGAGTCTTGAGGCATCAGGGCCATTTATATTCCCCAAGCCATGCATCTGAACCACCTCCGTCGCTATTTCAGGAAGGTAGAATGATTATTCTCGCGCTTGCTAGACACACGCCATCCTGAGTTCCAAAATCATTAGACATCCGGAGTTAGGGTGCTCAGCGATAGTTCCAAAGAGTTACCTCGGCACTTGGTAATCACAACTCCTGCTGGTGTAGCGCATGAACTAACGTTGGACAGATGGCAAGGATCATGTGTCCCAGATGGAGGTATGCATCAGGGCATTTGGATCTTGAATCACGCTTCTTAACGGTAGCAATTAAATTTCTAAATAACGCATGATAGAAATAAATTTCAAGCTTATATTTCTTCTTTGAAGAATTATATAGCAATAAATATTGCAATGTTTTTTAAGAGGCACTAAAAATAAAGTTAATAATATAACTAAAAATAAAGGCTTTAAAGTTCTTATAACTTATATTAGTTTATAATATTTAAGAGTAAGAACCTCTATTAAGAGTAAGAATGCTTTTACCTTGCTACTAAGCTCTTACTATTCTTAGTATAATAGAAAAGGCTTAATTATGTTATTAATATAAGTATATCTAATATTTTATTATATATTAAATACTTCCTTATTAGGCAAAGCTCAGTGCTACCTAGAATATGCCTGATGGAAACGGACGTAATAAACTTGAACATCCCATTGTGACCGCCGCTGAGGCTCCTGTAAGTGTACGGAATAGAGTAAGCATGGTCCACAACACTTACAACGTCAGTCTGGGCGACTTCCAGAAAGGGTTTGACAGTACTCGAGCGACCAAGGCCATGCAGCTCGACGTAGTCTCGGCTCGGCCCTTGATTCAAGTCCGGCACTCCGGTTCTGCTTGCTAAACTCTTGCTAATCACCGCAAGAAAAGAGGTTACCCAATCAGTCAGTTGATCAGCACACGTAAAGTGGCTTCAGTGCTGCGCACCAAGTGCGAGATGTTGAACCTGGAGACGACTGTCAGCGCCTCCGAAGCCCAAAACTCCAGTTTCTTATTCATAGGACTTATACTCTCCAGAGGAGGGCTCATCTCGTATTTAAAGATGGAGGAAATCCCATAGCATACATCATGCCCTTCTGAGTTACATATCTCATCCCTTCATTCCATCCCTCATCAAGCCAACTCACCACAAATTTAACTCCATCACCACCAGTATTCCTAGACCCAGAAGGAGCAAAACACCATGGCGCCTTCCGACCGATTCGAAATTCCCAAAGGGTCCGCCGTCGTGGTGACAGGTGTCAACGGTTTCATCGGCTCCCACGTCGCGGACCAGTTCCTCCAATTCGGCTTCAAAGTCCGCGGCACCGTCCGCGACACGGCGAAGAATATCTGGGTCAGCAATCTTTTTGAGAGGAAATACGGAAAAGACAGCTTCGAGCTGGTCTCTGTTCCCGACATGACGGTCGACGGAGCCTTCGACGAGGCTGTCAAGGGTAAAATCCTCGTTCTTTAACCATCATGAAGACAATCTTTCTTGACATCCTTCTAGGAGTTTCAGCCTTCATCCACGTTGCGACTGTCGTCAACCTCAGCCCAGACCCCAACCAGGTCATCCCGTTCGCTATTGACGGCGCGGTCAACGCAATTAAATCCGCCTACAAGGAGTCTAGCGTCAAGCGCTTTGTGTTGACGTCGTCGACTGCAACTTTGCTACCAGTGAGCCCTGAGAAACGGCAAGATGGCTTGGTAATCACCCCCGACACCTGGAGCGAAGATGCCATTGAGCTGGCATGGGCACCGCCTCCTTATACTCCAGAGCACAGCTTGCCCGTCTATGCAGTCAGCAAAATTGAGCAGGAGAGGGCGATCTGGAAATTTTACGAAGAGAACAAGAACAAGCGGCCGGACATGGTGGTTAATACAGGTAAGCTCCCAGTAGCCCGGTATGCGTATGATCGACTTGGTAACAAGAGGAAGTCCTTCCCAATCTAAACCTAGGCAAAAGCCTCGACCTCGTCCACCAGGGACACCCATCAACCTCTTGTGTACCTGTTGCCTTGTGGGACGGAGAAAAAGTCCCGGGCTGGATCGACGAGCCCAGTATGTCACAGGTTGCAGAAGACCCCGCCAGAGTGAACACGCAACTAACACGGTCGTCATAGCGTACTTTATCGATGTTCAAGATACTGCCCTGTTGCACCTTGCCGCGGCCGTCCTTCCCGATGTGAAGAGCGAGCGCATTCTTGGCATGGCAGAGCCGTTCAACTGGGATAGAATTCTAGCCATCCTGCGCAAGCAGAACCCTGGGCGCGAATTCCACAAGAACTTCACCGATGCCGGGTATAGTGTCACGGTTAAGCCTAGGGATCGGGCCGAGCACTTACTGCGGGAGCTGGGACGTCCCGGATGGACTTCTTTGGAGGATAGTATTCTAAGGAATACTGAGGACCTTCGTGACGCCTCTTGAAAGGGCTATGATGCTCTAACGGGAGGAAGGGTCTCTGTGATGCACAGCGTGCAGAGCGGATCTCATCTTCCTACCCTGGGGGAGAATGTTATGTGTCTTTGCCACATATCTTGGTCAGTATGCTATTGACACACCTGATCTTGCCTACGGCCTTTAACCCCATTGGCCAGCAAGGCCCAGGAGTGGTGTAGTTGTCCTTTTCTGCCTCCTCAGGACAATTGTCGTCGATTCCCCAAAGTGTTGTAGACAGTAGAACGACGAAGTTTTTATGGTCCGGTCCCTGTAGCAAGGCCCAATGGCATTCAGAATGAGCTGGAAATACTCCTCAAGGTCTATGTGGAGGAGTTCAAGCCATTTTCAGAGTTCCGAGCGGTTGTCTGCGTGGGGGAGGCCACCTCTGAAGGGGCGAGTGTAGACCCAGAGGAAAGCCCCTTCTGCCCGCTCGACAATGAGACCGGGTCTTTCATCGCATGCTTTATCCTCGCTTGCGCGATTCTTAAACTTAGTGCCATTATCCAGATTATTATCGACGTACTATTTGAGATCTTCCCGGGTTAGGTCTTCGAGTCTGACTTGCTACTTCTCTCGGCCAAACGATTTGCCGAGTTCAGTCCATGACTCACTGAAGACTCATGTCTTGATCAATCGGAACGAAGCAAGTTCTTTCGGCGGCTCAGCAGGCCTCTGAAAACCTGCCACTATTGTCATTCCTTATCTCGGTCTATTGGTCTAGACCGTCCACGGTCCTCTTGCTCAGTTATCCCATCGAGGTCCGGGCTTTAGCTATAGTAAAGGACACATCTTTCACACCTCCCGGCATCATATCCCAATGCCAACAAAATGGCCCCATACCGTTCGTAAAGAAAGAATAGTTGGCTCCGAGAGAGGCTTGGGAGGGGAGAGTCTTCGTGGACTTGGATAAGTCATTCTCGCTACACTCTCCAGAGGCTGAAAGCCCGTCAGCATCGCTCCAGAGGGAGGCGCAGACAGTTTTAGCCAGTTCGGGACAATCTTTCAGAACTTGGAACAGAACTGTTTGCCAAAGGCCTCGTAAATATTTTTGTAGGTGCGGGAAAGATAGTTGACGAAGACACACAAAACCAGCCACCCTCAGTCTCCAGACACATAGCTCTCATCATTATTGTCCGCAATGATGACCAGAACCCATCAGCCACAATAGCAAAGAACACATTCAGCGTCGCTATCATCATCATCATCATCATCATTCATTTTGACCAGAAGACCATAGTTCTCAGTCATCCCATTCACCCTCCAATGTGATTCTGATATCATACCAGAGCCCCGAAACCCGTGTGAGCTTGCGCAGGCTACACCGACAAGCTCCCTCACCAACATCAGCATACTTCCACATTCCCGGTTTTAGGTGATAATCAACATCACTGATAGCCTCCTCTGGGTTTATCTCGTCGGTGTTGACGATCCATGGCTCGAGGAACGTGTTCATGGTGCCGATGACTGTTTGCGGCAAAATGTCGAACCCAACAACAACGCAATGGTCTCGTTTGACCTTGTACATGTACGTTCCATGACCACTTCGAGCTTTGACTGATATAGCCAAGGCTCCCAATGCCTTTGACGCACCTGCTTTCCGGGAAGTCTGGAGTAATAGGTCGGAAATGTGCTCAGGGCGAAACCGTGCAACCCAAGTCGGGCTTTCAGAACCCAAGTCTTGACCGAACTCATCAGAAGCACCTTCTACCTCAGCCCAGAACTCCTTCAGATGGGGTTCTCCTTCAATGCACCTGTACTTGGTGAAGGAGAAGCCCACGCCAGGAAGTGATGGCCTGTTTGGCGAGCCGAAGTGCGGACTCACGTAGAAGGACCTCGGCCCAGAGTCGAGGGAGACATTTAGCAGACTGTCCGGGTCCCCCAACACCTCAGGGCTCCAAAGCACGGTCTCACTCCCCCTCCTTTCAACCCAGATAACCTCATTGGAAAGAACACGGCAGAACTGAGTGGCTTCTTGATCCAGCTGCTGGATAATAATACCGCCCGTCACGTCATCAGATCTGGCGAGCATGGCGACATGGAGCGTCCCGGCAGGATCAGTTGGAACTGGCATGATCGCCCACTGAACACTGATGCCTTTGTTGGTGATGGCAATGGCCGTATCTTGCAAGGATTCGATACTCGAGTTGCTCTGGCGCAGCCTTTCGTCAAACCCATGGAATTCGAGTGGTCGAAACCATGAAGGGTCCTCGGCGAGGAGACCTCGAAACTCCAAGTCAGGACCCTGGTCCGTTGTCCGGGGTATTGTCCATAAGAAGAGGGACAAGTCCGTAGATTTCTTGAGAATTTCTTCCTGCAGTCTTTGAAATGCCTTCTTCTTCCCCTCACCATATAAGAGGGGTATGTTGACATCAAATATCCCGAGAAGGCAGTATGCCATATCCTCAGGCCGTGTTGTCGTTCTCTGCGATGCCCATCGCATCCTCTGGTAGATCGATATACTCGAGAGGTCCTGCCCAAGTAATCCTCTCTTAGAGATTTTAGTGGCAAGCTGAATTGCCTCGGCGGCCGAGTCCTTTGAGCCAAGATAAAGCCACTGCTTGCTATAAAACTCAACAACCTGAGGAGCAATCAGCTCTTGTAATGTCCAGCCACGAGTGAACCACTGTGAGGCAGTTATCTCGGGCAGATTCTGGTGGGGGGTAGTTGTATAAACGTCGCTGAGGAAGGCGTAGCATTTCACGGCGTCTTGATACCACTTGAACATCGAGTTGATGGCCTCAGAAAGTTCTGCACTGCTGGATTTATCGATACAGCATGTATCAATCCATATGTACTCGAAACCTTCCATCGATGCAAGAGCACAGCTCTTCTGCAGCTTTTCATAGCCCTTCATTGTTCGGGCTTGCCCAAGCTTAAGGTCGCGGAGGGTAACCTCTTCATCTTCCTATCTGTGCGAGAGGATGGCGTATGGCGGAGGAGCGCCAATGAACTCGACGACGATTATCTTGGTCGTGTGAAGGAGTCTCATATCTTTGAAGAAGATGGTAGAAGGAGTGAAGAAGTTGATCTGAGAATGAGGTTGAAATGTAGGCTGACATGATCATAAGTCACGCAAGGGTCTGACCTATCAGGCTGCAATTAATCAGCTGCCTAGATGTAAATAATTCTTGTATTGTGATAATAACGCATATTAAGATATAGGTTCCATGGTCTTTAAATGCCTCAATAATTATAATTATTCTAATAAGGCATACCTATTGGCTTATATGGGCTAAGGCCTAGGCGAGCTAACTTAATAAGCTAGGTTAGCTATAAAATTATAATATAGCTATAAAATTATAATATAAACCCCGCACTTAGTAATATCCTTATTTATATATAATTATTACCTATTTTAGCTATATTTTATAATATTAATTAATAAAAAATACCTCTCTTTTATTTATCTTTATTATACTAAGTAATATAAATCTTAAGGCTACCTAGGAAGTTATAGTATTATATATATAATACGCCTAGGGCCTCTATTATATTATTACTATTAATATAACTTAACTTCTCTTACTTTATACTACTAATACCTATTACCCTAGATCCTCCTTTGCCTCTATTTAGAGGATTATAAGAAAGCTAAAGACTAAATCTATGCCTTATTAAGTTAATAAACTATAAGTCCTTATAGATAAAAAGGATAAAGTTATTATAGCTTTTATTATATAAATAAAAAGGTTTAAATTTCTTATTTTTAAAGCTAAGATTAAAGATATTATTATAACCCTCTATTAATATAAAAATCTTAATACTAATTTAGTTAATAAGATATAATATTCTCGCTTTTATAATAATTATCTTAAGCTTAAATAAGTATTCCTTAAAATAATAAAATAATCTTATAAGTCCTAAGAAATTAATAATTTTTATAACTTTTAATAATAATTTAAAAGCTTAACTAAGACTATTTAGAGTTATAAGATTAGTGCCTCTAAGTATTAAAATATTAACTAAGCTAATATTAAGATTAAGATCCTTAGGGAAAATATTAAAGTCCTTATTATATAAATAAAATAAAAAATAAAAAAATAAATTTTCTCTCTTTTTAATTATAAGACTTATACCTTTATTAATATAAGTAATACTATAGGTAATATAATATTACCTTAGCTTATCTTTAAGATATTCCTAACCTTAGACTAAGTATATATAGAGGCTAATCTTAATATCTACTTTACCTAGTTAAATATAATATTTTTTAATAATAAGATAACTCTTAAATAAATAATATACTTTAATTAATATTTTTAGGCTAAGTCCTTTATAATATAAAATTATAAAATAATATAATAAGGTAAGTAATATAATATAGTAACTTAGCGAAGATAAAAAGTAATAATTTATTATATAATAAGACTAAAGCTTAAGGCTTTAATATAACTATCCCCTAGCAAGAAGCTTATAACTCTAGGCTAAAAAACTAGGGTTACGAGACCTATTATATAGCGGCTAAGCTATTATATTATAATTATTCCCTCCCCGGCGCCTATTATCCCTAATAGGTAAAAAATAATATTATAAAATTACCTTACTTAATTTAATAGCTATAAGGCATTAGGCTCTTAGCTTTAATTTACTAAGAAATTACTTATTATAATTAATAGATCTAGCCTTTATAAATAGCCTTAGCTTTAATTATTAATATTAGTTATTAATATACTTTTTTATTTATTTTAATTATAACCCCGCGTAAAGGTTTTTTTATTTTTTTTTCTTTTTTCCTTATAACTTTATTAATTACTAGGTATAATTTAATTATAGTTATTCCCTTATAAGTCTCTTAGGTTTTTTTATTCTCTTACTTATATCTTATAATTAATTTTATAATACCTCTTTCTATTACTTAAAAGCATATTAATATATAGTATTATATAGCTAAGACTATTTTCTCTTATATTATACCTTACTCTACGGGTAATCTTTAATATATATTTTATTTTTATTTAATATAATTTACCCTTAAAAATAAAATAAAGAAATTAATAGCTTAAAAACCTATTAATTTTAATTTAATTAATTACTAATTTAATAATATTATATCCTCTTATTATACCTTATATAATTAATATAATAATAGCTATAATAAGTATATTAATTTTATTTTCTTATTATATATTTAATACCTTCTCTTTAGGGGTTTCTTAGGCTTTCTCTTATATCTTATTAACCTTTATAATATCTATACCTTTTTCTTTAATAATACCTATAATATTTATTATCTTAAGATATATATTAAGTAAGAGCTTATTAACTTTAAGTAAGAAAATAATAATAATAATAATATTCTACTTAATACCTAGCCTAAAAAGGGTAATAACTTTCTCTATTATATTAATTATATTTTATAAATACTTTTATATAGAGCTATCTAAGATTTATATATTATTTTTAGCGCTATTTATAATACTTATAGCTTAAAGTATTATTTAAATAATATTAAAAAGAAAACTAAAATTAAGCTTTTTTATAATACTTCCCCTTAGTTTTATTATTATTTTTTTTTTAATTTATTAATAATTCTTAGGTAGCTAATATAAAATATTACTCTTATTATTTTTATTATTAAAAAGTTTTAATTATTATTTAGGGCTTTTATCCCCTTAACCTTATAAATCTTTACTTATTTTCTTATTAATTATTAGACTTTTATTAATAATTTTATTAATACTTACCTAAATATAAGGCCTAATATATTAATACCTTTCCCTATTTAAAGCCTAGTAATATATAGTATTAAGTATAATTAATAGCTATTAAGGCCTTTTATAATATTATATTTAGTATATTAAATTATATAGGTAACCTTAATATTAAGTAAATTATTAAGAAAATAAAAAACCTACTTATATAAGCCCTTAATATACCTTAAGGCTTTATTAATATTTTATTAATAATTCCTTATTATTTTATTATATTTATTTTTATTTAATAATCTAAGTTATAAATTTAATTAATAAAAAATAATATAATTTTCTCTTTAGCTATAAGTAGCCTAGGTAATAATAGCTTTTAATAATTAAGATATTTTACTTTTACCTTAAAATTATTAATAATTCTCCCTTTATAATTATTTATATCTTCTTAGGCCTCTTATATTTTTTTATTTATTACTTTTTAACTTTTATACCTTATTTTATTTTTTTTTTAATACTTTTTAATAGCTATTTTTATATTAATTATATCTTTATAATTAACTTATTAATTATATTTTAATAACTAACCTTTTTATTTTATAAAGAAATAAAAGCTACCTTAAATAATTTTTTAATTTATTACCCTTTTTATTTCTTACTTTATATTATCTTTTTTTAGCTTAGGTATTAATAATAATTCCCTTTTATTTCCCTTATAAGTATATTATAGCTCTAAGAGGCTTATATAGAAGATATTATAGATTTATTTATATTATTAGGGGAAAATAAAATAATAAGCTTATTATCTTACCTTCTTAAAAATATAAAAGGGTCTAATAAATTATAAGATTAGCTTTTTTTTTTTTCCCTTAAACTTTAGGTTCTTTATAAATAAGGCTATTAATACCCCTCGTAAGAACTTTATTTCCTTTTATTTAGAATTATAATATTTTACTTAGCTCTTTATAGCTTTTTACTAATAATTCTCTAAGGTATTTTATAGCTTATTTAGCTTTTAGATTTAGAGGTATACCTTTAATACCCCCCTTACTTTAAATTTATCCTCGAGGTAAATATAAAATTTAGGCTAATAGCCTATTAATATTATAGCTAGAGATATATCTATTATTATATTTTTAGTATTATTATAAATAAATTTAGCTATATATAATAAAATAGCCTAATTATTTTATTATTTATTAATAAAATATTTTAAGTAATACTTTAATATTTAATTTATTTATTTTATTTATTTATTAATTTATAGATAAAATATTATTAAAAGTCTCTTTTTAATCTTAGAGAGGTAATAAATTTAAAATTAAAATTTACTTATAAATATTAGCCCTTAATTAAAAACTATTCTATTTAATACTTTATAGCTAAGCTTAATTTCTTAATAAAATAACTTAATAAAGTCTAAGGCTATTATTTTTATATATACTAAGAATAGCTTAATTATCTTAATATATTAATTTATAATAATTAGAATTATATTTATAATTTTATTTTTTTATATTAAGATAAGAAGTCTTATAATAAAGTCTATTATAAGTTTACTCTAAGGTCTCTAGGGAATTAATAATAATTTAAGCCTATTATATAGGCGATACTTCTTAGGTATTACTCCCTAATATATAAAATAACTTTAAATATACTCTTTAATATTATTATTTATACCCTTCTAATAAAACTTTTTTTAAATAAGGTTTAATATATAATTATTATTAAAATACCTTATTAATAAGTTATTATAATATAACTCTAAGATCTTATATCTTATAGGCTTATCTTTAAGTATATATAATTAGTTTTTAAATTATAAGAGACTATTAGGCCTTACCGCTTATTCCTTTATGCCTTAGGGGGCATTCTTTATTTAATAGCCCTAGATTTATCCTTAGGTCTAGGTATTATATTTTTATAAATACTTAATTATTTTAATAAGTAATTATAAGGCTTTATTTTTATATATATCTTTTTTAAATATTACCTTCTTAGCCTATTTAGGTAAGACTAATTATTTATAATTAATATAATCTTTTACTTAATTTATTAATCTCTCTAGATTTAATACCTTTTTAATAAGGTCTAAGTTAACTCTTATTAGAGATAGCTTAATAAGGGCCTCTTTATATAAAAAAGGGTCTTCTTTTATTTTTAATCCTTATTAGCCTTATAGCCTTATAATAACTTATAGTATTATAAGCTTTTTTTTTAGCTTAGAGAAAAGCTCCTAATTATATAGCTTCTTACCCTTATATTTAGGTTTCCTTAATAAGCTATTTATAAGGTTAATCTTATTTATTTAATACTTAATTATAAAGTTATATAGCGCTAAGAATATATATTATTTTATTTATTACTTATTTAATTAAGGTATTTTTATAAATATCTAGAGGTTATAATAATTACTAAGAACTTTTATAGGGTTTATTGCCCCTTTAATATAATATTATTAATATTTAAATAACTCTATAATTACTATTAGCTCTTAGTTAGGGATATTATAATTTAATTTTAGCCCCTTAAACTTCCTCGACTAAAAGGCTATAAGGTAATATTACCTTTTATTATTAGGCTAAGATAAAATACCTATTATTATAAATATAGATATATTAGTTTTTATCTTAATTTACCTTAATAAATTAAAGTATTATAATAAAGGGGCTTTTTAAAAAGCTTTAATAAAGTAATAAAATACTTACCTTTTACTTATTTATAAGTCTATTTTTCTTAGCTTTTTATTATCCTTATTACCTTTTATAAGGTTAATTAAAGGCCTTATAATACCTAAGTAACCCTAGATAAAATACTAATAAAAATTATAAAAACCTAAGAAGACTTAAATCTCTTTATAAGTCTCTAATTCCTTTTATTTAATAATTATCTTAACTTATTTAGGGTTTATTAAAATATTATTAATTAAGAAAATAAACCCTAAGAACTTAATAATATCTTAGTAAAAGGTATACTTAGATAGCTTAATATATAACTTTACTTTTTTTATTTATTTTAAGATTATCTATATATATTATATATATTCCTCGCGGGTTTTTAAGAATATTAAGATATTATTTAAATATATAATATATATAATATTAATTAGGCTATTAAGTGCCTAATAAATATAATTCTAAAAGGTTACTAAGGTATTTATTAAGCTAAATAATATAATTATATATTTAAAATAGCTATATTATATATAAAATATAATCTTTTATTTATTTCTTTTAGTAATCTAAATATAATAATAAATATCCTTAATATTAATCTTAATAAAAAATTATATCTCTTAGATATAATCTATAATTTTTAAAACTAAGGGGAAAAAGTATTAATTCTTAATAAATACCTAATTAAATCCCTAGTAATTTATATAAAGCTATAATATCTTATTTTTTTTAGGGATAAATAAAATAAAAGACTTAATTAAATTAATTAATAATTAAATATACCTTAGCGCTAAGTTCTCTTTTAGATAATTATATAGCTTTATAAGCTTAACTTAGAATAATAAGTAAATAAGTCTAAATAAAGGCTATTTCCTTAATAAGAGGTTAATTTATAGGTCTATAAGTTTATATTTTAAGATAGTTTTTATTTTCTTAAGAGAAAAAATAATAATAAGGTCTTAAAACTCTAGGGGAATCCTATTAAGCCCCTTTAGACTATAGGTTTTATCCCCTAGTAATAGAAATATCTTATTTACCTAGGTAATAATAAAAACTCTTATTAAGTTCTTATAGGCTTTTTTAAATTATCTTAGGGTTAAGACCTTAGATTTTTATTAATTATAATAATATTATTACTCCTTAATAATATAATTTATTATAATACTTATATTTACTAAGGTATTTTTTAATAATAAAAAAAGGCTTTTTTTATTATTTAAATATTTATTAATATCTAAGTAAATATATATAAAAATATAAATAACCTTATTATAATTAATTATAATAATAAAGATTTCTTATATATATTAAACCCTTAATAATATATTATTTATTATTATAAAATTTAGCCTCTCTATATAGGTTTACTATAAGGTATATTAAATTATAAAGTCTTTATTAATTAAATTAGCTTTTACCCCTAAGTCTAAAATAGCCTTAATATCTATAAGGTTTTATCCTTAAATAAAAACTATAGCGCTAAAGGTATACTTAATTTAAAATTAAAAAATTTAAATTAATAATTAAATTATTTTATTAGTTTTTTTTTTTTTTAATAAGAGCTTATCTAAGATTTAAGTAATTAATTATAATTTTTATATAAGTATTTATTATTCTTATAGTTTTAATAAATAAAGATTTTATTTATTTCTAGGGCTATAAAAATCCTAGGGGGCACCTAGGCGCTAAGCCTTAATATATTAGCCCCTAAGTATCTCTAAAATCGCAATAAATTATATATATTATTACCCTAGTTTTACTTATAGCTCTTCTAAGTATAGCCCTCTCTTTAAGATTTTATTTTTTATTTTTTTTTATTTTTTATAAAATCTTAAAATTATATAGCTAAGGTAATTATTACTTCGCGTATATTAAAAATCTCTAAGGAATATATAGTAAAATAATCTTAGAAAGAAAATAAAAGCTTAATATAAAAGGTAAATACCCTTTAATATTTATTTTATTTTTTAAAGTTTTTTTTTAAAGAATTAAAATATTAATAAAAAGCTTAAAAGGATTAATTTTTTTATTATTTTACCTCTTTAAATTACTTTATTAATATTAGCTCTTAGTTTATAAAATCCTTAATTAGGCCTAAGAATTATTTCTTAAAGCCCTCTTAGTTTTTTTTAATTAATTCCCTTTTTATTAATAATAATTTATTAAGGTATTAATTTTATTTTATTTAGCTCTCTTAATTTATATTATTTAAGACTAAGAAGATTTTCTTATAGTTTTTTTTATATTTTTACCTCGCGCTTATAAAGGCTTATTAGAGATTATTTAATTATATATCTCTCTTTTAGGTTATAATTAATAATATAAGTTTAATAAGGTTATAAATCTATACTTTATTTTTATTACTTAAAGAAAAATTATTTAAGTATAAGTTATATCTTAGTATTATATTACCCCCCTTAAACCTTTAGATCTTAGCTAAAAGCTTTACTTTTTTCTCTTAAAGGTATTATAATATCTTAAATTATTTTATATATAATTAAACTTATTATAAGAGCCTATTAAGGTTATTTTTTAATCCCTAGGGGTTTTAATAAGGTTATTATTACTTAGCTTAATTATAGGTATTAATTTATCGGGGGGTATAAAAGAGCCTTTAGGTATAAGATTTTTAGATTAAGGGGTTATAATTAACTCTCTTTAATTTTTAAGTATTTTTTTTATTATTTTATCTTTAAGAAGCTATATAGAGAAGCTTTAAAATTATAATAAGGTAAGTAATATAATATAATAGCTTAATAAAAATAAAAAATAATAATTTATTATATAATAAGATTAAAGCTTAAGGCTTTAATATAGCTATCCCCTAGTAAGAAGCTTATAATTCTAGGCTAAAAGACTAGGGTTATAAGACTTATTATATAGCAGCTAGGCTATTATATTATAAATAACTTTTAAGTAATAATTTAATTATAATAAATTCCTTAGAGATCTTATTTATAAATATATTTAATATAATATTTCTCTTATTTTTTATACCCTTAATATAATAATTTAGTGCCTTATTATCTTTAATAGGTTTATAAAATATAAAGTCTTTACTATTAGAGAATATTATATAAAATTCTATATTATTATAGCTCTTTTACCTCTTTATTTTATATATATATTATAGCTAATAAATATTAAAGTCTTTTAGCTATTAAAAATATATATATTAGAAATATCTTATTAAGTAACTTTAAAAAAAAATATCTCTTTTTTATATATTAACTTTATTTATAGCTTTTAAGTAAATTATAGGTTTCCTTTAAAGTTAATATAATTACTAAGTTAAACTATAAAATAATAAGTCTTTAAGGAAAGATTTATTATATATAATATTATTTTAGGCTTTAAGAAATTAGGCATCTATCTATTAAATCCTAAGCTAATAATAATATACCTTACTAAGAAATAACTTTAGTTAAAGTAGGCTATTAACCTAGCCTTTACCTCGCTCCTTTCTTATAATTCTTATTTCTAAATTACTATAAATACCGCTA
The DNA here is from genome assembly GCA_027569015.1 of Ascodesmis sphaerospora. NCBI lineage: Eukaryota > Fungi > Ascomycota > Pezizomycetes > Pezizales > Ascodesmidaceae > Ascodesmis > Ascodesmis sphaerospora. The sequence goes on from JAPPUR010000005.1 coordinate 2,232,462, forward strand.
AATACCTCTTAGAGCGCTATAGTAATACCTTTAGCTCTCTAATATATACTAGGCTCTATTAAATATATAAGGTTATTATAAAGGCTATAATCCTTAAGTCTATAATTATTACTTATATTAATAACTACTAGGCTTAGATTAAAAAGAGATATAACGCTAAAAAAAGAGAAAAAAAAATAAAGCTAATTAGCGATTTTAATTATAATATTAGCCTATAAGAGATTTAAAAATAATAAAAGAAAATTATTATAAAAACTTAATAAAAAAAAAAGGCATAGGTCTAGACTGCTTATAGCCTTATTATATAAAAAATAAAAAAAATAAAAAACCTTTAGTAATAAAATAAAGAAATTATAATTAATAATATAAAAAAGAAAATATTATAGGCTTAATAGCTAAAGTATATAAAGAAAGATATTAAATATTATTCTATAGAGATATAATACTTAACTATATATTAAATCCTCTCCTAGAAGCCTAATAGTTTTATAATAAATACTTAGCTATTATAAAAAATTAATAAGGCTATTTATAATATTAGTTTTACCTTAAAGCCCCTTAATGCGATAGACTAAATTACTCTCATAGGAAATAATAATAGTATTACTTTTTAGCTTAATCTAGCTCCTCTTAATAAAAAAAAAAAAAAATAATAATAACCTCCCTCTATTTAAACCTCCTTTATATCTACTTAAGATACTCTTATTACTGCTAATAATAGCCTTATCGCCCTAGCTCTTATCTTTACTATTTAAACCTCTCTCTACGCTATACCTAATATAGCCTTAATACTATATATTAAGAATATAAAGGATTAAGAGAATTATTATAAAAGTAAGAGCTATATAAGAAGCTAGCCCAGGGGGCTAAAGAGATAATCTTATAGCTAAATTTATATAATAAAGCATCTAAAAAGGCAATAACCTTAAAGGCTTAAGCGCTAGCTTCTATCACAAATATTATTAATATTATTAATATTTGTAAGGAAGTGGGTCACGTGCCTGATCACGTGACCACGGAAGAGCCTTATATACAGTGGTGTGGCTCAGATATGGCACGAAGTGCCATAACTGCTTGATCTTTTGATCATTGGCTCAATTGGCAAGCCACCCAATTATGTTATAATATTATTATATTAGGCATTACTAATTACTTTAACCCGCTCTTTTTAACCTTTAAAAATCCCTCTCAATAGCTTCCAAATCCCCAAAGATAAAAAAAGCAGCTTTTCAGGGGGGAAATCAAGGCCCCACAATATATCACAATTTTATAGCTATATCATAATTTTATAGCTAACCTAGCTTACTAGGTTAGCTCGCCTAGGCCTTGGCCCACATAAGCCAATGGGTAATAAAATAATTAGAGGGAATAAAATTAAACTATTTATTAAAATTTCCTAATAAGCCTTTTAATCTTGCTATTTATCTTCTAGCTCAGTTAAGTCATCAACTGTCGGACTTCAGTTACGTATAATAAAGAAAACATTGGGTGAATTAATACTCTGTGAGATATGCCTCGTAGAGTAAGCATTTTCTTCCGTATCTTCTGGTCTAATAGGTTTTTGCAAGATACTCTCAAATTTCAGGATACTGGTCCTCCTTTAGACCTTCAATCCACGAACGAACACGAGAACAAGACTTTTCTTCACTTTCTCCACCCTCAGCCTCTTCATCTTCATCGCTCTGGGGCATATCCAGCCAGCCATGCTTCCATAACACCTTTTCCCGGGGCGGACAACCGTCTGGCCTCAGCCAGCTGAATATACTCCGAGTCGCAACTTCGGAGATGAACTCTTTGCTATGGTCCAAAACTTCGGGTGTGGGAAGATCGTGCTCTTGCCCATTGGTCTCGACATTTACATCGGGGTTTGAAGCACAGTGGACATCCATCAAGACAGGCATCTCACGTTGGGCATGATCGGAGTCCCAAATAAGCCCTTTGTACTGGAGCATATGGCCTTTGCAGTCTTTGTGTAGTCGCACCTCAACATCCGCTTCATCAATAGAGGTCTCGCCGAACGGAGCCCACTGACACACTGGAACGCGAGAGTGAGATTCTGTTTGAGAAAGAAAAAGAAGGCGGCATTCGTCTGCTCGAGATACGAAGTCTGATCGCTGAGAAGGGTCGGAGACGGGCATCTGGACGAAGGACTGGACTGTGCCTGACCACACAGCAGCATTAAGATCTGTCGGGATCTGGCCGAATCCAACCTGCCGCACCAGTTTCTCTTGAAGCCCGAGAATGGTCGCTCCCAGCCATAGCGGAGCCACCTGAGGTAACCGATTCATGAACATCAGTCCGAGCGTCCAGGGCTCGTTCGTAACCATTGGATTTATGACATCAAGGGCTCCCTGCAGCCACGGTCCGGCTTTATTACATTCTATTTCGGGGTCGAAGAAGATGCCGAGAAGAACACAATTGATACCTCTGGTGTGGCAGCTCAAGGTGAGTAATCTGTCCAGGTGCTGGTGCTGGATTAAATGCTGAAGTTGTCGATGTGCGGGGCCTGTCGCTGGGCTGGAAGTTGACGTCAACTTGGATCCATGTTTTTGAGGGCTGAGCCTTGGTGTTGGCAAAGACAAAGATCGTGTTCCTTGCAGAGATGGCAGCAGGAGGGCTGCGGCCAGAGCGGCCAAGCCTTGGTCCTCAATGCGATGAAGCTGGCAGAACTTGTCAAGAAACCGGAAGGCTTGGGTGGAAGATGCGGCAAGGTGTTGCGTTGGAAGCGAAGACGAAGGCTCTAGCTGGCCGGATAAAACAAAAATTGGACACTGTTCCAATGAAGCAGACCATGGAGCCAATAATTCATCCCCGTCCATCATCATCGTTGCATGCCACCCCCTGCCTGATGCCAGGACTGCAGCCCACCAGCGAGCTTCTTCGGGGCTATGATTACCTAGGTAAACTTCGAGAATGGACTTTTGATCGGGCTGTGCTCTGACGCTATCCATCCCCAGTGCTTGAGCATCAGTGTAAATGATGGAGCATTCCCCAGCCAGCAGCTCAGCCCAGCGGGCTGATAGAACATAGGTCCATGCCAAGATAAGGATTGAGACGTAGTTTTGATCCTGTGGAGATATCCAGCTGCTCAGATAGTTGTCCTCGGGATCACCCTGAATAGAGAGGGGAATCGGTTTCTTGGTCGTGACTGTGATGTCCACCGACTGATGAAAGGAAGGCATCTCGTGGCGGCAACCTGCTAGCGGAGACCCCCATGCCGATAATCCTTTGACATATGCGCGGCTATATCGCCGATATCTGGCATATTCAACCTTGACGTTGGGTGGAAAGTGAGGATGTTGAAGAAATGCGTCGCTGAGTGACAGAGCGCACCGTGGCGGTGACAGTTCAGCCTTGACTTGGCGGCGTAATCGCGACCACATTCTAAAGCTAGCCGCGTAGACGGCGTGATAAGCCTCGGCGCTTGGCTGAATGGCGTCTCCCATGATTTGAGACTGGATTGATGAAAAATGTCCTATGATGTTGAAGGGAGGATGTTTTCTTTATTTAAGAAAGATAATGTCGACGCGAAGCGTCGCTAGCAGCGCGCGTCAGCTGAGACAAGCCACTGTTCCACCTCATTATCTGGGGCCAACAGTCCGAGAGCCTGAGGCTCGGCAAAAGAAGAAGTCACTCCCACTCCAACTCATCACGGCTCAAATCTTTGTGCCCTTGTCAAATCCGCCACTTGCCAACTTCCCTTGCCTCCTGTTTCTTAGCGGCAGCTTTCAATCAAACCAGAGAGATGCAACAAGGCCGGCAGCTCCGGCCAGGGGATCATGAACGCTCAACTCTCCTCCATTCTCGACAAGGTGCCGCTGACTCGGATGGATCGGATTCTGCTGAAAGCGCCATGTCCTTCCCCGAGCAAGACTCTTCTCTCGACGCCGATACGTGGAAAGAGTTCGAAATTCGTAGACGCTCCGCAGAATACTACCTGAACCGATACCTAGAGAGTCTCGATCGAATCGGTCAAACCTGTGTTGACTCCGACATGCCTACTCCACAAGGTGAAAGAAACTCTTCCCAAATCCCGAGCGGACAGATCTTCTTACAAGTCCTACCGAGCAGCGTTATCAATCCCATCTCAAATGCAAACCGACAGAGATGTGGCCCGCCTCAAGATCTCAAGTGACACCGCAATCCGCGACCTGATGGTCATGGAGCGTATCCTTTACCAAACGCAGGAGAGCTCAAGGCTTCATTCACAGACCGTGTCCCCTGTCGCGGCTGTTTGGTAAGTCTGATCCTTAGATATTCGTCAGCATGTCTGACACAGTCACAGCACGTTTATATGCTCTGTCTCGGCTGTCACCATCTCAGTGAAGGTTGCTGCTGGTTTTTCAGCAGTCGGGGCAGTCGCTGGGACCGTGTTTCTGTCAACAACTCCGGTCTTGCGCGCCATCCAGAACCGCAATGTAGGCAATGCCTTGACAACAGTACAGAACTTGAAGCGAGCCTTTGCAGAGAAGACGATCAGTGAAGGAAATCTGCACGACCTAGAGCGATCTCGATTTTCATCTCTGAAACGGGCCGTGTCTAAGAATCCCCAAGATCCCCAAGATTAGAGACGGCCGCTGGTGCAGAGATATGGAGACTCACGGCTGATGCGCGGGTTGTAACGTGCCCAGGAGATCAGTGAGGGCTCAGCCATATGGTTCATGGGTCTTATTCCCAGCGCTCATGGAGTGGTGTGTTCGCCCATTCTCAAGCCGATGCTTCTGAATACTCTATCTTAGGGATACAAGAGAATCTATAAGTGGCTTTGTCCAAGTTAGACCGCTTCTTCGTTTGAGATGATGGTGACTTCTCTTTGTTTCAGGCGAGCGTGGGGAAACTCACCGCCGAGACAACGAAATCACCGTCGTCAAAATCATTGGCGTGCTATAGAATTTAGTGTAATTGTATCATTCAGATGGTTTTAACTCACGATAATATTTTCAGGTTCCAAACGCTCCATGTTGGTTGCCGCAAGATAGCTTAAGTCGACGTTCAGAACTGAAGCATCATGAGTGGAGTCCAAGTATTCATGTCAACACGATTGTTTATTCGCGCATTCGCAAAATTCTCCCCTCATTCTACTTTCTGCATGCTCAGCAGGGATAGGCCCCTGATGAGAGGCATTCTGGTTGAACAGCAGTGATGGGCTGGGCTTCTGATCCCTGTATCCAAAACCAACGTACGTATGCATGCAGTCTCAAGAAAACAGTATGATGAGGGTTAACTTGGTTAATTATTAAACAACAAAAGGGTAGAAATAGCGGGTATTGTAAAGGCCTCAGGTCAAATTAAAGAAGGCCAGTGTCAGAAGATCGTCAAGATGTGGTTGCCCCTTAGCCAGACGCAAGGGCGACTTCGGATCCCACGGACCTCATCACCCTACACTCTCCCAGGAGCAATTCATCCAAATAATTTTAGTTTCTTCACCTTTACTATTTATTCCAACACACTAACTAAAAACTAGCCAGTGCCCTTGTTCATGCGCCACATAAGTGTTCCTATACTTTTGGTGTCTCCCTATGATTAGTCATCGTCCTCGAGTGACGCGCCGCGTCTCACGAACAGAAGAACAACTCAATCTTCTCACTCCACATCTCACTCATCGACTTTTGAGCTTCAAGGGTCGGCCTCTTCCAGCAGAAGTCGCATACTCTTACGAATCAGTGTATCCACTGGCATAAGTACGTATCAAGCATCGATCTGCACCCGGTTTCCGTCACGGTCATTCATCTGGATTCGCAACGTCTTATCTAGACGGACCTTGACTTGAGAGCAATCCCCACTCATCTATTCCCATGCATTCGAGAAGTCTTGCACCATTGATTCATTATTGACATTCCTTGTCGCGTCTGAAGTAAATGCTAACACTCATATCCGCACAGTGACACCTTCAACACTCAGCCGTTTTCACACCTCCAGGATGAACTCTCATCAGATAGTTGAGCGGCCAAGGTGTGTCCGACTACCGATAGAAATTCTTATCATGATCGTTGAGCTCCCTATTCAAAAAGATTCCAAGGCCATCTTGCGAGCCTCCGATCCCATCACGAAATGGCTGTTAGCGTTTACCAGGGTTTGCAAGGCGACATATCCCACAGCATCAAAGCTTCTCTGGCGGTATTGTCTTTGCATAGACTCGAAGCAAAGAGCTCTAGATTTCATGCGATTCCTCGCGAATCCGCTGTATTACCCTCCCAAGGAACCCTGGAAAGTGCGTGATGAAGCCAGGCTATTCCTCGCCCCATTTCCTCAAAAAATTGAATCTCAGGATTCCAATGGAGAGACTGAGCCTGAAGTGCCAAGCGCCCCCGTCGAGGAAGCAGGGCCTCAGGTGGCCGAGCCTCAAGAGCCGCCCATCGACAGGCCCAACCCGAGCCAACCCATAAATCCCGCCGATTCGGATGATAGCTCAGATATTAGTTATAGCTCAGACTCCGCCTCTGTCCGCTCCTTCATCTTTAGGTATCCACCATCACCTCTCGATGACCTTGAGACAGCTAGAACTACACAAGGGATCCTCGCCACCCTAGCACCGATACTAAAGACATTAATCATCGACATGCCGCTACGATCTCTTCACCCTCCTGCTGACGAAAAAGGCATCCGCAGAATCCTAAGACGAGGCTTCGAAGCCTTGGTCAACCTAGAGGAAGTTGTCAGCGTTCATGATGACCTTTTCCTCGACGCCACATTGGATCCTCAAATGGAAGAAAACGTCTGGTCCACATGCTGGCCAAAGCTGCGTCGTCTTTGTCTCTTCGGCCAGGAGGTTGATGAGAGACTTTGGGCCACCATGGCTCACCATCGTCACTTAGAAACTGTCGTCCTTTCAAAACCAGCTCCACATTACTACCATGTCCCTGGATGGGACATAAAGGGACTCTGGTTCGACAACTTGCCCGGAAAACGAAAATACCCACGCAAGCTTTCCTTGGTCATAGTTAATTGCATTGGTCAAGAGGCTGATTTTAAAAGGTTTGCTGATTCATGGAAGAAGCTTGACCCCAAAAACCGACTAAATATTCGGAATTTCACGCTTCAAGCACCCCTTATCAAGGCCTACGACGGGGATATCTCGACATGGCCTCTTCTTACAGCAGACCTTTGTCAGTACTGGATCACGGAAAAGGCGCTCGATGGTGGGTTGTGGGATGTCGTTCGGAAGAAACACGAAGCATGGCTGAGGGATCCTGGTCCTCTCAAACCACGTGCACAATATTATTAGGGTTGCTTAAACTTGGGGAGCTGTTGAAAGACCGGCTTATCTTTATCCCTTGGCAACTTGCCCCTCATCGCGATGCGTGGTTATTTTAGGGGCATTTCGCATCATTTATTCCGTTCGGGGAAAAGAGACGAGCTCACTTGGCATGGGCTGTGCCGGTGTACATATGCCGTCAGCAAGTAGCCTCGTAACCTAGTGAGATCCTTGGCATTGTGGTCAGCGTGGCAACTAAGCTAAGACAAAGGCTGTGATTTGCAAAGACTGAATCAATAAACCCCAATTGTAGTCTCTGACTGGTCGTGAGTTGGACTTCGGCAATTTTAACATATGCCACATGTTTGAGGGCTGTTGCGGTCCATAAGTGGCAGAGATGTTTCTCTCCACAACCGTGAACTGCCATCGGAACTCTCGGATGCGTGCTCACATACCCTTGTTTCGTAAAACTGACCTCAACCTATCAGAATACCTGCCTCTGCATTATCTGCAACGATCACGCCAAAGTCCCATCACATTTGTAGATGTATCTGTGGAGACACCGCGGAATATCGAACCTCAGCCCCTTGTTCACCCCCGCTCGCCATTCCATCCCACGATCAGGTTACAATGTTTCGACCGCGCAGGATATACTCAGATTTGGGCTACTGGCTTGGCATGTCATCTCAACTTTTAGGCGAGGCACCGATACGAGGATTCTTTGTGGTTCAAATCGGGTCTGGTCTCACGTAATACCGGCTTCCCTTGCTCCACAGCCCAGCCTCTGATAAAACATCAGGGGTTTTTTTTTTCACGTTGGACTGTTTTTGCGAGGTGATACACGTGGTGGCGGAGTTGGTGAGTGGAAAAGTCCTACCTCGGTGGAGAGTTCTTCTGTTGGTGGGATCCATGTTTTAAAGGAAGCGGGTTCACTGTGCGTAATAAATCTTTATTTGTTGTCGGCTTTGGCGCTTTGATTGCGTTCCTGCTGTCAGCGGTCGTTCGTTCGTTCATAATGCGGCCTCTGCTCGCGGTGATACTGCCTCTAGGATGGCCGCTCCTGGTGGCATCCTCCTCGCCTGAACCGTGTGCACTCGTTACCGAGATATCCGACGAGAGTGGGAGTTCGGTCGTTAAAGTCCCCGCTCAATTGGCCCACGAATGTCTCCTGTCCGTACCCTTTCGCTCAGATCTTGCCAGCGAGTTTATTCAGGAGATCACCAAACACATCCAATGGCACTCCACGGTCGACACCCTCAAGGATCCCCCAGCTACATATACTTCATCAGCTACCGATATTCTGGGTGGCCTGGAGAAGATTGGGCGGACAAACTACGCGAGCCAGTACGAGTTTGACACTGCCATCTCCAACCTCCTCAGCAGCGCCAACGATGGCCATCTTGCGATATTCCCGTGCACGCTTTCGATATTCGACTTTTGTCTGGAAGACGCGGGGCTAGTGTCTGTCTCGATGGATGGTATCCAGGCACCTGAGGTGTACACTCTTTCAGACTCTCTGCTTCTCAACAGCACCGTCGTCCAGGTCTCTCCTATCGTGTCGATTAATGGCAAGCAAGTCAACGCCTACCTCGAAGAGATTGCAGGTCCCTTGAAAAGCCGAGATCCTGATGCTCGGTATAATCGAGTCTTTTACTCTCTCCCCAGCCTAGCAACGGGAAACACCTCGCCGACTGGTGCCTTTATCGACAGGGACGGTGTGTATCCCGGGGCCGATGTCACAACAATCGGATTCCGGAACGGATCTAGTGTTGCACTAAATACTCTTGCGATCCTCAAAAAGTCATACTTTTCGGCACAGGATGGGAGTGATGTTTTTGATGATTACTGCCTCAACAAGCAGCAATCTCCATATTTGAAGCGCAGATCCTCGAGTCCCGACACATCGAAGCCTTACATACAGCCCCCAAAGCAGTCAGGACCCTCTGGATATCCTGAACCTCTGATCCGTGATCCTTACAGTCAAATCAATGGCTATGCCCTGGATGACGACACGACCGTAATGCTCATCACTACTTTTACAACTGCTGGAGGTGGATTGCCTGGCAATCAAACGCGAGTGTTTGCCGAGACCGCAAGTGGGATCGTCTCGGATGCTTTGGCCAAAGGACACACCAAACTCATCATCGATGTATCTGGAAATTCGGGTGGACAGATCGACAGGGCTTTTGACCTCTTCAAGCTTTTCTTTCCATCGAAGGAACCTTATTCAGCCACCAGATTTCGACGACACGAGGCATCTGAGGGCATAGTCAAGGTGTTTGAGAGCATCAGCAAGGAGGCTGCTCAGATGAATGCCCCCCTGGCCTACGCTGGACAAGTCACACCAGATCAAGAAGCCGGTTTCGAATCTGTGGAAGAGTTTCTCGGTGACGATATAGAACTGGGAGGCAAGGTCAGTTCGCTTTACGCCAACTACAACTACACGTCCAATTCGATCAGGGCTCTTCCGATACGAGGATATGGAGGTCAACCCATCAACATCACGCAGCCTTTCAAAGCAGAGAATATCATCATCATTGGTGATGGAGTGTGTGCTTCTACTTGCACCACCTTTGTCAACTTGATGACCAATGTTGGCGGTGTCCGTACCGTGTCCTTCGGCGGACGTCCGAACGGGAAGCCGATGCAACTCATGGGAGGTGTTCGTGGCGCAGAGTCCCAGTCTTTTTCAGGTCTCTCTCAATGGACAAACAAAGTGCTAGAGTTGTTAGGCCAGTCATTGAGGCCTGATGGAAGCACTAATTTCCTATCAAAGGATGAGGTCAAAAGGTTGAAGGAGGTGCTTCCACAAGATCCCAGTCAATTCCCCATTTCAATCAACGGGGGAAGCGTCAACTTCCGTAACGCGTACCAAAAGGGAGAAGACGATCTTCCCCTTCAGTTCCAATACCAGGCCAGCGACTGTCGCCTCTACTACACCGTGGAAAACATCTACCACCCGCACACGATCTGGGAGGCAGCCAAGGAGGCTATCTGGGGAGTTGGGACCTGTGTTGTAGGGTCTACAGGTGGTGTTGGTTCTCATGAGTACAAGAGTAAGGGGAATGAGACAGGGGTCTATAAGAGCGAGGAGACGGGGGTTTATAACAGCGAGGAGACGGGAGGAAGGACAGAGAACAAAACAGAAGAGGATGAAGGCATAACAAATGCAGCGTCCGGCGTCAAAGCTGACTGGGCTGGACTGATGCTTGCCGTTGCCATCATGGCAGTACTTCAATGATGATAGTTGAGGTGACTTTGACTAGACATATCATGATAATGTGTTCATACCGTGACTATATCCATCAAATGTATTCAATCCTATTCAGTTTTCGCTACCCAAAACTCCATTTAATTCCCTTTCAACAAGAACTTCCAGTACTCGATGGAGTAGAATCACAGCTATCAGACAGATTCAACGACGACAGCTCTGCTGCCAACTGCGGTATGCCCCAAGGGAGATTCTCCCACGACACCATATTTTGCTTTCTAGCAATAATCATGGTCTCGTATATCCCTGCCACCTCTTGACTGTCCCAGATCCCTTCCCTCCGACGAACGGTGCGTAGTAGGGATATCGCTCTAAACTGTGTGTCGACATCCTCGCAATATGTGCACACGAGGGAGAGGAGCGGTATCAAGTAGCCGTTGAAAGCAAATACAGGTGTCGGTCTTCGGTTTTCGATTTCAACCAGCACCTCTGCCCGCTGCAGAATCTTTTCGCCGTCATCTTTTGGTATCACTTGTTCGATCGTCTCGAACTTGACCAGCGCCCGCCAGACGGCCTGGTGCATGTCAAGTGACGCAAAGGCGCTCTTCTCTTCTGTTGATGGCTCCGCGTACCTCTCTTCCTGCTTGGTAAGTTCGTAGCGAGCATCCCACACAGAAAACGCCCGTCTTGAGGCGTCCAGGGCGGCCTTTCCCGCCTGGTAATCAAACTCCCATCCAGTGATGCCCATGCACGACGTCTCTAAAGGCCTGATTGGTCGGGGGCCTGCTACAAACTCAATATAAGTCTTGTCGTAGAACTCATCGACGCGCTCCAAGTAAAATGCTGCTTCGACAAGGTCGGAGAAGGGTGTCTTGGGGTCCCCCATGTGGCCGGCGCGAAAAGGGAGGATAAGATCGTGAAATGTGTCGCTTCCCACATAGATGGCGACATTCTGTCCTAGCCGGTAGAACATTTCGGTGACGAGGTCGAACAAGCTGTATTCAGCCTTTTTCTCATTCGTCGGCTGGAACAGGGATGCCGGCACATCCCCAAGCTTCATCTCGGCTCGGAAAGAGTTGAGTAGCTGGCACCCAGCCTTGAGGTGTCGTATCGACTCTGTGTAGCGCCCGTGCAGACTCTCAATGCAGATAAAGATGACGCAGCATATGAGAGTGGTCTGGAGGTTCATCTCAGAGTTGTCCTCCATGAGTGGCTTCATGTGTAGTATGGCCTGGTTGTACTTCTGAATAGAGGCATACTCAAACTCGGTCGCCAATGACGACGATGTGGCGTCTCCCTGGTAGCCAGCCACAAACCGACGATGTGCTCCGCCAAGAGCGCAGAGTGCGTGCTTGACCGGTTCAACGGTGTGGGCGAGTGGTAGCACAAAGTTGCGCCAAAACAGGGACCCGGAGAGCACGTCGAAATCCATAATGGTACACTCCCGGGCGTGGTAGAAGAGGGCGGCGTCGGATGGGGAGCCGAGATTCTCGATCGACAGGGCAGGTCTCAGTGCCGAGAGGGTCCGGCAGTCTGGGAGCTTGGGCTTCTGGTACTGCACCAGCTTCAACGGCTTCTTTGGTTTGACGACGGGGGCTTTTGGATCTTCGTAGCCGTCGCATTTCTGTCTATCCTTCTGGCATCGTTGACATACGGGCTTCGTTTCGTCACACTTCAAATGCCGGATTCTATAGAGGGAATCAGTACACAGGGATCAACCACGGGGAATTTATCTGCACAACTAACTTGCTGCCAGGGGTGTTAGCATACATAGCCACACAAACACACTACAGACCAAATGATGACGACATACCAAGTCTTACAGCCAGTCCTCACCCGCGGCGCCTTTGCCCTTGTCCACTTCTTGCGTGGTGGTTGCTGAGGCTCAAGCGGAGCCATGTTGGACGAAACTACGAGCGGCCCAATCAAGGAGAGTCACCTGTCGCGTGGCCAGACTTGGTCTTGCAGCGGCCGTAAAGAATATTCGGGAAATTCACACTGATACCCTTGGCGGCGCTGCCTCGATGGTTAAATGGTTTGGGGGCGCCATGGACATGATCCCGGAGACATAGCGGGTCTGCCGGCTGTGAGCGACGCCATTGGCTGGACCGTAAAGAATACGAATACTTTGCCGTTTCCGGTAAGGACCCAGCTGAGTGACAGTGCTTGGCTTCAGCCCTGTGACAGGGACGTTTGTCTTTGGCGTGGCTGTGTGGTCTGGACCTTTCCACGGACGGGTCTCTTGTCTCGGCCAGTTTAAATAATGAAAACATCCCCTTTTTTGATCGGCGTACGTGGTGGACGACGTAATCAAGATCGAGCTGAAACCATAAATGCAGGTCCGTCATTTGAAGAGCATGGCTATCTCGGAATGCCAAGAGGCTTGGCTCTAGGCAGCTTTTCTAGATGGTAAGGCTTTCTCTCAGCTAATAACTCCATCTTGGACTGACCTCCTATTCAAGATGTTGGATCCCTGAGTCCTTTTGCCTCACCGTCTGAGTCGTTTGACGTGCATCGTCCGTGCAACATGGACCAACACCAACACCGCAACCCTAAAGAGGCCGCCAAGCCTCCGAGATTCAATCATGACTTTTGAGGAAATAAGCGCTATCAGGTTGTTACTGTTAATCGGATGGATTCATATGCCGTAATTGGCTCTTGTTGAATGCTTCGTTACATTTGCAGAGTGAAAAATATTGTTCTCGATCGACATGACATGTGAACTGGGTCACGTGGGTGCCGAGATCCGGGTTTAGCCGCCCTTGGAGCCCCTCTTCTTTCTGACAACTCATGACTCTACCACTGAGAACCTGCAGACGAAGGATTTCCAGGCAGACGAGTAGATGGACCTGACGGAATTACCCGAGACACCTGCGCTACGCTTGTCCATTCGACCGAGTTACCGCCATGACGGCGAGAAACATCCGTTTCGACTCTCTTTGTCCTAACAGACAAGTAGCAACTCAAGGTGAGTCTACCGAAACTACTGTTGTCAATACAAACTCTGACTTGACTAAACAGACTGTCCTCTTTGTATCAAACGACGGATCAAATGCGATCGAAGCCTACCGACATGTGTCAAGTGCGCCAGCCGAGACCTGGATTGTCCTGGTTATCATCCTGTTCCGCTCAGATGGAACCAAGGGGTGGCAAGCAGAGGCAGGTTTGCCGGAAAGTCAACTCCAGTTCTGGATAAAGACAACAGAAAGGCAAAGAAGCACAAACTCTCAAGACGCAGAACTGAGGTCGAAGCCTCTTGTAACAGTCCGCAACCTCAAAACACTCCATCTTCATCACCAGAAACAACCCTTGATTTACAAACATCTACAGACCTCCCCCATCCATCTCAAGACCTTGATCTCGTTCATAGCATCTCATCAGTTACACTTTCCAACAGTCTCCTAAACCACTTCTGCACCAGAGTCATCCCTCGATTGACCTGGATCGACCTCCCCGGCAGTCCATGGCGGAACACGATTCTACCTCTTGCCCAGAACTCGACTTGCCTCCGCCTTGCGATAAGTAGCTTAGCAGCTGCTCATATACACACGACATCGACCGAGACTACCGATCAGACGGCACGACTCCTTCAGATGCAGACATGGCTCAGGGATGAAAGTCTTCGAGTCTTGAATCAAAAGATGCGACTTGAGTTACAGCCGTCCCATGGAACAGTCCAGACCCAAACCAGCCAGTCTTTTGTCGAGATTCTCACGGCAATGCTGGTTCTATGCTATACCGAGGCGTTTATCCCAGGATCAAGGGACTGGAAACTTCATCTGCGTGCCTGTCGAACGCTCATCAACTTTGGCAACCTAAGAGCACGCAGAACATCACCAAACGGCATCGAGAGCTTCATACTCAAAGAAGTAGCCGACCTCGATACGCTTTGCAATATTTCCGTCTTTACCGATGACTCGACATCATTATCCGAACCCTTTGGCCATACCAGAATATGGTCCTTTACGGGTGTGATAAACGATATTACAACGGTCGAGAGACAACGTCATCATGCTCGACGAAAAGGCCAACAGCTGGCAGACATGGATATAGAAGAGTGGCGTCAAAGGGCTCAGAACGCTTATACTGAAGTGTCTGCTAGAGCCAACACATTGTCTGAAGATCAGGATATGCGACAATGCTTCCAGGCTGTTGTCAAGGCACACTACCACGCCACAATCATCTACAGCTACCAAGCCTTTGCTCCCGCCGAAAAAGTCCAAGAACTTGTCAAATCCACCATCGACATCCTCCTACGCGAAATGCAATCCGTCCTAGCAGGACACGTGCATACCTTCTCCCATGATCTGTTTCTTCCATGCTTCATCGCTGGCACTGAGTGCCGTGGAGACAAGCTGAGGCAGTCTATCATTGAGAGGCTCTTTCTAGACTCTTTGTCTGTGACGGGACTCTGGTGCAACCATACCGCTCTTCAGTTTCTCACGACTCTGTGGGGGAGCTCGGAGTATGAAATGGGTATGAACTGGATACAGTATGCTCGAGAGAATGAGGCGCGGATTGGCACATTTATTGCCTTTTGAGCCACCTCTTTATTTCATTTCCGATCTCCGAGCGGTGTACGGAGTGTCAAGGGTACGTTGCCAGTGATTGACTCAATTCGATGTATAGAGTACAACATCACCAAGAGATTCCCAAAGCTGTCCGCTCGCTTCAGTCCGGCCATGTGTTCAATATGTTCTCTTCAGTGACTAGGACTATTTCGCACGACAAAACTCATCGGTTCAAGTTCGAGTTCGGCTGCTTCCACTTTGCCTCCCAGCCCCGAAAGAATGGACTCTCAGGCAGCGTTTGATGCTGCCAATCCTTTTCCATGATTCCATTCTCGATCTGATACCTCTCATACTCTGCCAGAGCTGGTTTGAGTACATGTTCGACATGCCACACACTCTTGTACCGTATCAAGTTCTCCTTGCTATCACTGATAACCTTGAGGCTCAATGAAGGAACATATGGTTCATCCTTCAAGCTTGTCACCGGGGTGAAGAAGGCTTTGAAGTTAAAGACTATGGCACCTGACAGCGGGAGTCGTCGCAACGTCTGCCAGTCAACGCGAAAGTATAGATCCTCGAGGCGAAGAGACGGATCTTGGGAATCCCGGATGCTCAGGCCAGGGTCTTCTGGGGGCATGTAGAGATGTTGGCCAACCTCGAACCCCCATGCTCCTCTCTGGATGGGCTTTGACACTGGCATCTTGGTGAAGAATCTGCAAGTGTCAGATCAGATCTTCTTGGCCATCTTGATGACAAGTACTCACCGATCCATACTCAGCTGCATCTTCTCCCTGTAATCTGGGACAGGTTCATGGATCTCGGGTAGACCCAAGCCGAGTTTCGTTCCCAGACTCCATCCAGTTGATGCACAGATGACACCTGCACGGAAGTGGTATCGTCCTGTTTGGGGGTCTCGAAGCATAATAGCAAAGTCTTCGGGGACATTTTCCATCAAAACGTGCAGGGGATCAACCATTGAAAGGTCGAGTTTAGTGCCCAGAATGTCGTTGACAAAGGTTTTACCCTCTAGCCGAAAATAATGGGGATACCGGGCGCAAAGGAATTGTATCACCATTTCCATGAGCTCCTTGCACGCCAATTCGGATCCAGGTAACGCGTTCAGAATATCCTTTCCGTTCTTGGCCAAGATATTCTTTCGTTCTTGGATATATCGATGGTACGTGTTGTCAAGCTCAATCCAGTAATCTGTCTCCATCTTCTGGAACGCTATCGCCAAACTTAGTACGCCAATGCAAGTCAAGGGGAGGTTCTTACACATAGTTTGGTGGTACGGCCATCTCAGCGGCCTGTATGGTCTAGGCTGAGCAGTGTTGATGTCAAAATCCTCCACTGGCTTTGGCAGCGGGACCTCTGACAGAGCTGCGTAGTCGGGAAAGTTGCCCAACTTCAAAACATCGCCGACCGTGAATCCGCTGTATATGAAGCGCTCAAGGCTTGCAGTTGCGTAATTTTCGTTCATGCCAAGGACCAGCCTTGACAACTTCGATGTGTCCACATTCTGATCGGTGTGAGAAAATCTTAAGTCGAAGCTGCTCAGAACTGGCCTTTGCGATGGTGGGAACACATCAGAGTAATCTTGTCCGGCTTTGGAGCGTTTTGGCCTCGCTGCCAAGCCAAGACCTTTCTCTTCTCTGTCACTTTTGCGTCTTCGGATGAAATGGACAGCAAAGAGAACTATAGTGACGTAGCATATTGTCGACAAAATCCCTGAGGACAGAAAGGGCGGTTGTAAAGCCAAATACATGATGAAAATCTCAGACAGCGAGAATCCAAGATAAGGATAATGAGAGTCGTTTGCACTCGTTTATCAACACTTTATTCATGATTCATATCAGCCATCTTAGCTATCTCTTATACCCATCCCAGATTCCGGGTTCCCGGTATCGTTCTCCCAAATACTGCCCCAAGCCACACAGGAACAAAGTTTCTCGCCAGGACTTCTCTTCTCGGATTAGCCGACAGCTCAAGAAAGCTGATAGAGGTGCATACTTTCTCCCCCCACCTCCCATATCAGTCTTAGCTCGGGCAACGTGGAGTCATCTGATGGCCATCATCTGCACCTCTGTGTGAAGTCATGGCGTTTCGAGCGGAACATGTTGTTTGTCTGTGCAAATGAGAAGCCTGGTATTCTGGGATTTGTTTTCTCGAGATAAATCGACTTGGTGATTGTTTGTTTGGTCGGTTATCTACGCTCTTGGCTTTGACCCGGGCCGGTTTAGAGATAGCGTTTGTGGAGACTGTGCAAGCGAGGATCCTCAGGTACCTTGGAGCCCTGTTGACTCGATCCAAACGAATAAAGACAATGCTGAGAATAGTTGATGCTTACGGCCTGTCCGTCAAGCCCGGGTAAATTAAGAGATACCAGGTCCCAGTTGGAGATCAAATAATGGTGTTGCCGTCGAACAATGGCAACGGACCAGCTCAACTACCATAACTTAACAAGACATTTACAATTTGCAATGATCGGCAATTCATTGTTCAAAATACGTAATATTGTACAACGTAAACGCATATCAAAGGTCCGGACAAGCCCGTCACACTGTCGTCAAAAAACATAAGACACCAAACCAACCCTCTATAGCTATTAGGGCAAAATAGACTAAGTCTAAGCCTAAGACCTTTGAGGAAAATATCATAAGTATTAAAAGTAATTATATTATTATTTCCCTTATTTTATCTCTTCTTTTGCTTATGTTTAGACTAGAAATATTTCTCGTATCCTAGGTAGCTGACGCGGGTTCTGGTGTCTCGGGTTTTTTTACGACCCCGTGCCCGTGATGGAGATGATGTTCTTGAGTCAATACGCTATGCCCAAAATAGCAGGCCCCGCGAGAAAACTCCACAAGAGCGGTATCGGTACAAGACAACCTCCAAGGAAGAAGAGAGGAGGGTCTCGAGGTGGATGACGGAGTCAGATAAATAAATGCCTTGCGCACTCCTAAAAGTCCAAATGAAAAGGCATTCCTTTCAAGTCATCAGAACGAGATTGTCCGTGGTCTGTTGTACACTCCCTCCCTGACACCATGCAAGTTCCTATACTGACGGCGGGCATCTTGCTCGCCATCTACCTGATTTACGCCAAGGTAACAAAACTCTTTGAAAAAACTTCAAGTACAGTATGCTGAGAATTTTGTGATCAAGACTTGGGTGAGCCGTCGAAAAGATACAGCGCCAACCCAAAATCTGCCATGTCCGGACGAAAAGCCAGCACTCATTGAGCCCCTGGAAAACTTTGACTGGAGGACAAAGAAACCACCCCAGTTTCGAGGCTTCAAGCCCAAATACAACATCTCGATGGGTGAGCATCTCATACTATCTTCTGAGTACCAGCTAACCATGTGAAAAGGCATCAGACGTGATACTCCCTCTGAACTCCTCTCCATTGACCACGACTACCTCGATCGCGTCACCCAGCGCCGAGAGATTCTCAAGCAGCATGAAGACACAGTCTGTGGATTTCTTCCAGGGACAGAGCAGTCTGTGCTAGAAATTTACGACTACTTTCTTACCGAATACCTCCCTGTCCGATATCCCACCATGTTCCAGCTCTCCCAGGATGGAACCATCTTCAACAATCTCGTCACCAACAGATCCTTCCCCACAGGACTCCAGGACGTCCGATCCGCGCTCCTCAATCTCGGCGAGATTGTAGAAGAAGAACTCTTCTTACTCCTGCCAGATTCTGACAGTTACCGACTCGTTGCTTACGTCTGCTGTTTCCCTTCGAGTTTCAATCCAGCAGAAAAGCTTGGGTTACTCCTGAAGGACATTCACAAACCTGTCCCGGGCTATGAAAAGATTGGGCCGAGTATGGAACGATTCTTTGCAAAGTTGCAAGTTGGCAGCCCCATCAAACGACAGAATGTGAGTACCAAATCACAGGCAACTCTCCAGAGGCTCACAAATAAATCTCGCAGTGGTCGGTACAAGTTCACCCCGAGTTGTTCGACTGCGAAGCAAACCACCGAATAAAGAACTATGACGGTCCAGGTGAACCAAACATAGAAGATGCAAGTCCCCCAACACTCGCTTTCCAAGACATCTCCTGCTAACAGGCTTCAGAGTTTTCTACGATCCGAGCTACAAACCCTAACTCGCTTCCCAAAAACTCAAGCCATTCTCTTCAGCTTCAAGACCTATTTGTTCAAGGTCACCGACGTCAAGGCACAGGGTCAGGGTCCCGAGTTTGCAGAGGCTATCGAGGGGATTCGACAGGGCAACGTGCCAGAGATGTGGGATTACAAGGGTGCGACGAGATGGGGGGAGACCGTATGCAGGTACTTGCGGTCATGATTCACGTATATATGCGTTTATACGTAGCCCAAAAGTACTGTTTATCAGCTGGTTTACCATTTACTACGTCTGCTTCCAACCAGGATCAACCCTTTACCTTTCTCCCTGAACAGAAAAGCTCTACCAGAATCGCTACTGGGGTGTTTTAATGCTTCTCTTTTGCCTATGGACCAGTATGCATCTCGGGTTCATCGACCTCGGAAAGCAACATCAAGACAACTGATCAAGAGAAATAAAGTTACTAACCCAGCGAAGCCATCACGCCCAGTGACTTTCAGTACATCATTCACCCTTAAATAAACTTTGCAAAGCATCCACGCTCAACACTTGACCTCAACGAACTTTGTTTATTTACATTTATAAAGGTGAAGCCCCCCCCCAAGACACAGACACACACACGCATTCACGGTGGATTAGGCAAGGGTTTAACTATTATACTACAGACACTAATTTAATTTAGTGAATATCTTCAAAGACTTGATCATTGTTGCACCATGGATCCTAAAGTCACCGAGGCGGTTTCCGCCAACCTCATAAACTACGCCAGCAAACCACAGTCACTACTCGATTTTACCGAGGCCCGCCCCAACCATCCACCCGACGACTCACTCATACCGACAGAGGAGTATACGACGCGCCTCGAGTTGATCCGCGAGATTAGAGATCATCAGATAGGAATAGAACGCAAGCTTAAGATTACCAAGCTTCAGTTCTGTTACCTCATCAGAATGCCAATATCAGATCTATGGAGCACGGTCAAACAATGTCGTTTTGAACCCTTACTGGTGACAGAAGATTTCGAGAGCCTTGTGGACTTGACACATATCTGTGAGTGAATGTTTCTTTGGCAAGTATAGATACCAGTTGGCTGACAATAAAAGACCTTGCTCATAAGGAAGCTTCAAATACTCCCTCCAGAAGCAGCGTTGTCTCGGAGACAGCAAAGGTTCAGCACGACAACCAGAAAGAACATTGCCTCGCTTTAGACAAACGGGTCTGCATTGTGACAGGGGCATCACATCCCAACGTGTGTCACATCATTCCTTGCTCCTCGACCTACAATCGAGCCTTAATCAAGTCATTGAAGTTAGTCCTACTCCAATACCTCGGCCTCCCTAGAGACAATGCCACTCTCATGATGCTCGATTCCCTCATTGAACCTGGATCATATTACCAAGTATGGAATTTGATCTGTCTGAGCCCGACGCTGCATGACTGGTGGGGACGAGGGTATTTTGGTCTCAAGTTTCTGGGAGCAACCCTTCAGGACCACAGCAACTTATCGACGGTCGAGCTGCAATTCGTGTGGATGCCACGGTTCATACAGAAGTCAGGTCTAGACACAGCCTGTATGCCCATCAGCCTCGTCGCAGAGCAGAATGAGAGAACGAACCTGTCCTCTAGCCTGACGCACTTCTATGGACAGCACACACAGTCTTGTCACACGCCTAACTGCACTGCGTGCTCTAAAACAAATTGTGTTAATGCTCACAATGTCCACACACACAAGCCAGTCGAGACTGGCTCAGTCTTTAAAGTCTCCCGACCTACAACTGATGTTCCGAATTTTCAGCGAGCGATTCAGATCCAGTGGGCGATTATCTGCGCTGGCGCACTATCTGGCCGTGCCCAAGATATTGAGGCGGCAGAACGAAAGGGACTTGGGACAGCAGAGATTTTGGAATGGTTGGAAAAGTCGGTTTGAAAATCAACCCCGAGGTTCAGAGAAGCAAACAAGACATTAGATCATTACAGCATTGTTTACAACTTGTGATTGCCCATGTTTTCCCAAAGGCAACAGGCAGTCTCCCCAGACCACGCATCTCACGGAAATCCCGGAACTCTTCTGAGGCAAAGAACCGCCCCTTAGATCGCCAAGTTTGTAGATCGCAGATTTACAAACTCTCCACAGACATATCTCACTAAAGTCCCAACTCTGCCCCTGCCTCAACAACGCCCACTTTGCATTCAAGCCTCTCCTAAGCCCCCCCGGCGAAATAAGACTTGAGTTTCATTGGATAAATCGCCCGGTTCTTAACAAGTCCCGATCTGTTCCCCCGAGCACTCTGAAGCAGGCCTCCGTGAGTGAGAGATCCTGGAACAGATGGAACGCGTGGAGAGACGAGAACAGGGGGCACAAGAAGACGCCATAGGAGAAGGGCACACAGAGTCTCTCTCCAGCTATAAAATAACGCATCTGCGCTTATGCGCACTTTCAGGTAAAACTCCATGCCATGCAAAACCTTTCCGTCAAATATTCCCATTTGTACCGTCGTCGCAGCGTCAAGGTTTGCCAAGAAGATGGAATAATTCTCACGGGTCACCGGACGACCAAACTAGAAGTTTGACAACCTTCCTCCTAAGAGTCTAGCATGAGACGGCAATGAGCCATTCTCTGCGTTATCGCCATGTCTGGCCACATCCGGTCCGGTTCGGAAGGCCTCCGGCAGAAGAGCCATTGATGCCAGCGACTGACTTGCAGAGCCATGGGAGCTCATCAACGGCCATCAAGTGCTCTACCAGAAGCTCAAGATATTGAACTACTGTTGAAATAAAATGAGGAAGATGCACAGATGTGCAACTGGCATTCCGTAGCGAGCCAGAGATCCCAGATCATGAGATCGAAGGCGGCGTCCAGCGACGTGTTATCAGTATCTCTCCCTAAAGTTATTAAATACTAATCTCAGAAAGAGATCCAAGATAAAATTCAGTTCTCAGAGTCACTTCTGATTAAATCTCTAATCTTTATGCCAGGCTATGCACAAAGTGTGCCAATATGAGCTCCTGTTAACCTCTCGCGTTGCGTCCAACTCGCACTACACGACCACCCTATCCTCATCAATCATCACGTCAACCTCCTTCACTCACTCATTTCCCACTAGATACAATACTCGAAAGCGAATGACGATCCGGTGGCACATAAACCTCCTTCACCTCAGCACTCTGCCACAGCTGAGGTGAGTAATACACCAAAGGCAGATCTTCATACGCCAGATGCGCATTCACAGTCACAAACTCTTCAAAAGTCGACGCCGTCTTCCCACTGGCAAGACAGAGTTGAACTTGCTGTACCCAAAACATGCTCTGCGTAGAGCCCATGCCTGAAGAAAGCTCCAGCGCCGTCCGCGCCGCGACCGTGGAGCTCTTTTCCTCAGATGGCTTGCTCAGTCGTTGATAGAGGAAGCGCACCAGACTAGCATGGTTCGCAGCAATGACTTCCTCTTCAGGTATGAGCTTTGCTTCATCAATAAGAACCGCAGCCCAAAAGTCAAGGTCCTCGCGTGGAGGTAGACCTGACGGCTTGGTGAAACGACGGCTGACTGCGTTGACCATTTGCGATCGGGCGAGGTCAATCTTTGCCTTGGAAGGCATTCCAAAGACGTTTGGGAGAGCTTTCTTGTCGGGATTCACAAAGCTCATTCTCGCGGGGATGCCTTGCCAGACTGAAGACGAGTAGTACTGACGCCACTCGTCTCCAGTGATGTCAAAGAGGGCCTTGAATGCCTCGAAAGTGAGAGTCGTGACCGATCCCTCAAACTGTGTACCCTTTGAGACCTTGGATTGCTCTGTTTCCAGGGATCGCAAATACGCGTGGACAATCTGGATCCAGAAATACGCCTGGGTCTCCGAGTACGGCGACACAGACGGATCAGATGCACGAAGGCGAATGGTAGACGACTGCAAAGCCTCAAGCGCCTGCTTCACGACTCCTCCGCGTCTAAGCTTAGACGTGAGCGTCTTTTGCACGACCGAGAATGCAAAACGTGGCAGTCTATCCACATCCTTCCCAGGACGCCGAGTATCCCGTTGTTCCTCCTCTACCTTGGCTTGAGCGGGTGTTGGAAGAGGTTGCAAATCCGGAAGATGCCAATTCTCTCGAGCTTCAGGCGTGAACAGCAGATCCTTGGAGTAGTACGACCTCCAAAGACCAGAGTTCATAAGCCACGGCGCCGAGAGAGCGATCTCTGCGTATTCACCTCTGTCTGGGAACTTGTCGCGTCCATTATTGACTTGGTAGTTGACAGCCGCGATCTGAATCTGATGAAGCCAAAAGATAGTCATTGTTCTATTGATGTTAGAAGCAATTCACAGTCGGGCAAGGTAGACGTACTTGTGCGCAGTGTTGCGGAATCGCTCTGGGTTTCCTTGCCTCAGACGATTGAGATGGGCCATAAACTCATCGGCACATTCCAAAAGACCAAAGCCTCTAGCGAAGCAATCATGCAACACAAAGAAGCCAGCCCTCAGATGGGTGTAGTGGTCCCACGAGGAAAGGCTACCGTCCATGAATGACGCCCAGAAGCTCTCAGCATCGACAGCGTCCGCATTGGCCTTTTTTACGCGCTCAATGAGTTCCGTGTCGCTCGTTCCCTTTTCCAATTCTGCTACTTGAGCCTTTGTGTCTGGTTGAGCCGGCTTCTTGATCTGCTGGATCGTCTGTCTAATCTCCTCCATAGCAGGATAAAGCTGTTCACCAGACGTCGCGCACAACCCAGGATAATCCAACATCCTGATGTCGTGGTTCCCAAGGTAAGGAGCAATCTCCTTCTCAATCTGGGCTCTTATACTTTTAATGATAGAGTCTCTCTCGTCGGGCGGGAGGAGGTCTTGCTTGTTGAAGAGGATAAACATGTGTCGACAGCCTTGATCAGCCATCATGGCCAAACCCATGCGGAGATACTCAAGGGAGAATTCGATCCTGTCGGGATCAAGATCTCCGCAGCTCTGTATAAATATGAGGAAACGATCTGGCTGCATGTAATGTCGGATGAGAGGCCTGATCTTGTCGCATCCTACAAAAGTCAGTACAGGATCCAACCAAGACAGGTAAATCTCACCTCCCACGTCCCAGAGGGTAATCTTGCCGCCATCCGGATACTCGAGGGTCTCTACATTGAAGCCGATGGTTGGAATTGTCGTGACTATCTCTCCCAGCTTCAGCTTGTAGAGCATGGTGGTCTTTCCAGACGCATCATTGCCGATGATGAGGCCGCTGTGTTCAGGGCCTCTACCCAAGAGCCAACGAGCGATACCTATTACAGTCAGCGACGTTCACCTCAACATTAACATGTAACTTGCGCATTTTGTCGAAAATAATTAATTCTGGAGAAAAAGGAATCGTCACGGGCAGAGGCCAGTTAATATTAAAGTCGCTGCCTTGACAAAGTGGGGAGCTAAAGACGTGGCTTCAAGAATCTGCCTTGTCGTCGACTATTCACGCGCCTAAGACGCCAGCCTGTCAGAATAGCTTGCAGCTTCTAACACGAGTGTGGCTTTGACATTTACTATTGATGCGAGACTACCTAATTTTGTTTCTGTAGATTTGAGCAGTAGAGATGTGTCTCTCGACCTTTGACCATCGCAGATTGAGACAACTATTTTTTGTTTCTTTGTAGATTGAGCAATAGAGATGTTGCTCTCCTCTATACCTATCACAGATTGAGACAACTATTGCAGGCGTATCCAACAGCTCACAAGCCATATCCTACCATCTAGGCATCCTTGTATTTTGGGTATCTAACTCCATCCATCTAATCAACAGACCCAGCAAGCGCAACAGCACTAAACCTCAAATCACCACCCTCCCTCTCCAAAAACTTCAACGCCCCCAGAGCAAGTCCCTTGCCACTCAACACATCCTCATCCTCAAGCAAATCTCCCCTTCGGATCGGTCCCTTGCGTCGTCCGTCGAGCTCCCAGAGTCCACCGTCGGATCCCTTGGCGAAGCACACATAGTGCAGCTCAACATCGTCTTCGGCCGGAGGAGCTGGCGTATCGCCTTGGGAGGCTGCTTCTTTGTGGGCTGTCGCTAGGTCGGGGGTTTGTTCGAGGACGCGGGCGCGGCCGTCAGGGCCGAGGGGGATGCTCTTCTTGATGAGCGTGTCGAGCGTGGAACCCTCCTCTGCGACGCGTTAGACATGTACTCTTAATCACGTAGGAATAATCTTACCGATAAAGTTTCGCGCGTTTCCGTTGCTCACAGCGTGCAAGAGTCCCATAAGTCCACACGCATTTCGAATAGTCTGCGGCCACCAAAGCACCGGCTCCGCATCACCCTTGCCGCGGTACTCGTCCACCAAGCTATCCTCTGCCATGCGGTGGCTCTCGTACGCGGCGCTAACGGGGAACACGAGTAGCAGTGCCAGCGCGGGACGCGGGATAAATGCCAGCAAGTCCGGGTCGGTGAGGGAGTAGACGTCGTGCATCCCGAGGGCCGGCGACACGCCGAGCTTGTGGATGAGTGTCGTCATGAGCTGGGGGTTCGCCTCGAGGGGGATGAAAGCCGGGCGGGCGTCGGAGGGGTTAGGGTCTGTTGTGGAAGACATGGTGGGCGTGTGTGTGCGTATGTGAAGCTATAGCGAGCTGTTGATGGAGGATGAAGCTTGAATGTGCCGAGTGTAAAGCTGAAACTTGGTGTTCTTGGCCCCCGCCGAAACGCGGGGCATTCCTGTTTGCCATGACGTCGCCTACCGACTGCCTGCAGCGAGTGGCTCAGGGCACAGGCGGGGGATCATCAAGATAAAACACGCCTCATTGTTTATATCTGCACTTTTAAGACGTTGCATTTTGCGAGCATTAACACCTGTAGTATCATAAGTGACGGTGTTATTGGAAAGGGTAGCATTGCAAGGGCTGTATTCCTCTTGGCATCTTTCGATTCTGTAAAGCTGTAGGGTAACTAACCTGTTCAACACCATCATTCACATCCAACAACCACAGACTTCAACCTCATTTCCTCCCCTTTTAGCTTCTCCAATCGCATCCCTCAAACCATCCTTCTCGACTCACACTTGTTCACCCAAAGTTTCGCTAGTCCCTTTGATCTACAGCTGCCATGTCTAGTCCCAACCGCCGGAACTACCCACTAACCCATAAACGGTCTTCTTCCTGATGGCCTTCGGGGTCTTGCGCAAAACCCGCAACACCGGTTCCGCGCGGGCTGCACGTGCCTGGACGCGATCTCATCTCATCTTCTTTTCTCTAACGAGGGTCGCAATCTGGCCCCGACGCTTTTCAGCCCTCCGACGTTAATCATTTGGTAGGGTGCCTCCACTCATGATTAAGATCGCTCTTCACGATGTGACGTACAAATCTTTTTGCTATCTATTGTGGTGCACTCCTCGTGTTAAGAGTATCACGGTACTACACAGCACAAACAAACACCGGAATCCGGCATGAGGACAAAACAATGGACGGGCCGTTCCCGTGAATTGATGACCAGCCTAGGTAGCTAAACTAGCTTTCTCGTAACGAGGTAACCATGGAGGAATCCGCCCTGGTTGGGACGGTAGCAGGCGATATTACCACCTTCGCAAGTCAGGTTAGAATGACTCGGGTAGCTGCTTGTCGATTCCTCAATGTCTCAGAGACGAGTCTGTCTTTCTCGCTAATGGTGCTCATGTCTGCCACACCAACACACGGATGCAAATACACAGCAACTTCAACATGACAAAAACCACAGACACAGAACTCGTCCCAGGAGAGTGGCACGGATCCTCCCCTCCCAAACTGGCATCAAGGTTGGATCCACGCTAGACGGGAGAATCCCCATCACCATGTCCTCCACGTGGACTCGAGACATGACTCGCTGGGGTGTGTGTATTGACCCCCCCTCTCGCCAAACTGGGAGGTTCAAGTGTCAGGTAGCACGGCGCGCACGTACCGGCGAACCAAGACCCCGGAGGCCGAGACCCGTTCGTTCGTTCGTTCGTTCGTCCCTGAGCGGAGCAGCCGTTTTGGCTTCTAGCGACCAAAGCGAACTGTTGATGGCGTCAGACGTTTTGAGGGGGGGATGAATGGATCCAGACAAGTTTTTGACGGCTCTTCGATCATCACCTGCAAAGCATACGTCCCTTTCAGGTTCAAACTAGTCTCGTCCAGTCGTCATCTTCTGCTTCGTGGCACTTGAATAGTCCGGTCCTGTCTGAGCCCCTGGTCCCTGCGTCAGCTTTTTTTTTTCTCTTCCCTTTCGAGGAGCGGGTCTAGAGTTCAGGGGTACCACCCTCTTGACTGCAAGTCAAACGCCCCCTGTCAGTTCAACTCTGTACCGTTTCTCCCTACCTACCTAGGTATGGAGAGTGTAGAAAGAGGGGAAAAGCGGTGGGTGGATAGATTGTCCTGAGACAACAACAAACTCGGCTACCCATGTCTCATTGAGGAATCTACACCACGGAGGAAAACAGTGTTGATAGGCATTTGCATGCATTTTATAGCCCATTCACAGGCTGCCACGGGCCAGGCTGTCAATTGTCAATCGACTCGACGCTAGAGAGGGGGGGGAGAAAGCCCGCTACTGCACCTCATCCTTGAACCATTCAAACTCCCTATTTCCTAGCGGGTACCTGTCCATCCCATGGATCCCATCCCATGGAGGTTTTGGTGTCCCCCATCTCTTGTGTCGGTCCGCACGGATCTTTTCTGGCTCGCGTCATGATTACCGCCGGGCTGGCCAGACATCCATTCTCTCCTGTCACTGACTGACTCTCCCTTTTTTGGCTGGCCTTTGTCTCTTCCAAGAAGAACGTCGAGAATATGCATGTATCCGCTTCCGTGGATCAAGATCTCCAGCTAATAGACTGACCCTACCTACCGAGTCCAAGCCATCCTTTTTTTCTTTTTCTTTTTCCTTTTTCCTTCTTTTGAGGCCCTTGTTCCCCAATCAGCGCGTGGGCTGTCGAAACAGTTCGCCCCAGGTTTTCTTGTCTCTCTTCCCTTGCTTTTACAAAAAGAACGATCCCAACACCCGTTTTTTTTTTAACCCTTTTGTAGCCTTTCATTTTTACTCTCTTTCTCCTTGGGCGCCAGAATGCTCCCGGCGGGTCCCCTGAGGCCTCTCCTTTAAACTTGCTTCCCTCTCTGCAACCAGCAGATAAACTCATCTTGTCCAACGACATCATGGGCTTCTTTAGCTTCTTGACGCGCAATCGTTCCTCCGACAAGAATCAGAACCAGAACCAGATCAAGGGTCAATCCTACAAATCGACAGTCGCATCAATACCTCCCATCCAAGGTAGGCTTCTCCCTCGAAGGATCAAAGACGCCACTCACACGATCCCATATGCAGGAACTTATCCAGTCGCTGGAAATGGACCCAATGTGCTGGATCAGCTGCAGCAGGCGGCGAGGAAGCGCAGCCAGGCTCAACTCTCTGTAATCGATCACGATATCGACCTTGACCCTGCCGCGCCTCCCCCAATGGTCCCTCGCTTCCGCAGCTTCTCCCCAGGACGTCCAACAACAGCTCCAAACCAAGCTCACGCCAACAGCCTATCTTCGCGTCCGAGGTCCGTCGCCCGTAGCATCCGCAGCACAAACTCAGCCTGGAGCGTCCCCGAAAAGACACGCGCAGCCGTCGTGCGCACAGTAGAGAGACCGCCTCCTGTCCCTTCAATCCCCTCTCACCACCGCCGCGAGAGCTCCATCGACTCGTTCCAGGATGGAAACCGGTTCGTCGACGTTCTAGACGCCCAGGGCGAGATCAGGCCGTCAAACTTTCGCTCGCGCGTCGCAGCCACCGGCGCCCGCGAGTACGGGGAAGACGTTGCCGAGCGCAACATTGGCGAGAACGGTCTGAACCTTAACAGCCCTGCCGTCAAGGCCTTTTACCGTCTTTCTGGTAGCGGGAGGTTGACGCTGCAGACCTCGGACAGCGGTGGACTCTCTGTTCACGATTTCAATGGCTTTGACGATGATGACGACGATTGCGCTCCGCCGCCTGGTATTCCTCATCTTGATCTAGGGACGATTCGAGAATCTTCAAGGCCGACGAGTTCATCAACAGCATGGAGGTCATTTTCAGGTTCAATTGGAGGAGAAATGCTAAGATCCAGCAAATCGCAACGACGTCTAGATAAACGTCCCGAGACATCAGCAGCGTCACTGAAGAACCGGAGGAGATCATTCAACGCATTCGCATCTACACCTGAACCGCGCACGTCCAAGCCGAGACCTCTCAGCTTGCATCCTTCACTATCAAATTTTAATTATTCTGCACCTCTGTCACCGCCGCCGATGCCCAAGTCTCGTCCAAAGACGAGTGAGGGGCGGAGTCGACAGCGAAGTATTGGGATGGTTGAGATTGAGAGTCTGGTTGATGAAGCTTTTGATACACCAGCACCATGTCCGAGTAGGTTTTTCTGGTCAAATTATAGAAGAAAACTAACAAGAGATAGCCATCCCTGTGCGATTCAAACAGACAGAACATCCTTCGTATTCTCGTCCCGATTCACATCTTTCACGCCAAGATCTCATCCTCCCTCGTCATGACCCTCCAATTCCTCGCCATGATCCTCTTGTCTCTCGTCATGATTCTTCTCACATCCGCCCCGACACGCATCATGGTCTACCAACCCTTTCTCTCTACCCCCGCAGCGACATTTCTCAACCTTCACGACCTTCCAGCTCCTCATCAATGGATAAACCACCCCGCAACCGCTCCATTGGCGGCGCCTCACTTCTTCGACATCAACGCCTTGACAACATCACCGAACACATTCCCGTCCGGACGTCATCTCTAACTCTCCAGACTCAACCATGCATCACACCAACCACCATGTCGTCCGGCTACACTAGCAATCCCTTCCCGAGGTCTGTGGGTCAGCACACTCCGAGCACATCCATCGACGCATCTGTTCCTCCATCAATCAAGATTAACCACGAGCGCGAACAAAGCGGCGGAATGACCACTCTCGCAAACCAGAACAACTACTACAACGCCGCCGAAGACGACTTTTCTGCCGATACTCTTGTACCCTCACGTCGGGAACTGGAGCAGGATCTAAGTCACCCCATCAACGCAGGCGTAGAAGCCGAGTACTACATTTCGGATGCCAGCGAAGACTCTGTAGATTCCTTCGTCGCCTGGAAAGAGAAGCGCCGCGGAGAGGAAGGTCTATTATACAAGGAAGACTACGGCATCGCAGGAGGCGGTCTCCCAGGCTTATTCGAACCTCTCCCAATCCCCAAGGCCCCGGCGGAACCACCAGCGCCCATCAAGCCACCAAAGACACCCAAGAGCCCGAAACGCCCAACAACAAGAGGCACCACAAAGAGCAACAAGTCGACGCCACGAAAGACGCGACACCAACAACATCTCCGCCGCAGCCGCACAAGCACCTTCTCCCCACCGCGACGCGAGCCCCGCAATGGCTCATCCTCAGACGACGAAGGCTCCGACTCATTCTGGGAGCGCGCACGCGACATGCCCCACGGGCCAAGCTTTGTGTCTCTGGCTGAACTCGGCATCGACCTACGACACTTGGGTCTCGACCAGTACGGTCTCACCGAGGAAGATGATGCCAAGGTTGACATTCACACGGCAGTCAAGCTACGAAAGGAGATGCGCCGACGAAAGATGGAGACTCAAAGTCGACGACATACGAGGAGTTATGCTGACGAGGCGGATGTAGAGGATTAACGAGACATATGAGGTATGGAGTTTTTTTATGGCAAGATGATTTGGGAACATAAAGCTAGACGACTTGACGATTTCCGTCCCTTTTTTAATCACTTTTCTTTTGTATCATGGAATAGGCGTATGGATATGTACAGCACAACGAGCAGCATAGGGAGAGGACATCTATAGCATTTAATGAATGAACAAAGTAACATTCACAACATCAAACACGCACTCTTCTCTGATGACAAATCTACTATATTAAATATGTATCCTTGAAACCAAAATCTACAGCACGGACCTTGATCTCCGCCTCACTTTCCGATTCAGCTCCGCCATCGAGATGACAAAAGCAAACATTGCACTCTCAGCTGAAAATCTTTTACTTCCAAGAGTCTAGATCGGTAGATGACGAACGCCCCCCCGGGCGGCTAAGCCCCAGCCACGCGAAGGTGTTGAAACAAATCGTTGAGCTCGGTTGGCTAAAAATATCATGAGCCAACACTCATTGCTTGTGTGTGTGTGTGTTGGTTTGCCTCGATACCTGAGGCTGGCTGAAGAATATCTCGGTTGGCAAGGGTCACGCTGATCATAGTGGCAATTCGGTATTTCTTCATCTACCGGAGGTCCCTGGCCCATCAATCTCCCCCGGTTCACCTGATCAAGATTGCCCATCTTGGTCCCGTACAGCATCTCTCTCCGGCTCCCCGATATCTCCACTTGACATTCAGCTGAAGGCTTCAGCTCAAGCCCATTAATCTCGCTCTCCCATGTGTCCCAGAACTGGTCATTTAGAATACATCTTGACTACTTTCAAGTACAATGCCTGAAAGCATCACCACTTTATGCATCAAAGCCTAATGACGCGAAGACTTCAAAAGCAAAACAATCCCACCTTCCCAATCTCAACCCCATGACATCATCCCGCAACCGTGCACGTGCCCGGCCCCAAAAAGGGCAACCTAAACCCCTAAGCCTTTTCACCTCTAACGCCTCAACACCAACAATAAACATCACCAAACCAACAATACACCAAAAAATGTGCAAAACAACAAAAAAGGAATCCCTTTTCGGGCTTATTTCCTCGTCACGTGCCCTGTAGCGGAATCGAACCGCTGATCTTCGCATTACGAGTGCGACGCCTTACCATTTGGCCAACAGGGCTAGTGGGTTGCTTGGATGACCGAGGGGCTTGGGCAAAGGTGTTATGAGGGCTGGCCATGGTTTTCTGACGGGAGTTTGTGTAACACCACAGGGAATATTGGCCAAGAGAGTCAGAGTGAACGCTGTATTCGCTTCTATAGTGACATGAGTTGTGCAGGGTGATTTAGTCCTCACCATGACAATCGCTGATATGAGGTGACACAGCCCAACCAATGTCCCAGACACCCACCAACACTCTAACCCAGCCAGTTCATCTCTCATATCCCTTCAATCAAAATCTAGATTGCTGTTCCATGATCATTAACATCGTCTTGCACAGCCCCAGGCTTACAATCGCATCCCAGAGCACGCTTCATCGTCTCAAAGTCGCCTTCATGCTCATCAAGCATCGCGAGAGCCCGCTTCGCCACAGCAATCTTGGCGTAACGTCCACTCTTGGCCGTCGCGTTGGCAATCACCTTCTGGTGTACCATAAAGACAGCCACCACGTCACTCTCCGTCAGGGCAGCGATACCCTCCTCAACACCACAAGGAACATTCTCCGCGCTGACGCGCCAGTTGGTGCAGCCTAGATCTTGCTGCATCTTCTTGGACAGAAACGTGACAGGATGCTTGTTAGCAAACGAATCATATAGTGCCATGTCCTCAAAGTACGGTTCGATGAACCGTGTAAAAAAGTTGCGGACAACCGTGTAGTCGTAGTTGGCATCGACAAACATGGCACCGACAAGAGCCTCCATAACATCAGCAAAGGCCTTGGGTGGCGCAGATGCCCTGAGCCAGAAATCCTTGCGCATCGCAGTCTTGTTCGCCTTGGCTTCTTGACGCGCGTCTTCTTCGGCCAACTCAAGCTCACTCGCATACGAACTTATCTGCCCGATCAATGAGGATGTAGTAGAGGTAAGATGCTTGTGTAGATCGAGCTTCACACAGAGACATCCGAGGAACTGGTTCGAAGCCATGGCCATCTTGTGCTCAGTTAGCCATTGAGGATCCGCCTGAGGGAACCGCTGGAACAGGTTCTCGACAATGGCCATGTCCAGCAGAGCATCGCCTAGAAACTCAAGGCGTTGGTAGTTTGGAACTGGATCATAAGGCCAAGAAGGATGCTTGAATGCGCTCCGGAGAAGTGCTGGCCATTTGAAGCGGTATCCAACAGCATCAGCTACACAGTCGACCAGACGGCGCTGGTTGACGTTGGCATCGGCCTGTTGCCAGGCTGGAATCTTGAAGGCGGCAAAGTAATCTTCAAATTTCTCCATCTTGTGGTTCTTGCTCTTGACCATACGGGTGACGGCCTTGACTGCCAAGTCCATGCTGCCACCTTCGCCTGAGAGGTAAGCAGCTCCGATGAGCGCTTCGCAGACGTCAGCAATGGACTTGTCGGCCAGATTGTGTCGCATCTCCGTCTTTGGTGCCTTTCCCTTCTTCAGTGGAAGATCAGGGTACCATGTACGTCTGTCAAACGCCTTGGATCGGATGTACTCGTGGAGCTTGCGGTCGACAGCGTGATTGAAGAGATTCTGGTTGCAGATGAGAATCATGCGCTCAACGTGATATCCGCACTCGTCGCTCTCAGGAATGAGAGTAAAGAGAGAAATCGTTGTGGCCATCTTCAAAAACGAGTCGCCTAGGAATTCTAGTCGCTCGTAGTTGTTGCCCATGCCAGGCTGGAAGTTGACCTGCTCTTCATCGTGCTCCCCAGAGTTGTCGCTGTCCTTTGTCATGGCTTCAAGAGCTAAGACAGGTGGGATGGGCAGATCCAGCATGGCGCAAGCATCAAGGGTGATGAGGGCAGCATCGATGCGATGGATGATGGCCGGAAACGCCATGACCATAAAGGCCACGTCGAGGGGAATCTTACTCGTTAGCGACGGCTGATAAATGTAGGGGATTGCTTACTGGCGAGACGTTGAGAGGCTCCAAGATCACAAAACAGTCATTGTTGACCTCCTCATCGACTTGGAACTCGTCCAAGTAGTTTCGTCGGAGAGACAACAGCTGTGCCTTGACAACAGGCTGATCCTCTCTCCACTTGACCTTCAGACGAGTGTTGTAGTAGAGACTGTTGCTGTACTCCTTGATGGTAGGTTCCACTTGACGATAGGCTCGGCTTCTCGACTCTGGCACCCCTTCCGGTGTGCGATCAGAAGGCTTCTTCGACTCGTCAATTCCTTTGATGACAAGCTTGCGTCCTCCGTCGTAGGGGTCGGTGACAAACTTGTTTACAAAGAACTCTTTCGGGGCATTCTCCCAGGGGAGGCTGTCGTCCTTGGTGGCCTCGACGATGTTCCAGTCAACCGCTTGGGAAACTGAGCTGTGGCCATCCTTGCAAGGTGCTAGAAAGTAAGGGAGCTGGTCGGCGCTGGCATCATATTCTTTACTGAATACGTCAGAAAAGACCTTGAGAGTGAACCTCTTGAGTGCATCAATCTCTTCGGTAGTTAACTTCAGAGGCTCTTCGGAAACTGTCAGTTTGGCCACAGACGAGCGTCCATTCCCAAAGAACAGAGGGACTCCTGGGAGCTCTGGAAGCTTCTTTCGCGAAAGAAGCATTAGTGGTCGACTAAGAAGGTCTTCTCCAAGAGCCCCTGGATTGTCAAGCGTAATGACTGTCGCAAAGAGCTCGTTGCAGTCCCCAAGTGACTTCCAGATATCGGGCCGAAGCCGCATGGGGTATTCGGCCTTCTTGTTGGAGCTCACAGCAAGTCGAGCATTCCGCATCTTGGGAATCGTCTTGCTCAGAGTGGGCTGAAGATGTCCGTCAATATGCTTGTCCTTGATCAGCTTCACACAAGCTTCAAAGGACGCAGAGTATTTAGCCAATAGCTTGCTCCGCTGCGGAAACCCCGACATTGCCTTGAGAGGCGAGGCATCTGGGAGGATGACATCGGCAATGAACTTTGGTCCAAGCTTGGTGACTGTGAATTCGACTTTGGAGGAGATCCCCGGGGTAATTGATGCAGCATACTTGGCGAGGACGTCCATGCTGTGAGCAAAGGTGAGTCGAGCCCCGGTCGAAGGTATCTCGTACACTTTCTGGACCAGTAGTTCATCTTGAACATCGTCCACTACATCATCTTCCAGCTTCCTATCAGCAGGAAGGGATAAACAAAACTTTTGCAGGGCTGTAGAATCTCTCTCGGCCTGCTTCAGGCTTCTGAGCTGTCCCATGTTGCCTTCCTCAAGCATGGTGATGTATCTCGAGTTTGACTGTCTTGCCCGCCCTTTGGATTGTAGATACTGGATGACTGAGTTGTAGAGGTCGAAACGAATTACGAGATCGCAGTCCGGGACATCGATGCCCTCCTCGGCGACAGTGGTCGCAAAGAGACAGTTGATGCTGCCTCGCTTGAACTTTTGAAGCGTCACGACTTGGTCGCGATGTGACATGTTGCTGTGGGTTGATGAAGCCGATTGGGAACCGATCTATGGAGGTTAGCACTTGAACGCAGCGACTTCTAAGAAACCCACCATGTAGTAGGCGACCATTCCTGGAATCCTCATTCCCTGCTGCTGATACAGGTCTGAAAGAAGCCAAGCCGTATGTCTCTTCTCGACAAACACAATGCATCGTTTGGTGCCGTCTCGCGTGAAGGCGTGCAACAAGATTTCGTGTAGCTTCTTCATCTTGGGAGATAGCTCAGGCGAAGACGGTTCAATCGGGGGGAGTTCACGCTTCTTGACAATATCTCGGACACGTCGAACAGCCTCTGTCGCATGATCTGCCTGGTTTGTCGCAAAGTCCCTAGAAAAGTCGCGATCAGTCCTGGCCACAAGCTTCTTAGTCTCATTGTCGGT
Organism: Ascodesmis sphaerospora; assembly: GCA_027569015.1. NCBI lineage: Eukaryota > Fungi > Ascomycota > Pezizomycetes > Pezizales > Ascodesmidaceae > Ascodesmis > Ascodesmis sphaerospora. Next base: position 2,268,053 of record JAPPUR010000005.1, read on the forward strand.
GAGAAGAAGAATCCAGTATCGATCGGCACACCAGCTGCCAAGTGTTGAGGCAGCTTCCTTGGTGAATTCGAGTGATGCCTTGAACTGTGGATTGCGGAGGACTTGGGCCCATATCAAGTCCCACAGCTGCGTCTTTGCGTCTTCTGGAAACTCTAGTGACTCGTAGTTGACTCTTTCTTCTACTTGCTTTTGTTGGCACATGGCTTCCATCAACACTTCGTTGGAGACAGTAGCAATCTCGCTGCAAAGAAAGGTTTCCAGCTCGAGGGCTGCTGCTTTCACGTCCTTTGTCTGCGAGTCGACAGGAGAAGCAGTCATGCCGAGAATTCTTGGTCGCTCTCCCTGGTAGCGAATGTAGTGGTTTCTCATGATGCGGGCATATGGGTGGTCCTTTTTGGCATGATGCGCCTCGTCGAAAATGAGGAGGTTGATCTGGGACATCTTGATGAACCCATCGTTAAGGCAGTCCACCAAGATCTGGGCCGTACAGACAACCACCATGTTCTCACTAAACTGTTGATCCCAGTACTGCTTCTTCCTCACCATGCCTTTCATGTTGCCCCAGAACTTGGTGATGGGGTGCTCGCCAAGGTTGCAGTTGAGGACGGCATATTGTTGGTAGCAGAGGGCAACCTTTTCGACCAGAAAGAAGGCGACCTTCTTGGGCTTTCCGATAGCTCGATCTTCCACTTCTTGCTCGAGGTAATGTCGAAGAAGCAACGCGGCGATGAGTGTTTTGCCGGTACCTGTCGCTGTCAGCGCACTCACGACACAGAGCGGGGAACCTACCAGTAGGCAGCACCACGATGGTGTTCTTCTGCTTGGCCCGCTCAAAGAGCTCGATCTGATACTCTCGAGGTGTGGCGATGATCTTTCTGCTCTCGCTCGTCTTGATAAGGTGCGCGACCGACTGATAATTGGGGTCGTTGAGGGCAGCAGCAGAGGATCTGGTGACCTCGCGCTGGTTCTTGCTCACCCACTCTTTCAGGGCAGCAGAGTCCTGGCGCTTCTTCTCACTGATTTTCCGAGGCTTCTCGGGGTTGATGACAAGCCGATAGATATCATCTTCGTCGTCGGTGTCGATGTACTCAGGCCCGGCGCTTTCTTCCTGAGATGGTGCTGGCTCTTCACCTGTCGCATCGGGACGTTCCTGGGTCTCAGTATGGCTTGAATGATGCTCTTTCAAGAGATCTGAATCGTGGGATACGCCACTAGGCGTTGCGCCCGATGGTAGTGGCCTGATAGGCAGGGCGCCGGCACCCATGTCCACGACCATCTTGAGCGGCGGATGTCGTTAAAGATGTCGCGCAAACCGTTCCCCGAAGCGTAAGACCCTTTGTTAGAACAATATTGGCCTGTGAAAAATACCGTGACGATATTCAAGCTGCTTTGCGAGGTGAAGATGGTGGAAAAGGAAAGAAGACTGAGATGGAAAGTGAGGTTGAAAAGTGCGGGTAGATGCGTTAGTGTGACGGCTGCGCGGGAGGCCGGCAGTGGTAAGAGCTGTACATCAATCAGCGTCAGTTCTACACGGGTCCAGGAATGTTTGCAAAAGTTTTGGTTCAGTTGATCCCGCGTGTGTTCTCATGTGAAAATCCCGCTAGCCAAGCAAACAGATACTGATGTTTGTCAATGCCAACGCAGTTAGTGGAAGCCAAGCTTCAGATCGACGCGGGGATTTAAAGATCGTATCACGATGCGCGGCTTTATTCAACATCCCGAACACTTTTAGCTAACAGCAAGATGAGACACTATAAAGATATTGGCATGTACCCTGAGGCCAGCTCCATGTATTATAAAAGAGATCTGAAGTACTACTTTTATCATCACCAAGTAGTAAAAAGACTCCAAGTAGATAGCCAGGACTGAACTTGGTATCTTCCGTGTCGTTTATTTCCCGTGGCACCATGTGATGCCTGGTCGGCCTCCCAAATTGTGACACCACCGCACGCAGCCCAGCCGCCGCTTGGACGATTTGAGTTTGTCACTTGTAGGAATACCTTAGAACTAACCGTTATTGTCTGATGGTATGTATGCCAGTGGCGCTTTTCCAGGCATTTCCTTGCCTTTGATGTTGGGTGTTCTCGACGGTCGCCCACCATTCAAGATCATCGTTCACGTAAAGCAGCGCACCTAGAATAGTCAGAGATTGGATTGAGAAAATTCCAAAACTATGTTATTTTTGCCGTTGAACTGTCCATGCTCGCCATGCTCCATGATCCCTTGTAGTCGTGCGCCATTATATCACTCCCAGTACGTCCATGACTTTGCTGCCCAAAACAAATCCATTCTCCCATGTGAGCAATCATCAAGATACCCCAGACCCATTGCCATTTCAGATGTTGATGAAAAATCAGGCTCCCTTCCAATTGCACTGTTTCGTAAAGAATACAACGCAGTGAAGTCCAAACGATGCGCCCATAAATCCCGAGTTACTCACCCCAGCCGCTCCAAGGGAAGTAGATAAGACCTCCAGAGTGTCAGCCTAAATCCCAGGGATACCAGTTGATCCAAACAGCTTATCCATCATGATTTGAGCGATGCAATCGGCAATTTGCTTGTCGACCTTTGGTTGTAGCTCAGAAGTGACCTCCCGAGTGATATGCTGCATGACCTGCTGGATGATCTTGGAGGCGATCTGTTCAGCCATACTGTCGACGACCTGCTGGACGATACTGCTCTGTCCAGAATTTTCCGTGACGCCGAAAATCTTTGCAGAGACGGTTTGGGCAATCTGATCTTTGAGTCGTGGCCATAGGCTCTCGGCTTGTTGGGTGACCTGTTCGCTGACAAGCTCGGCCACCTTCTCGTCGAAATTCTTCTTCCATAGCTCATGGACTTGATCCAAATCCATGCCAAAAATGGCTTCCTGGATACCACTGCTTGGCGTTGCTTCCGGCTCGGTTGGATGGCTTTGATCACTCGAGGTACACCGTCGCTTCAGGGTGTGTTCACTGCATGAAGAATCTTCTTCCTCATCGGCGGACATACTGCGCTTTGGGAGGCTCTTGGGGACTTCTTTTGGCTTATCTGAGCGTCCAATGCTGTTGTTAGACGTGTCGGCTGCCTTCTCGCTATGGCGGCCACCCTCGTTGGCTGGACCCTGCTCTGAAACCACCTTGTTCGTGTCGTCATTTGAAGCCGGGCTTGAATCGCTAGTGCTTGAGTGGACGTGCTGGGTGCTATCATCGGAAGTGCCGCTGGTGGCAGCATCAAGACTTGAGGGAGACAAGTCGAGATTCTCACGAGAAGGTGAGCCATCTTCTCGGTCAGGCGTGAGAGACTGCGCCTTTGCCTCTTTCTCGACCTTTCTCGGGGCATTGTCAGCAGTGGGTGAGTCGTCGCTCTCATCAACCGTTGTATCACCGTCTGAATCGACTCCAGAGTCTGTAATCCCATCGGTCGGGCTAGTTGACGCCTGGTCGCCAATAGAGCAGTTGTCGGTTGAGGCCAGAATGGGCGTCTCGGGTCGAAGAGAACTACTTGGGCCAGCGTCACCCAAGTTTTCCCAGCTAGAAGGTCGCGGAGGGAATGTAGGAGGGACATTGTCCTGGAGAACATCCGCACCTGGGTATCGTTGCGTGATCAATTGACAAGCCTCCCCTTGTCGAAAGATGAGGCGCTTCCACCGGACCTTTGTATCCGTCAAGTCCTGGTGAACGTCGTAGTAGATGGCTCGTAGGACGAGCCAGATACCCCAATCCAAGTCCCTCTTTCTAGATTTAACGCATTGCCTGTAGAGGACGTGGGCGTAGGGGCTTCTGGCGTTGCTCTTGGTGATGGCAGTCTTGAAGGTGGCGCTCAAGAAGGAAAACTTGATGTCGTCGGGGTACTTCCACCAGTTGTCTCTCCAGATAGATCTCAGGCGGGTGGTTATGGCATGATTTTCGCCATCTTCGTTGAGATGAAGCAGCCGTACACACCAGGAGCCCTGGATCTCCTCAGGACATGGGTGAGGCGTAAAGGTGTAGTCGGCGTTGGTGGTCATGGCCGGAAGGGGTGAGCAAAGTCAAGAAGCTGAGAGAAATAAAGGTGCGAGAAGCGACTGTGTGATGGCTAATGGTCTGTACGAGTTGATGTTGGCCAGTGTTGAGGAGGAGAACGTTTGGTGATGCGTTGGTAGCGAGATCTCCTGGCCAACTCCGAACGCTGTCCTACGAAGGCAGACGTATGTTAGTTCCATGTCAAAGAAGAACGATGGGAGAAAAACTGCGCCTACCGTGAGACGGATCCGGAAATATCTTGAAGGGCAATTCCAAATGTTCTCAATCGAGTGCTGTGCTGGTGGTTGATGTGAAGAATCCCCGGGGGTTTGAGAGAGGAGAAGTACACGAGTGGGAGGGGAGGGGGGGAAATGTCGGGCTGCAGGAAGAGGTTTAACTAAAGCGCTGGCGTGAACCACTTGTACAAAGACCTTGGAAATATGCCGTGTTGGAAAATCCCAAGTTGATGATCGAGCCCTGCAGAGTACCGATACCAGCATGGGACTCATGCGGGTTCCAGATCTTCATCCATCCAAGCTCGAATCCGGCATCCCGTCTTCAAAGTTCAGATTTAATTCTCCCAAGTAGAATCTCCATGCAGAATTGAGACCAACGAGCCTCAACATGGCTGTCGACAGGATCTTGGAGATCGGGAGGCTTCTAATCCATAGGATGGGGTTGACGTGCTTGAGAAGAGGACTGACAGACATTGCCCTTGAACCCGAAGGGGCCAATATAAAGAAGAAAGTAAATGATGTCTGTTTTAAGTCCAAGCCGCGTTTCCTTTGATGACTAGCAATTTCACCTTCACATCCAGTGCCAACGGTGTGGAGATGAGCGGCCAGTTGCCTTGACAAGGCGCCACTGTTTTCGCTTATCCCTTTGTCTTCACCTGCAACTTTCCATATTCTCTCCCGTGATATTTGATCGTCTTTGTTGACTACGCTTCATCTCATCACGGTTGGCGCATTCATTTCCCCTCATCAGCGTCACCATCTATGAACCACCCAAGAGTCTATCCGCAAACAAGGACATGAGTTCCTAGGCAATTCATCCACACAACAAAGCAGAGCGGTACACTTGCTCAAAGCGGATTTTCTTGCTTCATAGTTTCTAAGCCTTGATATAAGCAATCATGCCATCTTGGATGCCACAGCTGTGAGGGATAGCACAACGACGACGGAGATTTGCTCCTTCGCTGATAAGGGCGACTGGACTCTTCAAAGTTCACTTACCCTCCCTTCTAGTCTTCACGGTGATATCATGGTAAAGATTCACTTCAAGAGTAGCCAGCAGTTTGTAAAGCACATGTTCCTATCGTCCTTGGACTTCCCAATGACAGTCCAGCAACATGCAAGCAACCCATAAGCATCAAACTCATACAAACATCAAACAAAGCACAAAATCCCTTCACTCCGCATCCTTCATCTCACAATCCCCATCCTTATCCCTAACCTCAACCGCAAAGCAAGCAGCCTCCGCCTGCACCGCATACATGGCCCTGTCCGCACACCCAGCAAACTCGGCCCTCTCTGCATCCTGAGCACCCTGCGCCTTCTGCGCACCCTCTATGTTTTCAAAAGCCGTCTGAAGTCGCTGGAGCTCGCTCAGCTCGGCAGACATGTCGATCGAGACTATCTTTCCCATTGAGGGCGGCTTGACGATGCGATCGGCTATCTGGGCGAATCGCGCGTGTGTGGAAATGGAAGCAAAGGTGGCTTCTTCAGCGCTCCAGGCGTAGTGAGCCATTTGAACTCTGTCTCGGGTGCTTGCAACGATTGAGTTGCGGTCGACTCCGAAAATGGGTGAGTTGCTCTTTGTCGTGCTCTCGGCGGGACTGGTCGGGGTATGTGAGGACGACTTGAGAACAATCTTGATTCGACTAGACGATGCTGTCCCGTTGTTTGTAGTGTTGAGTTCTTTCTGAGCCGATGCCTCTGTGTTTGTGGTGTCTTGCGCTTCGGTGATTTCGGGGTCGTTCTCTTTGTTGGCTTCGACAGCAGAATGTCCAACCTTTGGACCATCGTCTCCGTTTCCCTCCGTCGCAATCGTCCCACTGCTCTTCTTCTCAATATCTTTGACGGCCGACTTTCTCTGTCTTCCACCATCGGTCCCCTTTCTGGATCTCTTCTTCCGATCCCCTCTCTTGGGACAATATGCCGTATCCTTTTCGGCTTCTGGGAGAACAATATCATAGCCTCCCTCCCAATCTTCCGCAAGGATCTCCGACGACGACTGCTTCTTCCGACTGCGATTTTGACTTGTCGAACTTCTTCTCACAGTGGTGGATTTCTTGGTCAAGTAGTGAGCAAAGTGGGTGTCGAGGTGGTGACGAAGTTGAGCAGATGGTGCCAGTTCGGAAACGTCTTGGGTAGTATTGGTGGTGTCTGAGACGCCTCCAAGCATAGCCACTCGGTATTCGGGTAGTGTCGAAGCACTCGGGGTCGCAAACATCTCGCAGTCGGTATCTTCTTCGTCGACGAATGAACCGTTCTCGCTGAGCTGATCAGCGTCCTCGACATCCATCGTCGAGGCCATGTATTCGTCATACGCCTGCCGGTACCAAAAAGCGTTGGAGAGGTTGTCGGCTGAGCCTTGGTGAGGGTCTTCTTGGGGAGAGCTGTTTTCGTGACGAGCTGCAGCTGCCTCACACTGATGATCTCGTCCGTTCGTCACTGTCTGTCTGCCGTTGGTGGCCGAACGGTGATTCGCGTTTTGCATGCCTCGAGCTGCCACAGTCCCAGTTGCCCCAGCCTCATGGCGAGCGCACTCGACGATGATGTCCGCGTATGCTTGAAGAGTACGGGGGCCCAGTTGAACATAAGCCCCCTGAGGCCAGCAGGCCTCTCTGCATGGAACCCATTCTCGCCCCTCTTCCAGTAGAGAATTGGCAAAGCATCCGGGGACATATCTGTATGCTCGAGGGTGACGCCGACAGAACGCAACATGGAGGAAATGTTCTTGCTTTTGGCATGGCTGGAATCTGAAAGGCCCTGGCAGGAAGGGAAGTGGTGGTAGGGGTTCTGGGACTGGAAGGACGTTGCTGCTGTTGTTCGTGGCAGGCTGACCAGAGGTGTTTGGGGTGGAAGAGGGTTGATACTTGGGCTGATCAAGATCTGATCTGGCGTCTGTATCGACCTTGTCAGGAGACAAGGTCTTCTCATCATCATCTTGTGTCTCTTCTGAATCATAGTCTTCATTCAAGTCATAGCCAACGTTAAACTCATTACCATCACCCCCTTCATTGCGGTGCAAAGGCACACGCTGACCAACAGCTCCAAAAAGAGGTGCAAATCTCCCTTGATACCGCAGTGGTGATTCATCCACAGGAACGTTGACAGTTGGCGCAGCAGGTCGAACCTTTAACCACTCAGGCTTAGCCCAGCCCAGTTCGACGGCCTGGTGGATGATCTGCTTGTCAATACCGTCCTGGAAAATCTCCCACTCGATCCGCAGAGGCAAAAAGTCCTTGTAGGGTTCAGCGCAAAACAAACGAAACAAAGCAACCAAACCATGCATCCTCCTCTCCTGCAAAAACAAAACTCCACGCTCCTCATCTTCTAGAGGAATGTTGTCCGTGAGAAGTGCCGGACGGTTATAGTGTAGAAGGGCCGGGACGGTGATCCTCTTCTCAAGTGCGTGCTCAAGCAAAGGCATGTGAGGGATGGTGATGACATACTCCTCCCAGACGCGCCACGCGTACTCCTCTCTCAGGTAGATCTCGAGAAACTCCTGGACCTGTGGACGAGACAGGCGTAGGATAAAGGTGACAACCTTGGCGAAGCGGTCCTCATCGTTCAGGATCCGGATGATGATCCACCTGACACCCCACGACAGATCTTCCTAGATCTGAGGCGAAGGCATATTGGTCGAGAAGATGTCGGTGAAGGTCTAGTTGGAGGGATTCCACGCGGAAAAGTCGATGTCCATACCGTTGATCATCTGCTTCCACTCTTCGTCGCTCAGCAAGCCGGTGGTTGGATCGAGAGTAGGAAGGTCTTGAAGGGGAGAGGGAGAAGGGGTCTCCTCCAAGGGAGCGGGGAGATCTCGCGAGGATGTATCAGGAGTATCTGGCGGGGGAGTAGGGAGACCTTGTGCGGGAGCAAGACAATCCTGAGGGAGAGTAAAGAGATCCTCTGGGGGAGTCACAAGACCTTGCGAGAGAGCAAACAGACCTTGTGGGGGAGCAAAGAAACCTTGCGAAGGCAAGGGGAAGATATCTCGAGGAGTAAGGAGAGGCTGCGATGAAGCAGCAAGATCTCGAGGAGGGACTAGCTAGTGTTAGCAAAGTAAACAAACACTGTATCGTCAGTGATTCACTTACGAGAAGAAGAGGGAGGGAAGATATTCCCAAAATCAAAGGTGTTGTTGTAATCAACACCCGACGTCGTGTTGGGGTCGAAGTTGGGGTTCACACCCCCAAAATCGAAAAGGCCAGTGCCGAGATCTGGCAGAGGCGCTGCCAGTTTGTCAGTGTCAGGCCACAGGCAAACAGTGTCAGTGATCCACTCACCGGGAGGGCCAGCCTGGTAAATTGGCTGACTTTGAGGAATAACGCAGCCCCTAGTGGGCTGCGTTGGTGGCTGAGCTGTGGCATGTCAGTATCAAATCCAAGATTGAGTATGGTTATTCACTTACAGCCACGGGGAGGAAGCAGAGCAGCCCCCGCCATTGGGTGGCTGCCCGCCATGAAAAAGCCGTTATTAAAATATTGCGGCTGGGCTAGTGACGTGTCAGTGTCGAGTCGAAAAATGACCAAGGTGGTTTCACTTACAAGGAGGAGGGGGGGAGCGAAACTGGGATTGGGCGGTCCCAGTGACCGATGGGAAGCCAGAACTCTGGCCCCTATCGGGGAGGAATCGGGGTGGCGCTGTCTACCGTTAGCAAGTCTAATAAACCAAGTTCGGAGGTAGTGAACTTACGGGGGGGAAGAACGCCAAAGGACTGGGGTTGGACCCCAGGGACGGTGATGCCAGAACTCTGGCCCTCACCGAAGAGGTAGCCAGCTGGCACTGTATACTGTTAGCAAGTCTAACAAGCCAAGTTCGGAGGTGGTAACTTACGAGAGGGGAGACGTTGCTCGAACAGGGGGGTCTCATTCCCCTGAGGAGCGGCGGGCACTGTTCCTTGTTAGTTTGAGGTCAACACGATCAAACACTAGAAAGTAAACATACCGAAAGGAGGAGGGGGCACGGCAGTCCCCTGAGCAACTGCGGGCTCGGTCTGGACGGGGGTCTGAGCCCCAGCCGTCCTGTGGCCTACCCTCCTCGTGGCCCGGCCGGAGGCGACGGCGGGACGGGGAGCGGCGGTGGTCCGGCCCGCCCTCCTGGGCCTGGCCCCCCGCTTCGGGACGACCAGGACGGAGTTTAGTCTCCCCGCCGCCACTGCCTGGAGGACGAGCGCCCTCTGGTCAGCCAAGCTGACGGAGCGGGGAGAGGGAGCGGGGGCGGGAGCGGGAGAGGGAGCGGGAACGGGAACGTTGTTGGGATTCATCTCGTCGGTTGTTTAAAAAAATGGGTTGACTGTTGTGTGAGCGCGGTTAGTAGAGGAAGGTCAAACAATGATCCAATGACACTGCTGATAGGGTGAAAGGAATAGTCAAGTGTAGGAAAGGGTATTCTAAATATGAAGCAAATAATAATCAAAGAGGAAAGAATCTTTTGCCAAGTATTCAAGATAATCAAAGAGTATCAAGACACTCGACTAAATATCAAGACAACCAAGTAATATCAAGCAACTTGAAACTAAACCAAAGCAATGAAGAGGAAATGCCACTTACGAGATGAAGAATTGGTGATTTCGTTTGAAAAAAAAAAGAAGTAAGCTGGTTGATCGAGTGTAAGAGTCTGTGTGTGTGTGTGTGTGTGTGAGGGAAGAAAGGGACAAGAGAATGCGAGGATCTATCTTCGCTTTTATGTCTGAAAACTTGAGCAAGGCAGCCAACTTCACTCGGAGAACAACAGTGTCAAGCATTTCACGATGTCAACAAAAATCTCAGAAACCACAGCAACGAGAAAGGATGTCGTCGTCGTTGAAAAAGTTATATGCAAGGTATCGCCGGTTACCGTTGGACGGGATAGACTGTCATTGGTCGACAATGTCTAAGCCATGGTCATAAACCATTTAGAATTCAGGGTCTTGCAGATTGTGACTCCCCGCCTATGCGCAGAGGATATTGGGAAGGGTTAATCGAAAATGTCCCCGTTGTTGTCAGGGCAATTGGCTTGATTGCCTCTCGTTGGGATACTGAAGACTGGGCACGAGGACATTTGAGGCCTTTGTTTCAAGGCAGCAATGGCGTTGAGCATGTATCGTGAAACTGTAATTCAATTGATTAAACCGAAACTTAATTCCTTCACTAATGGTGATAGTCAGGCCCCTTTCAAGGAGTCAAAGGGGTTGATTGCTTCCTCAGGTCCATCAAAGAGATCGATTGTCCATCGCAAAGCATGTGCCTGCAATCTAATTCACTGCCCATAAGAACCAATTGGGATATACCATCAAATGACAAAATTGGAAAACACGGCAGAGTGGCCATGTACATTATCAGATGCAAGAACTGTCCAAGGGCGTCGACTGTCCAGTATCAATTCCTAAACTAGGCACTTCTCTTTACACAAATGACCCATAAGGGGGTATCATTGGGTCTCAATTCCGTAAAACTCTGTCAATTGGTTATGCCGTAAAATCTCGACGCCTTCCAGAGACTTCTGTCGGCACATCTCTTCTCATCTAGGCTGCTAGGCATAACTCGTGAATCCATTCGTCAAATCTCGGCATTCCATAATCTTCCATCCTCCTACTAGACGCTTCTCTCATCCATACTCCCAAAACATCCAAGGAACAATCAGCTCAACAAAACAAAAGGCATCACCATGACAACTCCATAAACTCAATAGCAAAAGAACACACATGACTTTATAGCCATACAGACACCTTATCTAAGGTATACAGGGTATCAACAACAACAACACCATACAACACACCTAATCCCCAACTCCTCCTTGACGCCATCAATGCCAACAAAATTAAAACCTTGATCACATATCCATGAAAGGCACAAACGCATCTCGCCCTTGGAACCGGTCGTGGTCCAAGGCGACAGCATCTCCTTGGTCAGAACTTCCCTGCGTCTCCATCACCTCGTCAATGTGGCGTTTCCCATGCCCCGCAATCTTGGCCTGCGAAGCAACCTGTGACCGCGCCCTCAGGATATCCTCCCAGCTCTGCAGCTTGCGCTTGACGTCCTCATCAAAACAGCAGCAGAACCGCTGCACGGAGATGAACTGTATCGTGGTGATCATGTCTTTTCCGAATAGCGCCATGATGTACGCTGCTGCCATGGCGGCTGATCGGTCGTTGCCCGTCTCGCACGCCACGAGAACCTTGCCCCGGCGGAACGTGGCTGGCTCAACTACCAGGCTGCCGTCCTTGCTTCTGCCTTGCGCCTGACTGTGGTAGATTTCCAGTAGGTGATCATTGACTGCTCGAAGCGTGTTGGAAAACGAGCTTATCAGGTTGTCGTAGCCGTCAATGTCGACGTAGTGCACCGCGATGCCTAACGTCTGAGCAACATTTTCGATGCTCATGAGCTTCATGCCAGCCATGCGCGCATCCCGCGCAACCAGAACCATGGTAATCCCCTCCCTTCTCAGAAACTCTCCATCTCGCGCTGCGCTATTTGGCCCGAGATACAAAAAGTTGAGCAGAGGCTGAGCCTCCCTCCGCTGCTCGTATGACCAGTCCGAAGCGCGATCGGTGGGGGCGTGGGTGACGTTCTGGGTGATGATGGCAACATCCCTCGGGGTGAGCTGCTGCGGATCGACATTCTCGTACGAAGGTAGGAGACCTGGGATCGAATCTGCGCCGGTGCCGTGCGCCGTGGGGGGGATGGGGATGAATGGAGGGCTCGGAGGTCGAAAGGTGTAGGGAGCGGACGGGACCGCCATGTTTGCGACGGAGCGCGCGTCCTCCATCTGTGGTCTGTTTCTTTGCGGCGCTGTAGCGGGAAAGAGGTGGTACAAAGAAGGTCGTGGTCGCGACAAGTTTGCAGAAGATGAAGTTGGGAAGAGGTTACGTTGCGCAAAGGGGAGTGCCCGCGAGTTATCTTGAGTCTTGAGGTGCGGGCCGGTGCGCATTGGAGCCTGGTCTGCCTGCACTCGCTCGTTGCAGTGACGGGCAGTTTATTTCAGGCGGGGCTCAGCTGGCCGCTCAGGGTCCCACTTGCTGTCTTACAGGGGCCGGCTAATGACGTTAGTGGGGGACACTCACGAGCCCTACGGGTGATTGTCAGGGGTTCTCATCGAATGGAATGCTTCCATCATCAGACTCAAAGACAAACGCCAACCGTCAGCCACTCCATTTAGATCCAGGGGCACATGACTGTTTGCCTCTCCTTTGTTTGTTCGAGGCTTTATCAGTCATATTTCATCTTACGTCTTATGATCTCAACCAACAGCATGTATCGACCAACACACAAACATGATGAAACAAACGAATAAGCCCAAGCGGAAATGAGCCGCCACATTTTCCCGCCCCTTATCATGTATAGGTTCATTCATATTGTACAGTAAGATGTTGATACACTCTACAATTACATACATGCATTGTCCAATGTCGTTTGTTCATGTCCGCTTCTATGCATTTTTTCATCATCCAAACAAACCCAAGCCAACGCCATGTTTCCCTCTTGTTTGCATGTACACAGAACATCAAGGAGCTGATGCAGTGGCGGCAATCTCTTCCGATGTTTGATGAGGTTCCCAGTGCTCGTCCTGATCCAGAGGCGGGTCATCCATCTCCTGCTCGACGTCCTTGAGGTCTCCCTCTCCGAGAACCTTGCGCGACAGCTTCTGCGACTTTGCCATGAGACGCTTGTTCTGTCGGATGCTCTGTAGATCTGACTGAGTAAAGTCAAGTCTCTCCAGCGTGTCCACCAACTTTTGCTCAACGAGTGAGCGCACGTGGAAAGCCAGTGCCTGATCGCGGAACATGCCGCTGAAACGGTACGATAGCCAGACATACTGGTTGATAGCCACATGCAGCGACTCGAGCTTGTGGAGATAATCTATCGGAGTGCCTTTGAAGTTTCTGAGGTCAATGTCCAAGCTCTCGAGGGGAATCTCCTTGATGGACAGCAAATCTCCACGCCCGTTCTCGGAAATGATCTTGGCGAGAGCTCGCAGGACGTCCATCGAGTTCTCAGCACGCTGCCACACCGGCAAGTGGCAGAGGGTGAGACGATCGTAGATGGTGAGTGGGATGTGCTGAATGGCATCGGCAATCTCGAGCTTATCTGACGCGATGCCGAGTCTAAAGTTCTTGCTCACCGAGGCAAGCTCTCTGATGCGCATCAGGATAAATGACAACGGCGTGTCTTTGGGGAAGTATGTCGAAAAACGCTCGACAGCAGCTGCAGGAGGTGTAACATATGCAGCTTCAATATCGTCGACATTGGATTTAAACGCACGATGCACGTTCTTGAGATCCTGCCGGGCCATCGTTGTGACATAGCCAACCTTTTGGCCATCATCAGCCGCATTATCAGCTTCCGTGGCTTGCCGCGCAGTACGATATCGTCCAGCTCGGCCGCCAATCTGCTTCAGTTCGGGGTATGTGAGGTGTCGGTTCTGGTTTCCGTCAAACTTGGTGACCGAGTCGAGAATAACTCGTCGGATCTCAAGGTTGAGACCCATACCGATGGCATCACTAGCAACAATAAAATCGTAGTCGTTATTCGGGTCGTTGAAGAGAGCCGCCTGCTGTACGCGCACCTCGGGGGGTAGTGATCCGTAGATGATGGCGCATCTTCGTCCAGTGTGCTTCTCGATCGTCGTCTTCAGGGCGTGCAGGTTCATGCGACTGAATGCTACAATAGCATCACCCTTTTCGAGTCGGTTGTAGTCTTCGTCGATGGCCTCAGACATGGTTTCGAGAGGGCTGAGACGCTCGTATCGATGAACGATACACTCATCACCAATAGATGCGCATATGCTCTGGATGAGCTTGACTGTTCGCTCCTCACCGCAGAGGTGGACCTCCTTAGCCATGACACCTAGCAAGGCTGATGTCCAACCACTACCCCGATCAGGATCGGCAATCATCTGAATCTCGTCGATGACAGCAACGTCGTAGGGTTCGTTGACAGGGATCATCTCAACCGTGCAACTCGTAAAGTAGGTATCTGTATCCTGTGGTATCCGCACCTCCTCTCCTGTCATCAGCGCACACGGCAGACCCTTGGCCAGTAGACGCTGGTAGACCTCGTTGGCCAGCAGACGAAGAGGCCCCGCATACACTCCTCGCTTTGAGTTCTCCAACGCCTTCAGAGCTCTATACGTCTTGCCCGAGTTGGTCGGTCCGACGTGAAGGTGGACAGTTCGCTGCATCGTCCTGGTCGCGGGGAACCACTCGTACGGGAACCGAAAGTCCAGAAGCCTCTTGTGGCTCTCTTCCAAGCCCTTGGAGAATCGCTGCCGGATGAGAAACGACTGAAACGAGTACTGAAGCTCATTGCTAAGACCCTTGACATCCTTCAAGATGAAAGCATCGCGGAGATTCCAGAACAGCGGGTTCCGGTCTCGCTGCGTGATGTTCTGCTCAGCCATGACAAAAGCCTTTTCCAAGACATCCATAAACAGAGCGGCCTGCTTGTCGAGCTCTTCCTCCCCGACGCCGGCGACAGAGACGCTGGACAGGGAAAACTTCTTGAGGACGCCCTCGAAGCGGTTAAAAACTGTCGATCGGAACATGGCATGACGACCCGTCGACTTGGACGAATCCCATTTAATCCTCGGCTTGTGCCCCTTGCCATGGTTTGTCTAAAAAAGTATAAGTCCCAAGTTCATCTGCATCGAGTATGAAAAAGTCAACTCACTTGACTAGGCCGGAAGCCCCTGCCATGTTTCTTCTGATATGGGTGCACAGACGCAGCCAGTAAAGCCTTGAGCTTGCCTCTGCTCATGGGATTTGGCTTGGGAGGCTCAATCCTGGTCTTGGTCTCATCATCCCAGAGTCTCGGAGTCGTCGAGAGCGACCGTCGTGTTGCTGCTGCTGCTATGTGACATAGTGGAGGCCGCACAACCCCAGGTCGGAGCGGAAATCTCATGACGACGGCCTGAAGAATGATCCAAACATGCTCCCTCGAAAGAAGCACGGGAAAATTGACAGGGGATGCATTCAATTCGTTCACCTCGGGCGGATGCGACGAAATTTTGCCATCATGACAAGGCCCTTCTCATAAAATTTCCAAAGATTCGGACCATCTGTTCCGCCGTGATCCGGTTCCAGTTCGTCGAGTGGGGCTTCATGCTGATGACGCTCTGATACCTGCCGTAGCTTGGTTCGAGAGCTTCGGAAGTTGTACATTTTGTTATCGCCAGCAACCATCCCTATTTCTCCTTTCAACGCCTTTGGTCTTCTGAAACTCTCGCTTCCAGCTTCTGGTCCTTTCAGCAGATTGCCTGTGAAGACCCTCCATTCTCATCACTCGGGTGGTCCAGCAAACCCGCGTCCATCATGGCGTCGTCATCCACTCCAGCAACTCCTCTCCTCTAGTTCGTCTCCTTCTCAGCGGCAAGTAGACAATTCAACTGACCATCGCTAGCTCGTGCATCGCGCACAACACCACTATCCTCTCCGAGTGCACCACTTCGGCATCCTCGCAGACGTCGTCCTTGGCCTCCCTCATCCTCCCCAAGATCGAGCACACCAACCCTCAGAAGCTCACCTACACGCACGGCCAGCACCAGATCCACTATGTCGCCGAGGCTCCCTCTGAGCACCCCGACTCCCCTTCAGCCGGCGGTCTGACCTTCCTCGTCATCGCCGACTCGTCGCTCGGCCGTAGGGTGCCGTTCGGCTTCCTGTTCGAGATCCGCAAGCGCTTCTTCCAGCAGTTCCACGAGAGCAGCGACTTCTCCGACATGCCCAACTACGGCGCGGCGTCATTCAACTCGGAGCTCAAGAACCTCATGGTGGACTACGGCACCACGAGCGGCGGCCGCGACGACGCCATCGGCAACGCGCGCCGCGAGATTGACGACGTGAGAGGCATCATGACAAAGAACATTGAGAGCCTTCTCGAGCGCGGCGAGCGCCTGGACCTACTGGTGGACAAGACGGACCGTCTTGGGGGTAGCGCGCGAGAGTTCCGGGTGCGCAGCAGGGGTCTCAAGCGCAAGATGTGGTGGAAGAATGTCAAGCTCATGGGTCTGCTTGCGCTGGTGGTATTCCTCATCATCATGGCAATTGTCATTGCGGTCAAGAACGGGTCGAATTAAGGCGCGCGCGACATTTCACCTGAGCTTTCTGAGCGTTGGGGCCGTTCCTTTGTATTTCCTTTGTTAACAACCTGTATTCCTATGGCGAACTGAGGACAAGATCCGAGGCGAAGGGTGTAATTATGCAACAAGGTCTCTTCTTTTTGAATCAACTGATACCCAATTTGAATCTCGTCTGTCCTGTTCTCTCTCGTTGAATCGTCTCTATCCAACTTTGGCTGTCGTGTTTCCTACTGTCGTGAACGCATCTGTCCAACTCGCCTAGTATTTCACGTGCTGCTTCTTCCACCCATATCTCAGCCTCAAATTGAATCTCCGTCTAGAAATAGTCGGAAACCCTCCAAACTTGGTCGCATGAATGATGCGCCGGGTATCATTGCATATCGCATCGCTTATCGAATAAACTTGTTCGCTCAATCGTGCTCCATGTCGTCGAATGCAATCATCTCGGCGTCCGTTCCGAGCACCCTTCACAGCTTTGGTTTCCTCCTCTCGCTCTCCTGGTAAACATATCCCAGCGTAACAGGACTCTCCATCATGGTACCAGAAGGAAAAGACACTGGCGCCCGACGGAGCCGGTCGGTGAAGAAGGCTGGGTGCAGAGACGATGCGCAGGGGAGGCTGTTGAATCTGGGTGCTGAGTTGGGATGCTGCTGGGTCGCCATGGCGGATGGTGGAGGACAAGAGGTGCCCATGATGGAATATTTATCGGAGACTTGAAAAGGGCGATTGAGAAGAAAAGAGTTATTCACATTCTCTAACAATATTGATCTTCTGAATGTATTTAAGCTGATGAAATGAGAAAGAATCGAGGTACAGCCCCCCCAAGTGTTTAATGCTGCATATCCCCCATTCTCCACGTGCCTCGGCGTGCTCGGTCGACACTCCGATCTTTCCTTTCTGTCGCTGTCGAATTCCCGTTCCCACTTTCTGATGATGACATTTTTTTCTTTCCCTTCCCCGCATGACTCGGCCCCGTCTTTAAGGCCAGGGCCTTGCTGGTTGACTTGCTCTTTCGGGAGTTAACGCAAGCGGTGCCGACATGGATTTCGTTATCTGGTGTGCATAATTTGCGTAATGTTGTATTAGTATTGCACAAGCTTGTTGCGGTCAGGACCTCGGACAAGCTCATACCGAGATTCCGAAATGCGATACATTACTTGATCTAGTAGTGACGGCAGTTCATCCATCGACAAGGTTCATTGCGACGAGGGCTCTGATGTTGGGCAATCATCCTCTCCCTAGTTACAAATGGGCAGATACTCAAGAGTTGTTACCTCCCACCGGCATCATCAGATCAGGAGCCAGACATCCCACACTTTTGATCAGAAAGATACAATACACACTAGAATCCTCCATATAATAATTGTCCATAATTCATGCCCATATGCCTATTTCTAACAATACGCGCGCTCATCCAATACCCAACTCAACTCCAGCTACTGTCCACCGAAAACGCCATGCCAGTCCCCATGTACTGCTAGATCCCCAGTAATAAGATATACAACCGCAAGAAAACAAATGAAACTCCCATTCATCAGCGACGCCACTGATCCGCAGGACTCTCTCGCTCCTCGGCCGGCGGTGTGAACCTCGGCCTATGATGGTCCTCCCGCGCACGAGGAGCTGTATCCTCCTGCTGGGCCTTTTGCTCTTCGTCGCCATCCTCAAGGCTAGCGGGGTTAAAGATCTTGTCCACATTGCCGTCCTTCTCGATCCGCTGCATCAAGTCCTGATCTCCTGCAAAGTAGACGCGTCGGATTGCCTGGACGACCAGATCCATGACCACGAGTGCCACCAGCTGCAGCAAGACAGATGTCCACCATGCAAGGGTGTCTCCAAAGTTGTGGATAAAGGCGTTTCGAACAATGTAAGGACCAATGTGCTCCGAATACAACGCCGAGTTGATGAGCATCCAGAAGAACCATCCAGCCACAGAGATGATGCATCCGCCAAACGTGATGATCGTCTTGGTGTGTACTTCAAGAATCCTAGTAATCGTCAGTATGCAACCTCGCCGACTGTCAATGAGTACTCACAGGAGCTTAATGTTGATAAACAACACGGCGACGGTAAAGCCAACCATGCCCATGGCAAAGAGACTCGTGTCCTCGTCAAACAGCGTCTTGTCGTACTCGCAAAACGTAAAGTACCAGATGACGAAGCTCCCCGCAACACCCTGCACCATCCATCCAAAGTATTGCGTGAATCTGAATCCGAGGTTCCTCTGGCCAAACGTGTACAGCTCCGGCACCTTCATCAACGTCTCCGCCTTGAGGTCCTTCTCAAAGATACCGAGGAGAATAACCGGCAACGACGTGAATGCGGCGTTGAAAACAGTCAAACTCCACGATTCGTAGAGCGACGTGCCAGTGTATCCGTTGAAGCGTTGGAAATGAGCCTGGACGAGGAAGAAGAGGATCTCCTTCCAGAACGTTCCGAGCACGTATTTGCCTGTCCTCATGTAGTTCCAGCGGCCATGAACAAAGAGCAGCTTCTGCAGGAATCTGAACTGAGCAATCGAAAAGTCTGAAATACGAGCGGCCTGAAGACCCTCGCGGCCAGAGATACCAATACCCACATGCGAGGCCTGGATCATACCAATATCGTTCGCTCCGTCTCCTATAGCCAAGGTCATGCACTTGGGAACATATCTTCGGATCGAGCGGACCAAGTTGGTCTTTTGGGAGGGAGAGGCTCGGCAGCAGATGACAGAGTCGACACGGACGACGAGGTCGTAGAAGAGAAGGGACAGGTCGTCATCGTCGTCAATCTTGGCAAGGGTCTGTCCATCGACAACGACAACCGTGTGAGGAGCCATACCGCGAGAGACATCGTTGAGGGTCGTCGTAATGGTGTCCTTCAAGTCGCCAACAGTCGCATCCAGCACGTAGACCTCTGACCAAGGTTTGCAGACGCGGGCAGATTGTCCAATGTTGATAGCCGTCTCACGCTTGTCGCCAGTAAGCATCCACACCTTGATGTTTGCCCGACGCAGCTTGTCAATGGTATCCGGAACTCCATCTTGTAGCTTGTCCTCGATGGCTGTCGCTCCGGCCAGCTCAAACTTTTGCTCAATGAGATCTCCAGCGGCTTCGATACGCTCCTGGCGATCCACGAGACTCGTTTCAGCCTCCCTATACTGCGCCTTCCACTGTCGGTACGAGTCATCGTCGATGTAACGGAACGCGTACAGAAGAGTTCGTAGACCTTCGCTTGCGAAATCATCAATGTGCTGGAAGCACTTCTCGAACACGGCACCTTCGCTTGCTGCCACTGATTCATCAATCCTACGATCAACCTCGTCAAACGATGGCGCTCTGCCCAGACTCTGCCTCGGGCTCGTCATCTCGACGGATTCCCGAGGCGAAGCCATGTGCTGCTGCGAGTACTGCTTAAAGTCGGTCGAACGTCGACCCAAGCTCAGTCTGAGGCCTTCTCGGTTGGAAGACTCGCCCCTTGAGAAACCAAAGCTGTTGCGAGGGCTGCCGTACGGATCCGAGACCTGTGTGCTCATGCGTCGCAGGGCTCTATCCTGCTCCGAAATCTTGCGCACGCTCGCTCGACGGCCAATGTCCTTCATCTTTTGCTCAGCAAGGTGGTTCAACCTCAAACGCTGCATGATGACGTTGTCGGCGCCCTTGCAAAAGACACAGATGCGGCCATCAGGCATACGGATGATGATGGACATCCTCTTCCGCTTGCTGCTGAACTCGATCACATCCAGGACTTCATATGTCTCTGTCTGGAGATTCCCGTCCGCGTCTCGGAACTCGAGCTTGATGGCTTGTGCAGGCCGGTCAATGACCAGGAATCCCAAGTCCTTGGCAGCCTCCACGAGCGCCAACTCATCAGGAGAAGCGGCTTGGTACGCAATATCGCCGTCGTCCGTCCTCTCTGGGAGACAAGTATGGCAAAGAGCAATACACATCAAGAAGTGCTTGGCCTTTCGTGAAAACGTCGAGTTGGGCTTCCTCTGGATGTAGTTGAGCAGGTCCTCCGTCTTCATGTCGGTGTCATCGGCGATGTGGACAGAGGATCTCCAGTGGCTGGCTGATCTGGTCGAGAGCGTCCGGGAGGGCTGTGGTCTCTGGAACCCATTTCCTGCGGCATCGTCGTCGTACTCGCCATCAAAACCCTTGATCTTTGATTGGCCTCGCATCTTAGACTTGCCCTTCTTTGGCCGATCCAACTCTTCAAGCCGCTTGCGCATTGCTTCCTCTTCTCGCTGAATGTCCATGTCATGGAGACAAGCCACACCTGCCACAGACATTTTGCGGAAGCGCATGATGTTCTCCGTCAGAGTTCCCGTCTTGTCCGAAAAGACATAGCTGACCTGTCCCAGGTTCTCAAGGATCGTGGTTGTATTGGCCACCATTGGTGTATCAGTAGCCGGGTCGTACATTTCAGCGTCCTGAAGCAGCAAAAGCTGCCCCAACTTGATGATTTCGAGACTGATGTAGAGTGACAAAGGAATCAGGGTGTTGAACATGATCAGGAAACCAAAAAAGATCTCCTTCCAGGGAACCCTGGCACTGTAAACGCCAGGTCGCCTAATATAAAAGGCGATATCCTCAACCCTGTCTCGCCACAGGTAGTAGCCGATTGTCAGACCCATGGTGAGCATGAGGACAATGAAGATCTGAACCAGAATCATCTTGTTGATGACTGACTGCATCGCAGGCTTCTTGGCTTTGACGTTCTTGTTGGCATTCATGCGAATCTTGCACTCCTCGCCGGTGTTGACAACAATACCAATGGCCTCGACGGTGTTCCGAAGGGTAGATCCACGGAAGACAATGTTGTTGTGCGATGTAGGAAGAGTTTCACCGTCAACGGTAACCCGGCCCTCGTAGGTGTAGAGGTCCAGGTTTGGGTTCTCGGAAACCACAGTAGCCTGGGTTGAGCGCAGTCCCTCCATCGTGCTGCAGCGCTCGGCCAGCAAGGAACAAGCCTGCTTGCTCTTGAGGTTGGTCTCACCATCAAGAGCCATAGTGTCAATGTAGGCAATGCCATTGGGGCCCGTGGCATGCAAAAGAATGATATCAGCAGGCACAGGGTCGTCTCGGCGGAGGCGAATAACATCGCCGACACGGACATTCTGCCACTGAACCGAAGTCCACTCGCCGTCGTCGCTGGTCTTTGCTGTGCTGACCGTGCCGGTTTCAATGTCTTCAAGCATGTGCTCCTCGCCGTTTTCAGGTTGCCTTCCCTTCTTTTTTCTCCTCATCTTCTCGGTGTGCCTGACGCGACCCTTTTCACCAACACGGTCGCCCAGAATCCAAGCCTCGCTGCGGTTCTCGACGCGATCAAGGATATATCGTCTGTAGTCGTCATAACCTTCCTTAAGCATACTGAATGCGACAAACACGCCGAGAGGAGCAATTGTAGTCCAGCGACCAACAGTACTGAGGCCAGGAATCATCTGAATAGTACCAACAACCAAGAAGTAAAAGTTTCCGAGCTTGCTGAACTGGAAGATGAGCTGTTTCGGGACAAAATCATAGACAGTATAGCGACTGGAGCGGATAAAGTTGCTGATATAAGGTTTTCCAGATCGCTCGTCGGTAAGCCCTTCTGGCTTCCGGTGATCGGGGTTGAGAGGGATATGACGGCCATCCGGTAGAGGCTCCAGAGGTTTTTGACGGAGTATCATCTCGAGAATGACCTTTTGGTGGAATTCTTCGAGCTGCTTGCGCGCGCGATCCTTCCAGGTGGGCTTCGCTTTGGGTCCCAATTTCCTCTGGCGCCTCTCGTGGAGGTACTTTTTGATGTCATCTCGAACTGACGACTTGGCATTTGTCGTCTCGTTAAAGTTCAAGCTGGCCTTGTCGGCGGGCGAGGTAAGAGACTTGTCGGTCCCCATGGAGTAGTGCGGGACGCGCGGCAGGTCGCTGGACAGCTCAGTTCTAGATGGAATCGGCTGCAACTCGTAAGGGTCGCCGGTCCTCGCTCGCGGATCTTCGTTATCAGGGTGGCGGGGGCCAGATCTCACGTTGGAATCGGTAGAGGTGCGCTGAGATGGGTCATTGTTAGGGTCGGTATGGGAGCGGCGCGAGTTTCGAGGTCGAGAGAAGTTTGTCGAGGTTCGAGGATAGCGCTCCTCGAGGGCGGCGAGATCGCGAGCTGCCTCATCGCTAGGGTCGTCGGGGTCGTTTCGCGAGTGAGACAGCCGCCGCTCAGGGTCGTTTCTGCGGCTGGGAGCCATATTAAGGTCGCTAGATCAGCGACATCTGGAATGGAGGTGGATGCGGAGGATGAGGTCGTGGACGCGCCGGGTCTGAAGCCAAGGTTGTCAGATGAGCTCACAGCTACACCACTCAAAAGAAAACGAAGGCGGGAAGAGGATCAAAGGGAGGAGGAAGAGGACCGTGACGAGATGTCAAGTCAAGGTTGGGATACGGACCCAGAGGGAGGTTGACAGCCCGATCGTACTGTACGGAGCGGAGGATGGGACGTACGCACCACGAGCTTTAGATTAGCAGGTACGGGGATGACAAGCTCAATGGTCAGTGCAATCCATGCGCCGGCTCGATACGGATGGCTCCCTCGTAATTTCACCTCCACTCGACACTTTAAGCATCGAGGGTATCCTTAATTGATAGATTGATTAAGCATTACCCAAGTATCCGGGTAGAACAAAGGACGCGACGACTTCAAGACACATCTTTTTGCCTCCCCTTCGTTTCCCCTCAGAGCCTGCTTCCCTAGAGCGAGGCGCAGCAGAGACAGCCCGTCATCCAACAACGCATCCATCGGGCTCCCGGGGGCTTATTGACAGCCGCTAGACATGCGTCATGCCCCGGACATCACACAGAGGCCACTCTATTGGCGGTGATGGGTCTTGATGGTCGCTAAATTACACCTTATTTTTCTCGCTACCCAAAAATAAGCTCTGGCCCAGTTTCAACTTGATAGAGGCTACACGACATGATTGAGACTCGAGCAGCAAGACAGTGGCATAAAGTAGCTTGACAAGCTCGTCTTGATGATAACATTAGCGTCTACCGCTTTCGCTTTCGCCATTGTCACTCAGGCAATCTCTCTCAGCCTCAATTGCCAGCGCTGACCAACACTCTTGCGCATCTCTCGCACGTGTAACCCCAAGGCTTGTCTGCGCCTCGAAATCCACGCAATCCATCTGCCAGCCACCGTGCCCGAATCCTCCTCTGTCCCCCCTTTGTCTGTCCCAAGCCCAAAAAAGAAAAAATTAAAGCCAATCCGTAAAAACAGTTCCCAGCCAACGGGGGGCTCCATCTGGACTGTACTCCGTAAGCCGTTCCTAGATGCCCAGCCCTCGGCGACACGCCGCGCTCCACCATCCCGGCCTCTTACACGGCCCGCGGGCACCGAAAACTCGAAGCCGTGTCCTACCATTCATTTGTGTCTCGTCGCCAATCGATCAAGCTCGTGTTGGCCCTGAAACCGGAAATAGGAACCAGTTGTCGCGGTTTCTTCTTTCTGAAACTCATAACGAGGCTTTGGAACATGGTCAGCCATAGAGACTCAACTATAGATAGATGCTCAGTCCTTCACTTTTGACATGGTACTCCCCACAACCAGACACCAGACAGCCAAGACACGTTACCTAGTTACAGCTTCCATTTCTTACCTAGCACGCTCAGCCGCTTCCGCACAAACCATATGTTTCTACTCCGTACTTCCCGAAACCGAAATGCCATCCTCAAAACTACCTACGCACTACGCAAACTCACAGCCCAGTCCTCTCAGAACACTGTGCGCCCGTTATCTGCCGATCGCGCCATCACTCAAGGCTGCGCCTCGTAGCATTTGACGTTGTCCCTCTCTTAAGTAAGTACGATATCACTTCCGAGCAATCCGGCGGCCAAGAGTGACGGTGAACGCAGTCAAGAGCTCAGAGCAATGCCACCACGACGTCGTCACCACTCTAGTCAACACACAACACATCACACGGACAACACGAGAAGCATTCAAGTGAACATGAAACCCATTTTTAATAACCAACTAGTTCCACCCTCGACCAAGTCCATACCTTCGTGTCCAACTGTAGGCTTCTCCGCAATGGCACGTCTCGCCGACGTCCATCACGGACAGCAATCCAGCTGCTCATGAACCTCCGCTGGGTACTCGCAATGTACCTTCAGACAGTAAAAAAAAGCCAAGTCCCCCATTAAGTACGACCCAAGGACCCTAGCCAAGCCTCCTGGGCTTTCTCCCCAATATCCGACATGACGCAGTGAAAAGAGTAACCAAGAAACGGATTAAAACATCGTAGCCCCCTATTTTCTCCAGTAACAATGTGTGCGTATAGATTAGGTCCAAGACGGTGACGTGCGGTGGTCAGGCAACGCCCCTCTGGGTTGATGAAAGGCCGAGCGCCATGACAAAGAGGCCTTCTCGCCGAAAAAAAGTGTTGAACAAGACCACCCAGAAAATAAACAAATCGCGGCAGAAGATTCAATTCGAAAGTATCGACGCGGTAAAAAAAAAAAAACGGAAAATGTACGATCGCTGTGGTGTGCCCGACATACATGACCGATGTCCAAGAAATGTATCGTCATGCAAGTTCATCATGGCCGTGGTTTGGGGGAGGAGAATCGAACCAGACTTGATACACAGTCGGTATTAGACCTGGTAATGGTTTGAGGGGGAGAGGATAGTTGTTAACGAGGAAAGCCGCCCCGATAATGGGCGTGAAACGAGAAAAAGGAGATCCCAATGGTATAAGTTGCCGCAAACGCCCTGATATGAGACACACAAAAGAAACGCATCGTTGACCCAAGCATCACAATACCTCCAGCTCACTGGGGAATTGGGGGCATTGCCTCAGGGGACAGGCTTGCAGGGTCCACGGCATCGAACTGGACAAGTTGGTCCATGTCCAGCTCAGCCTGTTGGGGCTGCCCGAACCCAGGCGATGCGGTGTGCATCGGCAGGTTGATGGTGTGCTTGGAATACATCTCGTTGAGGCTCGTGCCATCCTCGGAAACAGCGCACGATCCGTCGTTGACGGGGTAGAGATCAGCCGAGCCGGGGCGGCCCATCATAGTCATGGGTGGTGACTGTTCAACAATGGACGGCTCGCCGGGGCTGTTGAAGGGGAGAGGCGAAACAGATGTCGGAACGCCCGTGTCAGGGTTGACCATGGGTGAAAGGAATCCGTTGCTGTAAGGTGTGTTGTAGCTCGACTGGGGCATGCCGTTGGGATCCGGACCAGGTGGGAAGAAGCCTGGGCTAGGAGGAAACTCAGCGGGGGACGCAGTTGTGGCCGACATGGGGTACTGTCGCATGTCCAGGCCAAAGCCAGCCTGTGTATCGATGCGCAGGTTGGGAGCCATGTTGTTGGTGGGAGGCTGAGGAATAGGGGCGAAGATGTTGGGGTTGTGCTGAGGAGGAGCCATCTCGCCGGGAGGCTGGATGTAGAACGAGGGCATAGGCTGGTTCTGGAACATGGCGAAATCGACAGGGCCGGGGACGGATCGACTACGCTGGCGCTTGTGTCCAGGACCAGGACGCATACCCGAGTGCATCTGGTGG
Source organism: Ascodesmis sphaerospora (assembly GCA_027569015.1). Classification (NCBI taxonomy): domain Eukaryota; kingdom Fungi; phylum Ascomycota; class Pezizomycetes; order Pezizales; family Ascodesmidaceae; genus Ascodesmis; species Ascodesmis sphaerospora. The sequence goes on from JAPPUR010000005.1 coordinate 2,293,836, forward strand.
ATTCCCCATTGCTCCTGGAACATGCCCACGTGCGGTTGAAAGCTGGGCTGCGACGAGGGGCGGGCAGTCGGCGACACAGGGGCCGAGACAGACAGCGCATGGGGGTCGCCAAAGGGATGAGGGTTGTGACGGTTCATGAAGGACTCGAGAGAAACAAGCTTGGCAAGCTGGCCGCTGAGAACCTTGGGGTTACCGCCGAGGTGGTGAACCAGGCACTGGGTGGCCTGGAGGTCTTCGGTAAAGTCGCCGCACTGGAAGAAGCCGTTGGTGGTGGGCGAAGAGTCCATGAAGAAGTTCGGGGGCCTGTTCAACTCAATGACAATCCCGCCGAGCTTGGTAGGGTCTCCCTCGCTGTTCTCGAGGAAGATGTTCTTGATGTGTGAGAAGGGATACTCGATCTTGTACCCAGCCTGCTCATTGTTGATGTAGTAGGTCATGGTGCACTTGTCAGGAGAGTAGAAGATGATGAGATCCATCGTGTTCTGTCCCACGCGAGTCCACTTTCCGATGCTGAGAGACCGGCAAGTAAGATGGTGAATCACTGCGTACGAGTTAGCAATCAGCTTTTTACATATCGCTCTTAATCGCAACTTACAAACTTTGCCCTGGCCGCCTTGGTCACCGCCGAGGAGCATGTTGCCGTGGCCAAAAGGCACGAGTCCAGTTCGTCCGAGATAGCTTCCACCGAGTCCCTTGCCAGACTCCATAGCCTGCATGGCGAGGTAGGCTCGCATGGACTCGGGGATCGAGTCAATGTCCTCGCCCGTCTCCAGGCTCTTCTTGGCCAACAGCTTGATCTTGGCTCGCCTGTCTCACTGTCAGCAAGGCCGCAAATGGGTCAACGCACAATCCGCTCATACCTGTTCTGGAACCAGATCTGAACAGACCTCTCGGTCATGTTGATCTCCTCGGCAATTCTCTCACGAACGGTAGCGGTAGGTGTAGGGTTCTTGTTGAACTCCATCTCCAAAGTTGTCAGCTGGTCCTGAGTGGCGCGCTGTCGCTTCTGGTTCTTCTGCTGCTGAGTTAGGGTGCTCTTGCGGGGAGGCCGTCTTGATTGCGAGCTGCCATTTGCTGAGGGAGAGGGGGTCTCCTTCTTGATGCCGGCAGAGACGGGAGTCGGAATGGAGGTGGAGGTGGTAGAGTTGGGGGTGGAAACACCAGGGGCAGGAGTGGACAAAGCCACGGGTTGCTCAACCTCGGTGGCCATTGTTGCTAAAAATGATCGCTTCTAGGCAATCCCCTCTTGTTGGATTATAAAATGGGTTCAAACGAATGTCGAAACTGGTGGGTGTCGAGTCGGAGCAATTGCAACCGGATGTCGTCGGGGATGCTTGATTCACGGGAAGGCGTGTCAAGTTGCGACGAGTATTATCGGAGGTGGATGAGACAGCGACGGGGCCGAGTAGTCGACAGTGATCGGTTCAAGGAACGTAGAGAATGATGGTAGATTTGATGGTAAGTAATGAGTGTGGTCCCAATTCCGTATATATGGAAGGGGAGGCTGTATAAAGATACAGGATCGTATAAGGCGGATTGGCCGGTAGTCTCGAACGTTGGCGACGTTGGAACAAAACGTTTCGGCCGCGAAGAGGATCGAGATGTTAGAGTCAAGCCCAAGGAAAGGAACGGTCCCGGAAAGAGTGACGGGTACCGAGTTGGCTAAAGATGGAATAATTCAAGAGAGTGACTTAAAGGAAAGAAAAGAATGAACAAAAAGGGCGAGGGCGAAAGAAGGGGAAGAAGCGGTCACAAGGAGCGGACTGGCGATGCAAGATGGAAAAAGAGAAACGGGGGGATGGGGATGGGGATGGGGGGAAGGCACTCAAAGGAAGGAAGGACAAGAGCCGTCAGGAGCCTGGCCCTGCCAGAGAGGAGAGGGGAGAGGAGGGCGCGGGCAGTTGGGTCGGGTACCTGGGCAGAGGTACCTGGCTGTGGCGGTGGAAGAGGTACCTTGCGTCGTGGGCGTGGGGAGACGGGAAGGGGACCACACACCAAAAGCACCAAAAGAGGGCCAGAAACTGGCAAAAAGAAAAGAGACGGGACCTCCCCAGAACGCCTCCGAAGGTACCTTGGGCCGTTGTTCCGCACTGCGTCTGGCGCCAGGAACAGGCAAGGCACAGGAACAGAGTTGCGGGTACCTGAGAGGCGGCTTGACAGAGTTACTTGGCCCCAGGTACCTCTGTCGCCCGACTGGACGCGATGCACCTCAGTGGAGGGCAGACAACAACTTAACGCGCCAGAACGGGCAGCGGCCGTTGCAAAGCACAGCGCCGCTGAGCAGAAAAGGTCGCGGACTAGGGACTAGGGGGGTGGTGCAGCGCATTGCAGCCCTGAAGTCGACGTAGCCGGCGCCGGCTTGAGCCATTCACAGCTCCGCGTTGGCCCCCCTGGTCCCGTTGCCCCCAAAGTTGGACTGTTCGGAGTGAGCTGGAACACACTCTCAACTCTCTCTCACACGTATCAACGCCCCAGAGCACGTTACGCCCGACGCCAACCTGACTCTTAGCCCAGCACAAGCACTTGGGGCTAACACCATCGAGGTCAGCCAGCACCACGACCGTCGACGGAGCTCCAGACCTTCCGTAGTTGGGCAATGGATCTGTTGCTCGACCTGACCTCCTTTTCAGCCCTGTCTCTGGAATAGAGTTATTCAGGAGACTTTTGCTGCTGAGCCTCGCCGACAGACAGAGTTGTCGTCCAGAATCTGGAATTTTTGTCTCGTGTCTCGCCCTCTGCACATCAAGCTAGCCTGTCACATCAGCACTTCACCTGAAGAGCCTTTTCACCACTGAGCAGGCCCCTTCCTTGTGCAAGACGCGACAGTGTTGCACGCAGCCCGCACGACGTGCACGAGGGAGGGGCCAGGCTAGCGAGTGGAAGGCCATAGCGGGCCAGCTGCGCAAAGACTCGCTGAGGAGCCACTGACGAGCCACTGACGAGAGCCACTAGGCGCGCACGCAGGTCTCCACAGTGGGAGGGCGTCCACACCCACTCGACCCGTCCATGCTTGCTTGGAGCCCACATCCGACACCACCACAAACATCCCAGCTCCCCAACGCGCCGAACAAAGACATCCATCCGTCCATCCATTCAGGCGGTCACGGCCGATTCGATTCCTATTCGTATCTGCCGTCTCATGCCCTAAACTGCTTCGGACTTCGGACCGTCACTTGGGGGCATCTTAGCCTCAGGATATGTCGATTCGTTGCCGCCTTTGGCATGGGTGACATCCAAGCATTGTTGAAAGTGTGGCCACAGTTGGTCGATGTCTTGGAGAGGGTCCTGAAGGATGGGCGCTGCGAGGTGCAACAAGCCAAACTCGAGCGTTGAGCTGAGCAGAGCATGCATACGTTCAAGCCAACAGGAACCCCAGCATCCATCCTGGAGGCCATCCAGGGGCCCACGCGAGACTGCCGTCGGGGAGGAGAAAGGCTTCGGCCGTGCTCTGTGCCTGCTGTCTGTGCCTGTGCCTAGGTGATCTGTGCTCTGTGTTCCATGTCTCTTGGCCGTGTTCCCGCCGTGCTGGGGACGCTTGCTGGTGTCTTGTCCCAAGTCAGTCTCTGTCTACTCCGTTTTCCTCCCTCTCCCTGAACTCACTCCCCGCTGTTCGAGATTCCGTCGCAAAACGTTCCACAAAGCGGTTATCGGCTGTGGGCCTCATCCTCCTCCTCTGTGCATCGCCAGCACGAGTCTGACGTTATGGACTTGCTTGGCGTTCTTGTTCCAAACGTCAGGACCGGGGTCTTTGTCATGCAACAGGAATCATTGTGCGAGACGCAGACCCGGCCGGCAAGGGCTGACTGACCCTGCTGTCGACTCAGAGAGGAGAGCCAAGCCCAAGGCGCAAGCTCGCGGCGAGAAAAGACGGAACGTCTGGACGGACGGCAGCACGGGAGTGGAGAGGAAGAGCGAGAGTTTGGGGTGGAGTCGGGTCCGGGTGGTATCGTCGCACGGTACCTGCGTCAGGGGGAAGGCCTGATGCATCGTGCCCCAGACAGCCAAGCCTACTGCAAGGTACGCGCCGGGAGCACAGTGCGGTCCAGTCTTATGCGTGCTGAGCACACCAGGTAATTGGCCCCCAAACGTGAGCTTGGAAAGGGTGTTGATGTTCTGAAACCTCTTCTTTCATTGGTCATCTCCCTGCTCAGTGTCCCCCAATCCCAGTGCGATTTTACAGTCTCCAATCTGCTACACACACTGTCTGGATCACTGCCTGCCAAAATAGGAAACCACGAAACCGTTCGCTCTTGCCCTATCTCGAACCGTTTATCCAAAGGGGAGGCATAAACGCACCACATTCACGGGGCTCGCTAAATTCATCCTTGGACTCTCCATCCGATCCGCCAGCTCCGTTTCTCTTCCGTCACAGGGAGTGCGACGCGAAGCCCGTCATGTCTTGATCTTGGGCGACTTCGCTTGCGTCAAGCCTCTGACCCTTGGTGCCTGTGCGCTGACCCCCGCCGAGACATACAGCATCACTATCAAGCGTCTTTAAACTGCGGCAGTTCTCGCGTTGTCACCCGACCCAGGTTCGTCTGGCAGCTCATAATCAAGATCTGACCGAACCTCAGTCGACAGACAAGTGACAGCCCGGCAGTGGCGAGATGATTGCTTGGCTGTCCCGCTTGAAAAGCACGAGATATCCGCTGCTGTATCCGACGGGAAAGTGTGAGTGCTGATCCCAAAGAGCAGGCCCGCAAAACATGACAGAGTCTGTCGGAGCAAACCTTGCACTCCCCGTTATCCAACATGTGCTATGGACGGAGCCGCGGGGGTGCATTGCTTCGACCTCGATACACAAGTCCCTTCTCGAGATCTGACTGCATCGCGGCGCGGCACTTGCTGCTGAAGAATCTTGGCTTCCTTTAGCCTTTCTACTGTCAGCAGCCCGTTGAGATACCCATGACCTTGACTACGACATAGGGCAGGCGATTACTTGTGGTGAGACAGCATACGCTGCCCTCCTCTTCCAAATCCTTCTCCAGAATGCCACACATTGGTCAGGTTCTGAATGGATGATGGTGCCTACCGTTCTGCCGTGCCGTATGGGGACTACTCCATGAGGTGGCTGACACATTCCCCCAGCAGCCGACCACCAACGACTGAGAAATCCCACAAAAAGTTTCGACGAAAGGGAGAAACATGCCGTACGACCCTCGGTTATCATGCTATCACTCATGTTGAACCAACAGCTGCTTCGCATTCTACTACTTGACCAGGGACGCCATAAGCGACTCACCATGTTACTCGTTACTCCTAGTCAGCCTCGCGAGCCTTGTGGTTACTCTTGACTCATGGGGCCAGCAAGTACCGGTAGCCGCGCAGTCCACACATCATGACGTTGCAGACCCCAAGTGTCTCTGACAACCCTCCGAAGCCTGACCGAACGGATGGGATCCGAATTAGGAATAGGGGGCTGCCAAGCCCTCGACACGGGGACCTTGACAAGAACCGCGTCTGCTACTAACTAGTACACTAGAAACTTTGTTGTACAAGCTTCAGGCTGCAAGAGTGAGCCTGGACGGATAATCAACACAGGGGCTGTGCATCCGTCGCGACTTTTTCGCTCACAACAATCGCAAAGTCTTCGAGCTGACCAGAGACCAGCCGAAGGATCATGCCACAGGTCGTGGCGCCTCTTGCAAAGCTGCACGCACACGAGCCGCCGTCCGAGGTGTGCACCAGAACCCTGTTCCTGCAGTAGTCTCGCACCCCATCGTCATGCGGCGGGCCACTCGGCCGGCCCAGGCTTACTGTGCGTAGCCTCTCGATGTCCCCCTTTTTCACTGTGGTCTTTCTGCAGGATCTTTCAGGATGAGTTGCGATCGGCATGGATTCTCCCCTGGGAGGAGAACAAAGCACAAGCTTGGAGCTTCTCTTCGGACCTTTGACATTAGCTCCAAAAGTCGGTCACGACTTGGGGAATCTAGCGTTTGCCGACCGATGTGGGCGTGACCATTTCGCCGGGTTATCTGTTGATTCGGAGACTTGGCGTGAAAGAAGGAGTCAAGGGAATGGCTTCAGTTCTAGCAGTCACTATTTGTGGCCAGCCTCGAACGGTCGCGATAGCGGGCTAGCCAGCTGGGCAAACGGAAGCCGTTGTTCGCCATCAACGCCTCAACGTTTGTGGCTGCTTTGCAGAGTCTCGACAGGACCAAAGCTGAAAGAGTTTATTTGGGGAACATAGATCCCCACGGTTCACACCAAGCTTCTCATTGGCGCTCGGAGCTCTTCACAGTGTTGGAGGTCAGCGTCACCGGCTCCGAGTCTTGAGACTCTCTATCCAGTCGAATCCACTTGGTGCTTCACCCAGCGTTGGACAGGAGGTTCCGACAGGGGAAGAAAACATCAGCCATCTCGCACACACAATCATGATGAGAGTTTTCTTTCTCCCGTTTGCCGGGTCGTGGCCGCTACCCCTGACCTAGACCCCTGCGATGGCTTCGAACCCTTGTACCTTGTAGGATCAGCATCATCAAGCAGCCAACCAAGACGGACTCGCGTCTCCGCCAGGCGGCCACATGCCATCAGATCCACATCGTGTTGCGGTTTTACCTCGCCCAAACGAGTTTAGGTGTACGATCGCCCCGTCAGATGCCGGTTCCTTTTTTCTTTTTCACTGCGTCGTGGTCTCTCGTCCGGAAGGATCGTACGAAGAAGGTGATTGTGCTAAGTGGTCGGCGCACAGGGGCGACAAGAAGGCCTTTTCGTATCCGCTGAGAAACGGTTTGACTGCAGCCAAGCATGGATGCCCCGCGAACTGACTCAGCTTCCCGCCTTGCGTAGGCCCAGAGCGAAGCGGAAGAGATCGGGGATCTTTGGAGCATGAGCGTGACCCCTTTTTTGTCACGTTGTGCGACATGCAGTTGAGCACGCCGTGGCTGCGGTGGACGCAACCTCTAAGCAGCGCATCAACAATCTTCAAGGAAACAATTTCTTTGTCTGCTTTGACATACATGGTGGAAAGGAGAGCGAGCATATCTATCACTTGGAGGCGCAAATAACACAATATTACGAATACTATCGACCACCTCAATGGGGCTTGCTGAGGCACGGGCGAGGCACAGGCAAGGACCTCCGTACAGTTCGAGAAACCCTACTGTCGATCGAGTCTGGCCCAGGCAGGCTGCGAGTAGGGCTTGCAGGCATCCCGTTCTTCTTCACCAAACTGCTGTGCAATCATCGGGTACTCTCCTTCCGGTTGTGTATGGCGGGTCAGAGCCAACGTCCAATGGCGGCAACCTTCGGGGCGGATACACAAGGATGACAGCGCGCCGAGCGCGTCTCTTGACCACTTGATTCTCGACAACTGCAGCCGGCTCGACATGCACCACTCAGGAGGTGTTCTCTCAGCTCTCCCTTGGAGCCTGACATGTCCAACCAAGAGAAGAACCAAGGCTCCCTCAAAGCCTCGGCGGCTTGCTGGCACGCCCAGACCAGCGGATCCTTTCCCCAAGGCATGGCTAATGCTGGCCCCCGTGTGTTTACGACGTGACGGACTGCTAAACGGATGTCGTACGTAGCACAGAATAGGTGAGGCACAGACAGAGCACGTTCCTAGCCTGACGCGCTGAAACGTGAGTCGCTCCCCTGTCTGGCACGATGCACGGACGATGTGCCAATCAAGGGTTGCAAGTCGTGGGATGGTAAGCAGAGCTATGGAGACAGCGTGTTGATGGCAAGACGGGCGTCGTGGAACTTTGACGTCCATCAACGTTCAGGGGACTTGAGAAGGCCTCTCGACTGACACCCGATCTGGTTAAAACGTCGGACCCTTGCTTGCTCCTGGGGTTGCTCCATTCCAGCCACGGACGGTGTTTGTCTCAACAGCGTCGACGGCCGATCGTCGAGGAGCCGACTCTGGATAGGAGAAGAGCCGGACAGACCAACACCAGACTATGACATCTCGGTCGACGCCGCGGATGAGGCCAGCCCAGCTCTGGAACCTCTCTCGGACGTGCCCCCCTTGCATAACGCGGCGACGCCCCCCGAGGCTCGATCGACGCTAGTGGTCTCTTACCTCTCGGACGCTCGCTCGCCTGACCGACCCGACTCAAACAAAGTCGCCGCCGGGACAGGGACTTGACAATAGTTTCGTGATCCAGATCCAGCGATCTACGCCGATCCCCAGAGGAAGCTCTTGGACGTTTAAAAAGGGGTCTCGCTTGTTTACTTATGCATTATACAATGGCAGTATGCTCGTGCATGAGCATAAACACCATTTATCAAATCTCACTGCCGAGTAATGCTACACTTGGGCTCCTGGAAGGGCTTTCTTACGAAGCAGAGCGCAGTAACAGTCAGCAACGTCGATGCAAGGTCATGCCTGTGAACCTGTCAGAGCGGATACGAGGCTGACTGAACATTGACGGTACCGGCAGCTTGGTGCTTTCAAAAGCAAGGTGGAAACTGTTTACGTTGCTCGAGTCTATTCATCAGTGCGTCGGACGGCCCAGAGAGGTGGAAGAGGCCAGGATATTCGGTACCACGGGCGGATGGCGAAATCGCGATTCTTGGGTCAAGCGATGTTACTCTGTCGCGTAACAGCATGACAAGCAGACCTTGTCGAGGCGTTTGTGGAAGCCCAAGGTGGATGATCCTTCTTGAGGGGGGCTGCCTGATGAGAACGACGCAGGTTTATCATGGTGGTCTGTGAAGCATTGGACTTGAGTCAAAGACTCCCTATGACGTCGAGCGGCTCCGTCAAAAACTCGCCTCGGGGAACTCGCTCAGGAGAAGTTTGAAGATTGCCGGTCTTTGCAATGCGATACTGACTAGTCTGTCTGCCGGTGCATGCAATACGTGGCAGCGTTGTGGACAAAGATGACAACTACCCTACGGAGGCAACTTGCAAGACTTTGCGACTTTGTTCAGCCTGCTATATGACAACTAGTTCACAAGGAACCCGGGCTGTATGGCAAGCGTGGCCAGTCTGACAAAGTCCGGATATTCCACTGCGATTCTTGGGTCCTGTACTTGCTGAAGTCTCTGGATCTATTGCCTTATTGACACTCAACAACCCAGGCACAATTCAGTTTACAGCTCCTTCATCACTTCCTCGACAGCTCTCGCCGCCATCCTCTTCCTCTGCTCCTCTCCCATTCCCTCACCCGCCTCTCTCACAGCCTGCAGTTTTCTCATCATCTTTTCCACCTTGGCAATGTCTTCATCATCGAGATCCTCGAAACCTCCTCTGGTGGCGGCTTCTTCTGAAGCCTTGTCCTTCTTGTCAGCCTCCTTGCTCGATCCCGAGGGTTCTTCAATATCCTGCCCAGCCTCCCAGATGGCACGACGAAGCCCTTCAAAGTCGGACCTGTCGAATCCGAAACCCATCTTTTGCGGGTCTAGTTCTTCGTCGTGATCATCGTCGTGGGCTTTGGCAGAACTTGTCTCAAAGTCTCCAAAGTCGGAGTCTGATAGTGGCACTTCGAGCTGAGACCAGTCATTTGCCTCGAGTGCCTCTTTGACACGTGCAATGCCCGTCTTTTCTGTCTCATCTGTGAGTGATGCCCTTGGCAGGATGAGTGAGAACTTACCTCCAAACTCATTGCGACCAGTGTCGCCCTTACCACCAACAGACACAAACTCCAATCCAGCCTCGGCGCAAATCTCGTCCCAATCTTCCTCATTTCCATCGCCTCCTACGCCAACAGCCAAACCAACACCATCCCAATCCCATCCTCCTAGGCCCTGCTTGAGCACCTTGCCGACATGCTCAATGAGACTCCGCCCGGGATGCTCCTTTTCCGTGGAGACGGGACCGGCGGTAAAGATGACCACTACACCTCCGAGAACGGCAAGAACCTCGACTGCTTCGGGGGAGAGGAAGGAGGAGGACCATTCTGAGGGCGAAGAGATGAGGTCGAGCCAGATGGGGACTGTGGTGGTGTAGTAAGGTGTTTTGAGGTGGAGGGAATGTGTTGTTCCCGCGAGTGAGAGTGAGGGATCTGCTGGTGGTGAAGGGGATGATCCGGTAAGGTCTGTGAAGTATCAGTCTCTGCTGTTCAATTTGTGTGTGAGAATGTTTAACTACCCTTCACTCACTGGGTAGTAAGTGAAGACCTAGTGAGTGAAGATATATCCTGGGCAACTCGGATATACAAGGACAACTCACCTTTAACCACACTCGACAGAATAGCCGTCTCACCCTCCAGCGCCACAGCCAGGATCCTCCTCGACGCAGAGTTCATCTCTGCCTCTGCCATTGCTGCCTCTGGTTCTCTAGTGTTTCGTCCTGAGAAGAAGTAGTTGAGTTGAAGGGATGGTTTACAGGTTCGTAATGAATGGGTGATGGTGGGGGGTGGGGGATCCATGATAAGATAAGCAATTGGCAATGCTTGGTAAGTCATCTACCCTGCAGCGACGAAAGCAAGGGGCCGTCGAAAACTTGACCTTGAGAATAAGGAGACTAAGAGGTCAAGGAAAGTAATAATAATGGTCACTTTATTATCTCATAGAGCTGCTTCTCTGGTTTATTATGCTCTTTGGTTGGGAATATTTTCTCTCTTTAATGGTATTTAGAGTAACTTGACATCTTATCTTACCTCTTCCCCGACCGGTTTATACCCATTGATCGAGAGGTGTTAATTGAAGTAGAAGTAATGGTGTAGATCTTTTGATAAACTGATTAATATGACATCAGAGTGAGCTTATTTCATCAAAAACCATGCTAAACAACTCCTTGCCCAAACCAACTTCTCCCATATCAAAACACATCGCCTGGGCATCCATTCCCTCTCACCAACCGAAGTTTACACCCAAGGAATCACAATGACAAGTCGACCGAGTTCGCGGCTAGTATAGATGACGCCGTGGTAACCCTGAGAAGAAAAAACCAAAGCCTGGGAGAGCTTAAACAACTCTTCTTAATTGTTTAGGGCCATCTCGACTTGAGCTCCTTTCTCGGGGTTTCGCGGCGTCATCTATACTAGTAGCAAACTCGATCGACTTGTTATTGTGATTGAAGCCCGGGTGTAAGCTTCAGTGGTGTTACGGCTGTGGTGGTATTGGCCGCTGGGTTGCTCTGAATCCCTCGGGTCTCGAGCAAGAATCCATCCTCTCAAGATCAAACTTTGTACGCCAACGCTTCAACAAAGGAATGGTGATCAAACAATGCGCCAAAAACAATCGACAAAAAGACAAACCATTTCGTCAGCTCCTGATGCTGCAGGATGAGTTGCAGGTGCTGTCCACGTCGCCTCCCCAACCCAACGTCCTCTGCACAACCTCCAGACCGGCCCTCACGCCTCGGGCAAAGTCATCTGCACCCGGTGCATGGTACGCTTCGTCGATATCGTCTTGGCTCAGTCTGCCCCGGCGTCGTGCCAGCACCGCCTGCTCTATCGGACGGCGCCACAGACGGTACCATCGATCCTCACTCATACACGCGTATCGCAGCGTGCCCTGCCCGTCGGGTTGGCTCATGGGCCACTCGACGTAAACCGTCTCGAACCATTTCGTCCTGCTCGCAAGCCAAGGCCACGAAAAGAGCCAGAGAAAGGTGAAGTAAAAGGTCAGCTCGACCCACCGCGTTAGGCGCCAGCGGTTTGTGCGGCAGTCGTTGTACAGCTCGACGCGCGCATGTGTCGTCGGGAACGTAATGTTGAGCTGACCTCGGTAGTTTGTGGCCCTCACCAAGCTGTTAAGCTTGGATCCCACGAGGGCAAAGTCCCAGCCTGTGATGCGGCGTTCTAGGACAAAGGCCTTGAGGCCCGCTTTGCTGTTGCAGTAACGCTCGCACCACTCAGAAACGCCGGGTGTGCCATCCTCAGGTGGCCCACTGCCTCCAAAACCCGGAGCCCTAGTCGTCATGACAGTTCCACGGCGGACCTTGTCAAAATTATTGACCGCCAGCAATCTCTCCCAGGAACGTCGGGTGGCCATCTCCTCGTACAGCAGGGGTGTCAAGTCGATGTGAAAGTCAAAGTCGACCACGCTCTTGTCCTCTCGCTCCTTGCCCGACTTCTTCGACTCCCGATGCTGTCCTCGAATGCGAACATATGACCGAGGAGGCTCCTTGGCCAGGTCTTTGACGTGCTGCTTCAGAAATATCGGGTCCGTGTCAAGACGCTTGTCGAGGTAGTAGATGGTTCTGTTATCCACGTCTTCACAAAAAGGTTCCAGCCCGAGGCTAGACCCCACAAAGTCGAACGGATTAGGGTGAGGAACCTCGTTGTCGACGACGGTGTAGCTCGGGGGAGGGTCATCGGGGTCATGGGCGAGGTCATGGTGGGTTCCATCAGGGTGGTCTCGATACGGCGCAGCAGCCTCGTCGTCGTCGGGATATCGACGAAGCGGCACCGTGGAGCTTGTCGTCTGCCCTGACACCACGCTAGAAGACTCACCCGTCGGCGGAGGCGTCTGTGTGGCTCCCACGCCGTCGGGATGGTCGTCCATGTTGAATGCCAGAGCTGGTGCGCAAAAGCCCAGCGAGGTTGTTGAGTGAGAGAGGGGTAATGCAAGGGAGAGGAGAAGTTATATACCTATGGACTGACTGATGGATATGGCTATTGGGCACGTGCACAACGCCACTACGAAGGGAAGGTAGGTAGACAAAGATGCAGCTGAAAGGCGTGACCTCGACACCGCCTGTTCACCTGTAAGCAGGCAGATGACGAGAAGAGGAGACAAAGAACGTGAAAGAGGCCAGTTTCTTGTTTAAATCAAGAAGAAAAGCTTGCTGACACGATCGTCAATGACAACGAATCGTTCATATGGTGACGAAGCCCTAAGGTAGCGAGCGAGTGAAGTTACGTACTCTGGTTCATGTTTCTGCCTGATCGCCTTGGCGTCTGTCCTCATTCCAATCAGGTTACGTGGCTGTTGCCGCGGGAGAGCCCAGTGAAAGGCAGCGCTTACAATGGCCTGCTTGATAGGCACCGTCTCACCAACGAAGCAACACCGAGAGCATCACATTCTACAGGCAGACATTGTCTGATTCTCAGCCAGTTCATGCAAGCACCCATACCGTACCCTTCAAGGTCGACATGCCGAATTGCGGAGGTCGTGGTTAACCTTACCCTTACTCCGCTTTGGCCCCACCTCCACATTCACGGTCCGCCCCGAGCTCGGAGCATCACCAAACCGCAACTCGTCAAGATCGTTGTATAGGTACGATACGCCGTGGTGGACGAAATAGCTCTAGTAAATAATAACTACAGTCTATTACTTACTTATCCAAGACTCAGGTGGTATCCTCTATGACCACGCCGTCCTGTCGCTTGTAACTATTCAATAAAAAGGAATCCAGTTGCAATGAACACCAACCCCCAACGGCTCTGCAATGCATGCATACATCGTACAAGAAGCCTCCCTTTTTGTGTCTTTCAGCTCACACTTGGCACTTTTCTTCTTCCATCTTCTTCTGCCTCCTCTCCTATGAGTCTACGTCGATTAGACGTCCGGCATCCCACTTCTTTTTGGCTGCCTTGATGAGCACCTCCAACTCGCCGCTCATCTCGCACATGCTTCGGAATGTGCCATCCTCCCTGTTGATCAACTCCCAGGGATGGGCGTACTCCACTACTTGGCCCTTGTCCAACACAAGGACCTTGTCGTAGTCCACAATCGTTGCCAATCGGTGAGCGATTGTAATCACCGTGCCCGTGAGTTCTCGAATGGTCTCCTGGATCTTCGAGTCTGTCGCGTAGTCGATGGATGCTGTCGCCTCGTCCATCACCAGGACTGTGGGCGCCTTGAGCATTGCTCTTGCCAGACACAATAGTTGTCGCTGTCCTTGCGACAAGTTGGATCCCGACTCTGTCACGGGTGATTCAAGATCCAAAAAGATGTTCTTGTTGGTCTTGGCCACAGGTGAGCTTGGTGAGTTGGGGGTCTGTGTCGGAGTTGGTGGCACCGTTCTCGGCTCGTCGGGTCCGATGAGTTGCACCCGTCGGAGCGCGTCAAAGATCTCCTTGTCCTCGTACATCTTGAACGGATCCAGGTTGCTTCGGATCGTTCCGTGGAACAGTGTCGGGTCTTGTGGCACGATCGTGATATTCTCTCGCAGATCCTGAAGACCAATGTTGCCAATCTCCAGTCCGTCGATGAGAATCTTGCCCTTGTCCGCTTCTAGTGCTCGGAAGAGGGCCAGCGCCAGAGAACTCTTGCCAGCACCTGTCCTTCCGACGATGCCAACCTTTTCCCGGGGCTCAATCTTGAGCGAGATATCTCGAAGCACCGGGTCAAGCTCCTTGCGGTAGCTCGTTGTGTAGTCCACAAACTCGACAGATCCGCTTTGGGGCCAATTCTTGGGTGGTCGATTGTCCTCAATAACCGCATCGGCCTCCTGCTCCACATCCAAGTATTCCTTGATACGTTCCATCGAGTTCATGTTCTGTTCGTTAACAGCATACAGTCGCACCAGCCACAGGACGCTCTCAGTGAAGCTCAATGCGTAGCTCAGAGAAATACCAGCCGCACCAGCGTCGACCTGACCGAGGCTGAGAATGATGAAGACGCCTGCAAAGAAGGCTACCAGATCACCGATCACGTCTGCCCGGAAAGCCAGCCACCTATTGCAGGCCCACAGGTAGATGAAGGGTCGGGTCTGCGTGTTGACCTTTTCCAAGTTGTCTCTGATGAAACGGCGCTCGTCACCGTAGGCGCGGATTGTTGTCATGCCACTCAGAGTCTCGCCGAATTGCTGGTAGAGAGGGCTGCGCTGAACCGATTCGAGACGCTTCAAGTCGCGGGATGCTCGCAGGTAAAAGGCGGCTACAAGATAGAAGAGAAGAGCAATGAAGATTGCGGCAACCAGGAACATGGGGGTGATGGATGCAATCAGACCGACCGTCACAACGAGCGAGATGCTGCAGCTGATGACACCAATCGCCACAGGGGCAATCTCCTGATCGACTGCTTCCAGATCCTTGCTGAAGCGGTTCATCAACTGTCCCAGCGGCGTGACATCAAAGAACTTGAACCTAGCTCGCGTCACTGATCCTACCAGGCGGCGATGAATGCGACCAGATGCCGTCAGAGAACCCAGGAATACCCAGAGATCCCTAATCAAAGCCGCAAGTGCGCCTGCAGCTCCAATCGCTGCGAGCACGGAAAGGTAATACATGACGTTAACAGGCTTTCCCGGAGCCATGCTCTGTCCAGCAAATTGGTCGTGCGAGCTGCCCAACCGAACCACGTTGGCAAATGATGTAGTCGAGAAAGTCGAGGTGGCGTGCGAGTTTGACTGGAGGCTCCAAGCCATCTGCTGCTCTGACGAGTTTCCTTGTGTTTCTGTATCCGGAACGTATTGGTTTGCCCACTCTCGAACCCAAAAGTTTGTTGCGACTCCCGAAAGCTGCTGCGTAGTAAAGACGAACAAGGCGACGATCCAGAACCACCAGGCTCCCATGGACTGGAGGTAGTACTTGATGACGGGCCACTTGACGGATCCAGTGGCCTTGGTCTCTTCCATGGCGTCCTTCGGCTTCTTCTTCTCGTCCTTCTTAGAGCTGTCCACGCCGTCGAGAGCATCACCCTGGCCATTGACCATGGTATCGTCATCGCCAACGCTTGATGGCACACGAGAAGGGATCCGTGATGGGTTGGCCGAACCAGGACGCGACTTCTGAATCTCCTCGCCAAGCTTGCCCGAGGCGATAACATCCTTGGAAGATCCCTGAATGTCAACTCGACCGTTCTCCAGCAGCACAACGTAGTCGGATGAGGGAACGCAGAGAGTGGTATTGTGAGTGACGAGAATGCAAGTACGGTTCTTCATGAGCGGGCCCCTGATGCAGTTGCTAAAGATCCACTGTGCGGTATGAGAGTCAACAGCGCTGAGGCAGTCATCGAGGAGCAGGTGAGCCGAGTTGGAGTAGAGGGCACGAGCAAGGGAAATACGTTGCTTCTGTCCACCCGAGAGCGTGATACCCTTTTCTCCAACCAGAGTTTCGTCGCCATTGTCAAGAATCTGAAGATCTCGTTCAAGCGCACAGGCAACAATGACGTTTCGGTACCGTTGCTCGTCATAGGGGGTCGCGAAGAGAATGTTGTCCCGGATGTTTGCGTTAACCAGCCACGCAGACTGCGCGACATAAGCAATCGTGTTGGCAAGGCCAGTCTCGGGGTCCGTAGGAACGTCCTCACGGCTGCGTCCACCGGGGCAGTAGACGCTGCCCTCCATCATTGTCATTTCACCCAACAGAGCCATCAGCAGCGACGTCTTTCCAGATCCAGTTGGTCCAGCAATAATGTTCAGTTTGCCGAGTTGGAAGTCAATGTTCAGGTCCATGAGACGGAAAGCACGGGAGCCGTCCTCGGCAACGGTATCTTTACCGCCCCAGATGAAGGTCGCGTTACTGAAACCCATGCGTCTGACACCCTCTTCGTCAATGTTGTCCAGACCGAGTTGAATGTACTTGTCCGTCTCCTCCTCCTTGAGGAAGTCTTCAACACGCTCAATAGAAACCTTGGTTTCTTGAACGTGGGCGAACATATCACCAAACTGATCAAGAGGGACACGGAGCAGCATGAACAGTGAGATGGCCGTGAAGGCAACTGAAGGTCGAAGATCCTTGCCCTCAAAGTGGGTGTAGACGAGGAAGGAGAAGAAGGTAATGAGAACAGGGACCGAGTTCCAGATGGCGACAGCGAGAGCCCAGACCATGAACCTCGAACGCAGAGCCTTGAGCTCGACTTGACGCTTCTCGTCGATGATGCGACCGAAGCGCTCTTCCCAGGCGAAATATTTGATAATGCGGATATTCTGGAGGACCTCGTTGGTGACGTTGATACGCTTGTCAGTCGCAGCGAGGATCCTCTTTGAGGTGATGGTGAACCCTCTGGCAAGACCATAGTTGACGGGCAGGAGGAAGACCATGACAATGATACCAGGGATGGCACTCAGACCCATGACCCTCCAGAGAAGAACGATGGCCACAATCAGCTGCGTGGGCGCAGAGGCGCAAAGGAAGTGCAGGTAAGCTGTGACCTCGGAAATCTTCACACTGTCAACCGACATGAGGTTAATGATGGTACCCAGATTCGCCTGCTCATCCGCGCTAGGGTCCTTCTTATCATCCTTGATGCTGCCGCTGGCGGACTCAGCATCGTCAGGAGTGGCCTTCTTATCATCCTTCTTCATGCTCAGAGCTCGCTTGATCTTGCTAATAGCACCATTCTGGGGCTCATCCTTCTTGGTAGGCTTGTCAGAATCAAGCAAAACCTTGTCCTTGCCCGAAGCGGCCTTGCGACGGAGGGCCTTTGCATAGATGTCAGCAATAATGATCGCCTTGACTCGAATGCAAATCTTTCGGCCGATCCACAGCGCGGCGTTGTCGGCGTAAGAGCGGACGAGATCCAGGACAGGAAGTCCGATGACCATAAGCCAAAGAACATTTCTTGGCCTTCCTTGGTCATCTTCAACGTATTGGAGAATCTCCTTTAGGAGCAAAGTGGGCGCAAAGGTGAAAATACCAGCCACAACAGCCAGGAAGCACTGGGTTAAGAGCAAGCTCTTGAAGTATTTGAGCAAGTGAATCGCCAGTGAGCCCGTCTGCTTCATTGCGCGATAGTCGGCCACAACAGCGGCGGCCTTGTCCTTGGGCAGCAGGTTCCAGACATGCTCCATCTCCATAGGGGCCTGCCAGCCCTTCCAGACGATCGCATCAACCCAGCCAAAGACAGCGAGGGAGAACAAACTGGCCAGCGGCTCGCGCGAGGGCTCGATACCGTCCTCCCATTCCATTAGAACCGTCTTGTTGCCCTTCCTAGTGGTCATTGCCATGCTGAAAAGCAGGGAAATGACCGCAAACTCGATAATGAACACAGCGCGGACGAGCTGTGTAAGGTCTCTGATGACGCTAGAGCGGAATACAAAGAGGAAGAAGAGCCAATTGACGCCATAGAGGAAGGCAGTGTGGTTCCAGAGATGCGGGACTCGCCATTTCGTGTTACCGAAAAATAGGCGCAGGGTCGTGAGGATCAGGATGTAGGACCAATTGATGAGACCAGCAACAGCGGCAATTTGGCCGTTGTGCTTGGAGTCGATGTGGTAAACCAGCTTGATGGCATTTAGAACGACTAGGCAGGCGACTGCCAGCTCTTCGATGACTTGCGAAAGGCGCTGACCATGGGGGCTGTCGGCCTGGACAATAGAGCCGCGGGTAGTGGTCTTGACCAGGGCCAGACGGCCACCGTTAATCTCGAGTGCTTCGTCATCGTCGTCGGTGTCGTCATTGAGGTCGCGCTCGGGAGGTAGATCGGTGTGACTGTGGCGGCGGTCCTCGCTAGAAAGTTGGCTATACCTGACTTTGGAGGCGGACCGCGAGGTCAGGATGCGGGAGATGCTCAGCCAAGAGAGGCGCGCAACGGACAAGACGAGGGCGATCAGAGGGAATAGGATCTGAAGGTAGCTACAGCGCGGCAATCGAGTCAGCCAACCATGGAAACGCGCGGGAGTGGAAACAAGCGGGGGTGAGACAGGACATACTCGTGCTGGAAACGCAGGCTGAAGTCGCCCTTTTGGGGATTCCATATGGGCCCGTCATACTGGGCGAATCCCATGGTGTCGTTGAGATGGGGCGTCTGTCAAGCTCACCTCGAAGCTTGGGGGTGAGAGACAGGCGCGAAAGCCGAAAGGAGGAGGGGATTTCGAGGTGGAATTGCGACAATTGGGGTGGCAAGTTTTGGAAGAATTGGTTCCGTTAATGATGGGCTGGCGCGGGTACGGATGGGTATTTCGTCAAGGCGGTTGCAGGCGCGGGACCAGCAGCTGCTGCGGCTGTGGCTGCGGCCTCGGAGGTCTCGAGTAGTCCCTTGCTGGGGTCTCCGCCGGGTTGAGGAACCAGGGTCGAGCCTTGGGAGTCTCCAGTATCAGTTCACTTGCCACTCAGAAGCAGCATTGGCCTGAGCGTGGCGTGACGTTGCTTTTTGCTGCAGAACCCGGATGGAGAGGCCGTTCGCGGAGAGCTCTCGATAGATAGTGTGTAGGTATGTACGCGCGCGTGCCCCAAGTTTCGCAAGATCTGGATCTCTCGAGCAGCACAATGCGATGGGGATGGGGACGGAGATGGGGATGACAGTCCGAATTTCCGGGGGTTCGGTCGTGTACACAGCTCAAGCTCTGCAGCCAAGTAAAGATATAGAAAAGAGAGAGACCAATGAACAAGGGAAGGAGAAGAAGAAGAAATAACAGATCTGCCCAATAAAGTTTTACGATTGGAGAGGAAGAGGGAGAGGAGTGAGCCAGGCTGCGAGTGGGTGGGAGGGGGAGTATTAAGAGGCGGGAAGAATGTACGGCCGCCGTTGTAGAAGCTAAACAATGGATGTGGATGGAGAACTGTTCTGTTCTGTTGGGTGGTCGGTCAGTGACGACGGGACAGCGCCTTCCCTTGCTAACCAGGGAGCGAGCAGAGCACGTTAGCTGCCAGTAAAGACGCTACGGAGGACCTTACGGAGTAATGAATCGTAGGCAGCTTCTAGGTGGGGCTTCCAAGCAACCATGGAGCACGCGAAACCTTCTCTAGCTCTGTTACCACCTCGAGGTCTGGGTTGTTCCATGTTGTGTTTTACGGCAGTCAGTCAGTTTGGGTCTCGTCAGGTTGCTAGCTCTGACTTGGAGATTGCCCTTCTCGCTCTAACCCGGTAAACAATGGGAACCTGTTGTCTGTCTATCCGGCATGTTCCCTTCAAAACAACAGATGATGCGAAAGGCGGAGCCCCCAGCTCGACTGTGAATGGGGCTGCGGGGACAAAATCGAGGCCGTCAAACTCCGCTCCAATGAGGTGTTGATCAAGATTCTAGCCTCGCAATTCCTCAGGACCATGTCGCACTGCAGCTTTCCATTCAAGCAAGTCACTTGCTTGTTGACGGCAACCGAATCGGATCCTTGTTTCTGTTAGGGATTCCCCAATCATGTGGCATCATCATGCTGGCAGAAAAAAGAACTGGCGGGACAAGGGTTCACTGGCTGAGATGCCGGGACATGCGAATCCATGAATGTCAATTGACATTCTCGAATTGAACCGAACCGAGCTCCTGGAAAAAAGAGAGCATTGGCCTTTTGTTAGCGCACGTTGAGATGAATACCTAACCCAACTATGACAGCACGCCCTGGTCAAAAGGTTACTCGTCACAATGAGTTTATCTCTAGATGACGTACCCCTCCCTCTTGAGAGAAGCACGGGACAAGAAAGCAAATTAGCTGCCGTCCTTGGCTTGACTCGCAGTTCCAGGGCGAGGCTTTCACGGCCGAGTCGATAAAAAAGGTCATGACGAGGGCAGAGACAAAGCTAGAGAATGATAGCTGAGACAAACCGAGGGCACGAGAGCTCTGCTCTGCAGGTTGAGGAACGTGGTTAGGACGGCAACATGAATCAAGAGGAATGCCATTCTCCCATGTCCAATTTCCACACACAGACGTTTTGGAGTCGGTAGACTCGGCGACCGGCCAGCTGGGATCGAGATCGGTCTCACCATGTCTTGTTCGTCTGGTGTTGTCTTCTTGGCAGATGTTGTTGTTCATTCTTCTACCGAGACGGCGCCCTTTTTTCTAGTGTTCCCCCCTTGTGTCTTCTCTTTTCTCTTGTCGCCTCGTGTCAAGAACTCAGCTGTGACTAGCAGGCCTGTCGCGAATGTTGTTCTTGATAAGCTAAACAATCAAGGTCATTTTGCGCTCTGGCTCTTGACGGTAGATATGCCTTGGGTCGTATTCGTTCATCACTAGCCTCAGAAAGGCGTCGGCATCCGAAATGGCAGGACAGGCACCATCGTCACAGGCTCGGCCGTTAAGTTGGGTGCCACCACGAGGCTCTGCAGAAAATTCTCCTGGTACCACGGATATACAATGTCGAACCCTGGTCGATACACTACCCGCTGAGCCAATCCTCTTCGCCAAGCCATTCTCTCGGTCACTCTGTTCAGACGTTCGATAGCGTTCCAGTGTCACAAACTTCCCAGCTGCCACCCTCGCGCTGAGAGGAATGAGGGGGGGGTGAGTGGTCACTCCCCACAGTCGAAAACCCCACGATGGGGGATGCACTCAAGAACCGGACGATTGCTGCAGGCCATTAAGAGCCGGTGAAAGGTCCCTTTTGTTGAAGCTGAGGATGAGCAGGGATTAAAAACGTAGAGGAGGGTGAACATGCCGCCCCGTGGCCTGAGCGTAAGCACCTCTTGAGGCTCGCATCCAGCCTAACCGAAGAAGCAGCTTGGGAACTTGTGTCACAAGCTTTTCTGTTTGGCGAAGGGTGGTGATGATGTGCAGCTCGCGCCTCACTCCAAGAAATGCGAGACTCTCTTCCAACCGTATCTCAGCCTACAGCAACAGCTCTCTTTTTATCTGTGCCCATTTTCGAGTCACGCAGGATTCCTCAGTCTCTTACATCAACCAGATTCTGCGTCAAACGTGAAAAGAAGACCTCTGCCTGTGAGCTCTAGGCCTTCTTTAGCTCCCAGCCACCTTTTTCTTCAACACCCGCCCTTACCCATTCGACCGTTGTCGCCCGCCGTTGCCAGCAAGCTAAGCTAACCTCGATCGATAAAACAATGCCCTTTGTTTGTCACGTTACCAAGGGCTGTTTCCTGAGGGCCACCACTGCTGATCTTTGTCCGTCTGTTACCTAGATCTGTGCTACCTCTTTATTGGTGATTCCGAACGTCAAGTTGGCCTTGCTTTCTGTTCAACACCCGGCCCCTGGCCAATGTCACCCTGCCTTTCCTCGTAATTGGTTCTCTTTGGGTATCTCTTCCGGCCCCTAGGAAGTGATCCCTAGTCGCTTTCCCTAAACCTGACATGCATTTACAAGCCGTTACTCACCGCCGGAGGGATAATGCTCCTCATGATCCCTCCAGCCTTGGGGCCTGTTTTATTCGCCAATTGGGTTTCTCGCCTGTAAGGATAAGAGCCATCGCGTTTGGCGGCGCTGACACCATCGATCCCGCGTTGCACTCCGGTTCACCCCTTGCTCCCTGTGGGTTGCACGCAGCTCCTCTCCCGCGTAAACGCCTCATGCCTGCATACATCACCTCGCTCAGAGAAGCTCGGCCAATTGATGCAACGCGCGCCGATTACTCACTTAATCACCTTTTGCTTGTGCTAATGGGGGTCGTCTCGTTGGCTCAGGGTCGCTCGTGTTGCTGCTTCTGGCTTCCCGACCTGGCCTCACTCATGCAGGACCCGTGGGACTTGGGGGCTTGCATCATGGGACGATACAAAAGAGGAGTTGCTTTTGACCAACATGATTGTGTTTGTTGCTTATCTGCCCCATTGGTATGCAGGTTACCCTCTCGAGCTGACGCTCTTGATCTGCCTTTGGTTCCTACAGTACCAGGAGTCATAGCGATCGGTTGATGATGCCATGTAGCTCTGAACTTGCCCAAGCCCAATGGTCTAGCTCTACTTATGATAACATACACAAGTTGTCGAGCAAAATCTAGGCTGAACATGGCAGCAAGCACATGTTTGGTCGACCAACTTGGTTGGTGTTGATTTGGCCCTACACCATAATCCGGGAACAGAGAAACTGGGGGAATCCTGACAAGCCATCGTTAAACAAACTCGATGTCTATTCCCATGATATATCCTAATCAAATAACTTAATGTTCATTATATCGCTAAACCCCATGCCATCATGAATCTCATCTACCCCATGTTTCATTTGCCCTACCCTGTAGTCATGATAGCTTCAACAGCCCGTCATCCTTGTCTGCCAAACATCAAATTCAATACATACACAATGGCATGACGAGACTCGTACGCATTGTAGCATTAAGTTTGTCATTCATAGATCGTTCGAGTTAGGTACAATAGGCCTCCCTGTCCACCACCAACGCGTGGCCTTTGACATACATGGCCACCCCTCCGAATAAACCCATAATGACACAAGATATTTAGACATGTGTGGTTTTAATCTTGACACGACATCCCTTGATCGCCG
Source organism: Ascodesmis sphaerospora (assembly GCA_027569015.1). Taxonomy (NCBI): domain Eukaryota; kingdom Fungi; phylum Ascomycota; class Pezizomycetes; order Pezizales; family Ascodesmidaceae; genus Ascodesmis; species Ascodesmis sphaerospora. Next base: position 2,316,720 of record JAPPUR010000005.1, read on the forward strand.
TCCCAATGCCATTTCCAATCCAAGCTGACCTCACTTTCCCGACTCCTCTGGCTCGTGGTGGTAAAAAGGAAACAAAAAAACCATGTATAACTATTTTCTTTCTCTTCCTCTTTTCTGTTAATACACATTCGCCTGTCTGAAGCAGGCGCCAATGCCAAGGCTGAATCAATCGTGCCCTCCATTGGCTTCATAGTGGCTTAGATTAGCCCATAATCATGCCCTTCATGCCGGAAAGATCTCCCTCCTTGGCGGCGATTTCGAAGTAACCGTAGATGATACTACAAACAGTTAGCGAGTGTGTCTTGACCTGTGTGTATAGATAAACTTACGTGACAGCAAGGAGAGTACCGGTACCGGAGCCCAGGGCGCCCAAGAGGTCGCTGGTGACCGAGAGCGCACCAATGCAGGCACCGCCAAAGGCGGCGGCAGTGGGGATGATGCGCTTCAGCTCCTTGTACATGCTCTGGTCACGGTGACCAGCCATGACGAGACCCTGATCCTTGAGCTGCTTGGCAACGTCACGGGGGCTGGAGCCAGAAACCTCAATCCAGGTCTTGGAGAAGAGGGCGCAGGCACCGAGCATGTAGACAATGTAGGCGCTCATGTGGATGGGGTCGAGGAGAGCCTCCTTCAGGTTCTGAGGGGGAGACATGTAGTACACAAGACCGGAAGCGGCGTGGAGCTGCGAGGAACCGTCCTTGGCCTCCCAGACACCGAAGAGACGGACAAGGAGGTTCTCAGAGAAGCGAGAGTAGAGCATCTGGCTGATAAGGAAGATGTTGGAAGAAAGAGCGGACTGCAGCATGATGGGCATGTTGGAGGTGTAGAACAGGCGGACGGGGTACGAGCCACGAGCACCACGCTGGCGAGAGGACTTGACGGGGATCTCGACGCGGAAGCCCTGGAGGTAGATGACAGCGGCGAAGACGGCGAGGGTGGCCAGGAGGTTCATGATGTTGGGGAGGTTCTGGCGGTAGAAAGCCTCCTGGAGAGCGCGCTGCTTGTTGGGCCAGGTCATGAGGAGGTGGAAGAGGGCAATGACGGCACCCTCAAACTCGGGACCTCGGCCGGTGTTGATGGTGGTGGGGGAGAAAGCCTTCCACATGATGGACTCGCAGATGTTGGTGGCAATGAACAGCGAGATACCGCTGCCAAGACCGTAACCCTTCTGGAGGAGCTCATCGAGGAGAATGACAATCATACCGGCGACAACCAGCTGGAGGATCAGGAGGAAGACGATACCGGCACCGAGGTCGGAAGGAGGGCCGTAGAGACCGCTGAAGACGTAGACGGTGGCGGTACCGGCGGAGAGGATGAAGGCAAGGAGCTTCTGGGCGGTCTGGTAGAGCTCGCGGTCCGACTTGAGGTCGAGGTTGACATCGATCATGTGGGTACCGGCGAGGAGCTGGAAGACCATGCCCGAGGAGATGATGGGGGTGATACCCAGTTCCATCAGGGTTCCACGGTTACTCGCAATGACCATTCGCAGCCAGTATAGAGGGTCCGAGTTGTCGGAGGACACGATGCCGTAAAGGGGCATCTGGCTCATGACCAGGAAGATGAGAAGCGTGAGGGCGGTCCACATCAGCTTCTGGTTGAAGGGGATCTTGGTCTCCGGCTGCTGAACCTCTGGGAGGAACGGCACGAACGGCTTGACCAGATCAAGGAAACGGACTGTGTCGCAAGAAAGGCAGGTCAGCTTCAATTCAATCTGCGCGATGCGAATCGCCAATTGCGCGCATCCTCAGCTATCGCGCATGCTCGCCTGGCGAAGCTGGGAGCTCCGCGCAAAGGAGAGCCAGGAGAGGCAAAGCAACTTACGGGAACTCATGGTGACGACGGCAGACGACAAAGAGGAAGGAGGAGAAGAATTGGATTAATTCATCCAAGGGAAGGAATAAAGAAAGAAAAGGAAGAGGAAGCCTAGCTTGCAGAGCCCAGGCGATTTGAAGGGTCGATGGGAGAATTAAAGGAGAGCTGGGGGGCGGAGGTTGGCGATCTGGCTTCAATGGCCAAAATGTAGATGTGTCCAATATTGGGAGTGGAGTGAGCACGTGACCCGCCTTAGCCAGCTGTCCTTGCTTCCTCCGCCTTCCAATGGAGCGCAAGCGTCCAACAACGGAAGGCACAAAAGGGGTCTCAGCCATTTTTGTGTGGCTTTCACGGGGCCGCCGCAATTTTTCCGTCAAAATGGTCTCCGCTTCCCCCTGTTCTGGAACATTGCGCCTAAACATATCCCGGTCACCGGCTGTGGCATTTTGATCCTTGGAGACGCACCAATTTTAATAAGTTGTTGCTCTGGGTTTGAGTCTAAGGGAAGATAGGCACGCGCGATGCGCTTTTGAAGTCTATTTTTCTTCTTCTTAAATGCTGAGACGCATGGGACATTTGCTAAGACGCAATGTTGCAACAATGGCCACTTCAAAACCTCCAGCTGAACCCCTCGTGGTCGTGCTGGGATCTACGGGCACGGGCAAGTCTGAGGTATGTTGGCTAATATCGTGCTTATTATTCTTGGAGTTTCTAACAAGTTCCGCAGCTAGCAGTTGAGCTTGCGACTCGGCTGAATGGTGAAATCATCAATGCCGATGCCATGCAACTTTACAATGGACTCCCAATCATCACTAACAAAATCACAACCGAGGAACAATGTGGAGTTCCTCACCATCTACTGGGCCACATCTCACTGGATGAGCAGCCATGGGACGTGGACGACTTCAGGCGAGAGGCTAACCGCGTGATAGGGGAGATTCGTGGTCGAGGACGTCTGCCTATTCTTGTGGGCGGCTCTCAGTACTACGTTGACCCCATCCTCTTTGAAGAGGTCATCCTGGAGGACATTGAGCTGGACACGTCCACGTCATTTCCCATCCTGCAAGAGTCAGGCGAAGTCATGCTTCATGAGCTGCGCAAGGTTGACCCTGAGATGGCTGACCGGTGGCACCCCAACGATCGCCGCAAGATCCAGCGATCTCTGGAGATTTATCTAAGGACTGGCAAGCGTGCCTCTGAATACTATGCGGAGCAACAGGCTCGCAAAGCGGCGACGCAGCAAGACGGTAGCCGACGGCCCTGGGAGAATCTTCTCTTTTGGGTTTACTCAGAGCGGGAAGTCCTGCGCGCGCGTCTTGATGCACGAGTTGACAAGATGCAAAATGGTGGGCTCATGCAGGAAGTCCGAGAACTCTATGATTTCAAGCATAAAAAGGAGGACGAGGGTCGAATACTTGACATGACCAAGGGCATCTGGCAGTCAATCGGATACAAGCAGTTTGAGCCATACTTGTCTGCCGTGGACGAGGGTCGAGAGGCTTCAGAGCTTGAGAAGCTGAAGAATGCCGCCCTTGAAGAGATGAAGACGGCCACGAGGCGATATGCCGTCTACCAGACTCGCTGGATCAGACTCAAGCAGATACCTCGGCTGCGAGAGGTTGGACCTGAGGCGATGGGTAGCCTTTATCTCCTCGATAGCACCGACGTTTCTAAATACGGCGAAAACGTTGTCGAACCTGCTGTGCAACTGGCAAAGCAGTTTCTCCGTGGCGAGGAGCGCCCATCCCCAACTGAGATCTCGCCCTTGGCCAACGAGGTTCTCACGCAGGTGGGTAATCCACCTCCCAAGGCGACGCCGTGCAAACGCATGTGCGAGGTATGCCACACCGTCTTGATGACTGAGGAGGCTTGGAAGCAACACTTGAAGAGTGCTACTCATCGTCGGGTGGTACGCAAAAAGGCGAGGATGTCACTCGTGCCAGTGGAACAAAAGCCTGAAGATGGCGAATCGGCAAAAGCTGATGAAGAGGACTCTGGTCCAGAGATAGGATCCATGTTTTCAGAATAGGAAATGACAAATCAAAATTCACAAGCTGTCTTTGTTGTCCAAGATATCGATATCATCCCATGTGTGATGCCTAAGAATGTCCCGCCTCATGTCTATGTTTCCTCCCATGCCCGTCTCCCCAGGCATGGCCACCGCGCCGTCTTTGAGCTTTCATGTCGTGTTATTGGGATCCTCAGATGCCATAGCCGACGCCGGCTCGTTCCAGCAACTTGGGTGCAATTCATCCAAGACGACTGAAGTTACGTAGCATCTTAAAAATTACAAAATTTTCTCTACACGCTTTCTTAATCTCTTCATACATTCAGGATAACCTTTATCAGAGAGTCGCACCAGCTCCTCGGTGACCTTTTTGGCCTGAGCTGCCTCCCCCTCAAGCCCCTTGAGCTCCTCATGGATTGCCAAGTGGTCAGCATTATCATGAGCGTCGACGTCCTCACTCTGACTGCTGCTTGACTAGGCCACTTGTTTCCCTGTATCAGAGCGCTTCTACTTCTTTGTCGTAGCGTCTTCGGTGTGCTTAGCTGTGGTTGACTTCCGCTTGACTGGTTGTTAGGGCTTCTCACTCTCCTCGATAGCTTTCATCACGGCTTTGTGATCTTCAAAGTCCTGGCTCGCTTTGAAAACTTGGGCCTTTGCCGATTCGTTGTCGTCGGGCTTCCACTTGCTCATGTCTGATGTGGGGAACGCATTCTGAAACTTGATGGCTGCCTTTGTAGCCAGAAACGTGCCCTTCCCAAAGATGATCTTGGGTAACGTCAGAGCTGCCCAGAAGGCGTAGCTCTCTTAGTCAAGCGATGGTTGGCGATCAAACTCGTAGAGTTAGTGGTCTCGGTCTTCGTAGAGTTTTCTAGCCAAATCTTGCAGTCTGCTGACGACATCTGGTGTACTCACCACTCCCAGTGCTCCGACGCTCCCTTTGTTGGTGGTGGGGACGAGAATCATGGGGTTCCCACAGAGATGTTGCTGGAAAGATTGTGTACTCATGAATGTCAAGGGAATATCCCCTCGGGGTTAGGTTCTGCGAAGCAATTTGCGTATGCGACTAGCAGCTTATTGGTTTTCAGCACCTTTCTTTTTCTTGCGACGATGCTCTGTTGGTGGGTGAGTCTTTCGTGGATTCTGGCGGAGAGCTTAGACACTTTTAGGTCCTTCATCGAGACTACGGTCTTGGTCAAGCATAGATGAGCAAAATAAGTAGCCATGTTCCTTTAACACTTTATTCTAGTAACATGTTCCATTCTCATAAATAGGTTGGGATTCCCATCACAGCCACTTAGGACACTTGGTTCAAGATGTAGATAGCACAACCCCTGGACCCCATCCAGATAATTTTGTGTACCCGACGAGAAAAGTATCCAACTCCAAGGTCAAAGGGCACCGCCGCCTTCTTATCTCCCAGTCTACTTTTCAATCTCGGCCTTGACCCACTTCTCGAGGCCACCACGAGCAATAATCTCCTGGACGTTGGGAGGCATCTCACCAACCTTTTGGCTCCACGTCTTGCCGTCCTTCTCTGTGACAACGACCTTGCTGCGGCGGAGGTCCCAGAGGAGCTTCCATCCGGTGCGGCGCGTGAGGGGCTTCTCGGCGTCGTCCTTATAGGTCTCGCGCAGGCGCTCCACAAGGCGCGGCACCTCGACACCCAGGAGGGCGTTGTTGATGCTGTTCCGGCTAAAGATGTTACCAAAGCTTCCCGAGACAACCAACGGGATGTCCTTGGCCAGGATGGCGGTGGCGGCCTGCTCTCGGGACGAGCCACACCCAAAGTTGAAGCCGGAGACGAGAATATCGCCGGCGCGAGCTGTGTTGGGGAAGTCGGGGTCGTAGTTCTCCATGCACACCTCGCTCATCTGCTCCCTGGTTATGCCATCTTGATAAGTGTATTTTCCTGCATCGTCTATTAGTCCATGCACTATAATAACACGATGATTTGCTCTCACCAGGGTAGATGCCGTCGGTCGAGATGTTGTCAGCGTCACAAAAGACGATCTCACCCTCGATCTTCTCAGGAAAACCAGGGACGATATCTGTTAGTGTCTCTTCAGCCTCGGAAGCAGGAGCAGCCGTTTCGGCCTCTGCTCCGGAGCCGTCCTTCTCAGCAACAGCAATCACGTTCTCGGCCTCTGCGATGATCTTGTCGAGAGCATCTTCAATAGAGAGGGCCTTGTCTGCCACAAAGTCTCCACTGCCCTCTCCAATGATGACCTTCTCGACGCCTTCAGGCTTCTGGTACCAGTCGGGGCCAGCAATCTTGCCCTGAATGGCACTAGCGGCAACAATTTGCGGACTGGCGAGATATGCCTTTGCAAGCGGCGAGCCCATGCGCCCCTTGAAGTTTCGGTTGGACGCGCTTATGCCAACTTCACCTTCTTCAAGGAGGCCTGTCCCGAGTCCGATACACGGGCCACAGCCACTTGGCAAGAACTCGGCACCGGCTTCGCGAAGAACCTCCCAGTCACCGGCTTCCTCAGCAATCTTCTGTTCCGGGATGGAGGCCGCAGCGACGTAAAACTTGACACCTGGCGCAATCTTGGCCGGTTTGCCCTCCTGGGCGGCCTCCCGGAAGACGCGAGCGGCAGCAGCCAAATCGGAGGCCCGGGAGTTGGTACATGACACAAGGCTTAACTCTGTATTAGTAGACCTCACTTGATAACGGAGCCATCTCAACTCACTAGGCCTTATCAACGGGGATATCTTGGCGTTCGAGATCTCGGAGAGGAGTTGCAACCTTGACCGAGTTGGGGCCAGCAACAAAAGGAGAGAGGGTGGAGAGGTTCATGTAGAGCTCCTTCGCAAAGGTGGCACCCTGATCAGCAGTGAGCCTGTTCTCGATCAGGTCATCTATACGCTTGTGAGTGAACCTGCTCTCATTGGACTCAGGGTTGAGCATGGCGGCAGTGGTGGCCTTCGCTCGCAGCCAGGAGATGAGGACATCGTCAATAGGGAACAGTCCTAGTGATGTTAGTCAAATCACACAACAGAGGAGGGCGCTGCGCACCACTTAGTGCTCCGTGCTCAGTAGTCATGTTGCTAATGGTCAGTCGGTCGTCGATAGGAATGCTGCGCATTGTTTGTTCTGATCCGGCGAACTCAATGGCATGGTTCAGCACCTCATCCTTATTGAAGAGACCACAGAGGGCAACAATAACATCCTTCCCTGTGACTCCAGGGGGCAAGAGCCCGGTGAAGGTGATCTTGGCGACTGGAGGAATCTGCCACCAAGTACGTTCGGTAGACCAGATGGACGCGGCGTCGGTTCGAACCACAGGAGTTCTTGCATCATGTTAGTCTAGGTTCAAACCCGCGAATTCATGAACGAACCCAAGGCACCCAATTCCACCATAAATGTTCGAGTGACTATCAGATGCCACAGCAAGGCTTCCTGGCCAAGCATACCCTTCCTCGATCATGATTTGGTGGCCAATGCCCCGCCCTGCTGGGTAGCTAGTGCTAATCAGTGGAAGTTATCGCAACGGTTCCACCACCTCCTTACAATGCTGTGCCATGCTTCTCAGCGAAATCCTGGATGTTCTTGTATTTGCGCAAGTTGGCCTCAGTCTTGTTCTGGGTATCGTGATCAAGTGTCTAATGATTTGAGGGCCTGTCAGTAATTAACAACCGGTGTAGTGTATCGGAATAGTCGAGTTTCTTGCCATAACAATTTGTGACGGGTTCTTGATCTGGGTGGCGCCGATAGACATCATTTTTAAAGCGACGGGCCAACTATTGTCATGTGCTAGAGGGTAATTAGCTAGGCTTATCTGGAGGGAAGCGAATAGACGAACTCATGCACTGCGCAGGCTGCAAAGTCACATAATCCCCAGACTTGACCTTCTTGCCAGGGGCAAGGCCAACCGAGTACCGCTGTACAATCTTCTCGGTGAGGGTCTGGGGAGTCGAGGGGGCTGCTGCTGAGGCGGCATCGAGGGAACCGAGGAGGTCGGCGGCGTTGGGCGCATTCTCGAGCTGCGAGTGGAATGCCTGTTGTCGGAGAGGACGAGACGTCGAGTATGCGTGGAATTGAGAGACGGCAGCAGAGAGAGACTGAGATCGGACGACGAGGCGCTGTCTCGAGAGGTTCGAGAGCCTAGACACAGTCGAGAGAGCGACGGCTCTTCGCTGTAGTTGGCGCATGTGAGTCAAGGAGTAGGGAAGAGAGTATACGGGTGAAGAGCTTACAATTGGTGTCATGATGAAGCTTGTCGATCCTATACAGCCCTTATATCCTAAAGAACTAAATATGAGGAACAATAGTTGTATAGGCAGCCACAACTTGAGGTGTTGCAAAGAAGGACGTTGAAAAAAGTTGTGGATAGCTTCATCCGATGGTCGGCCCCAGATGTGGTCGCAAAGCAGCACTCGCCAAAAAAATTGCGTGGGGTAAAATCAGCCGAACTCGGGCACACGCCATTGGCCGAAGCACTACCGGCCGGGGAAATGGAAGATCCGTCCGCCCCCGTTAGATGCCTACGGCTTTACTTGCATGGCGCTATCCAAAACGCAGAGACTGCAACTTTAATGCGAAAAGATGGGGTCATGCAGAGGGATCAGCACTGTGGGAGAGCTGGCTGATACGGCAAAACTGGGTGGCAGATTAAGCTTTCCCACAGTGTCTGCTTGGCTCAAAGCTTCCGAAGCATCCGTGTTCCCGCTCTTTTCGGGTTGCCTGCCGTTACTTGCCTCCTGGGCCCTGCCAACTTTAAGAAAAACCATAAGATCCAAGTTCCTATCTCTACTTACCAAGCAATTCAACGTCATCGTACTTAGTTGCGGACTTTTGACAGTTCAAAACCAGCTCTGGAAACTCTTGATCGAGTTCCCGAATCGTCTCTTTCCCAAACTTTGTCTTCTGATAGCATCACGGCGCACGTGCCCCAAAACCCTCTAGTTTCTTACTACCCAACCTGAAAGGACGATCTTTGAACCCGAACAGCGACGACGGGGCCGCAGGTATTATTGGCATCTGTCCCTAGTCTTTCCGAGCGCGCATTTTGTAATACTGGCGTAGGTTCAGTTGTCGCATCGAGTCACGGACCCAACGCCGTCTTACGCCAGGGCTTGAATACAGTATCAGGCCTCGAGTCATTCTGACTCATTTGATCGAGTCGAGTCTGCAGAAACTTCACAGGTCCGCCGTATATCACAACTCGTTTCTTCCGCCGTCACTCGCCGGCTGGAGTCCCAAGTTAGCAGCTTTCACGCCCCCCTGCATTTTCCCTTTTGGACGGAATTTTTGCTGTCAACTCCGCCGACCTCCACCTCCACCTCCGCCGCCAACGGCCGAAACCCCGTTGATTTGCCCTCCGTTATTTCGCTGCGGCACCTCGTTTTCGGAACGGACAGGGATTGGCAGGCAGACGCATTATTGGCCCATCCAGGCTAGAAGCTTCGATTGGACTCAGTCACGCAGTTTATCGACAAGCGGCAGGCCCCGGGCAAAAATACCTACCAGGTAGTCGGCGTCCGGAGATCACGGCGCCCGTCCTGTCGTCACAGGCTCACATCATCCGTCAAACTCCCACCAGATTGCCAAACGACCTCTGGCCGTCCCCCTTGGCAATCTGTCAGCAGCCGAAACATCCTTCTCTTTCGGATCGACCTTTGAACACGCGCATTACGGATTCGGAAAACCCCTGTCTGTCGCATACGTACGCAGCTCTTGTTCTCATCTCCAGAGTCCCAGAGCCTCCTGGCGAACCCTGTTCACCTGTTTCTCGGTCCCTGGCTCTTTGGCTCCCTCTCAAGCTTCTTCTCAAACCTTCTTCTCACATCTTGATCTTCACACCCCCCGTAATTGTTTCCTCTGCGCAGCCCAAGTCGAGTTGTCGTCAACTCATCTGATTGATTGACGGGAGGCGCTGGTTCCGGCGCATGAGACTGGACGCCCCTGCTTAGCACACCACCTACCTACCTACGGGCTACCACTGACAGACACTCCGCGGGGACCCGGCACTGCCTGGCTGGCACCTTACCTTACCTTGCAACATCCATCCCTTCGCCAGGCACCGGCTTTGTGCGACTATTCCGCAGCTTCGCGCCAGCTTGGCCTTTAGATATCGCCACTGGTACGGACAAGCCGGCTCTTCCATATCATCCTCCTGTCTCGTCCCGTCCCGTACGAACCCTCCTGGCTCTTTGCAAAATTCGTTCTGCCCCTCCCCCTCACCCTCTCATGATCCTAGCCCCTGTGGAGCTCTTGTCAGCGTCATAGGGCCTCTACTCTGAGATCTAACGTTATCTTTCCGCGACAACACCTACCGTTTGGCATGTGAGACGTTTCTTGAAGTGAAGCGCATCGAGTTCTGTGGACATGTCGACAACGACGACGCCTGGATCTCACAAGGCGCCCAGAGTGTTGGCCTGCGTCTTGTGTCAGCATCGCAAGATCAAATGCGACCGCAACACGCCTTGCTCGAATTGCATCAAGGTGCGTCAGCTACCTAGCCCGTCCCGCTGCATTTCGCTTATCCATATCGCGTCCGCGCCCTTTGTTTGGCTTCTTGATGCCTTCCGTGTCTGCCTTGTGTCCTTGTGCTCTTCGTGCCTCAGGTTCCATGAACTTCAACTTACCAGTAAGCCAGGCCAATGTTACGTGCACACCAAGCACTCCAGCTCCCGCAAGGAAGCGTCGGAGACCGAACCAAGACCTTCAGGAGCGACTGGCTCGATGTGAGCAGTTGTTGAAGCAGTATGCCGATGGTACCGTGCCATCTCCATCGGCGCAGGCCTCACCAGCCATGAACAGTGCCATGTCGGATGTCATGGTCAGCACGCCGAACAATTGTGATTCCCAGACGAAATGGAAGCCCACTGGCAAGATGGTGAAGGAAGAGGGCGGCGTGCGATTTATGGATAGCTACCTGTGGGCCAACATTCATGAAGAGGTGAGCATATCCTGTGTGTCTCGATGATTGCGAAACTGACGCTCGACACAAGCTCCAAGCGATGAAGGAGATTGTCGATACCGACGACCCCGAAGACAGCAGTGTCATGGGCTCTGAGGACCTGAGCCCAGACTACAACATCGATCTTCTCCTCCCTTCGGATGCTTCAAGCGGATCTGCGGAAGACCCTCAGCCAGATCCCGTCCATGTCTTTCGACTCTGGCAGTTGTTTGTGGACCGCGTTAACCCTTTGACGAAAATCATCCACGTTCCGTCGGTACAGCCATATGTGATGGAAGCGGCGACCAACATGAACAACATTCCGTTAAACTACCAGGCTCTCCTGTTCTCCATCTTCACCATGGCTGCGGTGTCTCTCTCCGATGCCGAGGCGACGCAGATGCTCGGATGCTCGCGCGACGATGCTCTGCGCAAGTACACCATTGGAACTAAGGTGGCATTAACCAAATTCAACTTTCTCAAAAACTACGACATGGTAGCATTGCAGGCATTGCTGCTTTATCTGGTGAGATAGTCAGCTTCAACAGTCCTGATGCGTGCTGACGGTTATAGTATTCTCTTCAGAACCGCTACGATAGGCATGCCGCGTGGATTCTTAGCGGAATGGTTGTCCGGATTGCCCAAAAGATGGGATATCACCGTGATGGCGAACTCTTGAACCTCAACGCCTTTGAAACCGAGATGCGAAGACGTATGTGGTGGCAGATTATTCTACATGATGCCAAGAATGCCCTGGTTTCCGGGCTTAGCCACTCGATGCTCCCCAGCAGCTGGGATACCAGGATGCCACAGAATGTGAACGATGCGGACCTGTTTCCTGGATCGAACGAACCCGTTCAACCGCGCGAGGGCCCAACAGAGATGGCATTCTGCCTGATCGGTTACCAGATCGCAAAGTTTCTGGTCCACGCCGAGTCCCTCCACGGTACCCCGGGATTCGAAGCTGCCATTATGGGCGACGATTACGAGGACAGAGATCCCGACATGTTTCCCTCCATCGATAAGTACCGAGAACTTGTCGACGACCTCGAGAAGGGTTTGCTGGAGGTTGAAGCCCGATACATCGACCCCTCTGCTGGACCTATCCACCTTGCCGCCCTCGCGATTCGCCCAATGCTTACCAGCAAGATGAGAGAGATGCTGGTGCCCATGAGGGAGCAGCCAGAATGGGGGACCGAGATCCTCAACAAGAAGGACAACCTCTTCAAGATTGTTCTGATGAACAACGAACACAGCACCAACGCTTACGAGGTGATGGAGCATGCAGGGTTCTTGTGGTTTGTCAAGTTCCACTTCCAGATCGACATCTTCACCGTCATGACGAAGCAGCTCATCCAGCGCCCGACTGGCTCTCTTGCGGACCGCGCTTGGGGCATGGTGGAAAAGATTTACCGATTTCACCCGGAGCTCTCGGACATGAACCAAAAGGCGTACGTGATACAGGCTCAGACTGTCCTGAAGGCATGGAAAGCCCGCGAGCAAGCCTTCCGACAGGCAGGTCAACCCGTTGAATGCCCTAGCTTTGTGTACCGCCTTCGCGAATGCCTCACCAATAATGGACGCAGCTCTGAACCACCACCTCAACCGCCACCGACTCAACCTCCAACATCAGTGGCCCAGATGACGGACCTTGATCCATTCCTGGGTGGGTATCTGGACGTTTCGACTCTCAACTGGGATATGTGGGGGAACATGAACCAACCACAGAATCAGCTTCCTACTTCACTGTTTGGCAACTTTGGCATGGGGAATATGAATTGAGGGGCCTCAATGCACATGAATTAATCATTTGGAAAAACGGCGCGGCTGGTACGAGGCTAATGAAATGGGAATCTCCACGGAGTCGGTTGTACAATTATATAGAGCGATCTGTTTGGGCGCCGGTAGGCTAAATAGATGGTTGACATATACACGCATACTCGGGCAGGGATGCTTCTTCCTACATGTACTTAATGAACACTCAGGATAGGGCAGTCTACGCTTCGGAGGGATGCTTCTTGTATGTATCAGTAACAGAGACATCAGTTCACAACAGCCAGGCAAAGCGTGTCAAAATCTTTTCTTGGCGGTCTACTTGATCGATATGAACCTTGCTTTCCCCTGTCCACTCAGACCCCATATGTTCCTTGCGTTCTCACTGTCGTCCCCATTTCCATCCCATGTTCATATCATCCCATAGGCGTCGACTTGATTCCATCGAGGAAGATTGGCTTGTCTTGTTGCTTCTCAATGGAGGTTGTCGTTGTGCTTAGGCGGTAGCAGGGCGAGGACCGTCGTGACCCTGGACACCTGAGGTCTGGCCATGGCCGTTGGCGTCCTGCTGAGCACCGGCGTTCTGGTTCTCGCCATTACCCTGGGCCTCGTTGTCGGAGGCGCGGTCACGGCCGGTGACAGCGCGGGCGCGCTCGAGAATGTAGCGGAGGTACTCAACGGCATAGCCGCGGTTGATAGGAGTGTCGGGGAAACGCTCCCAGGATCCGTTGGTGTAGTGGAGAGTGCGGACGCGGCCAAGGTTGTTGCGAGCAGGTCCGCCACCGTTGGTGTTGTCGCTGGCATTGCCGTGGGCAGGACGGGGTTTGGCGATGAAGATGACATAGCCGATGATGCCCATGACGATGAGCATGAGACCAGCACTGACAGTTACGACCATGATAGTGCTGTTGTTGTCCTCGGGGAGGGAACGGGGCATGACGCGAGCCGACATGTTGATGGTTGTTCTCCTGCGAGTTAGTTCTTGTTGAGCTTGAAGTAGTTCATCAGTACATACCAGTTGGTGCTTGTTGAGCTTCGTTGCGGTGTTGTTGTTTCGGTTGGAGGGCTTCGTCCTTTGATACGAGCTGTAGCTGTATGAAAGGATGAAGAGAAGATGTTGAAGAGTTGATACGTGAGAAGAGAAGAGATGGTATATATATGGGAGTGTGTAAACGGCGAGGACAATTGAGTTGAAGCATTGTTGAATAGACTGTCGAACGGTGATGTAAGTTGAATGGTGAGTATAAAGCAACGATGAGACGAAAGGAATCTGTTTGAAGATTTGAGATGATGGCCGAATTGGGATGAAAGTTGCGTTTGGCACTGGCATATAACGATAAGAGGGGGGAAAGTTGAACAAACGTCGAAACACCAATTTACGAACAGGAACTATGAAAGTGAGAGAGAAAAATTAACTCAATTCAGATGTGACTGACTACTCTACCTTACTCAATCTAGAAACGGCTACAATCTAGCAAAGTCTACGATCTAGCAAAGTCTACGATCTAGCAACGTCTACGATCTGGCAAAGTCTACTCTGACTAGCGACTAAACAAACACATTACTCTACGAAACCAACACATCCTGCTCACCTCGTCCTCACTTAAGGACGAGCACCCTCCTCCGCGTCCTTTTGATAGTCACGGTTATCCCCCATGATGGCATCGACCCGGCGCTCCGCCCGCTTCCGGCTCTTTTCCTCCCTGTGAACCTGTCTATGTCCCATCCACTGGATGCAGATAAAGATCAGAAGGAGGACAATTACGATAATACATGCCACCGTGGCCCACAACCAGGGAGTGGTTCCCTTGGAGGGAGTCTCCTCGGCGAGTGCGGTGGGTTGCACTGTTGGGACGACGGCGGTAGTAAGTGTTACAAAGGTATTGGGTTCCGCAGAGAGCTCAAACCATGAACCACCGTTGTCGGGGCGGGTTTGAATAGGCTGGTTCCATGAATCGGCCATTATTTCTGTATTGTGAGAAGAAGTGGTGGAACGCTGGAAAGTGTTAGCAGGTAAGATCGAGAGTGAAACGTACCTGTGTTTGCTGTGATCGAAGGTGAGTGTGTCTGGCCGGAAGAGGATGAATTGCAGGGTGAAGTGCTCCTCTTATGCGTTTGCAGTGCCTTCATGTCTGAGTAGTAGCGGCACTCAATGCGCGATGATCAAAAGACCAGGAACAATTGAGCAGGGGGAAAAGGCTCATTGTCCTGTTCATTCACGTTGCGTACTGATATTGGCTCGTTATGTGCGTTCATCTTTGTTTCTTTGTTCGATCAAGTAAATGCTATTGTATGAGGCTGCAGCGAAGCAGGTGTGCACTTCATGAGAGAGGAACATCGGATACTGGAATAAAGTGTCAAAGGATTATGGGTATCTTATTCTGTTTTGCTGTGTGTGACCAGGACTTGGCCGTGACTGATTGTCACTGACCACAGGAGGCTGTGAATAGGAACAACCGAGTAACTACTGTACAACTGTCCATCTTCTCATGACCATCGAAATACCCCCGAGTCATCAATTACCAAGTTCTTCGTCCGACGAATCCACCCCTCCAAGGTACGCCTCGATGCATCTGCCAACCCGCTCATCCTCCAACTCGTAGGTACGCTTTGGCCCAAATCCAAACCGGCTATACAGCTTCTAGCCAGTAAAAGCCAAAGGAAAGAATGGAAATGCCGCGGTTTCGAGCTCGAGATCTGTGACGTGATTGGTAGCGTAGTTGACGATGACGCGGAGCTCACCACCCTTGGCACCAACATCCCAGTAGTTGAGGACATGCCGAATTTCATCGAGGTGAGTATCTGCGTCGTAGAAGATTCCGTCGCTTGTGATTTCTTGGAAGATGACGACTACATCGACGTCTTTGGCGTGTTCTTCGAAGAGGCGCTTGTTGATGTAGAGGTTATGCACTAGCATGTCCTCGTCGTCGTGAGGACGCCATCCGCCCTTTTCGACGTTTTGAACGGTGTCGTACGTGGCTGTGATGGAAATCTCAACCTTGCTCACACTGTAGATGTACTTGATGAAGTCTTTGGAGGTAGCGACATTGGTGAACAGGAGCCCAGTGTCGTGGTGGAGGAGAGTTAGGTCATGGCGAACATCAATGAAGGATCGAGGGTAGCCACGGCTGAGGTTGCGACGAACACCCCAGCGAGTCACGATGAAGTCTCCATCGTCAGGGTCTTGACGGTCTTGAGACCAAACGAATGAGTAGATACGATGACGAATACGTTGAAGGGCGTCGCTTGTCCTGAGAGGGTTCTCTTGGTCAACTTCGAACAGCCGTTCCCAAGGGAAGCTGGTGCACTTAGGAGAGTTGTTGGATGAGGTAACGAGAGAAAGCAGAACATCTCTTGCTCCGCAATAGAAAGACGTGACGGAAGCACCAAACTTTTCCATGGCGATGGTGTTGATGTCTTCGTGTGCACAGCTCAGTGCATGTGCGGCGGTAGAGAAGAGCAGGTTGACGCGTGATGAATTGACATGACCGGCCTTAAGGCGACGGCACCGAGGTGTTGTGAACATGACTGCCGTGATTCACTACGAGGCTCACGGAAGGAGCCAGTGACTCGCATTCGTTCAATTGGCTACAGCAAGCATGCACTTAATCATGGGCGAAAGAATGTAGATCTCAAAATGAAACGACACCTAGACGGAGGAAGAGCTAGGTGTCGAGATTAACGACGGACCAGTTTGTTTCTTCTCAGATCAGTCCAAGAGTCCAAAGACCCTGCCGGACAACCGCTGCCCACAATGGACAGCGTGCGGCGGACGTTCTTGACTATCTGAAGAAGAGAGAAAGGAAAAGAAAAAAAAAGACAAGATCGAGCGGAGTCTTTGATGTGGTGGATTGATTTCTTCTGCTGACTCATCACAAGGCTTGTCTCATCACGTGACTAGCACTCCGAGGCGGGGGGGATACCGGGTCACGTGCATCCCGAGATGAGGAATTCATACACTCTGATTGGTCGTACTGGACCGAGAAGCCGAGGGAGCCCGTTCCGATACTTGCATGGCGAAGCATGCATCGGGAAATCCATCATCATCGATTCCCCAAACGACGACGACAGCCCTTCAGTGGTAACAACGACGCCGACGATATATCGTTGAACGAACAATTTTGGCCGCCCTCTCAATTCGATCCCCTCGATACTCTTCTGCCACGATGCTCGCTCAACGTGTTGGCGTCGCCGCCCTTCGCCGAGGTACGTCAATTGAAAGGAATCCCCCGATGCCGGGTTCTGCGAAAACACAGTGAATAGCCTCATGGAACGCGCAGGCTGACTCAATTGTCTAGGTGCGGCTAAGCCTAGCAGCGTCTTCTTCCAGACGCTGCCCAAGGTTGCCCTGACTGCCGGCATCTCGACCACTCCCTCTCGGTAAGCTCAAGCACCAACATCGCGAAATGCTTCGACCTGACACGTGCTCCCAGTCCCGTCGCCAGCACCAAGCTCTCCCAAGAGGAAGGCCGCCAGCTCCTCGTCAACCAGCGCCTGAACCGTCCCGTGTCCCCTCACCTGGGCATCTACAAGATGGAGCAGACCTGGTTCGGCAGCTCTGCCTGGAACCGAATCACCGGATGCACCCTCTCGGCCACCATGTACGCCTTCATGGGCGCCTACCTCGTCGCCCCCGTCGTCGGCCTTCACCTCGAGACCGCCAGCGTCGCTGCTGCTTTCGGCGGCCTGCCCCTCGTCGTCAAGGGCGGCCTCAAGTTCGCCCTCGGCTTCCCCTTCGTCTACCACTTGATCAACGGCTTCAAGCACCTCCTGTACGACATGGGCAAGGGTTTCGCCAAGCCCACGATCAAGAAGACTGACAACATCCTCTGGGCTGCGAGCATCCTCGGTGCCATTGGTCTGGTTGCTTTCGTGTAAGAGATGAAAAAAAAGAAGGAAGGGAGGAATAGATTGGGCTAGCAACAGCAGTGGATGAAATACACCAAGCCGTGAGGGATTGAGGGGAGTACGGGAGAGAGGTACTCGTGTAGAAGTATGAATTAGCCTGGGAGGGCAATTCCTGATTTTGAGCAAATCAATTTTTTACTATATGTACACCAACCCTCTTACCCAAATGCCCTTTTGTGAGGTATCCCGAAGCCTAAAACGCCATTCGCCTTCGCATTGCTATAATTTCGTGTCAAAGCACGTTGGGATGGATTTGGCCTACTCCAAGAACCGAGCATCCAGAATCGCCCGGATCAGCTTCCTGTTGCCGGACGAGGCAATCTTTTCTCCTACGATTGTTCCAATGAACTCCTTCAGCTCCGTGACCTCCGAGTCCGAGTTGGCTGTGCCGTTTACGCCGTTTACACTCGACTCGCCTCGCTCCGATAGGGATGCGACGGCTTGCACGATGCCTTGTACCAGCATCTCGTAGTCCATGGTGCCCTCGGCCTTTTCCTTGAGTGGTTGTAGAATTGCTGTGTCGAAAGTCTTGAGATTTCGTAGCACCAGAACTCGGATGGCTTCGGGTCCGCCAGCCTCGAGTAGACCGTGGATGGCGCCGTAGAGGACGGCAGGTGGCTTGGTGGGATCGAGGAAGTACTTGAGACATGTTCGCGTGAGCTTTGTCCTGAGGAGAGTGTTTGAGGCCGAGTATTTGCGGGCGATTTGTCCGACTAGCGATGCAGCCAGTTGTCGTAGGTCGTACTGTTCCTTGATAGCGTCGACTCCTTCGTCGGCACCCAGTTTTCGGGCCATCAGACAAGTCAGGGCTGGCGCAGAGAGAGGGCTGGCGTAGGGATCGAGGAAAAGGCTCTTGTTCTCGATAAGGGCGTTGGTCAACTCCATCATCTGCTTGAGAGTGAAAGTGTCGTCCAGATGGTGCGTTACACGATCCATGATGAAGTTGATAAAGTATGGGATGAGCTGATGCAGACCGGGATCGTCTCTCACGGAACCGAGAGCAGCCTGTCGTAGTCGCACCACCTCTTCGTCCGGGTTATCATCCAGAATCGCCGCTTGAATCTTGTCAAAGTAGAGGATGAGCTCCTTGCTAACGATGTGCTTGACAGAAGGTTTCATTGCGACGTTGTCGTTGCCGGCGAGTGCAGAGAGGGCGGGATTAGCTCCAGGACCCTTAGGCAGGAGTTCTTGCGATCGGGACTCGGATGTCGTTGGGTTTTGGGGGATAGAGGGCTGGACACCTTCGATGGCGAGCCAGTGTGCTAGGAAGCATTAGCATGAGCATTCACACAAGCCAAGAGGTATACGCACCGGTGAACCCCATGTCGCGAGGAACCATGGGTAGAGGCGCATTGATAAGCTTCTCAAAATCAACCTCCTCATCCTCAATGTAGAAGAGCGGCTGGCCTGGACCGAGGCTGGCCTCGCCATAGCGAAGAGGACGC
The DNA here is from genome assembly GCA_027569015.1 of Ascodesmis sphaerospora. Classification (NCBI taxonomy): domain Eukaryota; kingdom Fungi; phylum Ascomycota; class Pezizomycetes; order Pezizales; family Ascodesmidaceae; genus Ascodesmis; species Ascodesmis sphaerospora. The sequence goes on from JAPPUR010000005.1 coordinate 2,335,571, forward strand.
GTCGAGTCGTAGCCGTAGAGGGGTTCCACGTCGAGAGCCCTGAGAGCGAGCGAGATGTCGTTAACGGTGAGTGTAGTTCGGCGGGCGGCGCGCATGAAGCGCAGGGACTCGACAATGACCTGGCCGATACGATACTCGACGTCCTGGGTCAGGCACTTGAGGGCTTCATCGTTAAGGGAGCTGATGCCGACCGACTCGGCTACGTCCTTGACGTTGTCGGGGTTCCACAGGAGCTTGGGGGTTTCGGCCATGGCGTCGGCGGGATGAGCGCACTGCTGACGCTCAAGATTATCAAGGCGTATTCGAAAAAGGCTGCTGCTAGAAGCCTGCGACGATGTGGATGTTGGGGGGTTTCCAAGTGTGATGCTTTCTTGAAGCTGCGCGAGGCTGAGAGAGCAGTGGATTGAACTGTGGCTGAATCTGGGGTGCGCCACATCTTAAATTTCCTAAGTTGGTGTGGGGCGATTGTTTGAAGTGAGGTCTGTGGCTGGTGAATGCTTTTCAACAATGGCTTTCCTATTCTAGAAGTTTAGTAAATAACGGCTAAATAAAGAAATTGAGAATTCGGTTGGAGGCTGTGAGTCCCAAAGAGGATGTTTCACAATACAGCACCAACATGCTGAGACCGCATGTCGACCGCTCAAGCGCTGCATTTCACCTAAACGCTCTTACAACAGACACCAAAAGTGGGTCTCCAAATACGGCGACCATCAAATACGTTATACGCGTATACTGTGAGCCGTCATGACAACGAAACCAAAGGGCTGAAGCCGTATTTCATGCGATAGGATGAGGCACAGGAGATGGACGCGTAATATAGGGTCTCGGATGGTGGAGGATTCGCGGCTGCTCTCCACGTTCATACGTGGGCGGCTGAGTTATGCTTGTATACTTGCCTGGCATGGGGTTTATATACGACTCGATGCCTTTTCAATAACAGAGATGAAGAGACTGTTTTCTTGCCAGAATACGCCCATTTCCCAAGTCGATCTTGTCTTTCTTCCTCGACGCCGGGAAAACAGAACTCGCAAGAACCTCCACTCCAAACTTGACCTCCGAGCTGCGACAACCTAACGCCCAAACGAACCGAAACGACCACTTCAAGATGATGTCCAAAGTCAAGGACTTTTTCAGTAGCCACTGGTTCGATCCGCATTGGAAGACGAGGGTTCACATCGGCATGATGGTCCTCATCGTTGCTGTCATTGCCCTCACTGGCGCTCGCGTCGCTACGAAACCCAAGGGCACGCCGACCACCCGCTCCGACACGCTGGGCATCACAATGGTATGCAGCTGGTTCAAGGATATAGCGAAATCATGAAGTGCTGATTGTTTGCGATTAATAGGCCGTCAAAAGCATCATTTTCCTCATCTATCAATTGCTCACCGACAAGGTCGACCGGTTCAAGAAGTGGAAGAGCCTCAAGGCATATGCGATCATGAACACCTTGGAAATCGTATTCTGGTTCGTCGTGGTCATTATAACTTTTATGGGAATCTCGAGGTTTTGTCAAGGTACAAGCTGCGCCTTTGCGTGGTTCGTCGCCATCAACGGTTTCTTGCTCATGTAAGTCTACGTTCCCCGCTGCAGAAAACAAACTGTATGCTGACATTTACCCCTTGCAGGGCCACATCTTTCTGGGCAGCCGTCATCTGCTGGAAGGATCACAAGTACTTCAAGAGTACTGGCGTTGTTCGTGGGACGGCGCTCCCTACACACGCCATGAACAGCTCGGCGTACTCGTCGCAGTCGGCCATGAAATAGACGGAATAAACGAAAAGCTCACGCATACGCAAAGAGGAATTGATATCGACCTTGAGTTTGGTATCAAGTCCAAAAGAACAAACACACAACACTGGAATACGGCGTTCATTGGTTCCATATGAATGAGGGATTCAACCAATAGAGGATAAGCGCTTGCTCTTCTCGGGGCTTCACCGAGATGTAGCTGCATTGAGACGATAAAGAAGGAAGCCTATTCATGTTTGATAGATGCTGGAGGGATTCAAGGGCTCAAAAGGGAACTGTACTGCATTTTGGTGCATTTTGGTAGACTCGACATTAAATAGAGGCTGGTCCTACCTAACCAATGTCTCGAACTCGTTCCTACACCTGGAGTGGAGTGTTGAAATTTTTACAAGCAGCAATGACAAGACTTAATTAGCTGACATATAACCACCTGTCTTCAAATGAATTCCCTGTTCGAGTCTGTAGGGTATCTTGAGGGCGTCACAACTGTCGATTAGGAGATGCTGTGTGATTACGTGGATGAGGTTATATTATCTGACGAAAAAGAGATAATGGAGCCTGGAGACCCTCGCTAAAATAATAGAAGGCCTAAAGACTACCTTGCTGCTCAATGAGCGGCTTTGATACTCAAGTGACTTGTTACTCAACATATTACAAGACCATTCATGAGAAGACACAGAAATGAATATATTTCTAAGAGAATCTAAACAAGAAGCCATTTTCTCAAAGACATATTTAAATGCTGATCTAACGCTAATACAAGCTAATCCTTCTATATATGCTCTCAAGACTCCGGCATGACTGACATGTCATGTATGCAGCTGTACAAAATGCTCACGACAACAATCCAATCGTGAACTTTCTATCATCCTTTTCCAGCTCACCCTTGAGCCCCTTGAGCTCATCAATGTCCCATCCAGCCCAAACAAAGCGACCACTCAGAAACTTGGCCTCCTCGCTGGCCGCCCAAACGGAAAAGTCTCCAGCAAGGGACACATCGTCGGGGACAAGCCCAAACGCATCGATCAAGCCTGCGATAGGCCTGGTCACGCCAGTGTCGGCAATCAGACCCGGGTGGAACTGAATGACGGTCTTGTCGGGGTTTTCCTTGGCGTAGTACTCAAACACCTTGTAGGCGGCAAGCTTGGATGCCCGGTAGCCTGAGAAGCCTTCCATGTACTGCATGTACATCGCCTCGGTTGAGACGTGAATCACGGTGGCGTTGGGGGCCGCGAGGGGGGTGAAGGCTTGGAGGAGGTTGAAGTTTCCACGGACTGAAATGTCAAAGCCGAGCCACCAGTCGTCAGGATCCGAATCAGCAATGCTATCCGTCTTGGGCATGTAGCCAGCGTTGGCCACTACAATATCGATGCTCCCCTTTGTCGACTTTGCAAATGACTGAACAGCCGAGAGAGTAGACTCGCGGTCTACAATGTCGACGCGGTATGTCCAGACCGTGGTACCAGGGTAGAGACTCTCAATTTCGGTCTTGTTCTCGAGGAGCGTCTTTTCTGTGCGGCCAAGGAGAGCCAAGTCGCTAATACCAGACTTTGCAAAAGACTTTGCGATGGCAGCGCCGATGCCAGAACCGCCTCCAGTGATTAGAGCATTCTTGCCTTTGGTGGATAGCTTGGGGTGAGTCGGCGAGATGGCTGGGTAGGTGGTGTTGTGGACGGTCTTGATGGGAATGGGCGCCATGTTTACGGTAGCGAGCTGGATCTTGAAAATATACTAAATGTTGCTGCTTTGCTCTCAATTGTTGTGTTCTTCGTCCATTCTCGCCAAACCTATTTGTATCTTGGCGATGAGGCCATCAGGACCCATAGCGAGGGACATTTCGTTGATGCCATCTGAATCCTTCTGTTCGAATGACGCTGATTGAGGCCGAAATATCTCCATTTCAACGTTATCGCAGGATCATGTTCCCTACGATCAACGTTATTGAGGCTTAAAGTCCAGATAATTCCACCTTATCTCCGTCTGGCCCTTGGTGTTTGTTAGTGCTTCCCCGGATTATTAATGCGCATAACGTTATCCCATGGAGGCCACCACCGACAATAACGTTATCCACCAACAATAACGTTATCCATCAACAACCACACTCCAACTTGCCAATGTCTCGTCATCTTTGAATCCAACGAGCCAATTGCCCTGGAAATAACAACCTGGCACCTTTTTCCGATATTGCCTACAGCCGCAAATGTCTCCGTCGAGCAGTAGCAGAGACACCCCAGACGTGAGTGGGCCTTTACTGCGATTACCAATCCCGGCTCTTGGGCAACGTTGAAGTCGTGTGTGATTCTGGGCCTCTTAACTGACTTAAATACTGTACAACAGCCCAAGCGAGAGAGGAGTAGGATCGCTCAGCGCGAATATCGCAAGCGGCATGCTTCCAAGTTTTCCAGTCTCAAGGATGAGAATCGGAGACTTCGGAACGCGATCAAGAAGATTGATCGCGTAGCTTCGAAGCGCGCACATCTTGATAGAGAGCTCCAGGCTGCGTTAGCGGAGGCGAGGGAGATTGCAGAAATCGAGGATGATAACAGCTCCGCCCTAACTCGGGTCCCCTCTCCATCACAAAGAACCATCTCCCCTGCAAGACAAGCATCAGCAAGAGCCATGTTTAGTGCTCAGCCGGCTTTCTTCAGCGTGGCAAATGGAAACAACCTAAACGTGCAAGCCCTTGGGCTGCCACAGCAAGTGTGGCTCGATGAGGACCGTTTGGTGCGTATCTATGAGGCCCCCATGGATGCGGCGCAGTATCTCGGGGATAACCTCCATACCTTTGCAGGGGCGCTGTACTGGGCCTGCACCAAGAATGCGGTTTCTCTCTGGCAGGCGAAACAGCTGAGCTTGATGGGAAAGGTGGCGCGCACTGAGTCGAACCTTGACCGATTATTCAACCACTCCAAACACCTCAGGGATCACGACTTTTTAGTATCTATGGCGCTTGCAAGGTTAGAGTACCGCCAAAAGGGGTACACTCACCTTCCACCTACCGCATCCCAGACACAATGGGATCAGATCGTGCCAGAGCTGTCCAAAAAGATTGAGCAGGACTATGCCGAAAGGGGGGAGACGTTGGAGTGGTGGAAGACGCCCCGTGAAGTCGAGGCGTTTGTGAAGCGCCATTTGGAACCCGAAGAAGCCGTCGAGTTGCAGGCTCTGATTGAAGGTCGGGGAACAGGGGCTTCACTTGCCAAGTATACGCCATTGGTTGAAGCGCTGGTGCAGAGCTTTGTGTGTTTTGGGGATGGGCCGCGGTGGAATATTCTCTGGGTGTCGATGATGGTGGGAGGATGGCGTACACATCAAGAGGATGAGGCTCGGGCTCGGGCTCAGTCTCAGGCACAGACTGTGGAATAGTTTTTGGGTAGAAGAAAATGATATATAGCGTGCGTGGTTATGGGAACTGGGTTAGTTACGGGGCGTTCATTGTAACTTGTGGATAGGATGGCAAGGTCACTAGCAGACCAGGATATTAAGACCTAAGTTGCCTCAATATACACTGGCAAGCTCGAGCACACACGAACCAAGGGCCTTTTGTATCGAAACTCAGCGTTGAGAGACCTGGAACTTCCGAAACCCATGTCTAAGTAATCTGCAACAAGTAGAGGCGGGTTAGAGGCGAAGAAATATGACTTGGTCAAGTAGGAAGCATGTATCCGTCTGCATAACACAACTCGGACATTTCGCCCAATAGTATGGCATGCAAGAACGGATTGATTGGAGCGCTAGACAGCGTCAGCCCTACATACCCCAGACTCTGGGAATAACGCTCCGCGGAAAAGGTAGATATCCGTCTCGGTACTCGATACGCCGACCCATCTACCGAGATGACTACAAAAACCCCGATATGGGGCATCTTGATCGGGGAACCGCCGATAAAGGACCCTTGAGTGACACTCTACGGTGGCATGCATTTCAGATGCTGCAGTCTTGATTCGAAGGCGATGACGCCACTGCATCCTTTGATGGTGCTACTACGGGTATAACGTCTATGGCAGAATGAGGATTGCAGATGACGACATCAAATATGCGTGTTAAGCCGTTGGATAGCTTCTGAGAAGTAATACGACGCGGGGTTGTATGTAGCCAAGATGACACATCGAAGAGACCTGCCCGAAATAGGAGCATATGGCTGACTTCAAATAGAGGTCGTCCCTTGCTATGCGTCGGTTGATCTGCAACGATCCAAGGTAAACCACGCGAATCGACCACTCCTCTACACCATGGCAACAGCAGTTCAACCTCCTCTTACTACCGGCCCCCCAGGCCAGCCGGATATTGGATACACTCCCAACCTCGACAAGTATCTCGCTCGAGTCAAGAGACGTCAAGAGACTGAAACCTTTGAGACGAAGTTGCCTGAGGGGTTCCCGAAGAAGCTCGTCTCGGACCTTGTGTGGGATGGCAAGGACTTGGCGGCCAAGTATGACTGGAACTACCACTTGACAGAGGCTGATATTGAGGAGATTGATGAGGCCCTCAAAAACTTTAAATGTAAGTTGAGTCGTAATGTTGGGAGTGTCAATGCTGAGTTGAACGTTTAGCTCTCAATGTTCCCCTGGGGTACATCAGCCAAAAGACATTTGTCTTGCCAAAGCTACACGACAAGCTCCGTGCCATCTCGAAGGAGATTCACCAGGGCCACGGCTTCAAGGTAGTCCGAGGCGTCCCCGTGGACAAGTACACTCGAGAAGAAAACATCATCGTCTACGCCGGCATCTCATCCCACATTGCCCCCGTCCGTGGCCGTCAAGACCACCAGTACGAGGGCAAGCGAGCAGACGTGGCTGTCGCTCACATCAAGGACATTACCCGAGAGGTTGATGCTCATAGAATTGGTGCTCCTGCGTACACGACCGAGAAGCAGGTGTTTCACACTGACTCTGGTGATGTGATTGCTCTGTTTGCTCTTGGTGAGGCTGAGGAGGGTGGTCAGAGTTACTTGTCGAGTAGCTGGAATGTTTATAACCAGCTTGCCAAGACGAGGCCTGATCTCATCCACACGTTGACGGAGGAATGGGTATCAGAGGAGTAAGTTACCTGCTGATGACTACTTTAGAGGGCAGATAATGACTGTGAGTTTAGGTTCGGCAAGGTTGGAAAGCGGTTCGAGCTGCGTCCGCTTTTGTACCACCAGCCTGCGACAGAGCAAGACCCGGAGCGTCTGATCATCCAGTACGCTCGTCGTCGCTACACAGGTTACTGGAGTCTCCCTCGATCTTCTGATATTCCGCCTATTACTGAAGCCCAGGCCGAGGCTCTGGATACTCTTCACTTCCTTGCTGAGAAGCACGCGGTTTCACTGGACTTTCACAAGTGAGACGAAAACGTTGCCCTACATATTTGCAGATAACTTACATGATATAGGGGTGATATTCAATACGTCAACAATTTGAGCATTTTCCACGCGCGTGGAGGATTCAAGGATTCTCCCGAGAAGCAGTAAGTGAGCCATTTTTGCTAGAATGTGAACCACAAGCTCATTAAAACCAGGCGACATCTCGTCCGTCTATGGCTCCGAGACCCCGAGTTTGCGTGGAAGACCCCAGAAGCCCTCCGTCGTAGATGGGACAACGTCTACGAAGGAATCGAGGAGGAAAAGACGGTGTTTCCGCTGGAGCCGTTTGTGAGGAGTGCCAGTGACGCCAACAAGTTCAAGGCGGAGAAGAGGGTGGAGGGCTAGGTCATCCACCAGTCATACAGGACTATATGAAAGTGATGAATCCTTCCTTTCAAGAAGAATGACAAAGTCCTTAGCTGTAAATGGTGAACCTCTTCTTTTGGTGATGTTCGGGGTCGGGCCGCCCCCGACTATTTCCGGGTGGGATACCCGGTGCAGATCTTTATGGCATCAGCTTGAGGATTATGGCGACATGAGCTTGGTGACTTGTCTTTTGATCAAGTATGAACTTGGGAAAATGGTTAGCGGCTAGTTGTCGAGAGCTCAAGGTTTGCATAAGAAAGTTGCAGCTGCATAAAGAGAATCTAGGCCATGGCAAGCTCTCATTTAGCCACATTAAAGAAATATGAGTATGTACTCGATTAACATTATCGTCTCAGTTCGATAACTTCTTCACTGGCAAAAAAGAGAAATCTTACGTTCAATTGATGACCGAAAGGCGTGCCAAGTGGACGCCTAAGTTTGACTTGCCTCACGAGATGACTACGAACCTGGCAGCTTCCGGGACCATATGTCTCAAAACCAGCTGCTAACAAGCTCCAGAGATTTTTATTGCAACTGTGGCACATCTTATACTGCGATGGAATTGCCTTGTTTGAACTTGGTTTTGAGAAATCGGAGTGAATGTGAGTTAGATGGAGCACTAAGCCGTGAAAGGGACCTGCCGACATCCTCATCATAGGCATATAATCGGCGTACAAGTTTCACTGTATTCTTTCAAGATAGACGAGGACAATACCTTGATATGGTTATTGTCCTAACTATAGGATGCGCGCTATCGCAAAGCTGCTAGCACGTGTCCTACGAGTGCTTGGTCCTGATCTCTACTTCCATTACCCTAGATTTACAGTTCTAGCTGAGTATGAGTACATAAAACGCTATTGTAATTAACAAGGGTTGACAAGCGCCCAGCCTCCCTGATACATGCCCCGACACCGATGGAACATGGTATCCAACACCAATAGTACCAACAGTCCCTCAGCCGGTTACCATCAGGACATGTTTCATGTAATGTTGGTGACAGGGTCACAACCTGGCTAATATAGAAGAAAACCATGTCAACCTATAGCTCAAGAGCGGAGTCTCATGTCAAAGCGGGAGGTTGACATCAGACCATCCCCCGACGTGCATGTCTCTTGCTTCCCCGCGACCAACAAGGTCACAGGGTTGCAGCTGTTACAGAAGCTATATTCCTTGGGATTTTGAGCTCCCCAGACAAGAATGCGACTGTGAGCTTCTGGCTGGTCGATGAAAAACACCAGTTGCGGCGACAGCAGTGACCGGTCTGTTTCGTACGAGTTTTAGTATTCTATCAACTGCAAGCAATCGGAACTTGGGTCTTCAAACCAGTGATGTGACTTTGCATGCTTGAGAGACCTGTAGATGATACAAGGCATTCACTTCTTGGGAACAGTTACGAGTATGTTTGATGAAACGGATTGTAATCTCTGAAAGAAAAGACATGGTTTAACAACTGGACACGGCTAACTATTGCAAAAAATCATAAATCATAACAAGCAAACCCAATCTCGGACAACCAAAGCTTCACGCTTTGCCATCGGTTTCAATGTAGATGGTTGTGAATGCCTGGTATCGAGATATACAGTTATAGGCACTCTCAACCATGACAGTCACCAACTAGCACAGATGGCCTCTCACATGCTACACCCCTCAACTGCTTAAGCCTGGGTAATCAGGTAACGAGTAGGAGGAGGAGCAAGGGACTTGGGAGCCCTTCCGGAGCCAGAAGCGAGGATGGACTTGGGGGCGCTGCGGGTCGAGGGCAAGCGACCAGCTGAAGGGACAGGGGCAGACTTGGGAGCCTCTGCAACGGTCGGAGCGAGAGCAGCGACCAGGGCCTTGACCACGATGGGGGCCAATGTGATGATAGGAAGAGCAGCGGCTTCAGGGCGGGAAGCCGGGAGAGGGATAGGACCCGCGGACGGAGCTGCGGCGACTTCGGGGCTTCGGGCGACGGTCGGGGCCGAGTTCACGGCCGGTTGAGGAGCAATCTCGGGCTGGACGGCGACTTCGGGGGCTGGGAGGACAGCAGGTCTAGGTTGCACCGCAGGGCTTGGCTGGATGGCAGGCAGAGGAGCGGCCTTTGGCTGGGAACGAACGGTAGGCACAGCGCCAATGGCTGGAACTCGAGCAGCCTTCGGGGTCTTGGCAACCGAGGGGACAAGAGCGAGGCTCGGGGAGGAGCGAACTCGAGGGACCTTTGCAATAGCGGGAGTTGATCGGACCTTGGGAGCGTTGACAACGGCGGGAGTCGCTCGGACAAGAGGAGCATTGGCAACTTCCGGAGTGGCCTCGACTTCAGGAGTAGCCTCAACCTTGGGAATGGCCTCAACGGCTGGCGCCTTTGCAACATCGGGTGTGGCTTCAACGGCAGGAGCCTCGAGAGTCTGAGAGACCTGTCGGGAGCGAGGAGCCGGGATGTCGGTCCTCGAGACTTGACGAGATCGGGGAGTTGGACCACCGACTCGGGAGACTTGTCGGGACCGAGGTGAGGGCATCACCAACGGGCTCTCGGGGATGGCTGGGAGGATACGGGCCGGAGTCTCGGGGCTACCAGGCGCCGGAGTAACAGGAGCATCCTTAACAACGGCCTTCACTGGATCTCCGGCGGGAGCCTCTGGACTCTCGGGGGCAGTAGGCGTCACAGGCCGATTGAGCGTAGCGTTAGAACCCTGCCTACGCAGCGAAGCGTTAGAGCCCCGGCGTCCGAGAGTCGGGGTCGTGGGACGACGGCCAAGGGTGGGTGTCGTCGGACGACGGGTCGGGGTACCGGGCCGGTCGGGCTGGGGCTTCCGGATGGGACTCGTACGGCGGTTCGAGGCCATTGTGCCCATGGCGTAACGAGGGGAATCAGGAGCGTCCTCCATTTTTGCTAGTTAAAATGAAAAGAAGCAATAAAATCACAAGAGGCTAGGGAAAAAAGGTCCAGTTGATACAGACAAGTTAGGAGAAGGGACGAAGATAACTCCCAGCTACCGAAACAAAGAAGAAAGAAGAAGAGGAAAGCTTGAGTGCTACGAAGCTGCTGCGGCATATATACCTCTCTTTTTTCTTTTCTTTCACAGCTCACTGCAAGTTGCCGCCCTCAGCTTCAAGGTGATGCATGTCTCTGCTCGCACAACAGCCTAGATCCCTGTGCTCAGGGGCAAAGCAAGCGGAGGCTGCCGCTCACAGAGACATTGTATGAAGCAGATATTACACGAAAGCGGGAATGCCCGGGCATGCAAGGCATTGCCTTCTTCCCCACAGAGTGTCTCATTATTCGTCAAAGCTGAAGCGCGCAGCTTCAAAACTTCCTAGCTCCCGAACAACGATGACGTGCATCTCTAGTGTTGAAGACGGGGAGATCCTTGTAGACGGGGTGGAAGTTGAGAGCTTCGATGAGGTGGCATCGCAGAGAGAAGAAGATCTACATGGATGTCAATTGACCAGCCACGACAAAAAGACAAGGCACCTCGTACATTTGTCACACCAAGGCTTACAAGGTCATACCCAGAAGGATACGACAACTTCAGCTCAGCCCACGGACCCGAGGAATGCCGATTGACTCGGCATGTATTCAAGTGCCTCAAGATGTGTGTGTGTGTGTGTAAAAAGCAAGTATCCGATGAGCAAGACATTTCGCCCCTCTAGAAAAACACGCCATCCTTTGATGAGCTCTATGGATATTCTGAGATTGCAGCATCTCACTTTAATATGAGATATAGCGTGATTTTTGGACATATTTGGTTTGTTTTGTATTCACCTGTTCTAGAGGCTTGCTTTTGGGGTATGCAGGACACGATCCGAGTTCCAGAAGCTCATGATGATTCGATTTTTTATTGTCCTCGTGTAAGTTGAGTCAATATTGACATTCAAAGAAAAGACCAATTAGAACATCTCGATTCCAGTCGTGTATTCTTACTCTATCGTCTATGTCAACATCACGATCCTCACTTCATCTTACCCTCCTTGCCCACCCTCCTATTCTTATCCGGCACCGTGTATCCCCTCTCCCTCTCTAATCTATGCCTCTCCCAAAAGTCGCTCACTTCCTCTCCTAACCCCGTCTTCCTTCCCCAAGACTCTTTATCCTGACTCTGCCCCTGTGTTCCTCTCCCCTTCTGTGGGATGAGTCTCACTGCTGCCCTCACCGCCGGATCTCCAAACTTGGTCCATAGTCTCAAGATGGCGCGGATCAACCACTTGATGAGACGTCGGGCGTTGGTGCTCCAGGCTGCGATGAGTGAGATTGCAATGAGAGCCAAGCTTGACGGAAGTGATATAGCCCCGATGGTCTTGAGTGGGAGGTTATTCTCTCCACCCCATTCCTGCGTATTCATACCAAACAAACCAGTAAAGAAAGTCAACGGTAAGAAAATGACAGTAAAAGTCGTGAAAATCATGACGCTCCGACTCTGCGCACTCGCAAGATCAGCATGCAACCTGCTAAGTCGCACCTCATCAACCTGCGCCTGACGCTGCACCATCTGAAGCAGCTTATCATAGTCATTCCTCGTATTCCGCACCCGCTGTATCATCTCCTGAGCTTGGTGCGCATACTCGGACAACCTCTTGAGTGCTTCACTGAGAAACACTCTCCCGTTTGTCGTCCTTTCGCGTATCTCGGGGCGGGCGAATGTTGAGAGCATGGAGCTTACGACCTTGGACTGACGTTCGAAGAGGTGGAGGAGGATGAGGAGTTCATCTTCAATATCTCGGAGTTCTAGGAGGGCGGATGTGTTGTCGCGGTTTTCTTCTTCTGCTCGTCGACCTTCGGCTTTGTGACGTGCTCTGATTGAACGGGCTTTGTTCTCTACAGGCTCGTATGCGACGGCTTTGTCTCTGAAACCTTCAGCTCGAAAGGTTTTGAGTGATGATGTGAGTTTCTCAGTCTAATTGTTTGTTAGCATAGCCCAAGGAATTGCTGTGTATATACTCACGAGGACACTGATCGCCTCTTCAAAAATACGGAATACTTCCAGGTCAGGATGCGATGATCGATCTAGAAGCACAGTGACTGCGTGCAGCACCGCCAACGCAGCGAGATCCAGCGCATTCTCGCATTGCCTCGTAAGATCCACATTGACCTCGTTAAAGATGCTATCCCTGAGATCGGCTTGCTGATACAAAGGCCCCTCAATAGCATCGCCCTCTCTCTTCGGGAAGAATGAAAGCAGTGTATCTAACTCGTCAGTATCCGTCTCACAAGCCAACAAGTAAATACTTACGAGAATCAATCGCCCACAGCCAAAGCTGATCTACCATGAGCACATTCCCATTGAGCATCACATCCTCTGGATCCTCCTCATTCTCCCCATCTTGACTGCTCGTCTTGGACTTTCGACTACCGCTACCAGCACTACTATCCGACACTTGCCCCTGAAGACCAGGTCCCAGACCAGGCAGACAGGTCCGCTCCTTTGTCAGCTTGTAAAGCATCTGATCATCATCCCTCGACCTTGTATCTCGCAGTGAAGGATATCCATACTGATCCAGAGTTCGTCGTGTATTAAGCGGCGGATCGTGGCCTAGGAATTCCCAAATCACCTGCGCCTCGAGCGAGTCTGACTTGGCCACAGACTCAGGAACTGGACGAGCTCTTCCGTGATTTAGACGTTCGAGGATGAGTTCACGTCGACGGATGAGCCTCTTGTAGCTGTCAAAGTGTAGATACGGCAGGAAGAGACAGGTATAGATTCCCCCATCAGGCTTTGGCGACAACGATGTTGATCCCTTGGAGGAACGACCTCGAGGAGACACTGCTATTGTCAGATAACTGAGGAATACAGATTCAAGGGAACTTACTGTGACGTGGAGCCGAAAAATAGCATCCCGGCTTCGCAAAATACGCATAGTGCTGTGAATGCCGTCCACGCGTATGCCTCGTCGCCCAAAAGTCGGAGCTGAACAAGGGCGTGAAGCTGCGATTGTACGAGACCTGCAGCGTCTCAAACACCTTCTATCTAGGCATCAGCAATTGTCTAACAAACAAAACTCGAGCATCTTACCGTAACCCAGCTTGGATTGTTGTACGCCAGATGAATCCACACAAACTTTCTCGAATCAACCTCTGGCTTTGTAAACGCAACTGGTACTTCGTCTACAACCACAGTCTCGCTTGCTCTTCGCTCTCCATTCTTTGCAACCTGGCGAATAGCAATAACAGCTTCAGGAAGTCGTGGTGATCCTTCAAGTCCTCCGTCATCGTCTTCACTAAAGTTGGGTTCAATCGTGCTCCGACTGCGCTGTGAAAAGGGTGGAAAGTCGCGATACTCGTATTGAGAAACTTGACTTCCCATGCTGAGAGATCGACTGAGCGATCTACCCATTCTTCCACGCGGTGGAGGTGAGAGACGATCCACGGCGAGGTCTTGGTCGAAGTTTGCGCGGATTAGGGGTGACGGACGACGCATTGGAGTCGAATAGTGCGTTGGTGGTGATGTCGCGCGTGATGGAGGTGTAAGCGGACCTCCTGGTAAACGTTGAGGAGCTGACTCCGTTCGAGGCCTCGGCTCGGCGTCCACTGGTCGTATAATTGGCGAAGCCGGCGGAGACATTTGATATGCCCCTTCTTGGTTGTTAATCCCTAGGGGATTCCTGGCTGCTTCCCCGGAAACCATATTGTTTCTCTCCCTTCTTTCAGTGTCAGGTATAAGTGACGTCCTCCCCCGTGCTCTGAGGAACCTGCCCTCCTCGACACTCTCAACCTCATTCAACCGATCTGCCAGACACTCTTCAGGTCCCTTTTTGAGAAACTCTCTCAAAGGTAATCGTGTAGACCAAGCTCTGATGGTCGCAACCTCCAAAGGTCCAACAGGGTCCTCAAAGAAGCCATGTACTTCGATATTCACCTTTTGTTCCAGGTCCAGCGCCCAATGGCCGTCCTCGCTCGAGTACTCATCAGCACGGCCAATCAAAGCCGACAGCTGTTTTAAGAACAAACGCAACGTGTGAACATTGTGTCTACCAAACGAGGCAATATTTGCATGATCGCTCTGCAAAGGCAGAATTGTTTCCTGGCGCATACCTAGGATGGCCGACTTGATAGACGTTAGGGGCGCCGTGAAGTAGACATCTCCCGATCCACTACCCGAGAGCCGCGAGTCGATGGTCTCGTAGAGCGTCCAGATGCGAAAGTCGTGAGAAATACACTTGAAGTCATCATCAAGACGTAGGAGCAAGCTGTTTCCAACGCGGAGCTCGTCGGTGACTGAAGTCGGTAGAGGAGACGAAAGTTGAAGAAGGGTTTGGATGCTGGATGCCAAGCTGGGCATGGCAAAGTAGCTTGACCCTTGATGAGGAGTTCCTGGACGCTGTTAGACATTTGCAACTCCTCGTCAAACCAAACAACTTACCAAAGAATGCAACGCCATAGCATTGCCGAAAGATACCCTCATACTTGGTATCCTTACTCGCCTTCACCAAAACCATCTTGACAATAACCCCCCCAACACTATGTCCCACAAAAACAACAGGCCTATTCTGATCCTCCCTCGTCCTCAACCTCTCCAACTCCCCCAGCAACGCATCAGCCAACGAACTCAACGTAGCGCCCTCCTCAGGCGGCGGATGTTCATATAGTAATATTCTCGCACGGTCAGCTTCTCTCCGAATCCCCTGTCGAACCCATGATGGAGCTGGTCGGTCTTGGTCGGGATTTGCAGAGCCTTCTGCGTCGCGCATGGATAGGGCGCCAAAGTAGCGACCCATTAGACCGTCGCGGTTCCATGTTCGGAGGGGATCACCACCGGGACATGGAACAGTGACGATGTCGACGGTGGTTTGATCATGAGTGAGTTCTCCTTCAGGATCCAAAATGAACTTTCCCCTCTCATGCTTCGGAAGTAAAGGAAGTTTTCCTTCCTTCTTCTCCTCTGGTTTCTCCTCCTGCTTCTGCTCTTGTTCCTCCCCCTTCACTTCTACCTCTGCCTCAGCCTCCACAGCCGTCTCATCACTGCTCTCTTTCTTCTGCCCAAGAGTATACTCATCCAACGGCGGGAGCGGACTTGGCGGACTCCCCGGGTTGACGTTGATAGAGTCCCTGTCGTTGCTCAGGTCAGGCGACGCCTGTAAACCGCCTGGAGCCATGGCGGTAGAGGCCCTGTAATTCTCCTGCCGCTGCTCTCTAGGGATTGTTGTTCGCGGGTTGACTTGAGACATGGGAAAACGCCGCTCAATCTTTGTTTGAGAAAAGATGAAATCTCAAACGCTGTTCCATATCCATGGAAAAATAATAAAAAGCTCTCGTATCTTTCCATGGATCGTCAGCTAAAAGCATCATCATGTGCAAGTCACATCACCTAGCCCACCACAACCGCCCTCACGAGCTTCACCTTCTGCCTGCACCTTGCGACTCCGCCTCTCCCCCGTGACAAGAGCCCCATTCTTCAAAATAGAAAATGCGCGATGTCTCCTTGAAATGCTGATGGGCTCAAGTTATCGACCGTGGCTGACTTGCTGCTCTGTTAGTGCGTGAGCTAATATCTGAGACAGGACCTCATCGTGACTGTGGCACATGAACATCACCCACCACCATCTCCGCGTCTGCCTAATATCGTCAACTCTGTTCGCGATCCGCGGCAAGTCAGGCTAATACCGCCAAATTTCTTCCCATTCTACACTGTTATTATTGCCCCATGCTGTTTGTCAAAGAAACCATATGCCGCTTAATGTCCCGACTCCCGTGATCTCAGCAAGTCTTGAAAATGCCTGCAACGCAAATGCTGATGGTCCCTATTATTGCCCAAACTCCCAGGCAATGCCCAGCCTGTATCCCATTCCGAAACCCAAGCCTCTCGTACACCGTCGCCTCTAATCCCATATCCCAGTCCTCACTTTACTGAAGCGAGAAGTTGTCGATGGTGGTGCAATGAATAACGGAATCCACGTAAAGTCGGTTCTCGACCTTGCACGCCTGCCCAGGACGAACAACAAACATGCCGTTAGGTCCCAGCTGGAATGTCTTCTCGCCCATGGTCACCCGGACCTTGCCTGCCGCCACTGAGCAGGTTCGCAGCTTATCGTCCTCCACGCTCCAGTGGCTGGCGCTGCCGGGCTTGATGACAAGCACGTTGAAGCTGACATCCTCAGAAACGGTGATGGGTTGCCCGCTAGTCAGGTACGAGTTGGAGAACGCAACGTCTGCACTTCATGTTAGCGCTTGGAGTAGATAGAGAAAAAGCTGACTTACTCTCGGATGACTCGTCCTTCACTCTTCCCGGCGCAACCTCCCAATCCTCCATCTCCAGCTCAACGCCCCCCATCTGTCCTGGGCCACCAACGATGCCGGCCATAGGCTGCTCTCTCATCGTGAGTCCGGTTGAGGCAGCCTGAGACTGAACTCTCTTGGTTTGTCTCGACTCCGGAGCCGTCTCGGTCAGCGCCCTGGATTGGCTGACCTTCTCAGGTTGATAGTCCTGGTCAACGTCCATAGCATCAGACCTAGTGGTATCCTCTTCAGATCCTGACGATGACCTCGACCCGCTTGATGCCCGTCCAGACCTGGACTCAGGTCCCCAGTCACAGCAGTTCCGCTGGCGCTGAAGATGACACCAGTACCTGCATCCTACACAAGTTTCCGCGCCAAAGAAGGCCTGTTTGGCTGACGCTGGCATGCCGGGCCACAGAGCGATACAGGGGTGAGAGAGTCGTGCCGATGGTCGTGAACTAGATCGAGTATTGGCCACGCATTCTTCTGGTCCCGTTACTTCCTTTCCTGTGAGGTAGGCCAAAGCACATGCATAGTGGTTGATGTCGATATCACCCCCGCGGTGATTCTGAATCCAGGTGTCAGGGAGGAGTCGTCTTCGTGGAAGGCTCAGCATCGCAGTGACATCCTCTCGCTGGTGATGCTTCTGGGCTGGACTCAAAAACTGGTGCAGATAGTCTTTAACGTCCCATGTGAGCACATGCGGCACTGCTTTCTGCTGTATAGCATCGTTCAGTCTGGTAGAAGGCTTCCCCTCAGGCACCTCCTGAAGTCCAACACCTGAGGCCCGTTTCTGAGCCGCAGTGACATACGGCAGACCTGCATCCGTCGGTGGAGGAGCATTCGACGGGAGTGGGTGCTTCGAGATGACGATACCAGGAGAGCCACCACCTCCGTGTTTGACATAGTTGCTAACCTTGGTGAGCGTTCCATCACCGTTGTCGTTGAAGGTTGTTGAGCAGTGGCTGGCTCCAAAGTGTCCGCCAAGACCCTTAAGCCCAGCAAAGAGGCGACGGCAGTCCCGCACAGGACAAACAAAAGGATACTCGTTGTTGTCGTACAACTTGTAGTTGGAAGGAATCAAGGCACCACGCCCAGAGACCATCGTACCATCAGGGCCTACACATGTTAGTTCATGCCTTGTGATGCTTCTAAGGAATCATACAGAGATAATTGACGTAGGCCCGGTTTGGCTCAGCCATGGTAATCGCAACGATCCTATCTCCGGGAGCTGGTGCAGGTACTGGAGAGGGTTGCGTCAAGGTCTCTGCCCGAGGAACTGGAGAAGGACTGGAAGCTGCTTGTGCATCCATAATCTTCTTCAGTAGTTCTCCTCCAGTGGGAAAGTGTCTGGCCGGCGCCCTCGGCGGTCCAGCCGTCGCTGTCATGGCCAGAGCGGGTTGCATGGCGCTCTTCTTGACGGACGCGCCCGTGAGCTCTGACATTTGCCTTGCCACCTCTGCTTCCGTAAAGCGACGGGCGTTGGCACGAGTCTGGCTGTCAACCATTTGGGCTCCTCCATCCGACGCGCTGCTAGGAGAAGGACGTCTATCGCCCAAGGCCTGTTTCTTGACAGCAGGAGTGTCAGAGGCTGGTGAGTCCCTTTTACGCGGGGGAGGCCTGAGTGAGGGCACTGCAGGTGGCCCTGTAGAAGAAGGCCGAGAAGGCCCTGTAGATTGCATGGACTGTTCTATTGGTTCGCGTCAGCAAACATCCGATGAGTGTTTCATCCAGTCTCTGCGATCAGCCGTCGAGATAAAGTCTAAACAATCTCACCTTGAGCCTGGACATTATTTTGTTCCCATTGTCTTTGTAGAGCTTGAATCTTGGCATTGTTGGCCAATCCCCCAACCGCAGAGGTCTTTACCGCAGCGCCTTCTAGGATGTCGCTCACAATCCGCGGCGGTTCTTGGCCGCCCTGGGCGTGGCTTTTTGGCACCGTGCCAGGTCGGCTGCCCATGATACCAGAGCTCCAAGGTGAGAAGCTGGTGCGCTTCATCTTGTTTGCTGCAGGATCCTCTTGCGAGGCCATGTTGGGCTGGCTAGAGTTTTCTTCCAGCATCGGCCCGAAGAGCCAAGTAGTTGAGCGGTTCAGGTGTGAAGAGTATAAATGAGCGTTGGATGAAGGTAGATGTGAGATGGGGGCAATATAGGCTGCATCAAGACTCGACGCCAAGCGCCTCAGAGGGTCTCGGAGCGTGCAAAGGAAGCGGTGTTTGTAGTAGAAGAAGTTATAAGCCTCCTCGATCAGTCTCTTGCACGAGATTTTCCTAAGAAAGCCCTTGGCAGCGGCACAAGTTATCGTTGAAGTTAAGTGAAGGTAAATGGAAGGGACGCGCCGACGCGATCGTGGTGTAGAAGGCTAGCGCGGTGGCCAGTGAGGATGGAAGGTAGGCAGGTAGCGGGCTGCTGGAATTAGGTGGGGGGTACTTGACCCCACGAGGTAGACCCCCTAAATTCTCGGGGGAACAATTGCATTGATTCATGAATGCCATCAAATGGATGGAAGTCACGACCTACTGCCCAGATAATAAAGGCATTAGGCCATTCGACATAACTACGCACTCAAGACAGCCATCATAAGAAAACCCCCATTGATCCCTCTTTGTAATAAGATTGTTTTTAACAGCATGAGAATGAGAGTAAGAGAATGGATCTAGCGAGGTATTCATTTGTTTAATCCTTGTGCTGGCATACCTTGTGAATCTGTGCCAAACCAACTCCATATATCTATGTATCAGTTCTTTGGTTCCCCCATTGTTCTCCCATTGCCATTGAATACGCAAAGTGATATGAACTGTATATGCATCATCATGATTGGATAGACACCTCTAGTGCCGTCTTATTGTACAGTAACTACACAAATCCTACATGCCCAGATACCTCTTTCATCCAAATGGCACGCTCACTTCTTCTTACCGGCCTTCTTAGCAGCCTTCTTAGCCGCCTTCTTGCTCATCGGCTTAGCCATCTTGATATCCCCACCGCTCTCAGCCCTCTTCGCAGCCGCCTTCCTCTGTCCCTCGAGCTCCCTCTCACGCCTCCACCGCCTGTGCCTGAACCACTGCTTGCGCGTCCTGAACCGCTTCGTCTTGAGACCCGTCGTCTTTGCTAGCTGACCGATCGCCCAGTTGTCCTCGCGGTAGCTGTAGTCCTTGCGCAGCTTGAGCAGACGGTCCGGCTCGCCCGCCTCGATTCGGGTAACCTGGAAGGGAATGCCTGAGGGTGAGAGCTCGGGTTTGGCGGCTGCCTCCTTGATCGGGAACATGGTCATGTTGAGGCGTCTCTTGCGTTCGGCGTGCTGAGGGTACGGGAGGGTGTCGGACTTGTTGAACACCACGCCGATGTACTTGCGGTCGGGGTGTCGTGCGGGATCACGGTAGTACTTGACGTAGCCGGTCGCCATGGCGTGGATCGTGTGGTCTCTGCCCATGATGCAGTTCTCACCAGGCCACCAATGCGTACCACGCTGCTTGTAGAGGATATTACCGGGGATCACGAACTGATCTGCCAAACCGTCAGAACCTCAATTGACCCAACACAACCTCCAAAACCTACCTCCTGTCCTCTTGGCACCCAGCTTCTTAGGAATTCCCCTCTTGCTCTTCTTCCTATACGCTCCCTGCGTCTTGACCGAGGCATTCCTTCGACCCTCGACGAGGGCATTCGCCAATTGGGCGCCCAACGGTACGATGGGCGTAAACGCCGGGCGGGCAAGGCCGGCCACAGCAGCCAGCAGCGGCCGCTGTATCGTGAGGAACCGCATGGCCGTTCGTCGGAGGTGGGCTGAGGTGGGTTGAGCTTGCGGTGATGGGTTCCCGCAAAGAGTGCAATTCTGGATGGATGGAGTTTTCGCGATTAGTCATCCGCGGGACCTTTGCAACTGGGCTTATCGATAAGAGGTTCCATGGGGAGCAATGTGGACAGCATCACACTCGACACGACGCTCTTTATCTGCTTATTGACTATTTTCACGACTTCTTTATACCATTTTTCCTGAATTGGGGGTTAAAAATTATATACGCGCCATTCGCGCATTTCAAAGCCAAAATGCGCTACCTCATCGCCATCCTCTCTCTCCTGAGCCTCGCCAACGCCCAATTCGGCGGCTTCTTTGATCAAATGTTTGGTCAACAGGGCGGCCACGAGCAACACCACGGCCAACCTCAGAACAACCCCAGCGACGCTTCTCACTACCGCAACCAGTACGATAACTGTGTGTACCCCCTATTCAGTCCCATTTTTCGCTAGATATTCATCTTCACGCGCCGTTCCATGTCTATCATGGCATCTCTGTATTACAGGGCTAACAGTCCAACAGCCGTCTGCGACAAGTACCTCTGCCCCGATACCCTCGCCTGCGTCCACTTCCCCCACCACTGCCCCTGCGCCTGGGATGCGCAACAGGAAAAGTTCGAGTTAGCTGAGGGTCAGCGCATCTGCGTCTCTCGTGGCGGGTTCCGCGAGGGCGAGACGGCGCGCAAGCTTGAGCTGGCCCGAAAGGGTCTGCTGTGATGTGCGTCATGTCTAGATTCATATGAAGTCGACAGCATAGCATGGATTGCTTTGAAACCATGAACCCATCGAGATGGTACAAAAGAGTGGGAATGAATAACGATCGAGTTCTGGCGCATATGACTGGGAATGCACCAACTATTCGTCATTTAGACTGAAAGGTATAAATCAATTCTAATGGAAATGCTAGATATCTCTCATCTGCTGTGCAAGCGAAACCGGGTCCATGATATGCCCTTGTTCTTCCTCCTTCTCCGTTTCTGGTGACGATGCTCATCCACCAAAATCCTCAAAGCGAGTGAGTAATCTGATAAACCCACTGTCCCCCCTCGTTGCCCCCTCTTGTGCCAACGCCCTGTGATGATTTCCGCAAAACTCCGGTTCAAAGACAACCCTCCAGCCAAATCACATCCCTTGTCGTGTCCTTTCCTCCCAGCGAGCAGCCGTCTACGCAGAGCCGTTGGGCATGCGTGGTACCGGTGGCACAGGCGGCACGGCACCGCCATCTTGTTCCTCTTCCTCGTCCTCGTCGTCGGGGATCGTCTCGGGGTGGCCCAGAAGCTGGGCCACATTCTTCATTTCGTAGTGTCTCTTGCGGAGCTGCTCAAACTTTCGGTGCTTTTCACGCTCCTCGGCAGACATACCCGCAAGCTCCTCTTCGGCGTTGTGGCCGACGCTGCTCTCGTCGTCGACGTGGACGCTCTTTTCGCTGCGGGGCGACGGCGCGCCCGCTTCCGAGATCGCCTCTTCCGGTTCGCCCAGAGAAAGGCCCGGAATGTCATCTTCACGGCCTGGACGTGAATTCTGAAGACGAGCACCAGCGTTCGCCAGAGGATCCTCCTCGTCGTCAGACGGGTCTTCGGACGGGTCGTAGTGTTTGGCATAGGGAGTCTTGGGCTCGGTGATCTTCATGGTAGAGGAGCGCTCTTGCTCGGTGAGGTAGAGGTTGGCCTCGTCCCACTTGAGGCGTTGAGAGGACTCAAGCGGGTCGTCGATGGAGCTGAAGCCGGACTGGCGACGAGATCCGGAGGGGCGGGCGCCCGAGGATGAACGACGGTGGCCGGCGTTGATCTGGGTGTTTGCGATGGTGAGCTCCTTGTCGGTCAAAGAGTGTTCCTGGTTTGGCGAGGTGGGGGGAGACTTTTGGAACGAGTTCTTGAGGATACCTAGAGAGGTTGTTAGTACATGGCGCCATGGTGTCAACGGGAATAAGCTCACCTCGAGGTCGCTGTGCGGGGTGATCGGGAGGCGAGTGCACCGGCGGAGATTCCACAACTGAAGCCATTTTGGTATCTGGTCGAGCGGACGAGGCTAGGTCGTGGAGGGTTTATCGGTGAGCTCGGGCTTCAAGAGGCGGCGGTCGTGTGTGCAGGTGCAAGGCGAAAGTGAAGGATGGCAGCAGGTCAATAGGGGAGCAGCAGAGAGACCCTGTGGGTGTATCCTGTGTGGTCTGTTGCGCTTGTGATGCAGTCCTGAGGTCAAATGCGAGATGCAGAAAAAAGGCAGCGTGTTCAGGTTGAATCCTCGTGAGCAGGCCACGGAGGGAGGCGGGCAGCGGGGAGGATAAGGTCGTCCAGTGGAAGGCCCAATGACGCACTGGCCTCAGCTTCAGGTTGGAGGGGTTCCAGGTACGTACCCGTCTTCAACGTTCGCTGCAGTTGGGTCGGCCCGCCAGAGTGGAAGCTCAAAGAGACTTGGACAAGAGGTAGACGTCAGGCAAAAGAGACTCTTGTGAGATAGAATATTGCGCTAGAATCCAGGTGGCTGATACTACGGCAAAAGTACCTCGCGTCTTGTCAAACCCACTGTCTGCAGGTACCTCTCAGCGAGCAATAAGCAGGCCGTTGCGGCGCCCTCCGCTCCAGCCACCACTCTGTGGCTTGACCGTCGCCCTCAGTGACATGTGTTGTCGGAGACCATCGTGAGCCTGGAAGGATCTATACCCAAACCGTCACACCACCTACACCCTCTCGTCCAGCCTGGCCTTGGATCGCGGGCCTCGAAAGACGTCATCTGTTGGAAGCGACATCCCCAGAGCGGAAAGGGCATCTGAGGTCGTCACACGGCAGATGGCTTGTGTAAGGCGTTTGGCCAGATGCAGTGTAACGCTGAGCAAACAAGTCGTCATTGATGAGAGTGTAAGAATCGAGGCATGTCCAATACCGGAGAATGCATTGTTCAATTGACAAAGGGGCAATATCGCCTGGGTAATCTCACCACCAACGAAAATCGCTCACGCACACCAAATGCTTCATCATCAGCCGACGTATGCATCTCAGCAGCCACTTCAGAGATTACCGGAACAAGGGCCGATACGCATCTGCAGATGCACGAACTCGTCTGTGCCCTGCCAGCACATTCATGAGGCCCTTGGGTCTATACGTTTGTATGTCTAACAGCGTGGCCGAGGTAATTGAACATCAAATCATGGCCGCTCCGCGCCTCAATTAATACCCAACTCGTAAAGATTTTCCACTAATGCCTTAATTCGCTTCAGACGTCTCGGGCAGCACCTCCAGCACTGCCATCAGAATCGCATATCCCGTTCGGTAGCAGACACTCGACTCCTTCTCAACACTCCAGATCTCGAAGCAACTCCTCAACGTGTCGAGGATGATCTGCCGAGGTGGGATCTGCGAGTCCATGACTGGTGCCGCAGCCAGGGGCGCGTCTTTTCTCAGCACATGTAGACAGGCTGTCAGTGAGGCAGAAAAAAAGTCGAGCACAAAGGCTCTCCCTACCAGATCAAGGCGCAGGCTCTTGTCGCTACACCACATCTCCCGATAATGGACTAGCAGGGCGAGAGAGCACTCGAGGGATCCCCAGTATGACTCTGGAAACATGCTGGGTCCTTCCGGGTGCATGGCAAATGGTCGATGCAAAACCATGATGCATCGTCGTAGAAAGATGTCCACTGTGATGCGTTGGAGCTGACTATTGCAGACTCGCTGAGCATATGCCATGAGTTCCCTGACCTGCACCTTATACCGAAGCACCTCTGGGTAAGTGACCTGGCTGTCTTTGGAATTGACATGCGCCAGGATCTCCAGCACAAGGGGAAGAGCTCGGTAGAGAACCATGTGAAGGTTATCGGGTTGGTCCCAATTGGGCGTGTTCCTGATACTGCACAGATCCTCTGGCCTTGTTACAGGCGGCATGCCGTTGCACATGGACACCTTGATGTCGAGGTACAGGATGGTCAACCACAGTTTCCGCCTCGCATCTCGTTCGCTGACATCAAGAGCCTCGCCGTCTTCGGCACCTGTTTCCTGTGGTAGTCCGTAGATGAAGGCTGTTCTGACTACCATGCCAAGAAGAGTCCAGCAGGAGTCGATAGCCCAACACGTGGGGTTGCATATGTGTTTTGCAACCACCATCAGAGTCAGAGTTTGCAGTGATAAGAACGTTGGTCGGAACATAACGGGGGTTTGTACCAGACAGGCCTCGGCAGCCATCATAAGTTCTGTCGCTTGATGAGGCTCTTCAACAGATGCGAAGCATCCCAAGCCAAGCACCATAAGGAACAGCGACATCCAGTCGAGACTAGCAGAATATGGATCTTGCCAGTACTGCTCCACTTCTCGACTGAACAACTCGACGTCGAGTACTGGATTTACTGTTTCCAGCAGGTTGAGATATCTGTCGATATAAGACTGGCATTTGGATTTCTCTCCCTCAACAAGCTTTACTACAGCTTCGCGGGTAAAATACTTGGCTGCACCAGGTGTGCCAAAAGGAAAGTTGCCCGGTAATGAAAAATTGGCCAGACAAGCGTTGGTAGCAACATCCTCGAGAGCCAATGCGAGTGGTGTTGAGTCCATACTCGTCAGTTTACCGATCTGCCCCATCCATGTAAGCGCATGTCATATCATGAGTGCAGCAAGCATACCTTGGTCATTAGATCCCTCCAATGACTAGATCCCCTGACCTTGTGCTGAATCTGCCATGCCGCCTGGGGCCCCTTACTCTCATCGCCCTTTACTGGGGCCGTTGGGCAGGGGAACTTGCCCCCATTTGGCCCCTTGTTGAAGCTGTAGTAACAGTCACGGCCATTACCGCTCGACTTGCACCGTCCACATGGAAGTTCCTTATCGCATTTAACTTTGAGTCGGTGACACCTCAAGCAGCTGAGACAGTTGCGCTTGCGTTTTCGTACAACGCGCTGGGCGGAGGGCATGCTTGATTCTCCGGGCTCCGGGCCATCAGGTTCCGTGACCGGGTCCGCCCCGGCCTCCCCGTAGCCGAAAGCCTGGGTGGAAGATGCCGGACTGTCTGTCGATGTGGTTGGAGGAGTAGGATTTCCGGCAGAAAGACTATGTTGTGAGTCCTGGGCAGGAGACATTGATGAAATAGCTAGACCCGGGGTGGGCGTTGTGGTAGATATGAAGGCTGGGGTAGGAGACGCCGAGTATGGTGTATCAATGATGGGGACGGTGATGGTGGAGACACCAGGAGATGTAGAAGCCACAGAAGCAGCAGCAGTATCAAAGCTGCATCGTACACCGGCCTGTAGACAGCGAGAACACGAGGGCTTGACGAGATCGCAGCGGCGCTTAAAGTGCCGGCAGCGATCGCACGTCTTGACCTCGCGCTGCTGCGGCATGTCTGCTTTGAGTAAAGGCGGCCCGCTGCGGGAAGCGAGCCAGCCAGGGGGGGGGTCGGGGCTTGGTTTTCCGGAAGAGGCGTAAGGCTGAGTCTGACAAGCGAAGGAATGATAAGCAGGATTCTTTTTTGTCTGACAAATGGAGATCTGGGCTTGGTCAGAGTGAGAAACGGACACAGGGGTTGGGATCTGTTCGGCTTCTTTTGCTCGGGTCTTGCTGAGGGTTTGGATAATAAAGGAATCAAGACTGCCAACAAGGAGGTGAGGACAAGGGGGGTTTGATCCAGGGGTTGAAATCCTCCAGGAGACTCGGGGCCGGTTTAACCGGAGGAGGAAGCTGGCAGAGAGCAGACGAGCTGTGCGGCTAGTTCCATGGGCATCCGAGATCAAGGACGAACAGGTTTGAATGAGTGGTTGGAGAAGGGGATATCCGCTGTTTCGAGATGTTGGCTGACAAAAAAAAAACACTCGGGCCCTTGTGGTTCGTTGCAATTTGAGAGCAGGGATCTGTGCAAGACCCTGTTTGTAAGAGTTGAAGCCTTGGCCTCTGACAGGGCGTTTAAGCCGAGGCACGAGGAGTCTTTTGCTTTTGGGAAAAGGTCAGGATTCGCCAAGACCTAGTGGCGACAGGCGAGAGACGAAATAGACTGATTTTGACGTTGTAGAGTTTCCCTGACGTGAGGCGGATTCAACGTTGAAATGGATCGGCGTGAAGGAGATCTGCACAAAGTGGAGGAGGGGGAGGGGGATAACGATATGCGAGATGGATATCTTTGAAGGAGAAGATGAACTATCGAGATTCAAAGATGGGAAATATGGTAGAGTTTAAAAACTCTCCGGCTGCTACGTCCCATATTAACTAGGTATGTACCCAAGAGCTACAGCCATCTTTTGCTGTCCCCACTGGTTTGCAGCAAAAGAACAACAACTCGACAAAGAAAGTCAGGTCACAGATCGCCAATCTGCAGAAAACCACACGGCACGCTCGGGGAAGAGGCACCACGAGCTTTGCTCCGCTTAGACACCGCTCTAGCGTTCCCTGCTTTTTTTCTATTTTAGTGGCGGTTGAGTTGGGGGAAACAACAAGCCTGGGCCCTTTTGGACGCAGCGAGGCTTTGATCATTGAATGGTACACTATGTTGGTCTCTGAATAGAGCAAGTGGCCCCCCCCCTCGACTTATGCAGTGATGATATGATGTTTGAGAAACTAGCCAGCATTACAAGAAAAGAGCCGAAACCTTAAGCCTCGAAGGGGTTACATCCGCGCGGGTAAAACATGGCAGTGTTGTTTTCCGCCGTGGTTTTCTGTAGGGATTGCTAAGCGTATGAGCGTATTTCTCGCATTCCAAGCAGGGATGAGTTACCCACAACCCCAACTGCATGTACAACAACAGCTCGTGATAGTGAGACAGCAAACAAGGCTGAGTCTGCGTCTGCGTCTGTTCAAACGGCAAATCCCGTCGGATTGTCAAACCCTGGATTCCGGTGCCTGGGCATTTTGGCAATCCCGTCAAGGACAGGGGTTTCGGGGTGCGTGAACTAGACCGTAACAGGTTTACACTTGACAATCATCTACTGCGCTAGAGGGTTCCAGCCAGAAGAAGCTTTTCTGTCAAGGCAAAGGCAAAGGCTCTTCTATCCATGCGGAGGGGCAAGACCGAGCGAGACTCGATGTTTGCTTGGTCGACGGGACCTTGACAATCTAGACGGTGAGAAGGCATCTCCTCGGGCTTATTTCAAGGTCTAGATCGAGAGTCCTGGATTACGTCAAAGGAATAGTGCCCATGCTGATCAGTCCCCGCTTGATCGACGGTTTTCAACGGTTTCTTCACTAGTCGGAGAGGCATCCGCTGATGAACAACACAGCATGCGCACCAATCCAATACTACACAATCACATGGAAATGTTCTTTACAAATCACATCAAGACTGATCAAACAAGGTGAAAAGGTATAAAGTCTATCTATCTGTGACATACGTCTTACATACAGATGTGTAGACCAGACCTCTTTCTATCTACGGCTAGTCCTATATGACAAACTTACCTGAGGTCCAAACACTAGTATCCCTTTTCATGT
Source organism: Ascodesmis sphaerospora (assembly GCA_027569015.1). Classification (NCBI taxonomy): domain Eukaryota; kingdom Fungi; phylum Ascomycota; class Pezizomycetes; order Pezizales; family Ascodesmidaceae; genus Ascodesmis; species Ascodesmis sphaerospora. Next base: position 2,363,416 of record JAPPUR010000005.1, read on the forward strand.
CCTAGACCGCGGCAGCACTCTACCCTCTATAGGAGCGCGCCTTGGTCGTGGTCAGTTCTTCCAGTCGCCTGCTCACCATCAGGCTCCTAGTGGCTTTTTTCAAGCCGCAGTCTTCTCCCGGTTTCCAGCTCCGGCTTCCTCGTCCTGGCTTCCGCCGGCCATGTTGTAGAACTTGCCAAACACGCGTGTCTCCAAGTCCTCGACACCGCCAGTCGACTTGCGAGCCTGGCGGCGGAAGTAGATACGCTTGGCCCACTTCCAAGACTCAATGCCCAGGAAGAAGAGGACAGCTTCGATGAAGACGATGCCCCACTCCCAAGAGATGGGGGCATGCTTGAAGACGACAGTGTTGAGGCCAGGGATATAGATGATGGGGAACATGGTGACAAAGCCAGCGACGATGGCCCAGAAGAGGAAGGGGTTACGCCAGACGTCGTGCATCCACTGAGTAAAGTACTTCTTGCTCTTGGGCTTCATTCGGAAGAATGACCGGCGCATGTTGACCATCTCCCAAGCCAGGAAGAGGGCAAACCAAGTGAGGCATGCGAAGGTGGTGGAACGAGCACGGAAAATGACCCTGCAGTCCTCGCTGTACTCGTTGTTGCAGTTCTCTCCAATGTCAGCAGCGCCATTGCCAAAGCCGTAAAGGACAAGGACGAACGAAGCCAAGCAGAGCGCAGACATCCAGAGGCCATAGACCACCATGTCAATCAGCAGCTCAGGGGTGAAAACACCTTGCTTCAACTACAGGACTTGTTAGCTGTGCTCTGAGAAGAGTGAGAACAAACACTTACGTTCTGGGGAGGACGCTGCATGATATCGGGAGCCGCAATCTCGAATCCGAGACCCATGTCGGGCATACCAGAGGTAATCATGATGATCCAGAGAATCTCAACAGGGGCCAGAGGGAACACAGAGAGTCCGTTCTTATCTTTGAAAGCCAGACCAATCAGAAGGGTGCAGGCCTGGGCAATGTTCTCAGCCAGGACATGGAGGATGAACTTCTGAATGTTATCAAACATGCGACGGCCTTCCTCAACGGCGTTGAGGATAGAAGCAAAGTTATCATCGGTCAGGACAATGTCGGAAGCTTCCTTGGCGACATCAGATCCAGCCAATCCCATAGCAATACCAACGTCGGAACGCTTCAGACTAGGAGAGTCATTGACACCGTCGCCGGTCATGGCAACAAAGGCCTTGCGACGATGAAGAGCCTCGATCATGCGAACCTTGGTCTGGGGGGCACAGCGAGCAACCACGAGCGGCAGAAGGGGGAGCTGATCAATCTCCTCATCCGACAGCTTGTCAAATTCGGAAGCAGCCATGACCATAGACCGGGCCACATCTTCAGGGATCTCAGCCATTCGAGTGGGCAGGATACCAACTTCCAGGGCAATCGCTCGGGCAGTAGCAGGGTGATCACCAGTAAGCATGTGAACGCTAACACCGGCTTCGTGACACTTGGCAACAGAGGGGGCAGATTCGGGGCGAGGGGGGTCATAGAGACCGATGAGTCCACGGAAAATCAGGTCGCTCTCGAACTTGGAGCGATCAAGCTCGGCCTGGTTGTCGGTGACGTGCTCGATATCAGTTCGGCTGGCCAGGGCAAGCACTCGGAGACCAAGTCGTGCAAGAGACTCCATGTTGCTGATAATGTCATCCTTGATGGCATCAGTGAGGGGCTTGGTCTCGTTTCCGATAGCATAGACAGGGCACGAGGTCAAGACACGCTCGACAGCGCCCTTGGTAAAGACCCATTGCTTCTGAGATTCGTTGTCGTTGAAAATGACAGACATCTTCTTCACGTCCGAGTCGAAGGGGAACTCGGCAACCTCGTGCCAGCGAGCCTTCTCTCCACTCGACAGACGGGCACGGTTCCAGTTGAAACGAGAAGCAAAGACTTGGATAGCGCACTCAGTGGGGTCACCTCGGGCGTGCCATTCACCGTCGACCTGGTGGACTGTTGCAAGGTTGGCCAGCGAAGCAACGTTGAGGTACTCCTGTAGACCAGCATCCTGTGAGACAAGGGCCTGAGGGTCAATTGGCGTTCCCTCGGCATCCTCGCTCTGGAAGTTGATGTCCTTGGGCTCAGCCTCAACCAGACCAAGCTGTCCCTGAGTAGGGTTAAAAGGCTCGTTGGTAGCTCCGACGGAGTAAGTACCACGACCAGGGATCCAAGCCTTCTTGACGATCATAGTACCCTGAGTCAGGGTGCCAGTCTTGTCAGAGCAAATGTCTAAAAGGTCGGTCAGCGATAGTCTGCACATCAGGGGTGGGTCCACATACTGGTAACAGCACCAAGGGCCTCAAGAGACTTGAGGTTACGAACAATGACATGCCTCTGAACCATTCGCTTGGTTCCGGCAGCCATTGTAATGGTGAGAACCACAATGAGAGAGGCCGGGATCATAGAAAGACCAGTTGCAACAGCGTAGATGATGACCTCCTTCTTGGTGTTGAACTCGTTGGCTCCCAAGACAATGATGGCGCAGACAATAGCTGTTCCGAGGAGAAGAATAGCCAGCTTAGAAAGCTTGCGCTGAAGAGGAGTACCAACGTTGACGCCCAGGAAGCGTCCAGCAGCATCAGAGAAGGTGAGGGTCCAAGCCTGCATCCAGCGACCAAAGTTGGTGTTGCCATCAGCATCACGCTTGGGCTGTCGACGCTTGGAAGTCTTGCCACGGAGAGCAGCAGCGATTTGACCAATCTCAGTGTACATTCCAGTGGCAAAGACAACACCACGAGCACGACCCTTGGTGACAGTCGAGGAGCTGTAGGCAACGTTGAGACGGTCACCAGGGCCAGTGTCGTCAGGGAATGTGGTGTTGACCTCCTTGCGAACAGGCAGGGACTCTCCGGTCAGAAGTGCTTCGTTGGTCTCAAAGTTGATGGCCTCAACAAGACGAATGTCGGCAGGAATGGTGTCTCCAGTCTTGAGCTCAACCATGTCTCCAGGCACAATCTCAGCAGTAACGACAACCTCATTGTTACCGTCTCGGACAGCATGGGCAGTGGGAGAGCTGAGAGAGCGCAGAGAGTCCATAGTCTTGGCAGCCTGAAACTCTTGCAGGAAGCCCACTACGATGTTGAGGATGATGACGGCGGCGACGACACCACCCTCGATCCATGACTGGATGCCAAGTGAGGCAGCCATGGCAAGGATGAGAACCTAACCCCCAAACGGCAAATGAGCGACTTTACCATTTTCTCAAAAGCAATCCCAACCGTCCTGGGGGGGAAACCAGGTCTGGGGATGCATGTTAATGGGGCAGCTCACTAGAGTCAAGGCATTGGCGATCTGCCCGATAAAGATCTTGAAGGGTTGGACGCCCTTTTCGGCGCCGAATTCGTTTCGTCCGTATTGTTCGAGACGGCCCTTGGCCTCATCAGAGGTCAAACCATCTTCAAGGTTGGCATTGAGCTGCTCGGCCACTTGCTCGTAGGTGAGGGCGTGGGCGGGAGCTGTCATGGGCGCGTTGGCCTGGCCCGAGACGTGGGCAGGCTCTTCGATCAGTTTCTGGCTCATGATTAGAGATCCAAGTGCGATCGAGAGTAGTTGAGGAAGAAGAGAGTCTCGAGATGAGGCAGCGGAAGGGAGACGGTGGCTTTTATAACTGTCCTCGAAGCGATGGATGATCTATCTCTCTATCTCAGCCGGTCAAGACCGGCAAATGACACCGGTGGAACTCGGGGGCTGAAGAGGCCAATGGCAGGTGGCAATCCGACTCACGAGCAAGCAAAGAAGGAAGGAGACATGATGCAAATCTTACAGACGCCAAGATGCCCAGACCGACCGACAGTGAGAGGTGCAGGCGGAGTGGAGGAAGATGTTACACTAGGCCGTGCATGTTTGCCAGGAGAGGAATCTATATGGAGGAGAATTTTTCAGTGTGGAGCGGAATCGCAGTAGTCACCATGATGGAAGGGGGGGGAAGAGGGCGGAGCGGAAAGCATAAAGCCGACATATGCCTACTTATGCGAGAAGGCAGAGGGATTGATAGTCAGACCGGTATGCTACAGAGATGAAGCCAGGCCGTGACGCTTTGCCATGGTCTTCCAGAAGGAATTGACCCCGAGATGCGTCTCAATTGAGTTTAGGGAGCTAATGCCTCTAAACCTGCCTCGGGCCTTTCTTTGATGGAGATAAACATTTTAGCCCGACGTCATGCCGCCGCCGCCGCTTGGACGCTTCTCGGCACGGCAAATGCTTTGGCTATCATGGTCATGCACCGCGAATCACCTAACCCCGGGTTACGCGACTTGGACGCTCTTCATTTTGAGCTTATTGCTTTCGGCGTGGGGAGAGAGGAGCTAGTGGAGATCATCCCCTGTGACCGCTTCCAGCTCCTGTGGGGCCGCCGGAGTCCTCCGCCCCGAGCGGTATTTTCCAATCTCTGTCTCTCTCTCCTCCAACCTGACGCTGCCAGGTTGGGCACGTGGGCATGCGAAATTCATGGGTGAGGATTGTGATGGTGTTGAGGCAAAGCTTGGCGTTTCTGGGCACTGTCCTTGGCTCTATTTTCATGTAAAGTCAAGGCCCATTCTGCACTGTGTAGTGGCAAAGTGTTCCCGGCTTCACCATGGATGCGGCCATCTCTTCTTATCACGCCAAGACTCGAACCAAATATTGGCTCCATTGCTAGAACACTATCAGATATCCCCGCAAATTTAGTAGCATCGTGTTCCTATTCTATGACACATGCCTCACACCAAGCAACGCACCTCCCATTATTGGTTTAGACCCCCCCTGTCGGTTGGAGGGATGCTTTTTGTGCAACCGACGAGATAAGTCAAATTTCTCTTTATTCACTTCAGCATGGATATTCGGTGATGTGAGGTGATTTGGCCATGGGACTCTGTGCAGTTATGCATGCCGTGACGTGCAGCCGTTACAGGTAGACGACCTAACCGGCAACGGTAACCGTCATGATATTCGTACGGCACTGCTACAACTCCATCATCAAACAACATGAGAAAGCATCCCATCACAATCAGGACAATCAGGGTCTTTGTCGATAAGGTTGCATCAGTCCGTCTCCTAGCGGCTGTCATCTGCCATGACTTTGTCTGGACAAGCGCAATCCCCTCCCCTCACCAAGCAAACTCTCAGCGCCCGCCCTCAGTGACAGTAAACATTTGTCCAGTTGTTGGCCAATGTCAGTCAACACTTGCCGGGTCGTCGACCAAGATGGTCCTCGCCAAGTCTCGCCAAGAACGTATCGCTGCTCGCTCGTCATCCCCGCTAAAGCTTGATCTTGCTTCACCTTGAGTTTTCGTTTGCAGTCACCAACACAGCCCCATGTTGCGTGATGCCACCCAAGAAATTCCCTTGCCAGAAACAGACACCACGCAGTCAAGGTCAGGCAAAGCACCTGAGCGTAGCGTTCTCGGCCCTCGCTAGGTGGTCGTGTGTGTCGCCTGGGCATGCAAGCCACCGTCACTGCACCAAGGGTCTAGTGGTTCAATTCATCCTCGTTCGAGGCCTGGACACGCCGTCCCGTTGCCCATCATTGCCTCCGCGCGGCCGGTGCCACGGCTGTTATAACTGACCACTGCCACCATCTCTGTTGCGATAACAACGCATCATGTAAACGCGCGAATTGTTGATTTTTCGCAATTTATCTCGAGTCGACTCTTGCCAGACGACGTTGACTTCAAGCGCTGTCTCTTGACCCCACGCAGCGGGGTGACGACACCTTGAATCATCGCACCACCCGAGTCACTGATACTGATACCGAAGCCCAATTGATTACCGAGCGACGAAATGGAGCCCGTCGGCATAATCCTTCTCGTTCTTTTCTTATTCGTTCTTATCATAGGGCCTATGTACGTATCGAACGCATCCCTGTCTTGTGAACCTCGACTGAGTATCGCCCAACCTACCAGAACGTGCGTCAAGTTGGGTTCTCGCAATGAAAAGGAAAAGATTTACAATCCGCAACCCGATCAGCTGGATCGCGCGCGCCGGAAGCTTAGCACCGTGACAACCTGCTCATCGGCCGCTCAGCGATCTACTCCGTCTGAAGATGCCGACATTGAAGCCGTAGCTTCGGCGTCCGAGCTCGGCGAATGGTGAGTTCATCCCCGGGGCCGAGGGTCCGGCTGACCCGCTTCCCTGCGGCTCGGCCGGGGCTCCTCGGCGGGCCGTCCACTTGTCTACGGATCATGGCTGATATCATGCAGCCCTATTTGCATCGGTCCCTTGGTCGGTCCCTTGATGCCGGAACCCGCACATACCGTTGGCAATGATCCGCCGCCAACTCTTGATCAAGCTTCAACGGTGGCTTCCAGGACCCAGTCACGGAACGAGGGAGAGGGCACGGCCGCGCAGTCTAACACCAACATGGATATGGAAGACGATGACATCTTGACATTAAACACCTGCGGCCACTCATTCCATTCCAAATGTCTCTCATCATGGTTCTTGATCGAGCGGCACGACTGCCCTGTATGTAGGACGGCCTATTACAAGGGAGGTCCACGACGCGAGCGAACCTTGACAGTGCCGCCATTCTTTTGATCCCCGGCAAGATGAACAAAGAAGACTGGCGTCAGGAGATCACCCAGACATCTCGGTCACGAGGGATGCGGCCATCCTCTCAGATCACTAATCACTAATCATATTTCTGTTTCAGGAGCCAACATGATGCATCGGTCAATGGCTCGCAGCTTCTCACAACATAACAACACGGTGGCGGCCAATGATGGCACAGACGGGACGACAAACGGGACGCGGCCGTCGTGCGAGTCGTGTGCTAGGGCAACATCCGAAGGAAGCACTGGTTGACGTTGGATGCTTCTCCGGGTGCTGACTGAGACCTCTTTAACCAAACATGGAGACAAGCATGAGGCCTGTAGACCAGGTACGCAAGGAAGCTGATTAGCACACCAGCCAGCCGCCAGCTTGGACAGCTTGCTAGTTGCTCAATTGGAAGGTTTCTGAGCTCATCTCGATGCAAAATGTCGGCGACATGTCTCACACCTAGTGAGTGGTGCAGCATTTCTTCCAACACGACGGAACGCCCCCTGAGGTTGCGATTGGCTCACCCCCAGCTCTCTCAATGCTTTGCCAAGCTGTTTCCCAGATCTTCAGACGTTGATTTCCTCTTCGTTTCTTCACGGCGAAGATCTTTGCCGCTTGGACCTGGCAAAAGGCGTCAGAGCGGAGCAAACGCCCTCGGGGTACGTACCCTTGGCCAGCCCGCGATCGGCGATCCGTGACCTCACACCAAAAGTCGCGATGACTTCATCGCCATCAAAGAAGCCTCGATCGAGAAAACCGGTCAACGATCGATTTCGCCCGCGCTTAACAGCACATCACAGCACAGCGCAGGCGCCGGGAACAGGAGGTCCGGGGGGCAACCCAAAACCCATCCACTGCTAATTGACACCTACTGTAGCTGGCCCCCGGCTGGCCCTGCAGCGGGCTCATTGCCCCGGAAATGCCCCTACCGCACTGCACCAAAAATGACCCCCCAATCGCATCCTTGGGGCTCTCGTCGGATAGCCCTATGCCCTCCCATTATTACATCGTCGCCCCAAAAGCCATGCATGACGCGACGTGCGTCATTGGCTCTTCGGGCCACTTCCTCCGACTACAACCTCATAGCTTAAGGTCGTGAGAGATACAAGAGAGACATGCACGCATAACAAGGTACAGAGCAACTGCGCTCTTCACTACTCCTTCATCATTCACCGTCGCCTATACCTTCCACAACCACTTGAGGCCCTCGATCCATTGCATCCATCTCAGACATTGCCCCTGCATGTCACCTTCATATTGAGACTGCGCTACTGTATGCGACCACGCCTCTTCGCCTCTGCTGCTTCGAGCATCTTTGCCCCTGTATCAAAGCACCGACACAGCAGAGGGCTCTCCAAGATGACGCCGAAACGAAAGAGAGACGGTCCTCATCCTCCTCCTCCAGCGCCGCAACGACCTGATGCCCCTAGACGAAGTAGCCGAAGACTAAGGGATGCCGCTGCTACCACGACTGATCATCTCGCATCCGACAAGATGGAAATTGACAAGGACACCAAGAAAATCAAGTGTGAAATCCCCGACAAACGCAAGCACAAGGCAGTATGGGATACAGGAGAGGGCGTTGAGGAAGCCATGCGCGAGTTGAGCGAGATGGAACACAAACTACAGAACGCCGTGAGGAGACAACGACAGGCGGTTGAATCCTCAGATCTTCATGTCAAAGTAGAGTCGATCATGGACCGAAATATTCGACCCAAGATGTGCACACCACCACCCAATGACACCATCCCTTCCACCTGCGGACGAAATGCCGAGAGCATTAAAAAGGCCCCCATGGACGATTACCAGGCCGAGCTGGCGGCAGGTGATATTGTTGACGCCAAGGCCGACGATGAGGGTTTTGAGAGAGGCGCAAACAGACCTCCCCCCGTCAACAGCGACAGACTTCCCCTGCCGTGGTCGGGGCGGCTTGGTTATGTGAGCGCATCCCCATGAGGCAAGATCTTGCCGCTCACTCCAGCTGAGCGAGAGACACGATGATGACTGACTCGCATAGGCCTGCTTAAACACATATCTGCGCAATGCAAGCCCTCCCGTCTTCTCGTCGAGAACCTGTCGAATCGCATCCATCCTCGACCATCGACATCCCCTCCAACATCCTTCAGAGCCTGAGCACCCTACTAAGAACCGACCCGACAAGAGTAAACCAGCGGATCCCGAGCGAGGGCTAAAGTACGTGCAAGAGCTAGGGTTGGCCAACGCGAGAGATATTGTCAAGATGATTCGGTGGAACCACAAGTACGGTATCAAGTTCATGAGGCTCAGCAGCGAAATGTTCCCCTTTGCAAGCCACGAGGAATATGGGTACAAGCTGGCACCCTTTGCAGCTGATGTCCTAGCCGAGGCTGGCAAAGTTGCAGCAGAACTAGGACATCGCCTTACGACACATCCTGGCCAGTTTACCCAGATTGGAAGCCCACGGAAGGAGGTTGTTGCCGCTGCCATTCGCGATCTTGAGTATCACGATGAGATGCTCAGTTTGCTCAAGCTCCCTGAGCAGATGGACCGAGATGCAGTCATGATCTTGCACATGGGAGGTACTTATGGCGACAAGGAAGCAACTTTGAACCGATTCCGCGAGAACTATGCCAAACTATCGGATGGCGTCAAACGGCGACTGGTCTTGGAGAATGACGATGTTGCGTGGAGCGTCCATGATCTACTCCCTATCTGCGAGGAGCTCAATATTCCAATGGTGCTGGATTACCACCACCACAACATCATCTTCGACTCAAGTATCCGAGAAGGCACCCAAGACATCATAGGTCTTTATGACCGCATCAAAAAGACATGGACAAGAAAGGGCATCACACAAAAGATGCACTACAGCGAGCAGACTGCCGGCGCTGTTACTCCACGAGAGCGTCGCAAACATTCTGCACGAGTCAAGACACTGCCGCCCTGCGCCCACGATATGGACCTCATGATTGAAGCTAAGGACAAGGAGCAAGCCGTCTTCGAGTTGATGCGCACCTTTAAGCTACCAGGATGGGATACCTTCAATAACGTTGTTCCCTACGAGCGCGAAGACGAGTCACGAAAGGCCATCAAGAAGAAGCCCAAAAAGGGGAAGAAGAAGACTAACGGCGTCAACGGTGAGGTAGAAGATGAGATAGAGGTGCCCGAGAAGATTGTGAGCCCCGAGGACTTTGGTATGGGAGGACCCAAGAACAGAGTGTACTGGCCTGAGGGCATGGAGGAATGGCTTAAGCCCAAGAAGAGAGAGATCAAGAAGGACAAGCCGAGTGATCAGTAATGAGGGTTTGCTTTTTTTTTTTTCGTTTTTCAGTTGGATCATGGACAGAACAAACTGGCATTGGCAAGAGCGTCATCATGTTTTGCATTGGTGTTGGATGTGGTGGCGTTGCGAGACTTGTATCAATAGTTGTGACTCTGAAAAGTCTTTAATAGCGAGCATATTAAGAGTAATGAATTATGTTTGAGTTCACCAAGGTTGCAGAAGTGTAACAATGAGGTTATTCACATACAGCCTGGATCGATGGTGTTTGGTTTGGAGGTGTTCTACCCTAGAATGCACAGTGCAGATCGAGCACACGCTAATGAAAAAGTTTTATTTACACTGTCCACAGACTTGTCCATCACCTGCAATATTCTCTTCCAGCCTCACACCGACAAATTTCTTGTGTCTCGCTGCAGAATCAAGGCACAATGGATTCTGAATCTTTCAATACAGGCAGTGAGAAGTTTCTTCTCTGGTTCAAGTCACTCCCAGGGGCCTCATTCTCCGATGCTATCAAGATTGTTGACCTTCGAGACCGCAATGCGGGCCGTGGTATAAGTACGTCGATATTCCTTGGTTCATACAGCGATGCTGACTTTTTCAGTTGCCCTACAGGATATCCCTGCTGAGACAACACTCTTCACCATCCCGAGAAAGGGCATCATCAATGTTGAAACCTCGGAGCTGCCCAAGAAGCTTCCCGACGTCTTTGATCTCGACAAGCCCATTGATGACGATGATGAGGCGCCGCGATTGGACTCATGGAGCTCTTTGATCCTCGTCATGATGTACGAGTACCTGCAGGGTGAAAAGTCACAGTGGAAGCCCTACTTTGACGTGCTCCCCTCGTCGTTTGATACGCCCATGTTCTGGTCCGAGACCGAACTAGACCAGCTACAGGCCAGTCACATGCGTCACAAAATCGGCAAGGCGGACGCGGAGAATATGTTCCGCAAGACTCTTCTCCCCATCATTCGAAACAACTCGAGCGTGTTTGGCGGCGAGAACCAAAGTGACGATGATCTTGTCGAGATTGCGCACCGGATGGGCAGCACCATCATGTCGTATGCTTTTGATCTCGAGAATGATGAGGAAGAGGAGGAGGAGGAGACGGATGGCTGGGTGGAGGATCGAGAAGGAAAATCCATGATGGGAATGGTCCCAATGGCCGACATCTTGAATGCCGATGCGGAGTTTAATGTATGTGTCGGTTTGAGTGAGAGAGTGACACAGCTGACTTGGATATAGGCCCATGTGAACCACGAAGAAGAGAGCCTCACGGTGACCAGCTTGAGACCAATCAAGGCTGGTGAGGAGATTCTCAATTACTACGGACCGCATCCCAATTCGGAGCTGCTCAGACGATACGGCTACGTAACTGAGAAACATTCTCGTTATGACGTTGTTGAGATTCCTTGGGACGTCGTGGAGTCAGTGATGAGGCTCAACTTTGGCATTTCCGGCCAAGTACTGGAAAAACTGGTATGTCTTGAAAATGAAATTAATATCAACTTGCTGACTTGTGCCAGCGTCACGATCTTGAAGAGGAGGAGGAGTTTGAAGACACGTTTGTGCTGGAGCGTGAAACTGGAGAGGTGAACTCGGATGGCACCTTTTCAGGCCCTGCCCGGTTCGAAAGCATGCCCGAGGATCTCCAACAGCAGCTCAAGACGTTCCTCAAGGGGGTGAAGAAGGCCCAGCCTGAGGCTATTCCCGACAAGCGAAAGCGAGATGAAATTCATCATGCGGTGCTAGCCAAGACACTGCAAGCTCTTGTGTCAAAGTACCCAACAAGCACCTCTGAGGACCATATTCTGCTCCAGGGACAGGACCTCAGTCAGCGAACTCGTATGGCTATTGAGGTCAGACTGGGAGAGAAGAAGCTGCTCCAAGAAGCGATCGCGTCGACATGCTCGGTTGACGTCGAGATGACAGTTGACGATGAATCTGGACCAGCGAAGCGGGCAAAACGGTCGGGTTGAGGATTGAACCCAAGTTGACAAAAAAAGAACATAGGTCTTCCTATTCCTCGATCTTGAACCGTTTAAAACGGAACTGCCGTCGATCGACGGGCCCGAGATTGTGATTGAGCCTCCCCGGATCCATGGGATCGCAACCCATGCAAGAAGGCGCAGAAAGGCATCAAAAATACCAAAAATGCGAACCATCCGCCCAAAACGCGACGAGGCAACAAGCACTAAATCAAAATTACAATTCGACGCGACTGCATTTTTTTCTTTCTCCTATTTAAATGACTCTTTTGCCCCAGAATTTCCTGTGTTTTTTGCACTTCAGACTTCACGACTCTAACCACAGCAAGTGACGGCGACTGACAGCATCACGTCGTCGTTCAAAAACAAGACCAAAGTTGCAATCCATGCAATACAACAAAAAAGATATCGACTGTGCACCAAAGCCCCTTTCTTTTTGAAATAACATAGCCTGCATTGGAACCCGACGGCGGCTAGTACTAGTGCTTGACAGAGCTGTCAAGCAGTACGCGGATAGTCAATCTCCCGACCATGAGCAAGGTCTCTTTTTTTACAACCATTGGGTGGATCTGTTTCTGCCCGAGATAACGTTAGCTAGCAAAAACACCTGACGGGACCCTTAATCCCATCGCTTTCCGCGGCTGCTCATCATCTCGGGCAACCCACGTCTTGCATATCAGCATGGTCGGCATTGGCTGTTCACGGCGAAGCACGAGTGTGCTTGCTGCCCGTCCGTTACCAATGGCTTATAGGATAAAAAAATGCAGCCTCGCTAACGTTCCCAGTTTAGCATGATTTGCCCGCTACCTAGTCCTGGTCTTGGGAATCAACTGATCATCTATCTAACCGCTGCAACCTCTACCGTCGGGTGCCTCAAAGTGTCCGAGATTCTGGTCGATGGTGTGGATGCTACCGACAGAGTCGTCATGGCTGTGCCTCTCCCCCCCCCTTCTGGCAACCTAGCCATGCAACTGGGGGATACGAGGGGAGGGATTCAAGGCTGGCTTCGACACGGACTATCCCGAGGTCGGTTCGGGATGCTGCCTTTCGGGATAACATTGCTAGATTTCCGAGTTTGGACGCGAGCCTTGCTTGGGCTTGGGCGTTTGGTTGCTTTTTCGGCAAAAGGGTTACCCGCTTAAAGTCCCTCACCAAAAGAGATTCGTGGTCAGGCTACCTACTCAGGAACCCTGTTGTGCTTCAAAACCCCAGGGAAGATCTACCATGCCCCATGCATATCCTGGACATGGGAGGTCTTCTGGCCTCAAACGCGACCTCAGCTCCCATCTTGAACTGAAACCGCCACCATGACCGCAGAAGCAAGACACACCATGGTGCCATCAACTGGGGAAGGCAAAGAGTGCTAGCTAGCGCCAACAATGGATCGACGGGCCAAAGATCTGGAGGTCGGCTCCATTGGTCCGCGAAGCAGAGCGGCATCTGCATCTCGTTCAACCGGTCTAGCAAGGGATGGGCATTACCTGGAGCCACACACCAGGTTCTGGTGTCCCTCCTCTTCAGCTTGAGCAACCCCCCGACCATATTTGCCGAGCAGCAGAGGAAGACCGGTGTCGACAAAAGAACAAGTGAGAGGGTCCGGCCCGCAGCCGCTCTGCATGAACTGGGGTCTGTCTTGGTCTTCTCTCCCCCATCACGCACACAATGCGGGACGCACAGCACACACCAGAAGTCGGAGATAGCGTTGGAGCAGGCGTGGCACCAATCCTCGGGGTCAAGTTGAGACGAAGACCAGGGCCCTGCTCGCCAATGGTACGGCAGGGCTGTCGACAGTTGCCGAATCGGTCCATGCTCCTTGGATGTCTGGCAGACAATGCACCCGGACACATGGCGTCGTAGCTGACAGCTTTCCCTCGGGGTCGACGGTGGGGTCAACGTCATAGTGATGCACCTCATTCGGCCGTTTTCTGCTGCTTCTGAAGCTGTTATCCCATCGTCGAGGGGAGGTGGAGCAGCTGGCCGGTCGAGGATGCCCTCTCTGCTCCTGCTGTCAAGGGTTACGGCGGACACAGCATGGCGGCCCAAGAGAGGTCGGCCTCACGAGGACGTTTCTTGGGCAGCGAGGTTTTTTTTTTTTTTTCTGCGGCTCTGCCGCCGAGTTTTGAAGCGGATCCGGCGTCTCGAGAGGACATAAAGAGATGGTGGTTTACTCGGGGGTTGACGAGGCTGAGGGAGAGGACGAGCAAGATACACCCCCACCTCGACTATCTTGAGCTATTCGCAAAAGAGATTTCCGACTTTGATCATGTCTAAATCAGTAGGTCATGACACTGATATCTTAGAAGGTAACTAGGCTTACAGATCACAGCATAGGTCCAAGCACAGCGGCTCGAGCCGTGGAAGAGGAAGCTCTGGGAGCCAGCCAGCTCCTCAAGTGAGCTTCCTCTTTGTTGTCAACAAACTGGTAATTTCAGAGCCAGAGTTGGACGAATATCATCATTTAATTCCACCACGATCGCCAGCTGGGTACTCGGGTGAGATTCCGAGCAAGGTGATGCGATACGCTGACGGCGACGTCTCAGAGGCTTGGGGATATCAATGGTATCGAGATGGGCCATCTCCAACAGATGGAACCTTTCCGTCTGGACAGCTCCTACGCCTCGACCAGGAGGGAAATTATGTTCTGGACCCAGACACGGGCTACCCCTTCTGCGCAAATGAGTACACCACGTTTGCTGTCGCTGCCTGTAACCCCTTACTCCCCATCATGGTCGTCGACCACGACCCCCTCGTTTCTGAAAAGAGCTGGGATCTTTTGCGCATCTTTCACCCCCGAGACCATCGCGGCCTGTCCCAAGTGGTCACACTCGACAGCCCCATGGGAGCAGGGGGCGCACCGGTCCGCTATGTTGCTGGCAAGTCGCCCAGCTGGATACCTGGCCTCCTGCCCAGGACATACCGTTCACCTCAGCTGCATCCGCCAGAATCGGCGGGCCTGGGTGGAGAGTTGCCCATCATCCTGGGGTTGATGGCGCTTACCCCTGAGCAGAACCCCGAACACAATGAGCCCACGAACCAACTGTTCCTAGGGCGGAATGGGTGGCGGCGAAACGAGTGGAGGGGTGGAAACGACGCACCAAAGGGCTGTGAGTATCTGCCCGCCATTTTTAGCTTGTTTCCTCACTGATGACCCGGTCTCGATAGATCCAGGCACTGCCCAGGACGACCCATGTGCCTTTCTCGTCAAGGTCTTCATGGATCCAGACAATCCGGGGTGCACAAGAGAACACCTCAGATGGGCTGAGTGGAATTCCCCTCTTGTCCGCGAGCCAAGATCGCACTGAGACTCGATCCATCTATGCACTCTGGCACTGTGGATTTCTTGCATGGTCTCTGGGTCTGGTAACAAAGTTACCCCTCCCCCTTGCTGATTCATTCTTGAATTTTGAATACGTTACGTGGTTATTTCGACCATCATTGGCATCAGATTGACGACGGTGTGAAGATCGATCTTGTGGTTTCTATTATTCATTCCTCTCGCTGAGTTTTCGGTATAAAATGACCCCGTCCCCTTTCCTCAGCTCTTGCAGCTAGCTCCCTTCAGTTGTCCATCTCCTTCATCTCGATGCACCTTTGATCACCTCGGACAAAGGGTTATTGCGCTTTCGATGCAGGCCTTGAGCAATCGCGTAAACATGTCGGTGACGCTGAGATGGGCATGCTTGAGAGGCACGGCTCGGTTGGATGGATAGGTTGTTTATGTGTAAATAAATGGTTTGTCTCTGCCGCTCAAGACTGAAATCAGACGGCATCGGGAAGTCGCACGGCAATATCTCCAGATTGGGTGATGTATCGCACCCAGGGGAGAGAGGGATATTGCAACTGCAACAGTTAGTATGATTCATGCATATATACGAGTGTTACGTTACGTACCTTGGGCTCGGTAATCTTGAGATACCGCACTTGGATTCCACTGGTGGTGAAGTAGGGAATCTCAAACTTGACCTGGATAGGTCGCTTTGCACCCTTGCCGACTCCAACACCACCCATGCTTCCACCGAAACCACCCATCATGCCACCTCCCTGCTCGTCATCACCCCTCACGCTTGGCAGGCCCAGCTCAGCGCGCATGAGGAACTCCTTGCCACCACCAAACTGCTTGATCTTCCAGACAATGGCGCTCTGCTCGGGCGCATAGTGGACGGATCCAATGTTGGTGCGGAAACGGGGGCTGTCGGCGTCGTCGGGCACGGGCACGACAATCTCGACGTTGTTGGCGGTACTGCGGCGCTTGAACTGGGCGCGGGCCTTGAGCATGTACTCGATACGGGAACCTGAGTGAGACTCGACCACACACTCCACCCAGATCAGGGGCTTAACCTGCGTGTTGAGGCGGTAGGACATGAGCTCGAATTCGCCGTCCGGAGGGATGAAGGAGATGGTTCGGTCATTCTCGAAACGTGACAGACGCACACACTGGTGGAACTTGACGTCCTCCATCTCGATAGCCTTGCCGCGGGTGGCTCGACCCGTTGTTTCAAACATGACCTTGTCGTTGAGGCCCAGACGTAGCTCAGGCATACCACTCAGGTAGCACTTCATCTTGATGGCGCCAAGAATCTCGGAGCGGAGCACGTTGCCGTTTGCGGAAACGAGAAGATTGAGGGACTCGACGACGTCGAGGAAGACCTCGTTCTTGCGGTAGCGGATGCCCTCGGAACGCCATGACACGGCGTTTGTGACGGCAATGGGCGGGCGGGCCTGGATCTCGAGCTTGTGGGACTCTTGGGTAATGTACTCCTGAAGGATCTTGGACTCTGTAGTCTGAGGGTAGCCAAAGTCCATCATCTCATCCAGGAGCTCGTAGATAATGACAAAGTTGTCGCGGATCGACTCTTCTTCTAGAGCCTTGAAGTACTCGGTAAAGACCTCGACAACCTTGTGGAGGAATAGGAGGATCTCGGCGGCGTTTGTGTTTCGTTTTGTGAGGGCGAGGAGGTAGAGGTTGTTGTGGCGGATGTAGAGGTACTGCATTGGGGAGCTGGTCAGCGAGCTACAGCTGTAGCTCCAGGGGATGACGCACGTTGATGCCCTCGTGGGAGAAGCATGGCGGGACGGCGGACGAGTCCTCCTCGGCTTCTGAGAGGAGGACGGGGAACTTTTCGACGGCCGACATGGGAATGTCACCTCTGTAGTTGCGGGCGAGAAGGGTCTGCGCAAGGCCAGATCAGCGTCATGTCGGCGATGGTTAAGGCGGCGACAGGGGATAAGCTGGACGCACCTTGCCCTTGAGGTCGAGGAAGAATAATGCAGACGCCATGATGAAGGGCTTATGGAGGAGGAGCAGTAGAAGTCGTTATGTTGGAGGAGAAGCAAGTCAACTCGAGGTCGCAGGTCGGAGGGGTAGAAAGGAGGTCGTTATATCGTCGTCAATTGGTGATGCGACAGGAGAAGCGCGAGGATGAACAGCTCGAGCAGGAGGATCTAGAACTTGGGACGACGATACGGAGGGCGAAGCACGAGAAAAGAGAGAATGGAATAGAAGAATTAGGGGGTTATACAAGAGCACAGGCAGTCATGATTGTCCGCAGCGCAATATGGTATTGGTCAGTTTCAAGCCAGAGGTTCGCTGGCATCTTTTGGGAGCAGCCTGGCCGAGCGTTGACGGACAGGGTGTTGGCGTGGATGAGGTCGGTAAAATGTCGGATATGGTGGGGTAGCTTGATCCGTACAATCACGTGATGGAGCTGGTTGCGGGACTGTAGAAAAAAAAACTTGCAGAGCTACCAGAGCTTTTCTTTTCTTTCTTCTCTATAACGCACCCTCTAGACAGTGCAGACCATCATCTAGCCCGCAACCGGGTGGCATTCTGTCATACCAGCCGTGGAGCCGTTGATGAAGCTGCGATTTCGTGGTGCGGAGAAGGAGACATTGTGGTTCCATTAAGAACTGCCCGAGTATTTACTTTTCTCGTTGCTTGGGCGGTGTCAGAGGAGCCGGACATTTTCAGTTCAACAGAACACAATTTATCATGTGATGGAAGTTGTTGAGCTTCATGGATCATCTGGACAACTGCCGATTGGCATCTGGGGGCATTATCAAGCCAGGTTATAGCTGACCTCGAACAACAATGCCGGGATGCGATCCGAACAGTCGACATGGGCTGCAAACTTTCATCAACCCCCTAGCCTCTGGGTGGCGCCCGTTCATGTGGTAAAGGCACACGACCTTTAGCTCACCATTGGAATCCTTTTGTTGGGGAATGGATCTCTCGGTGAGCGAGCGTCGACCGCTGGAATGAGCACATAGTATCGTGAAAGATGCTCCCACGGCATCGACCGGGGCCCATTCGACATCTCGCATGTTGCACTCCGTATCGGGCACTCTGCTCGCCAAACAATGGATGGCGATACCATCTCCTCGGCATCAGCTTGGACCCCACTAAACCTAAACAAGAAGCTTACTCCAACAGCTGTCCAGAAGTGAAGTCCGTGATGGTGTAGAGCTTCGGCCTCGGCTGGAGGGAACCAGAGTTTGCCCGTTGATTAATTGTCATGTCACGAAATTTCCTATTGCGACAGCGAGGTGTGTTGCGGCCACGACCTTGTTGGATGTGAGTTGCCACCGTTGGCACATGTCAGATGCCTCACATGTGTTTGGTGTGGTGTAGTCGGACTTTGACGATGTGAGCCCTCCACCCCCAAGAGAAAAGACCGGCAGCCCGGGTACGTGTATCTTGGCTGAGGGGGCATCAGGCACAAGGTCGAGACTTGCCAAGCGGGCCGAATGCCGACTGGTTTGGGTGATTCTCGAGGGGATTGGACGTGGACCGTGAC
Source organism: Ascodesmis sphaerospora (assembly GCA_027569015.1). Lineage (NCBI taxonomy): Eukaryota > Fungi > Ascomycota > Pezizomycetes > Pezizales > Ascodesmidaceae > Ascodesmis > Ascodesmis sphaerospora. The sequence continues at coordinate 2,381,986 of JAPPUR010000005.1, forward strand.
AGCGTCAAGACGGACAGAGCTCAGCCCGAGATGATCAAGCCATGAGCAAGCAGAGTTGCTCGACTGGCATTGCGACAGGATTGGTGGCAGGATACCTAATGAACTCTAGCGCATTGATTGAACGAGGATATGATCCTCCGCGGGATAACGAGTGTTGCGTACATCAGCAAGTTGAGTTGCAACGGCGTCCAGGGAAACAAGATTCGGCAGGTTGATCCTGTTAGCGACTCTGGCATGACTCGGGCGGGCGGGCTACCAACGTTTACCCGGCAGGCACGTACTCGCGGACGCAGATTTAATCTTTGCATGTGATCCAAACCGCAAATGATTTCCCGCTCCAACGCCGCCATCATCATCATTGCCCCGGGCTTTGACACGTGCTCGGGGTGGGAGACCCGCCCATGTCCTCCTCTTCAGGTACAGCCCCAGTATTTTGCGCCAGGAGAGAAGAATGCGAGTTAAATCTTGTGATGGTCAGGAACGTTAATATTCTCGCTGCCCTTGCCCTGCCTCTTCTGAGATCATCCTGCCTCAAACATCGTCCGCGGAGCCAGTGTTGTCGCCCCGATAACCTGGTCGTCTACCCCTGCGGTACCTGCTGACTGAGACCGACACAGGTTCCCGTCCATCCTTTATTGACCGTCTCACAGGCTTCCAGGTTCTAGCGAGGCTTCTTCCCCACTGAACTCGCAAGCAGAAACCCACTGCGAAAGAGTCACGGGCATCCCACTCTCTGAAAAGCCTCTGAAGCCTTCAAGCCCGGCCCGGTCTTTTAGTGGGTTCGCGCCGTCGTCTCGCGCGCCTGTTCTCAGCCGGTCCCTGCAGCTGGAGCGACCCGTGGGCGCCTGACGTTTTCTGCTTCTCTCGCTCTGTCTCTCCCCCCCACGATCGCTCCTTCCCCTTCCTGTTGCCGTCACCTCATCCACCACACGAGGCGCCCTTCCCATATTCCCTTCCCCCCCAACCATTTTCTCCTCCGCTTCTTTCCTCTCCACCATAAGAGAAACCGAATCGCCAAATCTTTTTTGTTTCCTTCGTCTCGACGACCTCACGCTTGCGTATACGGCCCGTGGCCGCTCTGTTATTCGTATCCAGTCCCGATGTCCGATTGACGTAGCCGTCTTATCACCGACGCCCAGCGCCGCCATGGAGCGCAATCACATGCTTGCCCCAACGAGCGATCGCGAGACCTCCTCCTCTCGCGAAGCCCTCCTCGGGCCACCGCCTGCTCGACCGCCGCCCTCTCTCATGGGATTTTCCCCTCCGGCTTATTCCAATTCCGCTCATGCGATAAAGCTCCCCGATGTTCCCAACACTGAGCTACCACCACTGTCACATTTCGAGGCCGACAACGATATCAAGCTGCCGTCGCTCAGCTCGCTGACTAGCGAAATGGCCCTCGACCCTCCCAAGAACCATTGGCCTCCGTTGAATCCCATTCATTCATACCATCCCCTGGCCTCTTTGGGGCCTCAAACTATGGATAGCCCGACTCGAATGGATCTCGATGCGAGCAGTAATAGCGTCGTCAGCGCTCCATCCCCTGATCGACTCCTTGATGCGAGGTCAAGCAGCGTCAGTCTTGATGACCCTGACGTGCGATTAGCCGCCGAGGCTCTCGGCGATTTGAGAGCGGGTTTGTGTTCCTCATGCATGCGATGCGCGATGCGTGGATCATGATGGACTGATAATTGTCATAGACTTTATATCATCACCCCCTCACAGAAACACATCACTTCCTGTGAGCCCGCCGACCTCTCACGGTTTCCAGTCGTCGAATCAAACTCAACAACAGTCTCCGCAACCGGAACCGTTATTATCCCTCTTAACAACGACACATCCCCTGTTGGCGAGCACCATTGAGGGCGCCACCTCGGCGTACGGAGGCGCCAAGAACTTTTCTCCACGTTTCCGATCAGGAGCTGAATACGTCGAAGGCTACCTGACGCCTATCGCCAACACTGTCGGCTCTGTTGGTAGAGTGACAGGTGTTGAAGGAGGTGTGCGATGGTTTTTGGGTGCCGGTCGGAGGCAGAATAGCTCGGCATCAGATCTGGAGGCCGGCAACAGCAAGAAGCGACGAAAGGTGGACAACGAGGGTGAACCGGTCAGCAACAAACGTTTTGAAGGTGAAGGCATGAAGCAGATTGCGAGCCTTCAGCAGCTTCCAGCCGATGCTGGAATACAACAAGAGCCCTTCTCGCCCCCTACCAGGGCGAGCTCTCGTCGCATGTCAACAACAAGTACCATTGATACCCTCCCGGCTTATGATGAGCTGCGATCCCCCGCCTACACCGAAACAGCTGATACTCAAAGCTCATCACGACCAACTTCGCGGTCTAGTGGTGCTTGGCAATCTCGGCTGATCATGTCGACGTCGGGATTGAGCGTCGCCATGAGCGAGGAGAGTCTTCGGAGTTTGAAGTACTGTCTTGAATGGCTTCGGTGGGCGAATGGTCACATCGCTCGTGTAATCAGCGCCCTGAAGACCACTCTCGAGCAGTACGAGCAGGCAAACAACCCATCTGCCGCACAGCAGCATGGATCAGAGAAGCAGCTCTTGCTGGGTGAGGTCAACAATGAAGCGCCTGACAACTCACAGCAACAATCTCGAAGCGCACTCGCCGCCCGTATCTCTACTCTCAAGGGCGACGTCTTGAAGACTCTTCAGGATGCGATCCTGACTGTGTCAAAATATGCAGGTGGCGCTCTGCCCGAAAACGCACGAATTCTTGTGCGACGTCATCTGACCAGCCTGCCCCAACGGTTCCGTGTCGCTACCCAGTCGGACAACAGCTCCCAGAATGGAGAACGAGCCAGCGACTCGGCCCTTACTGAGGGTGCGCAGAAGGTTCTTGTCCTGGCCAAGGAGGGTCTGGACATGGTGACCCAAGTGAGCGGTGTTGTCGATGGTACCATTGTCAGCGCCGAACAGTGGTTGGATCGCATGGGCAAGCGAAGGCAGAAGCAGGATGAAGAGAAGCCCGTGTTGCCCAAGACTGAGCCTGAGTATAATGGCGATGTCAAGATGGGCTGAAGCCGCATTCTGGCGGACGACGTTCACAGACGATGGAGTTGTGACGATGGAAACGGAAAAACAAAAACATAAGGGGATCGCAAACAAGCCTGGAGCTTCTAGGATGTGAATTCGGGGCAAAAGAACAGGCGACTGGCGAACATGGGCGGATGATTTGATACCAAACAGTCCCGCAAGAGGCGGAGAATGCGCGTTCCTTTACAACGGTTTCCCCTGGATGGAAACGAACGATGAGCTGGGGGTTGCGGTGGGGTCGACTATAACTGACTGTCTTACTGACACTTTTCTTTGGGTATTATCTGGTTGTCCTGGTGTATAGGTAATAGGGCGTTTCTGGTTGATTGATAACATGGAAGAGACAAGGAGTGTTGTGGAGATGTATTCAGGAGAGTGTTGATGGGTTTTCCATTTGATTTGGATGCGGATGCAAAAACCAATGACTTTTGACTTGGAAGCTGCTTTGTCTTGTTTTGTCTTGTCTTTGCAGTCTCGGGTTGTTTTTGATGGTCTTGGATGCTACAAGATGGCCGACTGTTTCTGGCTGGGCTACCTGGCTGGAACAAGACAGTCGCAGAGGAGGTTAATCAACAAGGTTGATGCTTTGTCTTGGCAGGGAGGCCTCATGGTGATGTTGTAGCGAGCTGTTTCTGAGCTTTGTTGTTCAACATGATATTCCATGACATTTGTTGTCCACGTGGATGATCGCGCGTTGACGATTGTGGTGATCAACGACTAGGAGAACCGCTCGCTATATTGATGCGGTTCGTTCAGCTTGTCTGAACTGAAGTGTGTCTCTCCACACCGAGGGATCGCCATGCATCCGGCCTTGGATTCACTCAAGCCACATTGACTCTGGTTGGTCTTCTTGCATAACATGCAGATCGAATCCCGCAGATTGGTTCTCTGGGGATTCTCCACCAAATGTCATTGTCCCGTGTTGCTCGCATTCGTCGTATCTGACTTGACCGTTTGAGTCTGCCTGGAAAGCGAGGGATACGGGCAATGAAACGAAAACGCCCCACGTCATCTATTCTTAATATTTTGCGCAAAGCCACGGGCAATGATGAATCGGCCAGTAAGAGCGTTGCAATTTTCCGAGACGGCTTCAAGACAGTAAGGCGGATGGCGTTTGCTTAGCCAGGACAGGGCTGAATCACTTGCGTGTCGTGAGAATCCTCCGGCTCTTGACGGCGGGGCTATGTAATTGCAATTGGACTTGCCAAACTATTGTACTTGAGGCCTGAAACTATATAAGTGATGGGTTCCTACATAGGATTAGGTAGAGAAGCAAGACAGTCAAGCCAACACCATCACCATGAAGCCTCTTACAACTCTAACACCCCTTGTACTCCCAGTCTTGGTCGGCGCCAATGGAGAACCGACGTATGCATCTCATTCTCTCCCTACAGCTGCTCTCGATTCAGGACCTGTCGTCGGTCAGACCACCACTCTTCCAGCGGCGATTGCCCCCGTCAACAAGTTCCTGGGCATTCCCTATGCTGCCAAACCAGAGCGGTTCAGTCGACCCAAGAAACCCGAGCCTTGGACGGAACCGTTGAATGCTTCCGAGTTTGGACCTTCGTGTCCGCAGTTGTTTGTTGACAACGGTGAGTAAAATCACTATTCTAGGTAGAGATGGAATTTGACTAGGTGGCAGAACTCACTCCTGGGTTGGACATCCTCAAGGACTTTTTCGGCACCGGTTCTGAAGAGAGTGAGGATTGTCTCTTTATAAACGCGTTTGCGCCAACGAGTCCTCAGCCGCCAGAGGGTCGTCCTGTTGTGCTGTTCATCCACGGGGGTGGCTGGCAGCAGGGGAACGGGCAGATTGACCTCAGTGGATTCGCTGGGTATGAAGACATTGTTGCTTTTGCTTTCAACTATCGAACAAATGGTGAGTCTTGAGTTTATCTCTACTGGACAGGGTTGCTGATGGAGTGTCAGTCTTTGGGTTTCCCAATTCCCCTGATGTGCCAACTGAAGACACCAATCTCGGTCTGTATGACCAACAGCTTGCTATCGAATGGGTCCAGGCCAACGCTCGCGCTTTTGGAGGTGATCCAAGAAAGGTTACTATTTGGGGCGAATCAGCTGGTTCCATGTCGGTCGATATTCAAGTCAACGCCTACGGTTCCAGGTCACCACCTCCCTTCCGCGGCGCAATGATGTTTTCTGGACAAATGTCAGTTGGACTCCTCGGCAGCACAGCTAATCCAGACGACACGACCAATTGGGACTCTCTAGCTGGTGTGGTCGGATGCAATGACACAAAGGATCAGCTGCAGTGTATGCGAGATGTCCCGGAGAAGGACCTTGTCAAAGCCATGAGCACAGCGCAGGTGGCGTTTCTTCCAGTGACTGATAACGTTACTCTTCCAAGTGGACGAGCCGAGAGGTGGCGAGAGGGAAAAAATGCCAAGGTTCCGGTATTGATGGGCACGATTGCCGAGGAGGGACGGGCTCTGGTGAACCGGAATATCACCATGAAGACATTTCTGGATGCGTATCTCGCTGAGCCGTTGGCCACTAAGAAGCAGCAGGAGGCGATTCTCAAAGTATACGAAGCGGATCCAAAGTTGAAGAATGACTTTGACATTGCTGCGGCGATATATACGGATTTCTTCTGGCAGTGTGTAAGTGCCCACCACCCCCCTCTCTCTAGACAGCCATTTCTGATATATGTGACAGCCTCAAGGGATCCTAGCCAACATTTCAGCCTCAATCGACAACCCAACATGGCGCTTCTACTTCAACACATCCATAACAAGCCTCTTTGGCGAGAAATACTCATGGATGGGAAAGTTCCACGGTTCAGACGTAGCCCTCCTCTTCAGCACGCCTACCTTTGAAGGCGAAGCAGGTGGAATACCGTTTACTCCTCAACTGTACACGTTTGCAAAGTACCTCCGCGGCGTAGCTGGCCAATTCATCAGGAACCCAACAGCAGGACCGGGATGGCCGGGTGTCGGGTCCAAGTATTCGCCGTATGATGTTGTGAGCTTGGGAGGTGAGGGAGGACTAGCGGGGGTTACGGTTGTTGATGAGACGGTTCTGGATGAGCGGTGTAGGTTGTATGACGAGATTTATCCTGTTATTGAGAAGTATGTCTTGTCAGTCTAGGTATTCACATGCTACGGATGGAAAGTTGTTCTGATCATGCTGCTTTCACTCAGCTGTCACAACTCATTGTGATAGCTCATTACTCTGTAGTCAGCAAGATCCTTCTATGCATGCTGCCAGAAACAAAAAAAAAGATGTGCAAACTCGAGTTCAGTCTGACCTACGTCACTCTCGAACCAGGTAAATTCCCCACAAGCTTCTAGTCGGCTTCTATATGCCGGCACCACGCCATCTACCGAGCCGGTTTCCTAAATAAGCGTGCAAGCCAGGGGAATCCACTTACACGATATTTCCATGTGTCTCTATACCGAGGTTTAGACTTGTTGGCCATATACAACTGCTAATGAATAAACTCTCGGTACTGCGGTGTCACCTAGGCCTGCAGTGGTCTTCAATTTCCACTCGTTAATCGTATTGGCTCCATCTCTCATACTACCCCCGCGCGTTCCGCGGACAAAACCTTGAGGCGATTGGGCCGTCTCGATGTTCTTGAGGCCTTCCACGTATGCACTATCAGAGATTGCGAGTATAATTGTGGATTTGGACCTGCCCTCGGGGGCTCCGAAGTGATCAACAACTTGGATGTAACTCATTGATACGAGTTCGGGCAACGATTTCCGTCGTGGCTCCTATCTCGGCGGTCGAACGAGCCACGAGGTCTACAGAGTCTTCAAGCCTAGGGCTGACAAGGATATCACTGCATGGGTCTAAACTATGGGTTTTTCGGATAACACGTGGAAGGGAACCATCAAGGTGACAAGCAGGAGAAGACGATAGGATGGGTATATCTTTATTTTATTCATTAACATGCTAATCTATGTAGCTCATTTCTCATAAAGACCTAGACGCCTTAAATGCCTATCACAATGTTAGCTACTAATCCTCAAGCATACATGTCGTATCGCTCACCAATGGCCTTGGCAAGGGCCTTGCCAACAGCATGGGCGGAACCAGGGTTCTGTCCAGTGATAACCAGTCCGTCAACGGCAAGCTTCTCACTCCAGTCCTCGCCCTTGACATAGTTTCCACCAACGCGCTTAATCTCATCCTCGAGGAGGGCAGGCATGGCGGCGGTCAGCCCCACAGCTTCCTCCTCGGAGTTGCTGAAGCCAGCGACCTCACGGCCCTGCAGGAGAGGCTTTCCGTCGATGGTGACGTTGACAAAGACGATGGGGCCGTGGCAGACAGCAGAGACAGGCTTGCCGGCCTTGTAGAACTCCTCGATGAGCTTGATCGAGGTCTCATCCTTGACAAGGTCAAACATGGGGCCGTGACCACCAGGGTAGAAAACGGCGTCGAATTCAGAAGCCTTGCCGAGGAACTCGCTTAGAGGTCGGGTGTTCTCCCAGAGAGACTTCTTCTCGTTGAGGAACTTGACAGACTCGGGGTCCTTCTCAAACATCTGGACAGACACCTCATCTAGAGGAGACTTGCCGCCGGCGGGAGAAGCGACGACAATCTCAACCTTGGGGTTGGACTCATCCTCGCCGACGAGGTCATAGTAGGGATGGGCAAACTCGGGCTAAAGAGGTGTGAACTTTTTGTGTGACGTATAAAGCGGGGTGAAACATACCAGATACCAGCCAGTGGGATTGCCATTGTCCATCTTATCGCGGGAGGTGAGAACGACGAGAACCTTGGGAGCCATTTTGATGAGATTGAGCTTTTAGCTTTTGAGTAGATGTAATGAATTGAGATGAGAGAAGAGTTGTAGATGTGAATGATACTGTTGATCTACGGACTGCCACACCTTTTATACAACCACCTGCATATCCTCCACCGCTTCCATAAACTTTTTTCTCGTATCCTTGCAGGAATCGGGACAACTCTTTCACCCGGTCATGACAAACCATTGAGCAGACTTTGTACAAGGCTGACGTCACACACGCGGGCGTAGCCGTCCCTTCTCGGCATGCAGCCCCGAGGGAGTCTCCGCTTGGTAGCGCCGGTCATAAAGGGTCATCTTTCGCCGGGTGGGGAGGCCTCGGCACGGCCGTGGCGGGGCCGGACTCGAGGTTGAGTTGAGCAGAGGCCATGAAGGTTCTGGTAATGCAAAGATTTTGAGATGGCGATGGAGGTTTGTAAGCGGTGAAGGGTTTGAGCTGAGATGAGACACTTGGCTGAGTCGCTGTTTTACATCCGTAATGAAATCATGCAGAGGTTGTCCTGGCTAGGTGCAGGTAAAGAAGACGGGATAAAGATCAGTTTTCGACTCTGCTAAGACTAGATAGAAGAGGCATAAGGCAATGTAAAGAAGAGCCTAAAAATCAGGACATCTCTTTATAATTTTTGATATGATTCTTTACGAGTAGATAGACTTAGATTGCCGTTCTGGTGTCTGTTTTACAGTCCTTAACCCCCGTGCAGGTTGCACTCCGAGACCAAGATTAAAAAAAAATAGGTTAAAATTTTCTTGGATAACGTTAGTAAACGGTAAATAGCCTAGTGCCACTGCCAAGATGAGTATCACCTTCTCCTAGTAATGCATCCATGTATATATGGTCTCTGGGAGCTATGGCGTGTTAGTGAAGATACCTATCAAATTGCATCGGAAACAAATCACACTCTTCTATGAGATAGCAACTCACACCTACCTATCCAGTCACTGCATCATAGAATTTTACTCTTAAATATTAGCCATAAGTCCCAAAGATACTCTATCACGATTATATCTACATATTACATCCATACACTGTGAGACGGTCTACCTACCCTATATGAGAACTCCAAACTTAGGGACAAGGATGGTCTGTGACTTCTTGTTACCTCCAACCAGCAAACTTGCCCGAGTAAGCGACAACCAAGCTGGCTGTCGACCTTTCACCATCAATTCTGCCTACTTCCCATCAAAATGCCCTCCGTCTCTCATCTTATAGCTCTCCCTCCAGAGCTTCTGGACCATGTTTTGTCCCTCCTACCCCAACACGCTCTCCTTCAAATACGACTCGTCAGCCGTCACTTGAACTATCTGACTACTCCCAACGCATTCCGCTCCATCCGCTTGAGAGCTTTTGGCAACAGTCCAGAAAGATTTAGATCCCTAGCCGATTCAAATCTTCGTGTCCATGTCCAAGATGTGATGGTCGACACCTGGCTCGGCCACGATTTTGAATATCGAATGGGCAATACCTGGGAGCTGCCGAGAGATTTCGTCGATTGCTTCCCGTTCTTGTCCTGCCTTCGAAGTCTTGAAAGACTGCACCTCAGATTCCACGAGGACTGTGCAGAATTCGGAGAAGGCGACGCTGATGAATCCAATGATGATCGATTAGAGATTCTCGTCAAGATAATGCGGTCTCTAGCGGGCAACTGGGCCAAGGAGAAGGAGAGAATCGCAGAAGTGCTTGGGGATTTGGGAGATTTTCTCTTCTATCCCAAGGAGAAACTGCCGCCAACCATAAACGGGCCTCCTATTCAGCTCTCCAGCCTGACCATTCGCAACTTAGGTGATCGTTACGACCCTTAGGTCGCTTCTTCAGAAGCCTTCAAGTTGGTTGTGGGTCCGGCGCTTCGTGATCTCAGGCTTCACATCACGACTGAGAGAAACACCGAAAACGATTCTATCGCCAAGTACACTTTGTTCGAGAACCTACACACTACGTGGCTGAGCCCGGATGTCGTGGCAAACCTTCACACACTCTCCCTCTACTGCCGGGAGCCGTGGGGTTTCAGCCCGAGGACGGACTTTCGCCGGCTTGGGAATGGGAGAGGGTTGCCCAATCTCAAGGTTCTCGCTTTGGGAAAATACACCTTTAGTCACGAATGGCAGATCGATTGGTTTGGCTCGCTGAACCTGGAGAAGCTTTATCTGGATGAATGTGCTGTCCTGCATCAGTACGACTGTCGACCGTCGGACATGGATCGCGGTGAGACTATAATAGGACAGGACGAGTTTGGCAACGATATATCTATTTCCAACGAAGGATACTTCAAGCCGATAGACGACGAACCTAATGGACCTCAAGGCCGGCCCGTCACCACATCCACCACCCTTCGCTGGCACATGATCCTCTCCCGCTGGCGAGAGACCATGACAAAGCTACGAGTCTTCAAGATGGGCCGCGGCGACTGGTGGCGCCAGACCGCGTTCAGGACTTTTGACTGCCCGGAGGCAGAAACCCTCGGGGAGGACATTTTCAGGTTCGGACTAGGTCTCTCGCAGGAGAGGCGCAATCAGCTGTTGTACATCTACCACGCTCATGATTGGATGGATTGGAGGGAGTGGGAACAGGAGCGCCGCGACTATATTGCGTCTATGGAGCAGGAGGGCGAGGAGTGGGATACTGAGGAGGAGGGGTTTGGTCTCTGGAGGATGGAGGATGGGCTGAGGGCTAGGGATGAAAAGGCGCTGGATGCCTTTGTTTCGACGGTGGAGGCCAGGGCAAGGAATTGAGGTGAGGATGCATCGTCTATAGATATAGGGAGTTGTGTATTTGAGAGTATGGATGCTGTCGGCTACCCTCCCTATTGACTGCGGATTGCAACGCGCCAATCTCATCTCATGGCACCTTGGACGGGTTTCCAACTCAAAGAAATACAACGGCAAAATGAACCGAGTGCGGTAAACTTGGGATGTATTCCTAACATCGCGGTCTAAGCATTCGATTATCTTTGATGCAATTATTGATCAATGCTGGGCAAGGGTTTGTTTGGGGGGCTGGACTTGACCCCCCCTCTACTCCGTACGGATGTGGGCAATGTACCGTCAATATCATAACAGTAATGGAACCATTGGCAATCCAACTTGATTAGACGGCTAATTATTTTCATTGTGAAAGATAGCGGTGTCGATCTTGTGTCCTGGTGCCCAAAGCAAGACATTCCACGTCGACAGGCGACCACTACATTTGATGCAAGGTGAGATGCTATTCTCACCTCGTATCATCTTGGACAAAATATCAAGACAAAGAAATAGATAACATCAAAATAAAACGGAAATTTGCAAATACTCCAAATGTGTCTTTTGTCAATCCCCTGTCATGAGCGCGTGCCGTTGGCTTCATTCCTAATTGGGCACCCAGGCGGCTCCGATAATATCACGGGAACCACTTTCAACCTCACCACATGACACCCTCGTCTCACAAAGACCATCTTCCTCTCGCTTCACCTCTTTTTTCCTTCTTATCAAGATACAAAACATCTACGCATGTAAAGCAAACAAACTCAGCATCATGCCTTGGAAAGCACCCATTCACCACTTCTCCTATCGCTACCTCATCATCCCCCCAATCCTCCTCGCCCTAGCAACAATAATCGCCCTATTCATCCACTCCGACGTCAATGCCGCTCTTCTCTGGTCGCAATGTCACTCTCGCGCGCGTCTCCCAGGCCTTAGCCGTATTCCAGGAATCGGGACGCCTCTGTGCTACGTCGTGAGCTTCTTCCGCGCCGCGATGCACTCGGTCCGCAGCTCGGCCGTCATGGCTGTTGTGCTCGCGTTTGTGGGCGGTTTGTTGACCGTCAGCTCTGTTGAGGCGGCGAGGATATGCAATGCGCCGAATGTGCTTATCGCATATCCTACAGGCCCGTGGCTTGTTTTTGATCTTGTGGGTGGTGCTGTTGTTTGGGAGCTTGTTATTATTCCGGCGTTTTTGCATCGCGCGAGAAAGGTCATTGCTGAGCAGGAGAGACGGGATGAGGATGGGGAATCTCGCGATGTCACGAGCCGCCATCTTCCTGATAGTGAGCTCGTGGCTATCCCCGTCAGCGTCGCCCTCGGATACTTTCTACCGTCTCTCTTCATGTTCTTCTTTACATCCCCGGTCTCTATCGGTATCTGGCTCTTCTTTCCCATCTACGTCTCCCTTATCCGCCAAGCTACCCGCAAGATCGTCAACCTCGTCAAGAGAGCTGACCCCACAACCATTCATCTCGCGTCAAGCCGACTCTCGCTAATCTTTGTCTACGCCCTGCCCGTTATCTGTTCCATCCTGGCTCACATCCTCGTCATCTGGAGCCTCACCCTTCCTGATGACCGCAAGGAGATGACAAAATCGACCATTGTGTTTATTGAGGTCGACACCCAGTTCATCTTTTGGACCGTTCTGTACTGGATGCTTGTCGAAGTTGGATGGAGGGTTCCCTTGACCACACTTGCCACAGCCGTCTTGGTTGGTCCTGGTGCTGGAACTTGCATTGGATGGATTTATCGAGAGAAGCTCATTCATGATCACGAGGAGGTTTCTGAGGAGAATGCTGAGCCTGCTGATGAAGAGACGCCTTTGTTGCAATAACAAAGCAAACCTTAACAAGATACACTATACACCTATAGAACGACATCTCACGTTAATGCATCAATCATTTCTTTTACAAGTCTTGTTCAGTCGAGACGGTCGTCACGCTTTGTACAGCTCCCAGGCCTATTTCCCCAAATGGTACAGTACAGATATATGATACAGATTAGTCCCGCTTCAACGCCCTTCCTCAATCCTTTGGCAGCCTGGCCAATATCCGCTCCCTGACGACCTGTGACGCCACCACGGCCCCGTGCTGTAGCGTGATGGCCCCGATGATGGCCATGATGGCTCCGTTGAGAACCACCTCGAGACCCGAGGCCTTGAGTTTTCGCACCTGGAGTCGTTAGCCGGGTACAGTTTATACAGACTTGTCCACCTACCAATCGAGGCTTCCACCGCACAACGTCAATCAAGCCCACATGGGCCCCCAGGTGGTACAGTTTGTCCTTGCCAGCAACATCCCTCGGTCCCTCCATGGTCAAGTTGTCTAGCGACTGTAGCTGAGGATGTTCAAACGGTGTGCGCTCGAACTCGTCAGGAACAATCGACCCGGGGATGGGGTCCTTGGCCACAATCGATTTGGTGGTCTCCATGATCAAGGTCATTCGGCCTAGCGGGCGTCAGCATGCCAATTGGTCTTTATCCACCTCAATTGCAAAGTATATGCCTACCCAATAGCGCCAATCGGTCGTTGAACCCTCTCCTTCCCTGGTCGAAACTCTTGTGCGTGACGGCGAGCCACTTGAGCTCCTCGGGCAGAAGCTTGCTACCGCCCTGTCCCAGCAGGCGCTCGTACACCTCGTCCAGCTTCCTGGGGTCATTGTTGACGGTCCAGATCTTGTTGTGGGGGTTCTTTGCAAAGTCGAGCTGCACGGGAGCCTTCATCCCGACGGGCGTCTGGCTCCATCTCGGGACCGGCTTCTGTGCGGGCGTCTTGAACGATTCTGGGGTTGTGGTCGTCGAGTCGGTGGCGTAGGTGCGAAGGCAGGGCATGAGGGAGCGGGCGGCTTGTCTGCTCCGCGCGAGGCCGGAGCGGCAGGGTTGGAGGGCCATGGCGGGGTGGGAATTGGGGGGTGGTCGTCGGATTTACGCTGGATTCGAGGTTTGCCCATGCTTGAAGCTCATGGCGAACATTTTCTCAAGGTCACGTGTTGGGGCCGCTAACTTCCGTGTTCGGCGGCCCCACTCCGGCTTGGCTCCGCTGGGCCAGGAGTCTTCAACACCAAAAACGGTTGGTGATGATGATGTTTTTGGCATCACTTGGATGATGAATATTTCTGTTCTTCTGATGAGGTCCATGTATTCAAATTGTATACTGTCTTCCCATCAATCGATGATGTGTGTGTTGATGAGTTATTGTCATAACTCACCCTTCCACCTTCCAGCTCCTCCATAACACAGTCTCTCCTTCCACGAGTTAGTGTTTCTATCTACCATGACCTACACTTCTCTAGCTCATTTCTTTCTTCCGCCCATCATCTCATATCATCCATTTGCATCTACATCGTCTACACCATCTTCTTGGTACGTCGTCTTCTTAATAACTCAATACGCCCATCATGGCAGAGCCTACACCTCCAGAAAGTCCTCACACAGAAGAGACTTGCATCTCCCCTCAAGCCACCGGCTATTCTAACCCAAAACAAAATGAAATCTCCATGAACGATCTCCAATTGAGGCAGAGCCTCAACGACCACTCTCAGGCTGCTGCTTCTGAAAGCCCTCGCAAATCGACTCCTATTCCGGAAGAGGATGAGATGCTCCGGAACAAACTCGACCAGGCTGCGACCTTCAAAGACATCGCTTCTATGGTTGCCTCGTCCTACGCTGCGCGCGATGTCTACGAGTTGGAAAAACGGTTCATCATCTGGAACCATCTCCTCGAGTTCCTAGGTCCAGGCGGCGTCAACGATCTCCTGATGTGTGTCTACCTGGATGGCGAGTGCAGTTACTTCAACCCCGGTGATGGTACAAATCTTGGTCATGCCTTGCAGACATGGGCAGATGGAAACTTTTTCGTGTCAGAGGTCCTAGTCCCCAGTGAGTATATCGTCGAGAGGATGATGTCCCTCTTTCTTGGCATGGCCAATATCGTCAACCGATCCTTGGCTCAAATGTACTGTTCCAAATCATTTTTGGGACAAGCTCATGGGGGCGCTCTCTTCAACATGTACCAAAGGGCAGGGCTCCGGTCAATCTAGGAGCAAAATGACGCTGGCGACATTGAAACGAAGCGAGGAGTCTACCACATCTGCTTCCTTGCCTGGATCGTCTGCCAGGCCTGGGATCGTCGGCGCATAAATCGTTATCGTCTTGGCATTGGCCAACTATGGTTTGCTTCGATATCCGACCATGATGCAATCGAGGTCTATCAGCTCCTCCATCGACTTGGGTGTTGCCAAACTATGGCAAATGATGATGGGCCGGTTGGGGAGATGGTCAAGATATTTCGTCTGGCACAAGACGCCCGCCCATCTTCTCTGGAAGAATCAATGCCTGAAGTTGCCGTCCTGGCCTGGCTCAAACCGCATATGGCTACGAAGGGCCTCTTTGAGTCTGTCGAGAAATGGTACAAACCGACAACGAACAACAATATCCAGCATGGACCAGGCACTCATGCGTACCCAGTTTCGTGCGGATGCCCTTGGTGTGCATCCTGTACATGTCCAACGTGCAAGGAGTGTGTGTTGAAGGAAACTGAATGGGCAAAGATCTGGTCCGTTTTGGTTGATGATGAGGATTCTAGTATTAGTGAGAATGAGTGAGGATGAGCTGTTGAACACGTCCCATTGATAATGAATTGATATGGAGTTTACCCTTACCCACCAAATTCTGCACCTAGTGACCGACCCCTGTAATCTACTGGATCCCCAGACGGAAGCCCCTGAATCTAGGCCGCTAAACCCCGCCCCGCGCTGCTGCCCCAGCGACCGTTACAGCGACCAACCACCTAAACAACTCTGGACCTGCATTTCATCTCAACCTCAAGCTCTTGAACCTGCGTCATCGTCAACCCCAACATGGCGTCTTTACAGCGAGTCGACGACGATCTCCAGAGTCGCCTGGCCTCTGTTCTCCCTTCAGGCTACGACTTTTCCATCTACCACATCTCGACGCCTCCCACAAAGACCGATCCCCTTTACTCTTCTCCCCCGAACGAACGCCCTGAACGAACTTACTGCGAGAATCACTTTCTTGCCGTGTCCATTGACGCACCCGCGCAAGCCTCCGAATCAAAAGATGCTGAAGCTGCAGACGAGCCCAAGAAGCAAGTTCTAGTTCTTGGCGTCGAGGTTTTTATCTATACGACTGCTCGATCGACGACCCTCTTCGTCTCCAAGGCCGACTCTACGGGGTACCTCAACCTGCTGGAGCTTCCCAAGGGAACTTCTAGCCCGATTAGGGAAATATGCGCTGCGTTTGTTGGATTCTTGATTGAGAAGCGGAGAAGAAAGGATATTCAGTTCATCGTCAACTTGTTTGCCCGCGCGCAGGATCAGTATCTCTTCCCTGGAAGCGTCGATTACAGTGGGAAGCATGTCCTGGACGATCGAGGTCTTATCAAGTGGTGGTGTCGAGTGCTAGACCCCCTTCTCGGTACAAAGACGTGGAAGAGCGCAAAAGGATACATTGTCGTCCCAGGCCTGGAGACCTACGAGACTAGGGCCCTGACACCTCGGAGCGCTGACTCTCGTTGGGAGTTTACGCATCCTCTGGAGCGCATCTCGCACTACTCCAAGGAGTTTGACTGGGTTCCTCCAAGATGTCTAATTCCTCACTTTCCAGATGATCCCAAGTCGAGGTTCTGGGATGAGCTTGAGGAGGAGGCTGCTAGTTCGCAGGCTATGAAGACGACAGGAAGCTGGAAGAGCGTCAAGACGTTGGATATGTTTTGGGAGATGATGGCGTATAGGCAAGAGTGCTCGAGTGGACGCATGACGGGCTTTATTTGGCTTGTTTTTGGTGACGAGGAAGAAGTTCAACCTCCCAAGTCGAACGAGTCGTCCCAGCCGACGCTCCCAGCACCAGAGACACCGAAGAAGCAGCGCATCGCCCAGATTACACCAAACACCACCCCAAGAAAGCTCTTCCCTTCAAAGACCGACGCCGAGGAAAAGACCAAGCCGAAGAAGAAGGCCAAGAGAAAGACTCTCAAAGGCCCGGTTGTTGCTCGACAACCTCGTATCAAGACCGAGAGCCGGAACTACCTCCTCGACAAGCCTACTACAACGGCTTACTACTCGTGGACGCCCGAGGGTCGGGGCGAGAGGATTGTGGATGAGAATGACTACAAGCGGATAGTGGAACTGCTGCTTCACCTGGACTTTGCGACCCTTAACAAGGCTGTGGGTAGCACCCGTCGCTGGGTCAGTGAGGTCGGCGGAAGAGCCAAATGGGGAGTTGTCGTCAAGGGCGCACGGGAGCCCGCAAAGATTGAAGCTGCTGGTGACAAGCAGGTGAACAATCTATCCGGTCTAGTCAAGAGGAAGAGAACGGATTCAACCAACGACGATGGACCCGGCAAGGTTAACGTCCTTGCAGCCGGATTGGTCAAGAAGAAGCCAAAGGAGGATGCTGGTGTTAATGTTCTTTCTGCTGGACTTGTGAGGAAGAAGTCCAAGGAATGAAGATGTATAGTATTGTATTGGATCTGGGCGTTGGACAGGAAAGCACAGGGTATGGGATGAGCTTGGAGTTTGGATTGTATTGGCTAGGAAGCAAGAGCCTTGTTTGATGATAGACATTATTCTGCTTTATTAATGTGCTTGTAATGATGATCATATCTAACTCTTGGCAAACGGCCGTCTCGATGTCCCACCATACGCTTCAATGAGGACCTCAAATAACCGATTGAAACATTCCCAACTAGACAACAGCCGAGCTCATTTACCAGAACATCTTGAGGGAATCTACCCACTCTGTCAACGGCACTGTTCATGGCCACCACATCATCCCTTGAGTTGGGTTAAAAATGCAGTGCAACTGGCGGACTTGTTTGCTTTTGACTGCACGCAAGGCAGCAAGGCAAGCCATAAACAACATATCCTTGCGAGCCATTGGTCTGCTCATCATAGCCAAATTGTCTCTTGGGTTGGGTTAAAAATGCAGTGCAATTCGGGATCCATCGCAAATCAGGGCCTGACTGGCAGGAGGTAAGCCACGAAGCGCCAACCTATCCCTTGAGGTGGGTTAAAGTGCAGTGAATAGTGCTGGATATACCGTGCACGCGGTGGGTCTTGGGCAAGTTATCCAAATGGACCAAGACGGGAAGTGAGAAAAGAAACGTCGAAAAGGTTGTGGCTAGTCGTCTCACCTGAAAGGATTGCCATTACCATTACCGCGGGCAAAGAGCAGTCTTTCGAGCAAAAAACACTCCTAGGCAGTCTCTTCCTATGAGTCGATACCGATAAACCAGAAGGGCATCAAAGGATGCATCTAACCGATACCAAGGCGTCATCTTGGATAGATTGCTACACGCTGTAATATATTATTCGAGCAGGCAGTCAATGATTGCCTACCTGGTAACCTGAGATCATCAAGCTGAACAGCATCGGAGAGAGTCTGCCTCGCCTGCCACCCCCATCCTTTCAGCCAAATCTTTCCTCGGGGAAACAAGCGAAGAGAGAACAAGCGATTGGTCTTCTAATTATAGCAAAATCGTCTCTTGAGTTGGGTTAAAAATGCAGTGAAGGACCGAACTGGCAGGGATAGTACATGTTACCTTATTGGCTCAACAAATGCAGTGAAGCTGGAAGTGCATAAAGGTAAGTTCTTCCGGCCTGAGGCGGCTGACTGTACAACAGCTTAACCGAACTAGTGAAAGAAACAGCAAGGTAGGCCCTGAACCTATCTCTGCGAGCTATTGGTCTGTTCATTTTAGTCAAATCGTCCCTGAGGTTGGGTTAACACTGCAGTGAAGGGACTTACGCCAGTCACAGGGGAGTGAGGCAGTGAGGCAGTGAGGCAGTGTAAATCGCATGATCAAGGCAGGTCTGGTTGCCCAGCCTAGAAAGATCACCGTTCTAGTGAGAAGGGGAAGAAATAGTTTTCGAAGTAAGATGGTTCTAATGTGACCTCCTTTAACAACTCGAAGCAGATCAAAGGATGCATCTGGTTCCTGTAATTGCCCTCATAGATGGCTCGCCACATATTTTGATGTACTATCCAAGCTGGTAATTACTATACGCATACCTAACAACCTGAAAGACTTGACTCGACCCGTATCAGAGGGTCTGCCTCATTTGCCAACCGTGGTTAGTCGTGCTCATCACACCCAAATCGGCCCTTGGGGCGGGTAAAAATTGCAGTGAAGTGCGAGAAGTGAGGCGAACGAGGCTGCAGCGGCTCGCTGTGCAACAACCTAACCGAACCAGTGAGAGAAACAGCACGGTCAGCCACGAATGCATTCTTGCGAGCCATTGCCTGTTCATCATAGTCAAGCCGTCCCTTGAGGCGGGTTAAAAATGCAGTGAATGATTCCCCCTTTCTTCCCCCTTTCTTCCCCCTTGTTGTGTCAACCCCCCCAATTCGTCAATTTTGTTGTGTTATTGTAACCGCCACTCATAGCCTTATATTATATAAACTTTCTTTTTATATCCCTACCCTGTAAATATAACAGTCTTTGAAGTAAGAAGATTCCAAGGCAGTTGGTCCCCTTTGACAAGTTTGTAGCTAGATAAAACATGGGAAGTTGATCAAAAATCTCATCTAAATAATAGCTCCACGCCCGTCTTAAATATCTCGCCGATTGGTTCCTTTTAATATTCCAGGAGACAACTGTTATGCCTACCTGGCAACCTGAGATCCTCAACTTAAACCCCAAGGTAAGGCTACGTCCTTTGCCACGCCTGGTCTGCATTGTTTATTATGCCCAAGTTGTCCCTAGAAGCGGGTTAAAAATGCAGTGAGATGAAATGGTTGTTCAGTTGTTATGCAGCGCCTGGACCGAGCCAGTCAGAGACAGGAAAAGGTGAGCCACTCCAGAAGATATCCTTGCAAGCCACCTCCGTCTTGGCTTATTCGTCGCAACCAAGTCGTCGTCCCCTGAGTTGGGTTAAAAATGCAGTGAACGGAGAAGGGAACGAAGCAAAAAAATAGCCCTGCGCGCTGAAGTCTGACTCCTCTGGGGTCGTGGCGAGTCAGGAGCCCAGGCCTGATTTGCGTGGTCGTCTATGCCTAACATGAAGGAATACCACCCTGTGGTTGAGGACAAGGGCTTTGAAGAGGCAGTATGCGGTTGGCTAGCCTCAAAATATTTCATGACGGCGGACAGAGAGTTGTCTCTTGTGGCCTCAAGCAAACAGTGTACGAATTGGTGTTGTCCATCAAGTCAATATAGACAAACCAAGGGAAGCGGAACAAAGGTCATTGAATAATTGTTAAACCTCATAGCATACCCGCAGGTAGATCAAGGCAACCCAGCAAGAGAAATACAGTTTTCCGCACAATCAAGCCATCATGCCCAATGCCTTTCACCGGTACAAAGGTCATATCCAACTAATAGCCAAGCACCATCTTGGATATCACATCACACACTTTATTATGTTGCCTTGATCCAACTAATGCGTGATTTGACTATGTCATGAGTTTCCGTGACTTTGAGCTGCGCAGCAGGGAGAGTCTAGCTCGCCCCCAGTTTGTCTCCCGAGGGGGGTTAAAATTGCAGTGAATGGACCGACCTGCATGAATCCACCGACTTTATGCAGCCAGCTAGCTGAACCAGGCAGTTGGTTGGATCAGTTGAGCCAACCAAAAACGCAGCAAGGTGATACGCCCCGGGGAGCCTTGCAACGTGCAGTTTGCCTCCTCAGAAACGGGATGAAGGCGCTGAGGCAAGGCCTTCCGAATGAATGACCTTGGACTAGGTACATACATGGAAGAGTGTCAAGCTCTTGCCAAGGCCACCAGAGGGGCAAAGACTCCGGATGGGCGGTGCTCGATTTGCCAGTGTAGAGAGCTTACCGTCAAGTTCGAGGCAATAGGATTGCAAGTTGGTGATGTATAACCAGTTGACATGCAAAAAAACAAAGAGAAACTGATCACAAGATATCTCTAGCAATGATACGTCGTGTTTTAGATAAACCCTAAGTTATTCTTATACCATCTGCCATGCGTTTATCTGACTTTGAACAGTCCCTCAAGGAGCCTCCCCCTCATTAACTCCTCCCTTGAGGGGGGTTAAAATTGCAGTGAATGGTCCCATCCACACCGTTTTCCTCATACATATGCACGCTGCAAGAGGACTTCAGAAGAGCGCCGCCATGATGACCTGAAACGCCCGGCTGAGCCAGGCAAAAACGCATCGAGGGGAGTCACCTCTGAAGAGATCCTTGCAAGATGCATTCTAGTCCCCAAGAGACGTGATGAGGGCGCCTAGGCACAGCTTTCTCTGTGATTGAATGAGGCATATGCTGGGATGTATACTTCTTGTCAAGTCCATGTGAGAGGTCAAAGGCCTGGAAGAGGCAGGGTCTAGTTGGGCAGCCCCAAAGGTTGTCTTGGTGGTGTGCAAAGAGTAGTCATTTCGAGTCATAGGTAGAAGAATTAAAGATCGATGTTGTTGAACAAGCCGATATCCAGGCAAACAAAGGGAAGCGGATATTTGACACACTCACTCGGCTACCTACTCTAAATACTCCCAAAGTCATCAAGCCTACCTAGGCAAACCCACATCATTCTCCTTTGTGTGAAATGGCAATTCAATGGTAGAGAAAAGAGGCGCAATGTAAAATAGAGCTTACAATGACCCTTTCGAATCTTGATTTAGTTCTTACGCTGAGATTATAAGTTATAATAATAAGTTAGCAGCAAGTTAGCTAAGTTATAAGTTGGAATGATCGTCAAATAGGTGGCCAGATTGTTCTTTGACAAGTTGGTATAATGAGTTGACAACTACACTATGTTAAATGGCAAACAGCCCATAACACACGTCTATATATCCCCTTGTCTCCTACACTGTTGAAAGCGGCCTATGAGCAAAAACACATATACCATTCATGCTAAGAAAGTTATACTTCATATACAGTTATTCTTAGATTCTACCCTTTTCCCACCAATACACGGCCCAAAACGCCTACCTCAAACCCAACCTAATCCCTCACTTCTTCAAAAACTGCAAATTCACAGGCGTAATCGCCTCGCCTCCCGACAACACAGCCATGATGTTTCTCATGCTCAGCTCCTCAAACCCCTTGTGCGTGTCCACCGTTCCGCCAGCATTGTGACACGTGAGCATAACTCTCCCCTGACGAGCCAACTCTAGAAGACCAGAGTGCATCTTGGGCTCTGTGGCGTGCACGTCTAGGGCTGCGCTGGAGATGTGGTTATCCTGCAGGGCTGTTGTCAGGGCGTCTTCGTCTACCAAGCTACCTCGGGCGATGTTGACGAAGCGGGAGCCGCGCTTGAACAAAGGCAGGGTTTTGGCGTTTATCAGGGTTCCGTCTCCGGCGGGTGTACAGAGCACGGCGCAGTCTACTTTACCTAGGAGACTAGCGAGCGTCTCGTGGTGTGTGGCTCTCAGGGGAGCTACAACGTGTGCTGGCTTGGGGAGTACATCATAGTAGTGGATGTCCATTCCGAAACCGTGAAATGCGCGGGCTGCAATCTGCTGGCCAATGTTTCCAAAACCGATAAGCCCAAGAGCTTGGTCTCGTAGATTATACGACTGCAGTGTTGCGTCGCGGTGGTTGATCTGAAAGGCCTCCTCGTCGCCTGACATGGCTGCCGAGATACACCAGGGGAGAACACGGAAAGTAGAGATGATGGCGGCAATGGCAAAGTCGGCTACTGCTTCGGCGGCTGCAAGACCAGAGTTGCAGTAGATGATTCCTTACACTCCATCAGCCACTAATTCACATATGGCTCATGTTTAACTCACCTCGCTCGCCTAGGAGCTTCGTGTCTGCCCAGTCAAACCCGGCGCCTGCACTCGCAAACACCTTGACACTCTCGGGCAAAAGATCGATTAGTTCAGCATCCCAATTACCCATCTCACCCCCAGTACCCCAAAAGGGACGAAAAATAGCCTGAAAGTCTCCCCATCGGCGCTCCTTGAGGGCCTTGATGAATGCCGGGCGCTGCCGCTCCTCGGCAGAGGGCCTCACGAGCTCGCACTGGCCGATGAAGCGGATGTACGTGTCCGGGTTGTACTTGATAGGGTCGCCAATATGCAGGACCCGGGGCCTTGAGGTGGAAGACATGGTGAGTTTGGTTTGGTAGGGTGAGCCGGGGTGAGAGAAGACGGGAACGGGAGGCGCTGGGGATGTGGCTCGCGGTGTAGAAGCCGGTACCGGCGTGTTTGTTGGTTCCGCCATGACGGGAGATTGTGTAGGTTATATAGTGAGTAAGCGTAGAATCGGTGAGGCACAGCTATACCAAGAGTTGAGAGAGTTGAAAGATCAACTCCAGTTGCGGTAACCAAGGACAAGAGCCGCAGACAAGGTGTCCAGCTCAGCGATGGGCCTCAAGTGGAGCGATGCTGCACAGAGGCTCTCCACCTTGGTTGGGCACTCACTTGTTTCTCCAAACAAGTGACCCCCACGGCCCGGGCCCCGGGCGCCGGTCCCTTCAGCTCTGAGGCTTGTTTTGACGGCGGGACCCTTGTAGAGGGACCGGGATAAGCGCCGGGTTTTATAGATGAGGGTGTGTTTGTTTAGTTGAGACTAGGCCAATTGTGTTGTTCAACTAGCTTGATAGTAAACTTGATAGCCTCGAAACAACAGCAAGACTTCAATACAAGCACAACCTCTCAAACATCCACCATCATGCCAGCAACACAAAAGCGGGGAGCATATCCCCCCCGCATGACCCGGCCCCGGACTTCTCTTAACCGGCCGCATCCATCGTCCGGGGACCCCAAACACTTGCGAACCGTATGCCGTCGTACAATAATCTCGTGTGGGGGAGGCAAGGGACTTGATCTGGGGGAAGAAATTTCCTGTTGACGCCCGCTGCGGCTGACCGCTCCCCCGCCTGGTGGTGTGACGTTGGGGGCGAGCAATATATGTTAGAGCTCATCCGATAGGCTCGGAGGTTGAGGCACAGGCTGGGAATATCTGCCGTTCCTGAGAGTGTCGGATGGGAAGGCGAATCGGCCGGTTTCTACCCTTGTTCGGACATGTGCTTTCTCCAATGCTAGCTTGACCACTTGGATAATGTCCGTGTCGCTTCCTCGAGGTCCAATGACGGAGACGCATACAGTCTGATACTCGGTTCTTCCACTAATACGGGACTCGTAAGGGACTTGGGTAACTACAAGCCTACATCAGCATCGTTCCGGCAATACTGACCAAACTATAACTCACAGGGAACTGCCAGATGCGGCACCCCCAAGATGGAAGCCAGGATCTCAGGCCCGACTCCCTCAGAGATGGTTGGTGGACTAAATCCCCCGTCAGCCAAGACCACTGCAAACAAAAAAGCAATAACACATACGCCACAGCTTCATCCCGATGCTCAACCCGAGACGACCTGCCGCACGGGAGGACGAGGATAGCGTCGGCGTTGGGGGTAATGATGTTTTCGTGGAACCATTGCCGGTATATCTCGAGCCGTTTGAGGTCTTCTCGGTGTTCCGTCTCCGTTGTTGCTTTGCATTTATCCCTGGGTAATGGTGAGTTGCGTTGAGTGTCAAAAGGTGATGAACGGACCAGAAGAATTGCGGCGTGGACTCGGCGAAGGGTTCTTTTTGGGCCTTTTGCTGGTATTCGTGTCTAAACCCGTCAAAAGCGTGATAATACTCATAACACCATGAGCGAAAGGGTGCCTGAAATGTTAAAAAGATGATATCCTCTGGAGTGAATACTCACATGTCTCATGTATGCCTGCATGTCCTCGCCTGAGGCTTCGTCTAGAGGGTTCTCTGCCCAAGATGCACCAAGATCGATGCTTTGAGCTTCGACCCCCAGATGATCCTCCAGGGTCATTACAAAATTGTCAAGAGCTTCCTGTTGTGTCTCATCGACCGACACCATATCAACGGGGTAGAGGATCCTCTTTGGAGGTTTCGGTTCCTGTGGCTGTTGGTCCAGAGTCTTGGTCGTGATATCAAGCAGATCCTCCAGACTCCTGCTCAATAACCTGGTTCTGTCCAAGCTGCGATTGTCAGATAGTTTAAGCAGCTTGAGTTTTTACTTACCTGGAGGTTGTCCATATATCATCAACGGAAATGCCACCTTGAGATGTGGCAATCGAATAGATCCCACCGTCAGGTACAATCCTTCCATCTACCATCATCAGTCCCAGCTCTCTCAGGCATAAACAAACATACTGTCAACACCAATATTATGCTCCAACCATTCGTAACCAATTGATACAGTCGTAGCTCCAATAGAACCGCCCTTCAGCCTCTCATACCCATCACCTCGTGCACTCCATGGAGCCTGCTCATCAATCCACTCTGCCCCAGTACCAAACTGCGAAGTCTTGGTCTTTCCAACGAGAACAGCGCCAAGGTCAAGCAACTTGCGTGCGTACTCGGCTGTTGTATCTGAAGGATCCTTGTAGAGAGATTTCCAGGCACGGCTAGAGAATGTGGTATGAGTGCCTTTGAGAGAAATTGTGTCGCTGATGGAGACGCGGATACCAGAGAGGGGTTTCCGGGGAGAAGGCCGAGGATGGTAGAGACGAGAGGGAACAGGTATCACCTGCGAGTCGCCTTGGAGAGATGATGATGTGAGAGGTTGGAATCTGGAACATGTCAGCAAAATACAGACTCTATAGGGACAACCAACATACTCATCGGGCTGGTACAGATCGTCCGGGATCACACCAAAAGTAAAAGCCCCAAACTCGTCATCATACAGCCGCCACGCCTGATGGAGGTTGGGTCCATGTAAAAAGTATGGCCCAGATGGGAGCTCTGCCATATCCTCGAAGGCCGTTATCTGATCCAGATGATAGACCTGTTGCCCTGTGATAGTCGTATTTACAACATCGTTGTCGCTACTGCCAGGCTTTTCCACGAGGATAGACCCAAATTCTGGGTTGAATACGTCGTCATAAGAGTCAAACAACTGCAATATTCCTTCAAGGTCACCAAAGACCTCGTCAGTTGCGAGCAGAGTGATGGGGATGATGGCATCAGAGTTGATGGTTTCTTGGATGGATCCCTGAGACAGATCAGCATGGTTTCCCAGAATTAGGCACAAATTGTGTCAGCTATTCACCAGTTTCTGAGGATGAATTAGATACTGAAGCCCAGCGACAACACATATGGTGAAGGGCAGCATCGTTGGCCTTTAGCTCCCTAGGCAGCTGGCCAGTCATGAACGGTCAAAGGTAGGACTAGGAGTTATCGCAGGAGGGCATTTTTATTACAGGTCGGAGAAATCCGCTTGTTAAGTAGCAAGCAAGCACACATGTATTGAAACAAGAGCGAAAGCGGCGCAAATAGGCAGAGACGGGATGTGTTGTTGATGGAGGCAAGTTGTGAGACGTGAGTGGGTAGCCTAGGAAACCATCAAGACGGGCTATCTTAGGTAGTACCAAGGGCCAAATATCGATGATATAAAATACGTAAAATAGCTAACATTGGATCATAATACACCATAGTCTAGTCCAAAATCAGATCCAAACTTCTCTTTAAATCCTTACTTCGTCCAACAAGTTGTCGCATCCCGTTGCATCCCTCGGTGAGCTCGGTCAGTCTCGGTCAGCATTTCTTATCTTTGTGGGGTATCAAAATTTCCAATCCTCCACCCCCACCAAACCCGACCAGTTACTGATTCAACATCACAACCTTCAAACTCCCACACACGATCAAAATGGCCAAGAAGAGAGGTAATTTGTCTCATATACATAAATAAAAAGCCTATGCTAACAGTCAGTTACCAGGACCCTCCATTCACTCCCGCGCCGCCCGTCGCGCAACTTCCCCAAGCATCGACGCCGACAAGTCTCTAAAAGACGTCAAGCCTCCTCCTCGCAGCGCTCCTCACCGCCCCTCCGTCCTCGCCGCCCAGCACTCTGCCGGCGTTTCTAAAAAGTCCAAGCGCAAGACCGCCATGTCGGCCAAGGCTCGTCGACGCCACGAGAAGGGTCTCGAGATGGCTGAGGCTGTCATTGAGCGC
The DNA here is from genome assembly GCA_027569015.1 of Ascodesmis sphaerospora. Taxonomy (NCBI): domain Eukaryota; kingdom Fungi; phylum Ascomycota; class Pezizomycetes; order Pezizales; family Ascodesmidaceae; genus Ascodesmis; species Ascodesmis sphaerospora. The sequence continues at coordinate 2,408,448 of JAPPUR010000005.1, forward strand.
ACAAAGAGCAAAGTTGAGAGGAGTAAAGGAAGGGGGAGGAACATCCAGCTTAGGAGTAAGGCTTGGGAGGAGATTAACAAGGTTGCTGCCACTGAGGGGGAGGTCGAAGAGGATGAGGTTGAGAAGCGTAACGCGGCTGTTGAGTTGGATGAGGATATGGGTGGTGCTGACGAGGAGACTCTGACGGCTCCTGTGGTGCCAGATGCTGCGCCGGCTGCAGTACCTCTCCCCGTGGACGACGACGACGAGATCCTATGAGGACAACGACATGCTATCACGACAGCTGGGACATGGGTTCTGGAGTTTAGGTGTGCAAAATGGGTTCCTCAAACAATTGGTCTTGTAACGACCTCATGAACTTTCTTTTCTTTCTATTTTTCAAGCTTATAGACTCGTCATCTGGTCAGAGATACCCAGATATAGATACTAGTGATACAATCAAACTTGCGAGTTTCACTCACAAGTTTCTCCCGACTCATACAGTCCAAGTAGCCTATTTGGCCTTGCCTTCAACATACAATCGTAGTGTCCGTCCCACCTCTCCGCTCTGAGCTTTGTACTCCCTCGCGCCAACCTCCTCGATGCCCTTCTTCAGTTTGGTCAGCACGTCAGCTGCAGCCGCCTCATCAACTCTCTTCTGCGACTTCTTCTTGTACCCGAGGATGATCTCGATCTTCATTCCTTTGTTGAGGAACTGCTCTAGCTGCCGCAGCTTGGTCGACAAATCGTGCTCTCCAATACCCCAGCTGAGCTCGAGCTCCTTGCTCTTTGCGGTTGTCTGCTTAGACACACGTGCTCGCTCACGCTTCTCGCGCAGACGCTCGTACTCCTCCTTCTTGTTGACCACCTTGCACACGGCATACTGCACGGGCTTGTTCTCCTTTTTGTCGGCGGGCACGTAGGGCTGAATCATGCGGAGCGACTCGGAGGGGTCGATGCGGCTCATGACGTTCCGCGTGAGCAAGGGACCGTCAAAGTTTCCATTGTCAAAGACCATAATCTTGGGGTCCGTGATCTCAAAGTCTTGAGGGAGACGGTCGCGGCCAGACTTGACCCAGTCCTGCTGGGTCATGTATCGACGGTCGAAGCCTCGATCATCGGGATCGACGAGTGTGGATTCGGCGGCGCGCACAGCTTTCAATTGAACAGTAGAAGCTGAGAAGAGACGGTTCTGACGAATTGGCGAGAGTGTGGCTCCAGCTGCTGGGAGGAGCTGGCGGGTGAGTGCTTCATGCGGGGAGACAAAGACCCGGTAGAGAGCTCTGCGGGAGCTCTGAAGGCACGAGAAGCTGCTCATGATTGCAGCAGCACCTTTTCGCGCAAGGAGTGTGATTGTACGGTCGAAAAAGAGTGTGTATCTCTGGCAATGGCCTTGTTCAAGAGACCGATCACGGAGTGTACCAAGACTGACTGATGCTCGCCCTCGTCTTGGATTGGAGATGCACTGGGCGGTTGGATTCGGCAGAAACGTCACTGCGGGGCGCATCAGACACAACAGCCTATCATTTATGCCAAAGCTCACGAGACCCTTCAATCTGAGCTCTTAGACATGGTAAATCTCAACACCAACCGGTCGAGTCGCATACCCTCGCGACCCCGTGTAAATGGCTTCATAGCTAATACTCGAATTCATCACATAAAGGGCCCCCATCGGGGCATCCTCCCCAATGGCCTTTCACTTTGCACGCCGTCCGGTGCGTGCGACGGTATCCTTTGTCAAGGCAGCCTGTCTCGTCCACCTCGGCATCACCTACGGCTACACCATCAGTCCAGCCCAAGGTCCTTCTATGCTTCCGACCTTTACTGTTGACGGCGATTGGATTCTATGTGATCATACCCGTCGCTATGGCCGTGGAGTCTCTGTCGGAGATCTTGTTGTCTACCGCATTCCCGTCTTTACCAACCAATGGGGTGTTAAACGGGTAACGGGCATGCCGGGCGATTATGTCTCGGTAGGGACACCGGGAGATCCAGGTGAAGAGTTGATGATTCAGGTACTTTCAACTTCCCCTACAGCCTCTTCACTGCTAACTTTCCAGGTCCCTGAAGGTCACTGCTGGATCACAGGAGATAACCTCCCTGCTTCTCGAGACTCGAGGCATTTCGGCCCCTTGCCTCTAGCTCTTGTCGCTGGCACCACTATCGCCAAAGTCCTACCATGGAACGAGCGCAAATGGATAAAGAATGGTCTTGAGACCCCTGCAGATTTAGACTAAACCTCAAACAACTTATCATCTCTCTATCATCTAGAATCCATGTATAATAATGCAAGTCATCTTCTTATCTGGGTATAGAAACTTGTCTCCCTGTCTAATTACAACTTCTCTCCCATCTCTCGCTTCCACTTCGTCTTCCTCCCCACTGATCCCGCGGAGCCATATCCGCCACATACGCGTCGTCAAAAGTACAAAGAGAATAAAAGCCCGGCCCTCCTGCTTCTGTCCCATCACCCTCCCACCCTTCCCTACATCGTGTCCGTCAAACACCGTGGTTAGACGTGGTAAAGAAACAGACTGATAAAACAAGCCCGGTAAATGGGCCATGCCAACCCTATAAAGAAACGATCCGCCCCCGAGAACCAAACATCATTCTTGAAGGTACAAGACGCCGTACACCGTTCCGTCCCGCCGTGCCTTGCTGAACCTTCCGTAAACGCTTTCGCTTTTGACATGAGAAAAGAAACATCTACCTCCACTACACATCAGCCCTCGATATGCGCCTTGGACATGCTCTGTCCAAGGAGCTCCAGACAGCGTTGGGCCAGGTTGACGACTTCGCCCTCGTCCTCATCCTCGAATTCGTCGCTGGGCTCGATCTGACGGTTTGCAATGTTTCGAATGTGCTCGATGATATCCTCGGCCTTACCGATGAGCCCAATCAAAGTCTTGTCCTCAGATTCGAACAGCTGGAGCAGAGTCCAGACAGCAATGTGCTGGAAAGTCGCGTCGCCGGACTGAAGGAACCGGCAGAGATATCCGTGAATTCCGCCCTGAGGCTCCGTCCAGTTCTGTACAAAGATGGAGTAATCACCAACTACTATTATTAGTCACCGTCAAAATGGCATGTTTGTCTGACTTACCTTTGGAGGAGAGGTTGCCTAGCGCAGCAGCGCTGTTGCCTTGAACCTCGATGCTTGGCGAGTGCGTCAGCGGGATCAAAACAGCGCACACTCCCAGGTTCAGCAGATGAGATTTGAGGTCATCACTAAGGGCAAGGACCGCAATAGCAGCCGTCATCTCAGATTGAACGGTCACAGGGACATCCAGAACAAGCTGTTTGCACTTTTGCACAGCACCAGCATCCAGGACGAGAGCCTTGTTGCGATCAGAGCTAGCAGCCAAGTTTCGGAGAGTCGAGATGGCGTGGCACTGGATCTCTTCGTTGTCGGTTGATCCAAGAAGGTCGACGAGGGGTTTGAGGAAGTTGGTTTCAATAATAGGAGATTCGTTCATAGGGTGGATCGAGATATTTCGTATACAGGCGACAGCGGAGAGAATGAGCGGCAGATAAGAGGACTGTAGGAGACGGAGGAGCGGGTGCAGACCATTGGCTCGGACAATATCAAGCTGGTATTTTTCGTCCGAGGCAAGGTTTCGAAGAGCAAGAGCGGCCTGGCACTGGACCTTGGGGGATGTCGAGTCCATCAGGTTAACCAATGACTGAACCAGCTTGGGCTCAGTCTGTGCCAGCTTCCGTCGGTTGCTTGCGTCGACTGCAATGTTGCTGAGAGCTGTGGTACAGTAGTACTGGACATCAACGTCGGGCGAGGAGAGAAGCTGAACCAACACTGGGATAGCTCCAGCGTTGACCAACTGTTGTCGGTTCTCGTCTACGTTCGTTAGCAACACCCCTTCACTCAGGCATTACAACATACCCGAATGTGTCATGTTGAGGAGAGCGCCTGTTGCGTTCCGCTGAACTCGCATATCCCGGGACTTGGCCAACCTCGTCAACGGACCCAGAGCGCCGGAGCGGGCAATCTTGGCCTTGTTCTCCTCGTGGGTAGCCAGATTCGTGATACATCCCACAGCATTGCACTGGACCTCGACATTGGGAGACATCATCTGGCGAATCAACGGGGTCAAACCACCGCGTTGTACAATGAGAACCTTGTTCTCGGCTACAGCACATGTCAGTTGCTGAAAGGTCGGTCAGCTTAGAAACATACTGTCTACGGCCAGATTCCCCAAGGCGGCGCTGGCTGCTCGTTGGACTTCGATATCGGGGCTCTGGAGGAGGAAGAGAATTGGTTCGAGGGTATCGCGGTCGACCTCACGAACATCTAGAACGGCATCAGCATACTGCACGTGGCAAGTCGTCACAGAGTATCAGTCTCGACGACCATCCACATACCTCGTTCGGTGATCTCGGCGAATGTCAAGCTGGCACTTCGTTGAAGGTCGATGTTTTCGGAAAAGACCAAGGTACTCAAGGCACGAAGGGGCTCGCCGGAGAAGAAGTCGGTCTCGCCGCGCTGGCATCGAGTCAGTATGACATCGGTAGAATGAATGGTGGGTATGTACGTTTTCGAGGTACTGAAGCAGGTCCGCCACAGCCTCCCGCTCACTATCGGCGAGGACGGGTTCGTAAAGGCCATCGCGGGACCGTCCTAGGCAACTGTCAGACAGGCATCGTCATGGGACGTGATGGAGCATACCTCCGCAGCAAGACGAGCTGCAGATACCCATGGCCTCGACAAAGGGCACAAAGCCTCTAGTATCGTCACTCGGTAGGTCTCGATGTCGGCGAGGGCAACGTCGTCAGGTAGCTGTCAAAGCTATGTAGAATCGCTGATGATGCAGTTGTTGACGAAGCGAGATGCCACAGTCGGAAATAACGTCACAGCAACGCGGACCCAGACGGGATTCGAATTACGACGATCGGGGGGCTCGGTTGGCGGGTTGAAGAAGGATCCGGAGGCAGAGGCCCCAAGTCGGAGAGGAGGAGTCGAAGGCGCGAGGGACGGTCAAGGCCAATTAACGGCGCGACGACAAGAGTCAAGGGAGGCCGAGCCGGGGATGAAGGAGGGAAATTTGGATGGCGGACGCAGAAGTGAGAGATGAATTCGAGAGTTGATCCGGGCCTTGCAGTTGGTTGGCGAGGGAAAGAATGGAGAATCAAGAGACGCGCGCCAGGAAGAAGCAAGGCGGGCAGGCACTGGAGACAGGACGGACAGGCGACTGGCCGGGCAGGACCTGCTACCTAGAGAGCTCCAGGCCCAAGTGGAAGCAAGCTGTTTGGGCAGGTGAGGCAAGTAGAGGTCCAGGAAGGTACCCTGAAAGTCCAGTGCACGGTCAGGCAGGTACGAGAACCCGAAGAGGGTTACTTGGTGGGTACAAGCTTGAGCTGTCCCGGCGCGTGCCCCATCAAGTAACTGCAGGGATTTCCGAGGTCGTTGCAGTGACCTCACTAGAGGGTCATTCAAGACGGGATGGAGGGTCCACCGCAGGGACGCTGTGGCGGTAGACGTGCGCTGTTGTTTTGCGTCTCTAGTGCTGGACCGCCGGGCAGGGGACGCAGGTTGCTGTCGAGGGGGTACCTAGAGAAGCGCAGTCGCTGCTATGCGATTGCAGGTACCTGTCGGACGGACGGTGCTTGTGTGGGTCTTGCAAAGAGCTGGGGCCATCCTGGAATCCCCCCTCTGACCCAATCTCTGTCATTCCAACGCCTCATTTTTCAAGTTTCTTGGAGTAAGCGAGGATATTCGCATGCGAGAGCAAGCGGTCCATGTTGAACACCTGTATCCTGGACGGATCGTCGCTGTTGATACTTCAAAAGGCTTACAAGACTCGCCAAGACCTCTATCACATCTGCGTATGGGAATCCAGGGATGCTTTGGAGGCCAACCAACATGCTCATCAACTGGTGGCAGAGGGGTTTGAGGTTGAGTTGGCTCGAGTAATGCTGCCTCAAGAATAGTGCGGCTAATAGTGCTGGGGAAGTATCACGACCCAAACAAACAAAGCACGGATGGTATCCAATCTAATATGGCGCTCTTGCTTGCAACAGCTAAGCATGGATACAGTACAATAATGACCCAACAGATTGACTACATCTTATGAACCTAGACAATTCCTCGATTTGTCATGGACGACATGAGGTCCCTCAATATTGCTTTTGGGTGTTGTGATGAATCCCCTGCGACGGTCTGCACCGCATTCAACTGAACCGCAGCTGCAGGAGCTGCCGATCTACCCTGCACCAACACGTTGACAGCTCGTGATGGTGGGTTGTGGTGCTGGACTCGGTCGATTGTCATGACTGACTCGCCTATCTCGGATTCCCATGGAAGATGAAGATGGATTAGAGTATCATCACACGATGATTGCTCATGCCAGCAATGTTGAGTCAGCCGCCACCCATCAACAACTCAACCCAACCGGTTTAAAAACGTGGCAGCCCCAATGTCACCTTTGGAATGGCATTTGAGACTTTTGCCTGTTGTCCAATTCGCCGAGGGGAAGAATTCGGAGAGCAACCAACAAAACACGACTTCAAAAAGGCTGCAATGTCAGACATGAGGCGTCAAACTTGGCGATCCCTCCTTGGTAGAGCTTTCTAGACCGACTCCCCGAGTCTAATGCAACAGACGTTGCGGGATTTTGGTGTCATGGTAATAAATGATAAAATAAACTCACTCGAGCCATGACGGACGATAATGGTACCGACGGTTGAGAAGAACCGTCTGCAGACGCCTTCAAACAGACCAAGTCGTGCGAGCCGGAATCGACGTCGACCAATCCCTGGACGGAGAAATGAGCGGCAAAAGGACGTTTAAAGCACCAAGGGCATGCCAAGACGCAAGAGCTCATCGTCGATCCCTCCATGACGCCCTCGTCCGTCCGTACAGTATCCGCAGTTAGCATGTGGATGCCAGGGTCGGGCTGCTTAGCCGTAGAAACCATGTTGGACGAATTGTCTGTCGAGGTGGTTCTTATCAGAAATCATGAGCGAGTCCGGGGCGATTGCTAATAAGAGCTGGAGGTGTATGGCAGAGGCAGCAGAGATCCATCCATCCATCCATTGGAGCCCGGAGACAGACGTCAGAGGCCAGCCGTTACGTTTGGGTTGGGCTTTGCCCTCGTACTTATTCCCTCCATGTTCCCAGTTCCTGTTAGACAGACTTTCTAACCCAACTTCTTAATAATATGGAAGTCTTGTAGGTAACTTGCACTTACGACCCCATCCCATCCCATCCCATCCTCTAGCTGTGGTGGCACAAACTTGGCTACATCACCTCACTCTCTGCCTCCTCAACCTCACTTGAGGCGGTGATGCGTCGCAACTTAGCGCACGTCTTTGGCCCTTGACCAGAACCCAGCAATCTCCCCCTTGCCATCACCTCCGAATTGACCACCACAGAGACAAAGGTGCGCGACGCCGACGGTTTACTGCGGCGACGTTGTGCAACACCAGGAAACAGGGGCTCTGTTTGGAATGGAGGGAAATCCAGAAACCGAACCCGCGCGCGGGCATGATTCTTTCGAGGGCGACAAATTGAATCCGGACCAAGCCCAGACGCGAGACCAAGTGCAGGTCCGAATCGAAGCGGTTGAAGACGACCCGGCCAAGGCCCATGTGCAGTCGTGGATCAAGGACCAGATCGAGACTCAGCCTCAGCAACCTCCGCCCGAGCCTCAAATCATCGAACCCGCGGCCGATGAGGCCGAAGCCGACGGCGACGGAGAGGGTGACGATGAGGTGCCCCGCGCCGGAGCCAACCCCAATGATGGTGCTGCAGCGACAGACACGACAGGCACAGGCGCAGGCGCTGCACCTGCGCCTACAGAACCCCCAGTCACTGTGACTCCAACAGCTCCCGGGCGGACGCGGACTGGCCCCTCCACAGAAACCTCCACCTCCACCACCGCCGCTGGACATGGCCTCGTCCCTCAGTTTGTCGCTCCGTCATCCTACCTCCGACCAAGGACTTCCAACCGGAGCGCAATGGCGCCCACCGAGCCCAAGCCCCCGAGTCCGCTGGACAGAGACCAGTTGCAGGGTCTGGTATGTGCCCGTATTCCTCGTGCCCTTGCCCAGACAAGGGAGGCTGTCTCGTGTCGTGTACCTGAGCCAAGTCTTTTTCCGTCTGCCCGTTCCGTTGCGCTCGCCGGGTGGCATCACCCACCGCGGGGCTGTCGCCGGAGCCTTCTCCGTCCTCTCAGACTAGGAGACTGATGTTTTGATAGAATGCTATACGTGATTTCCTCAAGGTCCGCACTAGCTACGATGTCTTGCCTCTGTCGTTCCGCCTCATCGTCCTCGATACGGATCTACTCATCAAGAAGAGTATCGGCATTCTGACCCAGAACTGTGCGTCGCCCGATACCCAACGTGCGTGTCCATGCTGAACAGGTCGACAACAGCTATCGTATCAGCTCCCCTATGGGACTCCAAGATCTCCCGCTTCGCCGGTATCCTTACGAGCACCGACTTTATCAATCTGATTCAATACTACTGCCAGTTTCCCGACGAGATTAGCAAGCTCGATCAGTTCCGCTTGAGCAGTCTGCGAGGTCGGTCCGAACTCGCCCGTCCACATCGCGGGCCCAGATATGTACGGCGTCGCTAAAATGAGTGTAGACATTGAAAAGGCCATCGGCGCAATCCCTATCGAGACCGTATCGGTCCACCCCTCGAAGCCACTGTTCGAAGCATGCCGTCGCATGCTCAAGACGCGCGCCCGGCGTATTCCCCTCATAGACGTCGACAGCGAGACGGGTAAGGAGATGGTTGTCTCGGTCATTACGCAGTACCGTATCCTCAAGTTCATTGCCGTCAACAACGAGCACAACACGGTCTTGCTGAAGAAGACGGTCCGCGATATTGGTCTGGGCACCTATGGAGCAGGCATTGTCACTGCCCGCATGAGCAGCTCTGTGCTCCAAGTCGTCCACCTCATGGTTGACCGCAACATCAGCTGCATCCCCATCGTTGATGCAGAAAACCGGGTGCTCAACGTATTCGAGGCGGTTGATGTGATCCCCTGTGTCAAGAGCGGCAACTATGACGACCTGGACGGCTCAGTGGGCGAGGCGCTATGCAAGAGGTCGGACGATAGCCCTGGCATCTACACGTGCAGCGAGGAGGACCGGCTAGACTCGATCTTTGACACGATCCGCAAGAGTAGAGTGCACCGTCTGATCGTGGTGGACGACGACAACAAGCTCAAGGGCATCATCTCTCTGTCAGACATTCTTAAGTATGTGCTGCTGCACGGGGTGGAGGACACGACCAACTGGCTCTGATTTGACGACCTGGATGAGCATGACATGTCTATGCTGAAGACGACGATGAAGCCAACGACTGCATGTTATCCACGACTATGTTCAGTGTTGGGATGGGGAAGCATATAACGGCGCAAGGGGAACCATGTGGATGGATGAATACCATGGATGGATGGTGCTGCATGGTGGATATGGATTTCTTTGACTACTTATCTACCTTACCTATAGACTTGCAGGCGACCACGATACGGCCTGATGCGATGCACGTGCCATGAGAGGCCGAGAGGTTAGGTTCGGTTCATGTGAGCTCAAGCGTGCCGCAGTAATGGAACCTTGGCTTGGTCGGGGCCTCATGATGGATGGATGGAGGGATGCCGTCTGAGGGGTACAGTACTGGTCAGGTGGTGGATGTGAGCGACGGACGGTACCTAACGGGCCGTCGATAGATCTGTCTTCGGGTGGCTGCATTTTGACGACCTACGCCTCTTCTTTTTATATCTCGAACCTAACCTCGTCATGACTGTTCTGATTTATCAGCTTCCAGAAGCCATCAAGAGAAGCCCAAATCATCATCAACTCGCAACCGTTCGTGCACGTCAGTGTCTTGTCTTGTACCTCGCCTGCCGCTCATCGTCTGTGGCTCGTCTCTCGCCTTGTGCTCCCTCCAATCCCCCATCGTCGTCTGCTGGTATTTCTTGGTTTTTTATCGCTGACGTCGTCTGCCCTTTTTTCTTTTTTCTCTCGCAACTGCTGGCGATAGACTGTCAAGCCACTGGCAGCAGCTGCACCCATTTTTGAAGCTATTGTTATTGTTCTTTCGCTACCTACTGTCGGCGCCTTCCCAATTCTATTCGCAATGAAGCTGCCATTACTTCGAGCTCCGCATCGCCGCTGTGACACATGAGCCTGCCTCTTTCGTCCCTCAACACCAACTGACCTGTCCCTGTTTCTCTGCGCGCATCGAGACGCGATATCTTAATACAGCTACGCCCATTCTTCAGCTTTAGCCGCATATTACTTGTGTTGGATCCCTTATCTTGGCCATCCATGGATCGACCTTCCCCAGATTCTCTGGGCCGTGACTCTCCTCCAGATGCTCCCCGGAGTCTATTGATGCCGTCAAGGAGTGTCCGGTCTCTTCAAGGTCCTATTTCTCGGGCGGATCGAGGACCGACATTGCATACCAGCAGGACTTGGACGACGAGCAGTGGCGATCATGGTATCATGAGTGATACAGACGAATGGGAGGATCGCGCATCGTTTGTCCAAGAGTACAATCGTCTCGCGACCAAGGTGAGGAGCTTCCCTACCCGGGGCTATCAATATACCTGACGACCATAGCACGGAGTAAGGATCTTGGTCATTGAGGACTTTGACTTTCGGAATCCTGTAAGTCTTGATCCCTTGGTTGCTACTCGAGACTGACACCACGTAGACAAACCAGCCTCCAAGCCCTCGCAAACCATCATGGCTCCGGCGCATCCTACGGTCCGTCTCTAGTCAGCCCACGTCGACGAAGGCACCAGTACATCAACTTCCCCGTCACAAGCGAAGCGTCTCGGACTTTGCCCACAGTCTGCTACACCGTAACGAATCCCCCAAGAGGCTCGATCTCCAGACAATGGTACGAATCTGCGGCAAGAGTACGCTCTATCTTCCGTCCGACTATGCCCCATCTGCTCTCATCCTACCGACCAGTATCCGTGCTACTGCGCATTATCTCTCTCAGAATGTTCCGACTCGAGGCATCTTTCGCATTCCAGGATCCATTCGGGTTGTCAATACCCTATACGACTATTACTGTTGCATAGAACATGGCAATGTTGGCATCACCGGTACTGTCCGATGTCCAACCCTTCCAACACATGTTCATGCCTCTGTCAACGATGTCGCTTCAACCTTCAAACGTCTTCTCTCGGTCATACCTGGCGGTATTCTGGGGTCACTGTCTCTCTTTGATGCTTTTGTTGCCGTCAATTCCCAGCTCCAAGGAGATCCCGAGCTCACTCGTACGAAACAGTCCAGGGTACGGGCACGACTCATTGCCCTGGCCGTCGCAACAGTTGAGTCGCAGTTTCGAAGAGAGCTCATCTGCGCTGTATTTGGGTTACTCAGCTTGATTGGACGACACGCCGAGACTACGCCAAGGGAAGATGAATCAGGACGCCCACTACCGACCACAGATCTGATGGGATACAATGCGCTTGGCATCGTCTTTGGGCCACTGCTATTGGGAGACATGCTGGAACACTACACCATGAAACTGGCGACCCCGAAATCAGGATTATTGGTGCTTCCCCTGAGATCCCCGAAACTACACAAAGACCGTCACAGGGGAAGGGCATCAGAGACCAAGGGCTCACGCCCTCCCACGGTAGACAAGATCCACATTGCAAATACTATTGCAGAGATGCTTATCTCTAACTGGAGGGATGTGGTACGGCAGATGAAGTCTCTAGACGTTCATCGACAAGAAGAGTTGCCTAACCCTGGTCGGCAACACGAGCCTTTGCCATCATCTCAATCCAACTTCGTCCTCACCAAACCTCAAGGCTGGGACCAGACCTGGAGCAGCGGACACGAGGATATACCTAGAGAGGGAAGTCCAAATCTGGCAACGCCGACGCCCGGGGTATCAAGACAACGGTCGAGGAGCCACAGCAGTCCAAGATCAACGAGACTTGTTACGCGATCTAGCGTCGGTATACTCAGTCCGACTGTCGAAGAGACTAGCCCGGATGATGGTAGTTCTCGAGATGCAAAGAACCTGGCCAGACGCCCTGTCCCTGGTAAAGAGAAGGATGGCACGCCCTGCCGTCGACCTGGGCATGTCAACACCTCGTCGAGACCAGAATCCATGCCACCCCTTGTGCAGAGAGGCGGCTCTACTAGATCTAGAGAGACTGGAGAGAACCTAGCAGATGTTCTGAGTGGCAAGCTGGAGGAGCCGACACTGCTGGGCTTCTCGAGAAGGTCTAGCTTGCCTTCTCGCCTGCAATCGAAGCAAAGACCAGATACCACGAATACCTCCAAATCCAAGCCCCCCAAAGCGTCCAAGGATGTTCCCATTGAGCGAAAGAATGCGATACGAAGGAAGAAGAACCCAGCAAAAGAGAAACATCTAAAGAAATCTGGTCATCAACCAATTGCTGTCGAGTGGCCAGAGACAACTACCGAATCATCAACAGGGACAGACTTTCGCGACTCTCAATCTATTCATCTCGAGTTCTCTTCAGAACAAGAAGCCCTGGAGGCAGCGATTAAAGCTCATGCCGAGGAAATGAAGCAATTGGAGGCGTTGGATGCAGCAGAGCATCAAAGAAACTCTGTCGCCGGTCACCATACTGAGAGGCAAGGACTTCCGGACATCAAGATGGGAGAGCCCATTCAGAACGGTGAGAACACTTACTTTGCTTCCAATGTGGTTACACAATTGGACAACAAAGCACCTGCGGATCATGCTTCCCTTGTACCAACGCCGAGGGAGTTTTACTCGCCGATGCAAACACCTCTGAGTCTAACCGAAGAGAATGTTTCGTGTCATGGGGTGTCTTCTTCCGAGGTTCTTGGAGCGGCCTAGAGTGCCTTTCCAGGAACACCAGGGGGAGGATTGCCCAAGATTCACGAATCAAGCATCTCTACTCAGGCCCAACACACTGGTGCGTTGGATGAGGGTATTCGAGATGCTCAACACCAAGAGACGGACTATTCTGGCAAACCACCAGAGGAAATACCTCTACCAGACTCTCCCTCATGGGCTTCTCTTATCCCCAAGAGACAACCTCTGACGTCCCTTCGACGGTGTGCATCTGAAGCGGGAAAGAAGCCACGAAATGTCAAAGCTATAGCTGCTAGGTTTGAAAGTGGCACATGTTCTACTGATTCATCACCACCGAGAACAAAGTCCGAAAGCATGACGCATAGCTTCATACCTCGCTTTTCGCAATCGTCTCCCGCCAAGACCATGCGCCATTCAAGCTCGGGTTCGACATTGGGACGGCACAGTCTGCCCAATATCTCGACACCAAACCACTCCCAACACCCCCCTGAAAGCCCCAGCATTCGCGACTACGAGTTGAGAGCCTCCATTGGCGAAAAGGCAGCCCTCAGAGCCGTCCAACTTCAACAGTCTGAACATCCCGCAATGTTGGCGAACCGTCAGACAATTCCATCCAGGAAGCCTGTGCCAGGAGACAACGCGCCTGAGGTCTCCTTGCAGAACCCACCAAGTTTGGGGACCATGATCCCACACCCTGAGCAACCTCCTATTGCTCACCATCTCAACCTTGTTCGGCCTTCATCATCGTCTTCTAACCTCCAAGATGGCCAGTCCACTTCCAGGAGCACTCATGACAGTTCAACCCTCATCTCACGACCCGGAAGTGCAACAACTCTGCTTGCACAGATCCGAACCCTTCAACGTCAGCTGCATCAGAAGACAGAAGAGACTCTTCACCTAAGAAGACAACTCGAGGTTCAAGAAGATGCTGACGTGGGAACACTAAGTCAACAACTGAGAGAGGCAAAAAGGGAGGCACAGATGTGGAAGGAGAGGGCAGAAGCCGCAGAACGAAGGATCAAGGTGTTTGAACGATTCACAGCTCGACTCAGGGGTATTCAAGAGGCAGCCACTGTGACAGAGCCACACGACTTGAGCGACGACACGTTTGACACGGGTCACGAGGATGAATCGAGAGAGGGACAGACATTGGGAAGAAGAGCTACGAGATACGAGAGCGACGGTTCTAGGAGAACAGAAGATGCTGGCGTTGTCACGGCCCGAATTCGCAAGTGTCTACATGGTCCGGGAAAGACGGATGGCGCTCCGGACAGTCCTCCATTGTCTGAAACTAGACGGGCCCAGAACGCTTCTAACAGAGCGGTAAAGGATATCAACCAAAGTGCCGTTGAAATTTGGATGGCGGCACAGGAACTGTTGCATCTTGAGGAGGAACAGGGGCAACGTTTGACACACGATGGGAGGCAGCCAATCGAGGGAGATATCTTATTGGAGGGAGTTTAAGGCGCAGGAAGGGTCTAGATCCATTGAGTTGGTCATGAGCCCCTGGTGGCGACGGCTATAGCAGGCACATTTTGATTATTCACATTAGTCTAGAGCACCAAGGTCAGGAGGTGGCGAGGTGTATGGATATCAAGACTTGGGACCAAGTATCGCCATCGGGCAAATTGATAATCTTTTTCATTCATCATCAATGCAGGATCTGCAATGGTCGTCATCTGTTCTGGAACCGTAGAAGTCAATCTCCACTGTGTAGTATGTACATGGAGAGACGTCTTTGTGACAGGTCCCCTTTGGGTATTTGAAATCTCGATCCCTTTTTTGCATTTACCGGTCCCAAATGCCATGCCGGAAAATCGACTTTGATAACCCATTTGTTGATTCCAAACTGGACCCTTAATTCTCGAGTGCGCATGACCGGCAATGATTGGTTTTCGAGTGTCGATCATCGTTTTTGCCTCGACGCGGGGTCCTGTCAAATTCGAGGGACGTGAGAACAGTGCATACTGTGTCGTGTTTACTGGTAAAATCTTCCGGATCCCCAGTATACAAGGTGGCAAATAGGTCCGAGACGGGGAGCATGCTATGATCTCATGTCAGGCGGTCTCTTAATTCGCCACCTCCCTGCGTCGTCTCTGCCCATTGTCACATGAATTCGCCCGATTCCTTCGACAACGGAGTCGAGAAGCGCAGAGTCTGGGTCGTTGAGATTCGAAGTTGTCGTCGAGGGGCCGGCGGGGAACCGGTGGGCAGCCGGACGGGGGTGGCGTCGCGGGGAGAGGAGAGGAATTGCGGGGACTGGCGCCGGGTAAGAGGTCCGGAAGGGGTCGTCTCGTGGCTGTGTCATGGGCGGGGAGGGGAGAAGGCTTGGAGATGACATTGACTGAGGGGAGAGAGGAGCCACGGGGGTGTAAGGCTGAGCTGAGGGTATAGATTGAGAGCTTTGCTGGGAGTTTTGTTGGCAACTTTGTTGTGAGGTTTGTTGGCTCTGATTCGACTGCGGAGTGAAGGCGGATGTCTGCGATCTGTCTGTCGAATACGATGGATAGCCGTCATCTTCCGGAGGGGAGGGGAGGGACGGTAAGAGGGGTTGTGGCGGCGTTGGAGTTGGTGTTCGAGATATGTATGATGGAGAGGGGCTGGGAGATCGAGATTCAAAACTGCGGCCAAGAATCCTGTCGGAGCTTGAAGTTGTAAAGGACATCGATGTGGATGGTCTGCTGTATCCATGCGTCGTCCGCTGCAATCTCTGGGCAGCGGCATACGCCTCGCGGGCAGGTCTAGAAGATCTGATAGTGGAAGTCGAGGGGGAACCAGGGGAGATGGTGTTTGAATTTGCGTTTAGTTCGTCGTAAGAAGCTTGTCGTTGGTGGGAGGGGGGAGAGAGAGTCCTAGACTCTTCAGGGGAGGTCCAGACCATGGCCACACGGGTGGTGTAAGCCTGTGACTGGGGAGGGCCATGATCTGGTTGCCCAAGTCAATTCCCAACAAAGATGGAAGAGTGTCGATGTGTAGCTTCGACAACAGAGGAGTAAAGACCAAAGTCTATTCTAGTTAGCTACAAAAGCCTTCATACAGAATGTCACGCTGAGGTATGGAGAAAGGTGTCGAGGTAGACATGCGTTAAGCGCAGCTGAGAAGCGCGCAACGGTCATGGTGACGACAGATGATGATACTTACCCACACTGTTCCCCAGATCCCGGGACGTCAAAACTTTGATCGTCAGGTCCGGGTTGACCTTTCCAATGACCTGGACAGAATTTCCATTGGCGAGATGCGCATCCTGGAGTGTTTGTTAGCCTTCCATGTCGAGGTTACATTGCTGCCGGGAGACTGATAACGGATTGCTTAACGTACCCTGTTCAGCAGCACAGTGACTGTGCCATCAGAGTCCAGAGTCGCTTGGTCACCCCGGAGCTGCGTGACCTTGCCAACGAGCATGATAACTCGACCGACAAAATTGTCGAGGTATGGTGCGGTGATGCGCGGGGTGGACATTTGCTCGGCCATGTTTGCGTTTGGTTTTCGCCTGCGAAGAACGGATATGAAGGGAAAAGTAACAGCAGCGTGCGAAGAACCTGAGAGAGCGGCTCTACACGTTTGGCCGGGAAGAAGATGAAAGCTGTGGGCGAGAAAGTGCGCGGGCGTCAAGGAAAGTGGTGAGGCTGCTGGCTATAACCGTGGGAGGGGCAGAGCGCGTTTGAGGATGTCGCGAGGTCACGTGGCATGAATGCCTAAGAGTGAATGTTATCAGGTGATTGTGCACGTGCTACAGCACCTCCAAGAGCACCCCGATGCTCTCAGGCAGGCAGCTCCATCAACACATGATCTTCGAGCATCAAGCATCACTCAAACTCCAGATCTGTACGAATCTCGCAAATATGAACCTGCCATGGATGACCCAGTACTTGCCTGTTGCGGCATGAAAAGCGAGCACATCAAAACCACCATCCCAGGCATCTCCCCGGAGCGCCGACCGTCTCCCCCGAAGGCCGGCTCGAACCAATTCCCCGATAATCCCGCTAGCCAAGCCATGTCAGCCGCTCGATAACCTGTTTTTCCTGTTTTCCCTGTTTTCTTTGCAGACTTTTCCATTGTGTCTTTCCAGCATTGCCTTCCTGGCGTCGCTTCAACTGGACCCCGCACCAGGTGCAGAGAGCCCCCGGAGCAAACACTCCGGATCAAAACCTCCGGAGCCTGATTGAGTGCGATCAACCATTTTCCACGACAAACAATTCGAAATTTTCTTGTTGAAAAGCTGGAGCATCTACGACGATGTAACAAGAGGCGTGTGTGTACAAAATCGCCCATGAACAGGTGGCTCTGAATGCCCCTGGTTCCATTAGCCACATATGAGAAACGGTACAGGGACCGTTTTAACAGCAAACCCGGCTCGCTCAAGGGTGCCACCACCCTAGGAGGGAGTTGGATGGACCCTGAAAACGGTTTTTTGCATCTGACTGAGAAGCATCTGATGACCCCCTCGCAATTCAGTGGTCAGTCTGAAGAAAAGGTGGCCTGGACGATCGTTACTCGTTGCGTCTGTTGGAAACCTGCCAATTGAAGATCGACCGCTCTTATTTCTCAGTCGGCGAGAAAAGTATCGCACCGCGGTAACACAGGCACAGAATTGCTCATGGGTATGACGGCAGGCAGATTTCTTTTCGGAAACCCACCTCTCAGATGGCAAAGATTTATCGCCCAGCTGTCAACATTTTTCTTGAGAGCCACATCATTGTGCATACTGTGGAATTCTTGGCGACCGTGTCCAAGAGTTGGAATCGGACATGAAACTGCGCCGCAAAAGGACCCTGAATGCGCTTGATCGCCTTGATGGCTTGACCCCTCACTTATTCGAGCTTGTGCCTGGATGGAAGAATTTCAGCACAAGTCAAAAACACTGTCCAAGTTACCCAGGACCTCCCTGTCTGGGAATATGTACCCCTCATCGTCGAGGATAACCATCCGGGACGCCGGACAGGAGGACATCTTGACCCGAAGCGCCGTTTAAGACGGGGCCGAAGATGTTGAACGCCACAGCTGAAGGGCCGTATCCCGAGGATGTAACCACACCCTCAGCTCTGAGCCGCGTATGGGCGGCGAGTCTTGGGAGCCCAGTCTCTCCCGCACTGTCTAAAGGTGCGGAGTACATGGCTTCTGCTTCAGGCTAACCATTGGTCGGCCTCCAGGAACCGACACCTCCACGGAGGAGATCCGTCCTGAGTTACTGGCTGGAAGAAATGCAGACGCTGTACATTTGGTGAAGATACCGCCAGAGATGAGTTGCTAACGTTTAGCTGCGGTTGTCTTTATTCCGCCGGCAAAGCTCTAGCGTCAACACCTTTCCGTCATGAGCACCAGGCTCGCCATCATCTAGATAGACCATCGCCGGCTTCCACTTTTCCTCTGCGGACAGAGGCGGGATGACATTCCATTAGCGTACCGCCACTCTCAAAGCTGACATCTTCAGGCAAGTCTACCTGGCGTATCACACGACGGCTTGTTCCTCGCCGTACCGTACAGTAATTGTTGCGCTCTGCTTGCCATTCGCCGACAAAGAAGTCTACAAAGCGGGGCATCCGGCCTTCAAAGTCACTTGCAACGTTCCACAGTCAACTCCCACTGTCGTTTATAGAGTACATCCACCACACCCTGGCTCATTTCCAGAAGCTCTCCCCATCAATTGCGAATGATAGTCCCCGGACATATCCCGTTTGCAGACCTCACTGGTTGACTCGACTGTACTTGCTGCTCTGCTGTGCCTTGGACCGCCACCCCCTTACCTTTACTCCTTCGACCCCGGGCTGTCACTGTAAAGAATCAATCGATACATCCTTACGGTCCGCCCACCGATCTCCAAGACTAGAGACCAAGTGACGCAAGCACCCGTTACTAATGGTCGCGTCTCGCGTGAACATGATATAACCGTCGACTTGTTACATCAGTGATCAGTCCCAGCTTGTGGATCCATCATACTCGCCTCTACCCAGCAACATCGATCGAGAACATATACTCTTTCCGAGTTCGTGGCTTAGCCGTGTGGCTTCAGTTAATCATATCCTCAAGTCTATCTCGCCAATAGATCTTCAGTTGTTGACGATTGGCTGTGGCGGACGTCTACGGCCTCTCCGGGCGAATAATCGAACAGAAGCAACAAGTACGCAACGAGGCAAATTCGCCTCCAACTGAGATACAGACTTGACCGTTCTGTTCAAGGTATCTGCACCTTGGGAATCGACTATTTCATCCGTCATCGGTGGTATCTCCTTGAGCCGGATCGGTTTCTCCGCTGGCGTTGGCCCTGGTTCAGCCTGGTTGGCTTCTGTGGCCTTCCTCCACCCTCTCAAGTTGCGACACAACCCTCCCTCTGCAACCTTTTCTCTTGGTCTTTCAACCACGGGTTCTGGGCCCAAAATCGGCCAATATCTCGGGCAATAAATCGACAATATCGCCCCTATTAGGTTGCCAACTTTGCCACCCGTTCCTGGATTCTACCCTTCTAAGCTGGTCGCTCAGCTATCATCGAAACCCACCACACACCCCTCCCTATCCGCCTCCTGTGTCCTCGACCCAAACCAGTACCGAGAAGCTCGATCGAGAACTGTACCTGTGCCTGAGACAGTATCAGCTTGACATCGTTTAAGAGATCTGCCGCGATAGTATCGCGCGCTCTGAACGTAGAAAGTCAACCCTCGGCCCTTGGGGCCTGGGCTACCACGCCAGGAACAGTACGTTGAACGGCCTTTCAGACGAGTGCCAGGACAGTCATCATGAACAACAGCAACAACTTTGCAGACGAATCCAACCAGTTTGGCAACAACTACATGTTGGCTGCCACGGACGACGCGAACATCGACCCCATGCTCAACGCGTGCACGACCGAGGTTCCGATCCCAAACCCCTCCAGGCCCATGGATACTCAATTCATGATGAATCCAGCCATGTGGAATCCAGCTCTGAGCAACCCTGTTGGCTTCTTTCCTCCTGAGCTGTCGACCGTGGTACCGACAACCACCACGGATAGTCCGAGACCCCCGACCGAGGCGCAGTCATCACCCGGAACCACATCCAGCGAACCAGTTTTCGAGACATCACGTACCTCGAGCAAGTCCTCCATACCATCTATCAACTCGATAGCGAGCGAGACGAATACCAAGGCTCGGAAGAGCACAAAGAGCACCAATTCGCACCGTCGACGAGCATCAGCAGCATCTCCGCCACGCCGACCAACTGCAAAGGAACCAGTTGTCGAAGAAGAAGATGAAGAGGAGGAAGATATGGATGGCGACCAGTCGTCAAAAAGGAGCAAATTTTTGAAGCGCAACAGGATAGCTGCGTCCAAGTGCCGACAGAAGAAAAAGGAGTGGGTGAACAACTTGGAGGAGACGAGACATGGACTGGAGCATCAACACTCGACCCTCCAGACAGAATACAACGATCTCCTTGGAGAAGTGAGCAAGATGAAGAACCAATTGATGCAGCATGCTGGTTGCAACGACTCCAACATCAACCAGTGGATAGAGAATGAGGCGAGAAAGTTTGTTCAACGGACAGCAGCCGAGTACCAAACGGGTCATGCGCCTTGTAATGGTATTAACTGCTGCCACAATCATCGTCGTCGGAGTTCAAGTGGTGAGTTGACCTTTCCAGACTTGGAGGATAATGCTAACTCTGCTCTAGTCATGACAACTATACCGAAATCGACAGAGTCAGAGATCAACTATGACCACATGCCCGACGATATGTTGGATTAATAGCCATGAACGACAACGAGTCGACGATGTAATAAGAGAAAGACAGTGCACTTGCTTCAAGATGCTCAACAACCAAGCAGCCAGGGGTTGAGGTGGAACAAGATAACTATCTTGGTTACTTGACTTTGCCCCACCAGATTCCATCAACATGTCGATCACGAGTCGAGCGTCTATGTTTCTTTGATTTTCCCAAGCAACGCCTGATGGCAGGGCAAATCAATGGGAGCAGAAGCAGAAGATGGGCACATGTCCTTCTAAACGGATCACGAACGACGATACTATAGAGGATACTGGACAAGAGGGGGACAAGAGGGAAAACCATGTCAAAAAGGAGTTGGGCAGTGGGCAGATTTCTGGATGAAATTCTGTCTGGGGAGTTTATGCTGCGAGGCGTTTTATACCCTTGGCGACTTCGCTGGAAGATGATTGTCAAGTACGAGTATGAAAGGATGAGCATGAAGGTTAGGAAAGGGGGTAAGGCGTGTTTGTGATGGATTATGACTTGATGCTTTCACGAATGTTTGAGTTTGATTTGACTTGTTTTTGTGGAGTGTGTTATCTGCCACGATGGGTGGCCAACATACTTCATGGAGCTTATTTCTTGACATGATTGAGTCAAAGGGGGAGACATAGGCTACACTGAAGAGAGACAAAGAGACTGGGGAAGGGTCTCTCTCCTTTGAATCAAACTCATGGGCAAGGGCAGATGTGTAGTATGTGGCGATTGTACAAACAGTCTCGAATATCAACAAAGGAAATAGGCTCCAACTTTGGAAAGGTCTAACCTTACCATGTATTGTCATGATTCAGACTGTTGGAGGATATCCTCCGACTTGTCATTGAAGCTACTGTAATCTGTGATGGACATCAGCATTGAACACGGGAGACAAGCACAACTTGCCACCAGACAACTGAAGCCGGTGAAAACTGCCGGTTCTAGGAGAAGATTATGGTGTCCACGTGAGGATGAAGTTGAGAATCTAGACCTGGATCCCGGGGACATGGGATTTATCAAAGATTTGAGTTTACCCATGGTTGGGTGGCAAACCCCTATTTTGCCACAACTTGAACCCCTCGTTGGGTCTTGATGGATCCCGAGTTTAAGATGAAATAGGATATTGATCGACCTTTTCGGGATATTGTGTCCGGGTTGTTGACAGGTTGACAGGTGAGGTCGTGGCGATATGGTTGCCACGGAGGAGCTATCAAAAGGGAAAGCTCCCGAGAGGCGAAACGGCATGATTAGCGGTTAAAACTGTTTGATTGGAAAGGGAATGAGATTGAGAGACGATTACTGGTTGATGTTCTTGAGGTTAAACTCTAAACATGATCTATCTTTGGTCCTTGATATTGGTAAATATCCCTTTGTTCAGCAACCATCACTACATCGATACATCACAACATGGATATCATAGATAACAGTGACGTATGCTTGTCAACATCGTTCCATTCATCGTAGCACATGAGTTGCATATTTTTTTTTGGCTTGTAGTCCTACATTGACTCCATCTAAATGTACAGTGATATGATACACATAACCCCCCCAGCTCTACCTCCTCTTGATCCAGCCCCTCGAGTTGGAGATGCCCCTGATGTTCTTGGTGTACTTCCAGAGGTGGCGGTACTTTGGTCCCTGGCGCTTGGCCTCCCATCCGCGAGGCTTGACGGGTGGCTTCATGCTGTGCACGCGCGTGGGTCGGAACTCGACGTCGCTGCCCTCGATGTTGTGGCGCTTCATCACAGATGCCGTGTTCTCGTCCCATACGGATCGGAAGATGTTGAAGCCGAAGGGGGTGAGGCTGAACTTGTCGCGGAGGGACTTGAGGGAGAAGCCGTCGCGCTTGGAGTAGAGCTGCTTGAGCTTGGCCACGTCAACACGCTCACCGGGCTTCTGCTCGAGGAGGTAGATGCCCAGACGGTGGTAGGGGGCGCCCTTCTGGGAGAAAGCGGGCAGCCAGGGCACGGCGAGCTGGTCCTCGGCCTTTATCCTGCTCAGGGGCAGAGAAGTGTCTGCAGGGCTGAGAGGAATGTTGGCAGCCAAGTAATGGCAGCGCTTGGAGAAGGTATCCCTCTCCGGGTCGGGAACATCCGAGTCAACGACGACGACGGTGACCAGACGCTCTCCCTTGTCAAAGACCTGCACGCGCAGCCTGGGGGCGTTCTCGCTGACGAGGCTGTCGACGATCTGGCCAGGGGGGATCTTGAGCTTGCGGAAGTAGAGCTGGACGTCGGCGGTTGGCTCGAGCTTGGGGAGGACGTCGGGGACGATGTTGAACTGCTTGATTCGCTGGGTGATGAGGCGGTGGTCGTAGGAGCGCCACTTCTTTTCGGCGTAGTGGCGGTAGATGGGCTTGTTCATGTCGCCTGGGGTTGTTAGTCACTGTGATGGTGCCTCAATTGACTCAATTGCATACCCAGGCCGTCCTCGAATCGCTTCTTGACAATGGGATCGTTGGCGTCGGCGAGAATCTTGAGCTTGTCGACATGTCTCCGCAGACTAGCCAGCTTGACATCCTTCATCTTCTGTCCGCCTTGAACTTCATTGGGATCCTTCTTCTCGAGGAAAGCAATCTTTTCCACCTCCTTTGTGATCTTGGCCAATTTCTCCTCCCGGTCTGCGGCCAGAATCTTGCGTGCTTCCTGGAAAGCCTGGTAGGGCAGGTGTTCAAAGGGAAGGTCGCCGGTGGTGCGAATGGCGACACGACGACGGCGGGATCCAATTGGCATCTTTCCAGCCTTGATGACCTGCGCCTCGAATTCGGGAAGAACGGTATTGGGATCCAGGTCGAGCGGGTTCGTCTCGGTGGGAGTCTGCGTCGTCGTCTCAACTTCGGCGGGCCGGGGGATAGCGGTGGTGAAGGATCGGACGACGCATTGCGGCCGCAGCTGCCGGGCGAGCGGCCTTACGACGGCCTGACAACGCGACATGTTGAAGCGTTGCTGAGGGGTAATTCGAGGTCGTCGATTCTCGGTTGGGATATCTCGAATATCGAGAAAAAGCTTGGGGGATGGTTTGCAATGGGCTCAGCCCCACAAAAAAGTCGGGGACCGGAGGCGGAAGATGCCGAACCACTTTTCGAGCATCACGGTTTTTGAGGGAACGGAACCAACATCGGCATCACTCTTTGGGCCTTATTGCAAGCCGACGACGATCCACGACAGAAGGATCATACGTGGAATCTGTTGCAATGGCGGGCAAGGGAATTGGTTGCCTGGCCGAGGCCATGGGCGCGCTGCGGGTGTCTGCTAGGGTGAGTGGAAGAGTCTTTCGAGGTATTCGCATCTAACATGTTGTAGCCGGCTGCTCTTAGCAAGACGTTTACAAGGTCAATGGCTACAGAGGTGTCTTCTACCGATGCCCCTGCTGTCCCCAAGTCTACCGATACCCCTCAGAGCATTCTAGAGTCATGGAAGCCCAGTCAGTCTCCCACTTACTAT
Organism: Ascodesmis sphaerospora; assembly: GCA_027569015.1. Lineage (NCBI taxonomy): Eukaryota > Fungi > Ascomycota > Pezizomycetes > Pezizales > Ascodesmidaceae > Ascodesmis > Ascodesmis sphaerospora. The sequence goes on from JAPPUR010000005.1 coordinate 2,432,387, forward strand.
CTAACCATCTTCCACTGACAACCCAGTCTCTACCGTCCCCCTCACAATCCACAGCTTCCCCTCCCTCGAGCCAACAGCCCTCGAGCAATGGTCCGTCAACCATCTCTACCTCCCCCTCCGCCGCGACATCCTCCACCTCGCAGTCGTCTACGAGGGCGACAACACCCGCCAGGGCACCGCCTCGACCAAGAACCGCTGGGAGGTCAACGGCTCGCACCGCAAGATGCGACCTCAGAAGGGAACCGGCCGCGCCCGTCTCGGCACCAAGCAGAGTCCCCTCCTCCGAGGCGGTGGAAAATCGTTTGGACCTAAGCCCCGCGACTTTGGAACTGGCCTTAACCGAAAGGTCTACGACAAGGCTTGGCGCACTGCGTTGAGTTACCGTTACCGAAAGGGAGATTTGATTGTGTGTGAGGATGGTATGGATCTTGCTCTGCCGACCGACTTTGAGCTGCTTGCTGGAAAGTACCTCAAGGATGGCATGAAGGAGACATATCTCAAAAAGTACATGACAGGCATGCTGGGTAACCTTGGTCTTGGCCGGGCTAGCGGCCGCACTCTCTTTGTGACGGGCAACCGCCGCGAGGCTCTCTTTGAGGCCATGGAGCAGGTCCCCTGGGAGGGTAGAGCACTGGACCTCGAGGACGTTGATGTCAAGGATCTCCTGGAGACGGGCAAGGTGGTGCTGGAGAGGAGCGTGCTCAAGGAGATGATTGAGCAGCACCAAAGCGACCTCGTGAGCCGAGTCGTGATGCAGGGTCTCATCAAGGGAGGACCTGCGACGGGGACGAGGGTGATTGGGGCATAAGAGCCGTGTAGGAATAGCCTTGTATTATTGTGTATACAACCTGAACGTCAAAAGATATGATTCGAGCAAGGTTGAAAGTTGGGTATCATGTCATAGACCCGTCAACAACGCCTCCATCTACTGTCTATTCTACAAGATCAAGTGTTACAGTTATGTTACAGTATTTTACAACGCTCCACCAACCAGGGAGACAATCCACATGGCGACACGGACCTTGAGTCCTACTCTTCGTTCGTTTTTGGCAAAGTCATCTCTTGTCGCTTTTGTCGCGTGCTCTTGAAGCCAGAGTTGTTCGTCTGCGAGCCGAGCCTTTAGGCCCTCATCGCGAGTAACAATCAGGGCACCGGCTTCAAGGTCGTGAGAATAACTTCGCTTTGTGTAGTTGGAGCTTCCGATGATGCTCATGGCAGGGTGCTTATCGCCAGGCATGGTTACCCAAAGACCCTTTGCGTGGTATGTCCATCCTCCAGGCTGGCCAACCATACCGTGACGCCACTCCTTGAGGGTGATGTCTTCATCACGACCTTCGTGGTGCACGCGGTGGACGAAGCGGCGAGCGAGAAGAGTGTAAGCATCAGGGAGAAGTCCAGACACGCCCTTGGACTTGTAAAAGCCATTTGCTTCTGGAGCAGCGGTGATGACTGTATTTGAAGTCGAAGCAGTGTTGAGTAGGAGCTTTGTCAGGGAGGGAGCTGGGTTAAAGTAACCGGCTGTAAATGTCCACGAAGAGTCGCGGTATGCAGGCGAGGCGAGGGTTTTGAGAATGTGAGTGATGATGGGGAGCTCAGTCGATGTATCAGGCTTCATAACCTGGGACATCTGGCTGAGCATGTAAACCCTGGTATCTGAAATGTCCTGAGTCGGCTTAGAGGTCGGATGTATCAAAGCCTGTAGCGTTGATGTGGTACGCTTGATGAAGGACTGAGGCTTCTCGAGAGGTGAAGGAGCTGAGTTTGTTGTTGGCCATGAGAGGGTGAAGCCTGCTGGTTCTTCTGATGGTTGAACGAGGAAACTGAACGATGTGACCCCTGAGTGAATCTTCCAGAAGTGGTCCGTCACTTCTTTGGATGAGAAGAGATGATAGCGATCTTGACGGTTTGTAAAGTAGTCGGTAGACAAGTTTGCCCTAAAAAATTAGTCAAGCTCATGTGAATGCCTCTGGTGACTTACCCAGACATGATGATCTCATCATCTACTCCATACAGCTTCATGTGTTGAAGTCCCCATCCCTCATTGATACGCTTGGGAATGTACTCCTTTCTCAAACCTGTCAAGTTCGGCGTGTGATACATGCGGATCTCAACTCGGTCTGCACCAAACTCTTGCACGAGAGGCGCCAGCAAGGACGCACATGACGGGTTTGGGGCTTCTCGAGTGCCGCGGAGACAATCAGTCAAGATACTGAGCTTGACTTCAGGGTTCTTCCTCAGTGCCTCTTGTAATGTCTCGATAAGCTCCCGTTCCGACTTTCCAATGTATAGTGTCGACAGAAAGATTCGTCGCTGAGCTTTTCGTATCCGATCCTAATCCCATCAGCCATATTCTTCTACACTCCGTCGAGAGTCACACCTTGAGCGTCTCGTAGAACTCAGTCGGCGTCCTGATAATCTGTATCTGCTCCCCTCGAACATCGAAACTCGGCGCAAGACGATCCAACTCGTTGACAAACGGCGCCAGAGCACCTACGCCGCTCGCAGGGCTCGACGCCGGTGCCGGACCTGGGGCGCCAGCCGACATTCCATACTGTCTCCGCTGAATCCTCGGTCGTGGGACGCTCGGCTTGGGACGTGCGGCTCGGAGCCTAGTCGTACATCTCGCGCAGCTCCGTGCGAGCATTTCGGAGCTCAATTGGGTAAATGTCGAAGCTTGACGTGGTGTTGAAGATTTGCTTGTTAATGGCCTGGATATTTCTGGTTGAGAAGCTGTGGGTACGTACCTGCATGCCGTCACAAAGAGGTTCTGCCGATGTTTTCCCGTCCCGGTAATCACTTCATCGCCAGAGGCCGATCAAGACCCTCAATCCCCCGTTGCACGCCGAGGTCAATTGTCGCTGAACCGCAACCATGTCGACGATTACGCGAACGCTGTCCAACCTGCGAAAGGTTGGAGTCAAGGTGAGTCCTTGCAGAAACCGCCATTGAGCTTCAATGCTGACCCTGAGTAGGATTACTTCCGACAGTTGCTGGTATGTGCCGACCACCGAACCACTCGAGCTTGACTAACGACGTCTGTTTGCTACGGATAGTACATCGGTACGTTCCAATTCTGACTATCCTCGACTCTCTCTGACCAGCGCAGGTGACACCAAGTACGGTCGTCTCATCGGTACCGATCGCGCGGGCAACAAGTTCTTTGAGAACAACGAGGAACTGCCCCTCCGAACGCGCTGGGTTGAGTACGCCAAGCACGACTACGACGCCGCCCAGATCGAGCCCGGATGGCACTCGTGGATCAGCTACGCCGTCGACAAGCCCCCGACCGAGGATGCTCTGTTGAACCCGGGTACCCGCCACTTTGAGCCCACCAAGGCCATCCCCAACTATACCCAGAGCCGAGGAGCTTTCAAGACCTACAACACGTGCGTACGATGTGGAATTATGGGTGGTGGCATGCTGACATTTTCTAGGGCCAAGTCCAAGATCACGGCATGGGAGCCTGTGGCTGCTCCCCGAGCATGAGCGAGTTGAAGAGTGTACATATGAATCTCGGTTAGACAATCAAACTGTCAAAAAGACGAACCCGAAAAAAGGGTCTTGAATTCATTCAGATCAATCGAGCCGCTGCGTGGGCTGTCCCTTGCAGCCAGTGAATGATAATGGTATAGGATCTAGCAAAACATTTGCACTCTATGAGCTCCTCCACATGGTCTTTCCTGTAAAGAGATCGATCGACTATATATGAAAATCACTCAAATTTCTTCTACGATGATTTAGACTCGATGGCCGATTTGATGGCTGGGATGGTTAGCGAGGGACTTGGAGATGGATGAGATACTGACCTTCGCAAGTGACTCTAGCATCTCCGAATAGCATCTTGGCATTGGGCATGTAAAACATGGGGTTGGGGACATCGGCTGCTCTCGTTAGTGGTCAATCAGTTAAAGTGACCGGAATTACTCACCATAGCCGCTGGCCAGACTTCTCTTCATCACAACAACCTGTTTGGCCTTCCAGGCATGAAGCACAGGCATGCCCTCGATGGAGCTACCCTTCTCCATGGCAATGGGGTTAACAGTGTCGTTAGCGCCAATGACAACAGCAAGATCCGTATCAGGGAAGTCGTCGTTGATCTCGTCCATTTCCAGGACGATGTCATACGGCACACTAGCCTCAGCGAGGAGCACGTTGCATTGACCGGGCATACGGCCGGCAACGGGGTGAATGGCGAAGCGAACAGTGATGCCCTTGGCCCTGAGAGACGAGACAATGCTGGACAAGGCGTACTGGGCCTTTGCCACAGCCATGCCGTAGCCGACGATGAGGATGACCTTTTCAGAGTTGAGGAGGGCATCTGCGAGGTCTTCCACAGATGTTGTCGTAACTTCACCTTGGGGTTTGTACTCTTGCATTGCTGTCGGTGTGCCTAGGCCTCCGAACAAGACGTTTGTGAGAGAGCGGTTCATGGCGACGCACATGATGTATGAGAGGATGGAACCGGAGACGCCGATTAGGGCTCCGACGGTGGTGAGGAGGGGGTTATCCAACATGAAGCCCTCGGCGACAAGGGCGAAGCCGCTGTAAGCGTTCAAGACGGTGATGACGACGGCTGTGAACGGTTAGCATTTGACGTGCAAGAGTCTTTGACTACTTACGCATGTCAGCACCTCCAATGGCGGCGGTAGTTGTGTATCCCTTGATGAAGCTCAGTGCAGCGTTTGCAGCGAGTGCTCCGGCTGCGATCATGGGGCTTCCTGGCGCCATTGTAACAAAGGCTCCCATCGTAGCAACGTTGGTAGCCAGTAGTCCCGAGTTGATGGCATGACGTCCAGGGAGAATCTTGGGCTTGGAGCTCATCCTGCCGCCGAGCTTGAGGAAGGCAACGATGGAACCGGTAAAGGTGATGCCACCTAAAAGGTAAGTATTTATAAGATGCTGGATCAGTAGACTTACCAATGAGAACACCGAGGTAGGCGGTTACGAGGTGAAGTGTTGAAGGGTCCATGACATCAGCCATGACACTACCGATGCTGGTCAGGACAGCGGCGAGACCAACGACGGAGTGAAGAGCTGCGACAGTCTGGGGGAGATCGGTAGGAGTAATACGCTTGCCAATGAGGAAACCTATGTTGTTAGAAGTCGAACTTCTTATTTGGGCCAATACTTACCAGCGATGGTACCAAGAGCGGCGAGACCACCAAACTGAGTGAGAACCTCAGGGGTAAAGCCAGCGGCAAGAAGACTAGCCAGGACACCAGTGCCGACACCGAGTATGCCGATCATGTTTCCCATGCGGGCAGTAGCCTGAGAAGCGAGACTGGAGATGGAACCGATGCAGAGAACTGAGCTGATTAGGTATCCGGCTTGGACGAGACCAGCAGCTCCAGTAGAGGCAGCGGCAACGAAGCCTCCACCACAGAGAGCAGCAGGAATGGCATACAGCCAAGGGTACTCAGGGGGGTCAGTAGGTCCTATGGGTTGTTAGTTTTGTCCATATCTGGCATCATATAACTCACGCTTGAACATATCCAACATGCGCTTGGTAATGACGAAACCACCACCGACGTTAACAAAGGCGAGAAGAACACTCAGAGCACCAAAAGCCTGGGGAACAGTCTCTGGGAAGAATCCACCTCCGAGAATAAACAGACCGCCAATACCGACCATGCCAGAGATGGCGTTGGTGACACTCATGAGAGGAGAGTGCAGCGCAGGCGCAACACCCCAGACAGCACGGTAACCGATAAGACTAGCCAGAGCAAAAGTAAAGGCATTGGACATGAGAAGAGGGCTGGTCCACTTTCCGAGGGCCATGATACTGCCCATACCGGCTGTGACGCCAGCGACTTCACGGGTCTTCTTTTGCCAGGGGGTCAGAGCTACGGGTTCAGGGGCTGCTTCAACGGGTTCGGTCTTGACGGGCGCGGGAGGAGGTGCAGGGCGAGGAGCCGGTGGGAGAATATCTCCGTCTTGAGTGACAATGGCACCTCGGACAACTTCATCCGAGAGATCGATACCGAAAGCCTTGGGTTCAGGGGTCATGGAAAGCAGGAACTTGGTGATGTTGTTGGAGTAGAGCGTAGAAGACTGAGTTGGCAAGCGAGAAGGCAGATCAGTGTATCCTGTCCAAGTTAGCAGAATACTTCACTTTTGACGACTCACATACCAATAATCTTGACATCGTTGTAAACAGCTAGCTCGCCCTTCTTGGTAGCTTCACAGTTTCCTCCAGCCTCAGCAGCCAGATCGACAATCACACTACCGGGCTTCATGACATCGAGGATATCGTTCTTGAGGAGCTTCGGGGCAGGCTTTCCGGGGATCAATGCAGTGGTGATGATAATGTCGACTTCCTTGGCTTGGTCCTTGAAGAGCTTCATCTCGGCCTCGATAAATTCCTTGCTCATCTCCTTTGCGTAACCACCGGCGCCAGATCCATCTTCTTCAAGCTCGACCTCGATGAACTCGGCTCCAAGAGACTGAACCTGCTCACGAGCAGCAGATCGAGTATCGAAACCACGGACAATGGCTCCCATGCGACGAGCAGTAGCGATAGCACTCAAGCCAGCAACGCCAGCACCAATAACCAGAACCTTGCAGGGGGGAATCTTTCCAGCGGCTGTGACCTGACCAGTCAAGAATCTACCAAACACGTTTGAAGCTTCAAGGACAGCCTTGTAGCCGGCAATGTTGGCCATGCTGCTGAGAGCGTCAAAGACCTGGGCGCGAGAGATACGGGGGATCATGTCCATGGCGAAGCTAGTGGCTTTCCTGGCGGCAATCTTTTCGACGAGTTCCTTGTTCTGAGCGGGTTGAAGCAGAGAGATGATGGTTTGTCCTTCTTTCATGCAGTCGACTTCACCAAGACCAGGACCGCGAACCTTGAGGATAATGTCGGCGTTGGACCAGACATCCTTGGGACCAGTTACGAGAGTTGCGCCAGCCGCTTCATAAGCGGCATCGAGAAAGTCTGCCGATGTACCAGCGCCGCGCTCAACAATTACCTGCTTGAAGCCCTTCTTCTTCAGTAGAGCTACATTGGCAGGCGTCAGAGAAACTCGGCGCTCTCCAGGAAAGATTTCGGTGGGGACGCCAACAGTGAGGTGATCGTACGGAGTCGTCTTGGGGAGCACCACGGTGGAATAAGTCCGAGGAGGAGTCACGGGAACCGAGACATGACGGATCAACGCTAGAGGCTTCGAGATTGCGGGAACAATTGCGCGCTGGCTAGACGAGGCAAACGTGCTCTGCCATTGCTTGCGACGGGAGAGGATGGCATCTGGAGCAAAAGCTCTAGTTAGCTCGGGTCAAAGGAGCTTCCAGAAGCTTCAGAGAGCTCACCTCGGACTTTGTAACGCTTCAATTGCTTTGATACAAAGCAGGAGGAAGCGTACAGCTCAGAAGCCGAGGCTGGAGCCGCGGTTGTGGCCAGCGGACGAAGCATGTTGGCTACCATGATGGAGAAAGCCCATGGAGGCCAGCAGCGAGATCGGAGAAGAGCTGCTTTCTAGCGGGTACAGGACTCTCTGAGACTTGCGTCTCCAAACACACAAAGGACAACGACTAGAAAAAATCTAGAAAAAAAAGAAGGAGAGAAAAAAGGAAGACAGACATCAAGGGTCATCCGAAGAGGGGCTGACCTCGTCTCCGTGTCATGTGTTTTCCCTCCTTGTCTGGGACGTCACTCGGCATTCCTCGTTCGAGTCACCTCCCACCGCCCGCCCGCTGGAGCTCGGGCCTAGAAGCCCTGGCCCGGGGTTCTATTAGCCGCCCCGGGCAGTGGACCTCGGGGCGCTGATAGTGGGACCCGAGGGCGCTAATGCCGCTAAAATCTGGGGGCGGGGCACGCTGTTCTTGGGCGCGGGGGATAACTCTTCCATGGAAGAGCAGGGTGTGGTTTCTCATAGGATCATCATGGACAGACGGCGGATGGCTCGGGGGAATTGCAAGAGCGAGATCTTGAAGGGTTGCTCATCCCGCGGACTTGCCTGTTGGGTGCCCTCCCTAAGACTTGGCGGCCGGGTTCCCCTCACTCGGAGCTGCAAGTCCGGCCTCAGAGTCCGGCCATGGGCGGTTCAAGATGAGCCGAGATCATGATGCATGATGCATTCGCAACATGAGCGGGTGGGCAGTGGGCGTTTCCGATGTTTCTAGCGCTCCAGTCATTGGGATGGAGTGGCTGATGTTGGCTAGAGTCTGGTCTAGTAGCGTTGCAGGTCTGCTTCAGTTTGAATCACAACAAAGGATCATGAGTTTGATGTTTGCTACAATAAAGGATTGACAATAATGAATCTAATGAGTGACTTCCAACAACCTCATTCATCTCATCCACCATTATTCTCATCCACTAACCACTGCAGTCTGCCTGTTCAACAGCATCCAGCCACAACCATACTACATATAGAATCTCCCAAACCGACCACTCCCTCGCATCGGGTTCTCCCCCTTGTCTCCCTCCTTGGTGTTTGGATCACCCGCCCCGCCCCCTCCGCCTCCGCCTCCGCTGTGACCAGGCAGGCAGGGCGTCTTGCATCGCCCTCTAAAGTCCGGCCCGACATTGAGGCACGTATCACAACCGCAGAGGAGCTCGAGGTGGTCTCCGACCTTTTGGTCGATCTGGTCGCAGAGGCAGATGTACAGGGCCGAGTCGACGGTGGTGGCTGGAGAGCCCTGAGGGCAGTTGGCGTTTGGCGTCTTGCAGTACGCCTCGATGAGTTGGGCTTCATTCCAGGGCTTTGCTGCTGAGGCGTTAGCGTTTCCACGGTTACTTGGGGATTGGTGTTTATACCCATTGCCATGAGGACTTCTGCGCAGTAAGTATACCCGCACTCACAGATTGGTCCTTCGATTGGTGGAGGTGGTGCACCTGTAGGGTTCGGAGCTGGTGGGGCCGGGGCCGGATCCGTTGGCGCCGGAGGCTGCGGGACAGGGGCCGGAGAAGATGGTGGAGGTGCGGGAGCCGGTTCGTCAGGTGGAGGAACCGGAGCTGGAGGTGGAGATGGCGGGACTGGTGGTTCGTCTGGTGGCTCAGCTGGGGGAACTGGGGGATCGGCTGGAGGAGCTGGTGGTTGAGATGGAGGAGGAACAGGCGCAGGCTGAGGGGATGAAGGTGGAGGGACCTGGGGCTTTGCCATGACCAAGGCGAGAAGCCCGAGGAGGATGAAGTATGTCTTCATGTTGGTAACGAATGCGATAGTTTAACTTGTAGGATTAATCTGTCCAGGTGGACTTGTCGGTTGGGATACTGAGCTCGTCTGAGATGATGGCTATCCATCTTATATCTGGGAAATATCCGATGTCCAGGTCGTCCAAGAAGCAAACGTTTGCTCGTTAACAAAGGCTTCCGTCAATAGCATGTCGAACACGTCGCGCGTTCTACATCGTGGAGCCATCGGCAGTCCGGACTAGTGATGGTCAAACGTTGAAGAAAGGTCCATGGTGTTGTTCCTGGTCCGGTATCACGGCGAGTTGGTAGTGGCATAAGCGAGTTCCGAGGGCAAGAAGCTTCGATCAAGTTTTTGGAAGATGACAGAGGTATCATGGTGACAGACACATGTTCACTTTATACATCTCGTACTTGTCTGTTGCCATGATTGAGGTGTTCCTAGGTCCCTGGATTGATGGTTTCGTTGTAAGTGGGACATGTAACTCTCAGAGTACGACAACTTGTGTGATATGCACCCGCAGATGTTTGCTTCAACGGATATTTCAGTGTAAGCCTACAATACAAACTTGACAATTGTAAAGACAACAAACTTTCAGCAAGGAAACAAGTCCATACCAAGTTACCTCCATATCCAGGCCCGGCCGGCATCGGCATTTGTACCGTGCTAATCCCCCACACTGTGCCATTGAAACTGTGCCAACCCCACCATCCGTCGTGCTCCGATAACTTTGCCCCTCCAAGCGCATCTCAGCCGCTCAGCCATCCTCGAATCCGCAAACTCGTCCTCCGAAAGCCCTTTCACAATGTCCGAGTCCGCCCCCGAGAACGTCATCAACGTCGGCACGCGAAAGTCGCCCCTGGCATTGGCTCAGACAAACATCGTCGTCGACGCCCTCAAGGCTCAGTTCCCCGATCATGAATTCCCCATCCATGGCATGACCACGACCGGCGATCGAGACCAGAACACGGCTCTGTACAACTTTGGTGGCAAGGGATTGTGGACTTCGCAGCTTGAGGAGAGGCTCGTCAACAAGGAGCTTGACCTTGTGGTTCACTCGCTCAAGGACATGCCGACGAGCCTGCCCGAGGGCTGCGTTCTCGGATGTGTGACGTCCCGCGAGGACCCGAGGGACACACTGGTGATCAAGAAAAGTCTGCAGGAGAAGCACGGCTGGAAGACGCTGGCTGATCTGCCGGCTGGCAGCATCATCGGCACCAGCAGCGTGCGTCGCATCGCTCAGCTGGTCCGACGATACCCAACGCTCAAGTTCAAGGATCACCGAGGCAACATTCAGACCCGGTTGCAGAAGCTCGAGGACGACCCGGAGCTGACTGGCATCATTCTTGCCGCGGCTGGTCTCCAGCGCATGGATCTCGGCCACCACATCTCCCAATTCCTCGAGTCCGACACGGGAGGCATCCTGCACGCCGTCGGCCAAGGTGCTCTGGGAGTCGAGTGCCGGGCGGACGACGAAAAGGTGCTCAAGTTCCTCAAGACGATCGAGAACGAGCAAACTATGCTGGCGTGCGAGGCGGAGCGCGCCGTCATGAGGGCGCTCGAGGGCGGGTGCAGCGTTCCCATCGGAGTCGAGACCAAGTGGGTGGACGGCAAGCTACGGCTCAGAGCTACCGTCGTCTCTCTGAGGGGCGACGAGGGTGTCGACTCTGAGATGACGGAGGAGATCAAGACACAGGAGGAGGCAGACACCTTTGGAAAGAAGGTGGCCAAGGATCTCGTGGACCGAGGAGCTAGCAAGATCCTGGATGCCATCAACGAGAAGCGGCAAGTACCTGAGACGGTCAAGTAGACACAAAAATGGACGAGGACATGGCATGAATGCATAGCCGTAAATCGGCAGATGAAAATAAAACCCAATATACCCCCGGGACGCGAATCACCATATGGTACACCTGACGTCTGTCTATGCTTGCAGGTTGAACTGTCTTTCATTCCTTTCTCTTGTATCCGATCGTAACCCATTTTCCGTGATAGCCATTGACTCTTTAGTGGTCGCTGCCAGCAAAAGCCTTGTAGGCCTCAATGTCCATCAGCTCGTCAAACTGCTTGGCGCCCTCCTCGTCAACCTCGACCTTGACGATCCAGCCGCCGCCGGCGCTGTCGTCCTCGGGGACCTTGTTGATGGTGGAGGGCTTCTCCTCGAGGTTGTCGTTGACCTGGGTCACGCGCAGTCGGATCGGGGCGTTGATGTCGCTGGCTGACTTGACCGACTCGACGGCGCCGACCTGGTCGCCCTGCTCGACAAGGACGCCAGTCTCGGGGAGCTCGACGTAGACGACGTCACCGAGCTGCTCAGCTGCGTACTCGGAGATACCGACGAAGCCGTGCTTCTTATCGGCAGAGAGATCGATCCACTCGTGGTCCTTGGTGTACCTACGGGCGAGGCCTTGTCCTCAATTAGTTCTGTCGCAATTGTAGAGCGACGAGCGCAACTCACTCAGCTTGGTGGTGGAGAATGCTCGCATGGAGGAACGAGCCATGGGAGCAGCGCGAGGGGCAAAAGCCTTGGCCAGAGGCGCAGCGACGCGCAGGGACCGGGCAATTGAGGCCATTGTGAATATGAGAGGTGGGTTGGTGAGAGGGGGGTTGGACGAGATCTGCCGAGTTGGTGATATCAGTCAAGTTCTCTCACAAAGCTCTGCCCGCAAGCAACCGAATGGAACGGCACTACGGAGGACATGGGCCGAGCGGCAGGTTTTCGGAGGTTGAACCCGGAAGCTTAGTCAGCCCGGGATCCGTGTGTGAGTTTTGTTCATCACTTGTTTGACGGATGGAGTTGAACCAATCAGGGGTCGGACAATGAACAAGTTTCACAAGTCAACATGGTCAAGTTGTTTACTTGCAACATGTATAAACAGATGCAGGGTCAAGGGTGTTTCGAGTCAAGATTAGATCTGATGAGCATCAAGAGTGACAGCCGTGATGAGTTGGCTCTGCATGATGATGATCCCGAGATCAAGGCTCTTTGCTTATCCGTGGAGACAGGCAGCTATATGTACGTGCGGCATGGGGCCAATTGATGTCACACAGGTGAATGCAAACAAACAACATGAAAACATTGGTTGCTTGTTTACTGACGATGCATGATGAGTTGGGCTGATGGTAAAATGATACCCAAGGATAGCCAGTATCCGTGCTCTTAGCATGTAAAGGCTGCGTGGACTCTCTTCCTCTGGAGACGTTGCTTGCTACGAGACAATGCTCAGATAAAACCGAGTCATTGTGTCCAGACTGTTTGGCTCCAATTGCATCATTGTTTGCTCGTCAGCCAGCCATCTGCCCCGTGTCTCAACCAACCATTCGTCGCAGACGCGCCCTGAGCGTCTAGCTCTGTAACGCGTCGTCTCCCGAAACTAAACAGCAGCAAAAACTCCACTCCACAGGTCAAAGGCCGCCATCATTAACAACACGGGCTGACCAAGGTCTAGCCAACTCTAATCGACCGACTCGGGCGGGGTGGATCAGGAAGAGGCCGTGTCTTGATTTCTCTCTTCTTCTCTCTTTTCGTTTCTTTCTCTTCCTCCTGCAGCGACTCCATCACAGCGCTGCATATCAAATCTCCTGCCCGTGTGGCTTAACCCGGTGCCTTGAAATTCCGTCCCGGACTCGCAACCGCCCAGGCCAAGTGAGAGGCTCACCACCATCACCTCTTCCAAAAGCCCAGCGACGAATAGCCATCCCCCTCGCCCCTTGTCAGTTCCTTTCGGTCCCTTCACTTCAAGTTCTTGTCGCCCAGAGATTGACTGACTGACTGACTGTCAGTCCAGGCGTCTCCCTCCTTCTCTCCCTACCGCCGTCTACCTTCCAGGCCTGGATCCATCCTCTCCTCGTAACCCCCTCCGAGACCTTGTCTCACTTGGTCCGCCACCACGTCGGCTCCCTACAGCCTGTCCTGTCTGCTTTCTCCTCTCGGGTGGCTTTCGTTTCGAGTCCCTAGGCCCCAGACACGATCCCGTGGAGTCTCTTCCTTCCGCCACCGACAGCCTTCTCGGAGCACACACGACCACTTACCGACGAGTGCCTGGCCTGGGCCTCAGCTCAGCTCCCACTACCGCCGCTACTACTCCCCACTGCTACGCTACGCTACTCTGCCGACTCCATCTCAGCTTCATGCCTCGCACAAGCTCTTGACCAGTCTGTCCTTGTCTTCTTCCGACCGCTATAGGCGCCTCGTCCGCTCCAACCACGTTCTCTACCGACCTTGACTCTCGCTCATTTCGTCCCCCCACACGCTCCTTCGCCTCCATCCAACCGCTGCTTCACTCAGCCTTCCACTCTCCCCATCGCGACATCGACTGCTATTCACCCTGGACGACTCAACGATCACCGCGGCCACGGCCACCATCCCCGACCCCATCCCTCCACCTCCCGACGCTCCCGTCATCGCCGTCGACACCATGGAGACCGAGGTTCCTCCCCCACACGAAGTCCCCGACGACACTCTAGGCGGTATCGAGGGCTCTCCGCAAGTCGCCTCCAGCAGCAACGGCTTCCGTCATCAACAGAGCACATCCCTCGACCAGGGCCTCGCCAACAGTCCCAAACCAGAGGAGGATCCTTCGGCCAGATACACCCCTCCTGTCCAACCGGCGCCTCCAATCTCCCGACCAGCTAGCGGCCTGTCCAACCCCGCACACCAGGCCTACAATGACTATCGGCAAGGCGCAGGCGAACCTTCATCCAACGGCCGTAACCATGTCGTGATCAAGGTTGGCATGGTGGGCGATGCCCAGATCGGCAAGACGTCGCTCATGGTCAAGTACGTCGAGGGCAGCTGGGACGAGGATTACATTCAGACCCTGGGCGTCAACTTTATGGAAAAGACAATTTCCATCCGCAATACAGAAATCACCTTTTCCATCTGGGACTTGGGCGGTCAAAGAGAATTCGTCAACATGCTGCCGCTAGTATGCAACGACGCCGTCGCCATACTCTTCATGTTTGACCTCACGCGCAAGAGCACCTTGAATAGCATCAAGGAGTGGTATCGCCAGGGAAGGGGTTTCAACAAGACGGCCATTCCTATTCTTGTTGGTACCAAGTATGATCATTTCGTCAACTTTCCCCCTCAAGACCAAGAAGAGATCTCAAATCAGGTGTGTAGAGTAGTCCATCATGTTGATTTGACTAACGGAAATAGGCGAGACGGTTTGCCAAGGCCATGAGGGCAGCCCTGATCTTTTCAAGTACAAGTCATAGCATCAATGTGCAAAAGGTTAGTTTATCATGTCCCTTTTCATACAACCACTGACCATTATAGATCTTCAAGATCGTTCTATCCAAGGCATTCGACCTCAAGTGCACAATCCCCGAAATCGAAAATGTCGGCGAGCCCCTATTGTTATATCAGTCTGTGTAATGATACACATCCAAGACTACGTCTAGACCATGTCAGACAAGGCATGTCTCAAACAGGCCATCTTATGTTATCACGTCGAGATACCCGACAACAATGACGAACCATACAACGCGAGCTGGAACAGCATCGCAGGCGCCAACGATGCGCCTACGCCTACTGGCCGGCTTATCTACAGTCAGCTAGGAAGAATGAAATAGTAAAACTGTCCTTGTAATTTGCCTTTGATGCGCGCGACTTTCCCTTTGTCTTACACACCACTGGATCGACTCCCTTCCCTTCCTTATTACTTACTGAATCTGCTTCTGCACTAAACTCAATTGTCTTATTACACTTTACGGATAATGGAGAGGTCGGGATAACCTCTCAAGGATAGATAAATCACATGGGTATCTGGCGCGCGGGTGCGCATCTGTTGCCTGCTGGGTGTGCTCAGCGGCCTTTATTGCTGTCCTGGAGGAGCTACAGGGGATATCAGAAGGATATCATGAAACAGCTGCAACGTTAATCGTATTGTTGGCTCAGGGGGATGATGTATGCTAGGATGAGAGACGAGGTAGCATTAGATGAGGAATGAGTGGTTGCTGTACGAGATGAGACAAGGTGTTGAGAGTTGATTGCTAATATACAGGCCATCGGATAACAGGCCATGCGGTCTGATGCGAGTTCAAGCCAACTTCTTCGTCGATTTATTACTTCCATCACCGGACTTGTGATTAGCTCCCTGTCCCTTGACCGGCTGCTTAACCCATTTCCGTTCCCCCTTGTCCTCCACATCGTCCCTGTAGTTTGTCTGCGGGTCATACGTTTGATCTTTCTTCCAAGGAGTTGCCAAGTCAACATCATCAAAGTCAGACAGGTCCATCGAGTCTCGCGTCTTTGCGACCGCGGGGGAGCGCTGCTTTTTGCGCGAAGACTCCCACAGCTTGCGAATCTGTTCCTCCAAACGGGGACGTGGGGGATTTACTGAATGGGTATCAACGATGAGAGGCCAGTCCTGGCGTTCGTCCCCTTGCAGTTCGTGTGCTTCCTCCTGGTCAACCCGTTCATACTGTGTTTTCCTGGAGATCTTGCGCCAGGGGGCAAAGGACATGATGAAGACAAAGAGGAAGAGGAGGACTACGACGCCAAAGGTGACTGCCAAGGCGATAATGTGAGATTCCGGTGGGGAATCCTCCTCACGAGTTGCGAGGGAGTGATATGAGGGGATCTTGCGGAAAGGGGGCGTAAAAGGGGTATTTTGGTGTGTGTTGCAGGGAGCCATGGGAGTTACCTTGGTCTCTCGTGCGGAGAGATTCATGGAAGCTTGCGATGATCCATGCGGGACGTGTAGTTGGAGAGTTAAATAGGGATGGGAGTAGTGGGTTGAAGAACAATGAAGGTTGTTTGTTGAAGAACAAGCGCCATTGAGTGCAGGATGTTGCCCACAAACACACTTTCTAAAGAGTGTTCAGTAAAACATATGTTATTTGGTATTGGAGAGAACAAGAGGAATAGCCAGGTTCGCTACGATGACCTCACTGTCTTTGTTGTCTACAATCCAGGTAGATGTCCCAAAGCCTAGGCCAAGCACGACAACACCGTCTCCGCAGGCCTCTTTCAGCTTTGCATGGAATTTTAAGCAGATACCTCGTTTCTCATCGTTTACACGGCATGGAGAACCGAAAGAGAGAACCCAACGAACCCTGGCCTACTAGTCTACCGACCAAGATGAGGTTGTAGGCAACCAAGGCAAATAATTCCCAGGCTTTTGTCAGTGTTGTCGACTGTTCAGAAGAGCTGAAATGGGCGAATTACACCCATGGGTGGGTTGTTTGCGGCGCGGTCTGGTGCGTGGTGGTCCATTAACATTTTTTCACTGCAAATTTAACCCGCGCCGGGGTAGGCCAAAACTTTGCTGTCCGGCATCGAGAGTCTGCACTGCAATTTTAATCCAAATTATGGGAAACTTGGCTTTAGCAAACCGGGCAATCGGGACAGTGGGACTTGAGGGGCGTCCGGACGCCTTCACTGCAATCTTAACCCACGCAGAGGGAGGCTCGACTTTAGTAAACCGACCGGTTGGGACGTTCGTTACACTGCAAGATGATAACTTCAAGATTCCTTTACAGTAAATTAACCGCCTGGAGGCTTTCTTGGTCGACCAATCAAAGCAGTTGGACGTACATAGCAAGTTGAGCTCTCCAAGTCAAGGCACAACATGGCACAACCCATTCCCTGTTGCTTATATCAAATACAACGTACTCGCAGTAAGTTTGGTTTTATGGGCAGACACCTAAATCAATTTCCCCACTGCCGAATGGGCGCTCGAGTTAGGTCTCGAACACATGCGGATGGTTGATTTATAATTTTAGCTTAACCCTACTTTCGAATAGACGTTAATTCTTTGCTGGGGGGCCGACCACGCCTTCACTGCAAATTTAACTCAACCAGAGGGAGACTTTACATCAATAAGCTGGCCAATTGGGAACTTTCAAGGTAGCCACACAGCATTTCCCGGCGACTCTCATGGGCCTGATGCCATGATCGCCAAGAACGAGCCTCACGGGTGACTTCCGTACCTTGCACTCGTATTTGCTACAGTTTGGACCCTGATGGAGCCATTCTGGTGTCATTTGCGCCTTGTATCAAGCTTCGTATCAAATGGAAGCATTTTACCATCTTGCTCACTACTAGCTGGCACAATGACATGAAGCCCTGGTGACAGAGGAGGCTTCCCCAGAGTAGACAGTGACAATACTGGTCCCTGAGAAGAACAGGGAGGCCTCAATCCGGGCTGTTTGCAGTAACAAGCTGCGGCAGCGAGCAAAGAGGGGTGAGGCTAGCAAAACCGTCAAAGGGCGGTTTCACTGCAAACTTAACCCGCCCTCAGGCTTTGTTGGCCAACCAATCAGAACCGCTCAACGTGCATGGCAACTTGAAACTCACAAAGATGAGGCAGAATTCAGAGTGACAATCATCTGTTGGTATCTTCTGGAGCGAACAAACAGCGCTTGTATCTTGTGGTTTGCTTTCGGATACAGAAGTTCAAACCCTGTACCTACTCCCGGTTAGATAGATGACTTCATCCATTATCTGGGCAGACGGTACACTGCACGAAGACCAAAACAAGCCTTAGTGATAGAAGCTTAGATAGTAGGGGTCAAGACGAATCCTTCGAAGAGGGTAGAAGAGGCGGCCCGTGCTGACCGCAGCGGCGCATGCAGTCGTGCTCGTGTCTATCGGGCGCGTTTGCGCACCCTTCACTGCAAATTTAACCCGCACTGAGACCGTATTAGTCGACCAATTAACACCATTTATCACGCAGAGAGACTTGAAGTTCACAAATCTGAGGCACAATGTAGAGCAACAGTTGTCCCGGCTCCCCAGAGCAGATGCAGAGCGCTTCAGGTCCACCCAGTATCTCCGCAGACGGGATACTACACGAGCACCATCAAGCCTTGGTGATAGAAGAAGCCTACCCAAAGTCTACGTGGAAGGCCAAGACTGGTTGCTTCTTGGAATAACAACCAATTGGGCTCGACACCGTCATGCCTGCCGCAAAACGCCCTTTCACCGCAGTTTTCACCCACGCAGAGGTCGAGATGGATCTTCCACCAAGGACTGGGAGGAAAAGACGACCAATGGCGCCAACAGCCTCACTAAAGATGAGCAGTGCTGCTGACTGCATGATGCTGGTGCCTGATGGCCTGTCTGCGACAGCAGGTGCACTGCAAAATTAACCCACGTCGAGGGCCCTCGAACAGGGCCTTTCGCCTATGCCTTCATTGTACACTGACAGCACTGCACTACATGGTACTTTCTAACATGGCTAATGACAGGGCGTGATAAATCAGAAGTCTGGTTTTAGCTATTTACCCAACTGAGCGCTGTTTTACAGTTGGGCATCTTGAGCATAGAATGGTAGATAGATTTGTCCACCGATGGATGGATCGATGCGGTCGACATGGAGTGCTTACGTAGATCCCTTAGAAAAGACAGGAAGGCTGTGTTGCACAGATGTGAGAAGTGTGCGGGCAGTTGTGAGGAGTGTGCATTGCACTGCAAGTTTAACCCACGCAGAGACTCGACGTTCCGTCATCAAGTCGGCCAATTTGAACTATTTGACACGCACGCAGCGTTTTTAGTAACCCCTATGGACGGGGCAAAAAAGCGAGGCAGCAGCAACAACATTGCACTGCATATTTAACCCACGCCGAAGCCCCTCGAACAGGGATTTTCGCAGTCCATCAATGAGAACGCATAGCGCTCTACACACTCTCCATGATCTTTAGGCATCTAGTGTAGCCCTGCTGCATTTTCAATGAAAGTGCGGTTCTTAAGCATCACTTTTCTTCACTGCAAACTTAACCCACCTCGAGGCTTGTCAGGTTAGCCAATGTGGACTCGTCAACGTGGATAGCAACTTTGGCGGCTCTTCATGCTGGCAAGGCATAGCCTAACATTCTTCGTCCTCCTCATCATGGCGAATTCGGTCCCTTGCACAACTCTCTTTGCCTAGGTAGCCAGGCGTCGAAACTCCTTTGTATGGACTAAAGACAAGTAAGCACTCACATAATCTCAAGCAAAACGTTCTACTTCAACAGTCTCAAAAATTCTCAATTATTCTACCTCTTCTATGCACTTGTCGTGCCCTGCTCAACATCCGCCCCTCTGCGATCTCTCTTATTCTTTATGTACACGTAAAGAAAGACGAGTCCCAGCCCAAGGACAGGGAATCCAAACATCAGGAAAACGATGAGAAAAGTCCGCCCTGGATCGCTACTGTCGGACTCTTCCCTGGCTGCGATGCTGCTCACATCTCTAGTCGGTGGCCAGAGGAGGTGGGAGAATGATGGAGCGTGAGTGAACCGTGTCATTTTACAGATCTGAGGGTGGTGGTTTTCTGAAATAGTATTCGAGCAAGAACTGCGTGAATATTTGCTCAATATTTATAATGAAGCAATTGTTGTGCCTTTCATGCTATATCCAGATCGCTCTTTTGTTGTGTCTTTGTGGCCGGGGGCTTTGTTTCCGCTTTGAGCCTCGACGGAACAAAGGCTGCCAACCACACCTTGCGAGCGTCGGTGAATCACACTAGGTAAAAACCAGGTATCAGATACCGCTATTCAGAAATAGAGATATCACATCTAGAACGGGTTGATGGTATGCGGGCTTCTCCGGCGCCATGTTGCCGTGGGTGCGGTCTTGTCTCAGACTACGACACCACGAGGGCATACGTTCAAGTAGGAGCCTGACTCTACATCATGCAGATCACGCTGCCTCCTCCGGTTGTGAATCACTGACGGCGATCCCATTCACAGAGGAAGCAAGCCGTTCCTCACGGCCTACATCGACAATGACGAGCTACACCTGCCGAGAGCCTCCGTGTATAAAATCCGGCAACATGAGGTTCAAGACTCAAAACACCTACCTCCGTCCTCATCGGTTCAACACGCTCGCACACTCACCACTGCGCGACATGGATCCTCAACCATATAACCACTGGGTCGTGGCCGGCTTCATCATCATCCACGTGGTCCTCCTCTGCTGGATCCTCTCCATCTCCATCGCCCTCCAGCGTGATCGCCACGCACGACCAGTCAGACGCCAACTCACACAACGACCTTTTCGAACCAAGAGGGCAGAGTTTCCGTGGAAGGACGCACTTCGGGAGACGGAGGAAGTGGTTGCCGATGATGGAGCTGAGCCTTTGCTACCGACGGCACTTCGGGGGACGGAGAACAGACGGACGAAGTGGAAGTACAATGATGGGTGGAAAGAATATGAGTCTGCATGAAGAGGCTTCGTGAATGACAGCCAAGGCGTGTTAGCATCACAATAACCAAGTTTGCTCAAACCATGTGACGCCGCAGTTCCAGTGTCACGAGCGTCGAGTTTCCAGCGGTGTAGTCAAGAATAGCCACACAACAAACACAGCAGCACAAACTGCAGTGAACACCACAAACATCCAAAGAAACAACCAGTCGAGTAAAAGCTGTACAACGGTAACCATCGGACTCACCGCTACACACTGCAAGCTGGGCTTCTTGGTCCTCTTATACCGTCCCACCTCCGGAACCCGCGGAAGCTTGTGGATCCCCTCCATCAGAACTCGACAGGCCACTTGACGGCATTTCCAGCCTTCTCTTTCCGTTTTCTGCATATGGGAATGCGAGAAAGAATCTAGGGTCCTCTTGATTTCCCCGCAATCTGGGTTGATTAGCTTGATCTCGTTCCTGACGATCTGGTGCATGTTGGCTTGATGTGGTGGAGCCGTACATGGGCATGGCTGCATGAGATGCATAATCTGACTTACACTGTAAGCACACTGATCTTGGTGTAAGTGATCAGCTCATGGCAGACTGAGGGGACTTGGAGTGTTCTCATGACAGACTAAATGGGCTTCAAGTGTTCTCGCTGAAACTGGACATATGTCCTCCTGCTACTTGGCCAAGTGAGCAGGTATTTCATTTTGACTCTATGGTCTACCTCTATACCGGCTCGAGAAGATCACGAGCAGACCTGAAGCGAGAAACTAACAATCAAGAACAAAAAAGACCCCCAAGGTTCTGTACTCCTTCAATCCGTTCCATATAAGAATGCCCGCCGGTTCCAACAGGGAGAAATAAGAAACACCACAACGCCGTTCATGATGAAAAAAAAAAAAAAGAGTGAGAAAAGGCCCCAGCGCGCTAAAGAATATAGTAGAAGAAGAAAAGGTCCCGGTGATTACATGTACAGAGTTCTGATCTCGAGGGGCCGCAGTCGACGAGTCCCTGGCGGGTGTAGCTGCTGCTTTTGCCGATGGGGGTATCTAAAGATGCATCGAAAATCCGAAAACCAAAGAGAAGGAAGTGCTTTAGTTCTTGTTGTCCCTGTCTCCCCAGATGGGGGCGTTCAAGGGCTTGCTGACGCCAAAGCCGACACCGACGGCGATGCCCACGACGAGAAACACAAGGAGAACCTTGACGATGATGCGGTTTCGGCGGCTGAGGTTGGCCATGCAGGTGCAGCGGTTCTTTGCCTTGTTTGCCTTGGCCTTTTGCTTCCAGTGGTCCTTGCCAGGCCAGACCTGGCAGTCGCTCTTCCTAGCGAGGGGACTGGCAGATGTCTTGTGCTGGATGCAGGACGAGTCGGTCGTGTGGGTAGGGACCATGGCCTCGATGTCGGTGTCGAAGGGGTTGGTGCTCCTGTCGGAGCGCGGTGTCGAGGTTGTGCTCATGCGGGGAGTCTCGTCGGGACAGACGGTGGTATTTGTCGAGAAGGCGGCCTTTTCGGGGAGGGCGAGAGTATCGATGCTGGGGCCACTAGGGCGGGAGAGTTTCTCGTAGTTTGAAGGCATCGTGATGGATGTGAATGTGGATGTGTTTGAAGGGTGAAGTAGAGTCACTAGGACGAGGAATTGGCGATGAATTAAATCAAGATGATTTCAGCTGATTCAACGGCAGCTATTTCCAGTCAGTCTCGTTGCAGGTGACGCGAAAGTGGCGATCGAGGTTGATGTTGAGCGTGTCCCAGGAGATGGAACCATCAACATGCGCGTGCGACCAGGGCAGTCGCACCAAAACGGGCGAGGACTGGAACATACCTTTTTGTATCGCCCGTCAAGAGACACGAAGGACGTTGAATAGTAAAGTTTGGGAGAGAGTTTGCGCCGACACGATTGGGGGAAGAGGTTGGTTGGAGGCCGCGTACGCCAAGGGCGAGAATGCAGTCACTGAATTGAATCGTATTCGCAAAGGAGCGGCGAGTAGAACAGAGGAGATGATGGATCAAGGAGTGTATCCGCAAATAAAAAAGGCCAAGAGAATGATGCCTTTCGTTATTTCGTTGGGGAGGTGGCAAAGGAGAATGAATCCTTAGAGAAAGGAAGTAGACAGAGAAAGGCAAAGGCAGATGATGATGGGCTGGTTCGTCCTTGGGAGGTCTCAGGTCTCAGAGCATGGGTCGTTTTGGCGATTCGGTTCGCTCAAGTCCGGCCGGTTAGTGGAACGGTTCCGAGAGGGAGTCAGGAGAGCCAAAAGGAAGGAGAATCAGCTGCCAGTAAAGAGAGGAGATGGTGTATTGTTGAACAATGCTCTCTCTCGTATCCTTCTCCCAATAATGGAGACTGGAGGCTTGAAGGAAGAAGAAGCTCAAGGTCGTTCTCAAGGGGCAGACAAGAAATTGCGAGTACAACCAAGACACCAGAATCACCCCGGACAGGGCAGGGACCTGGTGGTTTTGAATAGAAACAGGAGCACCCTCTCAAGCCACAGACCAGACAAGAACGAGCCCACGAGGACGGGACTTGAGAGTTTAGGGGCATTCGTTCAGGCCCTGTTCTAGGCCTCCTTGTTCCTTGGAGATGGTGGACCCCCAGCAGAAACAGGTGCTGCAGCCCCCGCTGGGAGATTTGAGCCTATCTCCAAGACCTCGCCTGGACGCTTGGGCCTAAAGCGGGTGCGCTAGGGGCGGTCTTGCCGCCTTTGGGCCTGGCGGGAACGCGCAGCCAGCGGGGGGGGGCCTCTAAGTCTACGCTACGCTACCCCTAACCTTGACTCCATGCGATGGGACGCTGCCGCTGCTGCTGAGTTTCCATGGGTTGGATCCATCGCCACTGGACATCAGATGGCATCATTTGGCTTGTCCATCTCTTCTGCTTCTGTGCCTCAATATTGACCCTGATTCCAGTTACAGAGATCAGATCCTGCGCCAAACACTGTCAGTCACGCACGTCACCACCCGTTCATCCAAGATTCTCGACCATGTGGCATGGCCGCATGCCTACAGACCGAACCAAATCCACGAATCCCCTCTCAACAAGGAATATAGCTCATTCTCCTCTTCCTCCAGTCTAGCGGCGGCCTAGGCTATTCACCCGATATCCGCCATGGTTCTTGGCCGGTGGGAGCGCCACCGAGATGGGTCCATCCATCTGGAGAAGAAGCCGAGAACGAACTGACTCGCCCACCATCTTTCACTCTAGAGGGAACCATCCGCCTTGGCCAGGGGCCGACCAGCCGGGAGAGGGGGACGAGTCGTGTGCTGCATCTCGATATATCGTTGGAAAAGCACGCACGATCTATCACATCAGCCGTGTCTCTCCCTTGACTCCATCCATGGCATGACTGCGACATTCGACTTGACCACAAGACTTGGGGTCATTATGCTTATCCCGTGACTTTTCAACAGCCGAAACCACATGAGGATGCAAGGTACAGACAGCCTCAGGAGTAAATCCAGATCCAGGCACAGGGGAAGCTTCACCAACGGGAGTGAACCGCCACTGGATTCCATTGCCGTCACTGCTACTGTCATTGTGCTGTCGTGCCCGTAGCCGTCGACTCCAAGCTAGCAAGCTCAAGCTTCGAATCAAGGAAACTCTGCTCGACGTTTGACAGGGCCAACGCAGCCACCGATGCAACAGGATGCTTCCTTGGCATGGTGCTTCAACATCGTGGACCCCGCTCAGTTGGTCCGTAGGAAATCCTATCCTCGCAACGAACTCGAGCGGCCAACATCCGCGCGTCCTCTGATGCTTGGACCTCCCTGCGGGCTTTCACTCTCGCTGCGTTTCAACTCTGGGGCGCAGCATCCACTGAGCGTCGTCTTCTCGGTAAAGAGAGTGCTCGCTACGAGACCGAAAGATAGGCTCTTGTCTCAGTGGGTGCCCAACTGAACTGATGCGCCGTGTACGGGCGTCTACCTGATGTCCGCGTATGGCGTAGCATTGCCCGCGTATCAGAGAGGTGCTATTTGAGGCATTACGTCGGTTCCCATGTGTGTTGCAGCGTTATGCAAATCCCATTCTACCACTGAGATGGAGAGATTGCGGTTAATTTCCCACCTCCCTCTGCCGACGACGATCCATTATTCAAACCAGATAACGACCGGCACGACGCGACAGAGTTTGCTCGATGGCATCTCCCGTCGATGCTTCTTCCCCTCCTTCGAAAGGTCACTGGTGTGCGTGTGTGCCAACAGCTTCCTCTCCTGGTCGAGAGGGAAGAGTTCATCCGGTGGGCAAACGACGAGTTGTGACGAGGGTCTAGAACGCGGGTGAACTAATGCAGGGTCCCCCAGCACTCGCAGCGTCGGGAGCAGTCGAGACTGGCATGGCTCAGCGGGCGTCTGGTGGCGCAGCCAACGGGAGGAGCTGTCAATCGACGGATGTCAATCACGGGAGGGAATCTACGCCATCTGCGAAGCTTCAATACTTGGAACTCGTCAAACATCATGGCGTTGGCCACGATTCCAGTCGTCCACAGTTCCAGTGATCGCGTCAGGAACACGTCTTTTAGCATGTTTCGGCTGCTCCGCGACCGATGATACACAAGGTTTGAGGCTGCTTGCTCTGGTTTCCTTCTGTCGGTCAAAATCTGAATCTGTGATACGTGATCTCGATGTGAGGCTCTGCTTGCCATGATCGATCCTGTATTCAATGCCTTGGTCGTTCATGCCGCTGTCGCAGATAGATGAGGCATTGAGCCAAGGCGCGCTTTCGTGTTTGAGCTCGGGAAGGAAGATGGGTGGACCTTTTGTGAGTTGGTCGATGCGTCTGCCATGATCCCTCATTCTTGCTCGATTGATTCTGCATTTTCTTGATGATGGCCGTGAATGCTTGCTTGATGGTCGATTTGATGAGAGTTGATCTGTTCAAATGCTCGCGCCAGGAGGAAAGGCACCAGAATGGCCCTTGGGTGGTTGTGCTGCAATCAATTGAACCGTTATCATGCCTTTCGCCTGCTCTACCTACCTGCCTACCTTAGGTAGTAGCTCCTTGCTTGCCCAATTGCTCTGATTCGTGATTCCTCCCTGGTGCCTTTATCTAATGCCATGGTCCTTCTCTCTTGCTCGATTCTTTCCCCATTGTGAAAGTAAAGAGATCTCTACTCTACAATTCTGCGAAGGAGATGAGAGGCACTTGAGCTGATCTTGAAATCAATAGACTGCAATTGATCAGAACAATATTATCGTCGAGTTAAACAACCTTGCCTACCTGGTCTACGCCCAATTGCCATCATCGGTGACTCCTTGTGATGCCTTCATCTGATACACTTGCTCTTTCCTCAGCACCTCCCAACCACTTCAGGTTCCTTCCACAGCCAAACTCTTGGCTACTGCCCTCTTCTCCCATCGAGATGCCTTCATGCACTTGCTCCTTCCTCTGCAGCTCCTTCCTCCACTACTGCCACCACTACTGCCACCACTACATGATCTTCCGCAACTGTACGGCTTGCACTCGTACTCACTTCTTCCATCATCTCTCCATCTTTTCTTCCGCATCATCATCATCGTCACTCATCATGGATTACCAACGCGAATGGCAATACAACGCCGAAACGCCCGCCTGTGGCGATTACTTTGAATCGATCTGCTGCCCTTGTATCGTCTACGGCCGTGCCAACCTTCGTCTCAAGAACGCCTCTAACGAACGCGATGGCCAGGAGCCCAAAGAACGTCAAGTCCGCCTCCTGTCATCCAACTGCTGCATGTTTGCATCCTGCTTGCCTTGTGAGTACCAAGATCCCCTCTAGTGACCAGCCTAACACAGTCAGTTTACGGATGCTTCATCTCTGCCATCCGAGGCCAAGTTCGAGACTTTTACGACATCCAGGGTGATAAGAGCCGGGATTTTGCTGTGGCCTGCTGCTGTCCCAGCGAGACTCTCATTCAAACCGAGAATGAGATCCTTCTTCGACAATCCAAGTCTCGAAAAACCAGCGGAGCCTCGTCCTCCACTGGGTATATCCCGCCTTCCCCTATGACTTATTCCTCGAGTTCAAGCTCGACAAGTCAAACAACCACTCCCAACACGGAATGTGATGAGCCACTCCCATGCATCCCAGAAGAGTATTCGACCACAACTCCATCTTCGATGAGTAGTCGCCGTACCAGCGCAAGCCGAAGACGGGAGAGATCGATTGCCCGTGATCCAGTCGCGCCCACAGATGCGACCCTCGTCAACGCCCATGAACTCAGCCAGGACCCAACTACGCCGGCCATGTACAAGGGCCATTCAGCCCCCCATAGACTCAGCAAAGACCCGACTTCCCTGACGCACCCGCCTCCCGCCCATCACCTCAGGGACGACACCAAGGCGCAGGTTACCTCTCCCAGGACTGACACTCGTCCCAGCCGGCACAGGAGTCATAGCTCGAGTCATGATCAAGTCGATTCCTTCCGTCCACGAAGGGCCTCGGATACCGGCCATGACCTCCATCATGACCCAACGACCCGAGTCAAATCTCCATCACCCACTGCCCATTCTTTGCAAGATGACGTGCACACTTCTGCCAGAAGGTCACCACCTGCGAACGCTCATCATTTGCAACATGATGCGGTGAACTCTCGTGCCAAATCACCCCGGCCACACACCCTCGAGACGGACGAGTCGGTGCCGAGCAGGTCCGCGGGCCCAGGGCCACACCATCTCCAGCACGACAAGTGAGGGACTTTGGACACGGATGGCAGGACGGGCTGATGATGCGGACGAACATGGTCGAGGATGGGCCACGGATGGCCTCGGTGGACCAACATGATTAGACTACATGGCGATTAGTACCTGAAGACACGCCAGTATTGTTATCACTCCATAGACCAAAGCAGTTATTCAATGATATTCATTTATGAACGCCGTGTTCGAGGCTGGGCCAATGTCTCGGTGAGAAGTCGATCCAGTGCTGAGTAGCCAGAGGGCAGGTCGATCACTTGATAGACAGACGATGACGGATGGTGCTTTGCGCTGGGCCAATGGATCCAGATGCAGGCCTCGGACCTGTAACGGTGGCTAAGGGCCAGGAGCAGGAGAGACAGGAAGCATAAGAAATTGTGCCAGGCTGATGAAATAATCCAGCTGCAAACCGTGGCGATGCCCTTGCCCTTATGCAGCCAGGTGGCCGGGAGAGGTGTTGATGACGGCCAACACGGCAAGATGGCGTCTCGACGGCGCAGCAGAAACAGCACAAGATTTTCTGATCAGATGGTCAATGATGAGAAACTTGGCTGAGGGACGAATGTTGCGGTCCCATCCCCAGCCTCCGGGCTGCATGTAAAGGAGTGCATTAGGCAAATCTGGTGTTGCACCTCTGGCGCGGATGCGACACGGACACGGTCGCGACGACACAAAATGGACGCGATGAGGAAGTCTATTAGGGGACGCGGGTGGCCGGACCTTTTAATGGAAACAAGATGCATCGGGGAGGAGACTTGTTATGTAGGCAGGCTGAAGGGGTTATTGTGTATACGGCTTGACCGGGACCAGGCCTGGAGTTGTATGGACCAAGGTGCGGTGTGTCCGTGGATCAGCTGGATAGAGGATGAGCCAATTGTAGGATGTATGGTATATATTAAGTGATGGGTTTGTGATGAGGCCGCATCGACGCGACCCGTCGTGTTATTGGACTAGAGGTAGGCTAGATGATGGCATCGAGATAAGATGGGTGCACCATGATGGAAGAATGGATTGTGTCTTCAACGGGCAAACTTGACGGTTGAGTACTGCAAGCATCACCAGTTCAACGGCACGGCACGATGTGGTGCAACGGTATGAGAATCGTGTGGACGCATCGTGAACGCATCAAAGCCTTGTTACGCGATGCGCGTCGACTCTAACGCCCAGGCTATTTCGGGGCCGAGCCGTGCGTGCGTGCGTGCGGTGTCTGATGTATTATACTTGACCATCAAGTACCTCTGGGCTGACTGGCGTGAGAGATACATTGGACCGTCTCCCTTGCTTTTGCGACATCAACAGATGGACGCGACGATTGGCCGTGATGCCGGTGGAGACATGCCGGCCACGTCCCGCAAGGCCAGGCCGTGTGGCGAATCAAGCAGCGCCAGGTGAGATGCGCCCGTACTTGGCAGTGGAGCGGTGACACGGGCAGAGGCGAGCTGGGCCTACGATGCTCTCTACAGGGGGCGGACGCGTTGAGTGGCATGAGGGGGAATTGGGTTGTCGATGCCTGAGGATGACGATGGGAGAGGCTTCTTGTGAATTTTGGAAAGGGCTTTTGGATTGACTGTGATGTTGAGACATTCCACGACTAGAGCAACACGACACGACACGACTTAATAGGCTTCAGAGAGAGAAACTGATCATTCCATTCCGTCTCATTTGGTGGGGATTGACCATTGGATCATCTGCAGCCGCAGCCTGAGCCTGGCACAGTGGATAGTGGGTAGTGGATAGTGGGTACGAGCTGTGCTGCGGGTAGTGGACGTGCCCGCCCACGTCCACGCCCACGCCCGCGTCCTCCCTTATTACCGACTCTCCTCCCTCCCGCACGCGCCCTCACGCACCAAAATCCACTCTCTTTTCTACCCGAGCACTCCCTCTACTCTTGCTCTTATATACCTTTTCTACTCACTCACTCATTTACACGTCGACCTCTTTGAGACGGGCTTCTCATAAACATCGACGCGGCCATCACATCAATCAACAAACACAAACACCTCAGCAAACTCCTCCGACCTGCATCGTCCACCTCCTGCATTGCCTCACTTCGACGTGGACTCGCCCCCGCCCACTGGACCTTGCTCACTCAGTCACTCCTCTCACACGACAACACGACTCCAGTCACCATGGCTGCCGTCACTCGTCAACCCTTTGCTCCCCTTGACGGGGCTCGTCTTCAGAACCTCACCAGTCTCAAGAACAGGCAGAATGGTATGTGGTGGATCCATGGACGTCATACCAATATCACTTTCTAACATCCTCAGCTCTTCCTCCTACTGCTGGAAAGCGCAAGGCCGAATTGATCGACACCGACGACTCTGAGAACATTGACCCATCCGTCTTTGCTAAGCGATCCAAGGCTTCCTCCAAGGACATGCTCAAGCCCTCTGCCTTTGTACTCAAGGCTGCTCCCATCCCCGTTCCCTCTGCTCTTCCCGATCGCCTCACCAGCCCGACCAAGACTCGCCGCACCCTCCAGCCCAAGTCTCCCGCCTCTAGGCTCAGCACCGGAATCACCAAGTCTTCCCCCCTCTACGCCCCCGCTGGTCGCTCTCCCACCCGAACCAAGCGTTCCGGTCTGGCCTCGAGCCGCCGACGTGCTCTTGGACCCTACACCCGCGTGGACCCCCCCTCCTTCAGTCTCGGCTCTGCTGCTCCCTTTTCTCTCGACGCCGCTCTCAAGGGCACCATTCCCGGTTATGGATCTTCCAAGCCTGCTCCCAAGGAGCCGTTGAATCCTCTCGACGAGGGAGATATGAAGGCTAGCTGGTTCTTTGAGATTCACGAGGATACCCCCGAGCAGGAGATGACCAACCTCCTCCAGCACAGCACCTGCGTTCTCGATATTTCATCTGATGAGGAGAGTGAGCGCAAGCGCAGCAGGGACCGTGCCGAGGGCCGCGACAAGGAAAACATTCCCCCCGCCGATGACGTATCTCAGACCTCATCCCGCCGGTCTGCGCGAGTCAGCGCTGATGACATGGTTGTCGAGAAGGAACGTGTTGCTCTGGGTGAAATGAACACTGCCGACTTTTACGCCGAGGGTTGCGATGAGACTTCTGTCATCATTGTGCCTGCGGATGAGGATGATGTACCAGAGCCAGTGTCCAACCTGACCAAGGACTTTGTGTATGCGCCAGAAGAAAAGGCCGAAGAACCCACAGAAGAGATTGAGACCCTCATGGCCAAGCCAACAGAGGGATCATCCAAGGCTGCTGTGCTAGAACCCATCGAGGGAACAGGCGAGAGCTTTGAGCTGTGGGAAAGCGGAAGCTCCAAGGACGAGGCAGAACCAGCGACAAGCTCATAGCACAACGCAACAAGAGTGTATGAGTTTTAATGCTTTGATGCCGGGGTCTGGAGTATAATGGTGTATGGCGCAGGAATTGGGATTCTCTTCTTGCAGGCTACCAAGAGCTGGGATACTGTTATCGGTTTTGTGATTTGCATTTTGCATTGTTTGATTTGAATTAATTTCACATTTATCTGAAATGCCGTGCTCTTTTGAAAGTGATGTTTTATGCAATTAACTATTCTGTGGCCTGTAGGGCTGTGAATGAGCGCTCACTCAGGCAGACTGAGGTTTGAGATATTGATTCACTCATTGCTCATCTCACAACTCTCACTGTCCTTCCAACCTCCCCCCTCTCAACCTGCTCAACCCTCCCCTTGACCTTTCTCCATACCTCCTCCGCTACCTCCTCAACGCTCCCTCCAGCGTCCACAACCACAAGATCCTCCTCCTCCTGCTTCCACCCCTCCCCCTCATCCAGTCCCAGCCCCTGCGCCGTGACATCTCTCCCGCCCATGCTCAGACCCCAGAAGAGTTCACGTACTCGTCGCTGCATCTCGGACCGCTCGTACACCTCTCCGCCCCAGCCGCCGCGCGACCGGGCCTGCTCCTCGGTCAGGTCGAGGAAGAGGACCAGGTCGGGCCGCGGGAGGCCACGCTCTGGGGCGCGCGCCCAGGGGAGGGTCAGGGAGGGGTTCTGCTTTGCTGCCGAGTAGACGATGCCTGAGTGGTAGTAGCGATCGCAGACTATGGTTGTTCCAGCTGCGAGGAGGGATTGAATTTGTTTGCTGTACGTGTCAGTAAGTGTTTAAGAGTAAGGGGGTGAGGCTATTTACACTGCTTCCCAGCGGTTTGCGCTGAAGAGAAGGTGGATGACATGGTCGTCCATCTCAACATCACTCTTGAGATAGCTATCAATCATCTGCCCAATGGGCGTGGACCTGTCTATCTAGAATCAGCTTCGGTTCATATTCTCTACTCGGTAAACTCACCCGGGAACCTCATGACCTTGACCTTGCTACCCTCCTCGACGAATCTCTGCTCCAGAAGCTTAACCTGCGTGGTCTTGCCGCTCCGATCCAGCCCCTCGAGGATGATGAATGCGCCCCTCGCTGCCGAAGAGGCGGGGGCGGGGGATGTCCCGGTTGCTGGCTCGGGCCCTGAGCTCGCTATAGCGGCTGTCGCGAGGTCGTTGATAGAAGCCATTGACTCTCTTGTGTCTTACTCTCTTGGAGGACTTTGAGGTTCGTGAGCCGTGATCTGACCCGGAAGCTGAGGGGAAAGGTGGATTTGAGGGTGGGTGGGCGAATGAATTCACACTGTGGGTGGCTCCCCGAGGTTGGTTTTGGTTTGGTGTGGGCGGAGGCCACAGTGCGGCGCGCGCCAAGTTTGCATCAGCTGATGGTGAAACTCTGACAGGTCGTGGTGTTTGAGCAATATTATGGGTGATTTATTAAAAGGGCAAATTATGACAATGGGTAATGACGAGTATGGAATGTGATTCTATGGAGCCTGTTGGTCTTGATTGAGCACACTGCTTAACCGCCAACTCTAAAGCGGCGAGCTTGAGTGAGATGCTGCGTCTTGCAACCAAGGGACTGCTACCCGTTTCTCAAGAGTAATTGGAGGATCAAAAATTATGAGATACAGACAGCATGCATCAACTATCCATATGTACCATGGTCATGCGAGTGGGAGAGTTGAAAAATCGGACAAAAAGCAAAAAGGAAATCCCCGAGACCTGGCTCGAACAGGTGGCCTTTCGGTAACGTTGTATCCATTACAGCCGAACGCTCTTCCAGCTGAGCTACTCGGGGCTTCAGTTGAAGAGAGGGATTGTTGGTGGGCTGTCTCAGAATTGGGCTCATAGAGTGCCTTGGCGGGGATGGACGATTCTTTGGAAATAGGGTAAGTCGAGAGGACCAGATGACAGCCACGTAGGGAGAAAGCCTGGCTTGTTTTGTTTGGGTGAGTCATGGATTAATTTCGGTCGCTCTGATTTTTTTTCTAATATTTTTAGGTCCTTCCTCGTGCTGCGCAGAGAGCGTTTGCAAGAGAGTCGAGCTGACCACTGTCTCTCATTCCCATGCCTCTTCGTTGTGTAGACAAGACGGGATGAAAAGGGATGCATTTCATCTCCACCCATCAGGGTGCCACAGAAGAACTGCATATATAGAGAGAGCCGGGAAGATCAGTACCCGAGGTCTTTGCTTCTATCTGCTTCAAGTATAGCTTTCTCTCAAACAAGTCATCACTTTACATGAGCAGTCTAGACGCTGATTGTGTCTTGTGTCGGTGTCTGACAGGGCCACTCTCACCCTTACAAAGAGACCCAAGCACAAGCCAAAGAAGACCCCAAACCTTCCCCAAATAGAAGAATACTCTGGAAATATAACTATAAATTGGTCATTCCCAGTGTTTCCTTGTGTCGCGGAAGCTCAGAAGACACCCGATTTTCCTCTCTTCCTCCAGCTCGACTACATACTCTGCATTAGCGATCGCTTTGTCATCAAACACCCTATCTTCCGATAGCTGCTCCTCCCCGAGTAGCTCAGCTGGAAGAGCGTTCGGCTGTAATTGATCTCGCATCTTACCGAAAGGCCACCTGTTCGAGCCAGGTCTCGGGGATTCCTTTTTGACTCTGGAAGCTCTGCTTTCTTTTTGCGCCCACAGTCACCCACAATCTTATTCGTCACTCTCTTTAGCACCATGTCAGTCAATTAACACATCCCCCCAAAAATCTTGACCCTTGCCCACAAACTGGCGGGGTGAGGGGCAAAAATATCAACCTTTCCCAACGGAATGCAAAAGGAAAGCAACTCCCCGAGACCTGGCTCGAACAGGTGGCCTTTCGGTGACATTTCTATCAGTTACAGCCGAACGCTCTTCCAGCTGAGCTACTCGGGGGATTGGTGGTTGGTTGGCGACGGGCGAGATACTGGCGCCTATGCAGCCGGGGGTGTTTGTGGAGATGGACATGGAGATGGGCTCGCTTGTCGGTCAAGATGAGGCCGAGGAGAAGGTAAATGTCTCATCATGACGAGGATTGGTTGTATGAGTTTTGGTCACTTTCAATGGCTTGTCGCTTACATTCACGGTGATGCATCACTTCGGCCAAATCTCACTTACACCAAACGCACCAAGCAAGATACGGAGTACAAGCAGGAATATGACTTTTTAACGCCTAATTATACGCCTAGTTGAATACAACAGTCTTGTGTCCGTTGAGGAACAGTCTCCTCTCGGCATACCACCGCACAGCAGCAGCAAGAACCTGGCTCTCTACGTTGGATCCCTCCTCAGACAGCTCCTTGGGGTTCATGCTGTGGTCGACACGAGCCACACGCTGCTCAATAATGGGACCCTCGTCAAGATCCGCAGTGACAAAGTGCGCTGTCGCACCGATAATCTTGACTCCGCGGTCGTAGGCCTGGTGGTAAGGCTTGGCTCCCTTGAAGGATGGCAGGAAGCTGTGGTGGATGTTGATGATGCGGCCAGACATGGCTTCGCAGAGAGTCGGCGACAGAACCTGCATGTATCGCGCAAGAACCACGAGCTCAATGTTGTGCTGCTTGACGAGATCAAGAACCTGAGACTCCTGCTCGGCCTTGGTGTCCTTTGTAACAGGCAGATGGTGGAACTCGATGCCGTAGCTCTGGGCGAGGGGAGCGTACTCGGGGTGGTTGGACACGATGACGGGGACCTCAATTCGTAGTTGGCCAGTCTTCATGCGGAAGAGCAGGTCGTTGAGGCAGTGACCAATCTTGGACACCATGATGAGGACGCGCATCTTGCGGGCGACGGGACGAATATCGTAGTCCATCTTGTACTCGGCGGCGAGCTTGTCAAACGGCTCGACGAGGTGCTCGGTCGACTCGGTCTCTGTAGGGCCGAAGTGGACGCGCATGAAGAAGCGCTCCGAGACGGGGTCCGAGAACTGCTGGAGGTCGAGGATGTTGTGCTTGTGCGAGGCAAAGATGCCCGTTACGGCGTGCACGATGCCCGACTTGTCGGGGCACGACAGGGTGAGGATGTGATCATTGGCCATGTTGAAGGCAATGGGAGGCGTTGAGAGAGGACTTGGGTCAAGAATTGGGCAAATGTTGAAGGAGGAGAGTACAATGGCATGGCTGAAAGTATTCGTATAGGTATGACTCCGAGCTGAGGGGATTCATCCATCGACCCCACTGGGGCTAGCCCTTCCGGACCCCTCGGGGGAGACTCGGCAAGTTCCTTGGAGTCATTGAGGGTAAAGTCGAGGACAATTGAGCCGGTTAAGGACAGATTTATTTGTAGAAGCTTTTTATAGAGGATTACAATGCAAGTCATGACTTGATGATGCCATTTCTGACCGCTTATTACCGGCTTATACCCAGTCCCGCAGGTTAAGTGGCTCGATTCAGGGTAGGGTCAAGGTGCATACTCTAGTTAGGTTCAGTGGTGATGGCTTCATGCGTGTACTTAGGAGAGGGCCGATTAAGCAAACGGTCTACCCAACAGATTCAATTTTTGAGGCATAAACACGCTGTCCGCAATTGTTCCTTTAGAGTTGCGGACCGAGTGACAAGATGATGTATCTTTAGCTTATAATGCTTGATCCCCTGCTCACGCACGCAGGCTGCCTCCCGAGAATCATCACCAAACACCATGAAGTTCACCACTGTCGCTGCAGCTACGGCCGTCTTTTCGACGGCTAATGCGCTGTATATCCCCAACGACCGCGGCGCGAGATATCCAGCCCACCGTGACGATGGCAACTACTACGTCAAGGATCCTTACTACTTCCCCAGTGATGCTAAACCTGATCCAATCGAGGTGATCAAGTTGGGGCTTGCGAAGCCCTATGGAGGGAGTCGTCCTGGAGTGACTAGACCAAAGCTGGGTGTTGAGACCAAGACGCTTCCAGAACACATCACCCCTCCTGTCGACAAGAAGAATGAACCCGTTCCATATGTCGAGGGGTGTACCAGCGCGCAATACGAGAGCGAGGAGTCCGACCACTGTGTGCACTACTCTCACATCGAGGTCCACAAAGCTGTTCCTCGCTCTCTCGAGAAGCGTCAAAAAGGACCTGACCCGAGCAAGGTTGATGTTGATGAGTCGGAGGATGCGATTGCGACCCTCGCCAGGCCTCTTGACAAGGTCGCGCAAAGATACAATCCTCTGATCCCCAAGAATCTCGGAGTCAAGAAGCATGAAACCAACGAGGTTGAAGTCAAGAAGAATGAAAGGGTGATCATCTACCCCAAGAGCAAGCCCAAACAGAACAAACACGAGTTCTTGGAGAACCTCATTGGCAAGATTGAGCAGCAAACCAAGGGATCTGACGCATCGGGCGCCGAAAACCGTGACAAGAAGACAACAAACCGGAAGGATTGCGACAAGGAGAAGAATGAAGAGCTCCTGGGGCAAGTCATTGACAACGTTGAGCAACGAGTCAAGCCTCAGACACCCAAGTTCACCAAAGACAAAGGCAAGGCGACCAAGGGCGCCGATGAGAAGCTCATTGAGGATCTCATCGAGAAAGTCGAGGACCGAGTCAAGCCCCAGGTACCCAAGGAGAAAGGCAAAGTCGCCAAAGACAAGGATGAGGCCTTGGAGGATCTCCTGGAGCAAGCCAAGCTACAACACAAGACCCGGGTGCCTCGATGGTTAGGTACGCCCAGCCCGATTGAATCGAGACTCAACAAGAAGAAGCTACAGAGGAAGAGGTTGAGAAAAGTGAACTTTAGCTCGCCCGGGTATGGACTCAGGGGTTACTCGCCCGAGTTTCTATCCGGCCTACTGCGACTCGAATACGACGAGCAGTGCAAGAAGCATCCCAAGAACTGCATCGAGGCAAAGAGCTCTGAGAGGCGATTCACACGTAAGATGCTGGAGGGCAAGGCTCGACTCGAGGACATGAAGAAGCACGCCATGATGCACACCTCGCCCGACGACTTTAGAGCCCAGCGGTTCCGCCTGGATGAGAAGGAGGAGGCGGTTGCAGAGCTCGAGTTCTGGAATGGCGGGCCAACAAGGGGAGTCTTGCACGCGACAAAGAAGAGTCCTGAGGAGGAAGAGAAGTTTCATAGGGATGTTGAGGAGTTGGGTATTCGTAGGGATGCGCGCGACTTCTCTAATGGCGGCAATGAGCACATCCCTGCCCCTTTTTGGGGTATTACATGGACGTCGGCCTAAGTTTAACCACTGTCTTAATTGAAGCTATTCACAAAAACATGGCCCTGGAGTAATAATGAGGTGAAGTGAGCATGACTCGATAGTTCTATGCGAGATGCGCCTGGATAGACACCGCCGACTGAGGTCAATGAAGAGTTAGTATCACACTGCTGGTGATGCAGCCTCAGCGATATCGCAGCTGTCACGTGGACACCGATTGACAGTGCACTCCACCTCGTATCTCCACCCCTCCATAGTCCGCTCTCCACCAACTCCTCTCCAACACGACTAACACTTGACAAGACTTGACAACTCTCCAAGCTTCATCACGCAACTATGCACCATGCCGGGGAACGGCTCTCGCAGCCGGGACGGCTGTTTCAACTGTCGCAGGCGCAAGCGGCGATGCGATGAGGAGAAGCCAGTCTGTCGCCGGTGTCGCAAGATGGGTGACAACTGCGTGTTTCCGGAGCCCGCTTCTGCGTCGAATCCTCTCAAGTTTGTTATTGCGGCTTCACCGGATCACTACATTGTGCCTGTTGGAGGCTCAGAAAAGGGCGCAAGCTTCTTGAATCTGTCGCCTAGGGAACTTGCCACCATTTGGAACAAGATCCAAGGGGATCAAGAGCAGGAATCTCGGGAAGTCTTGGACGCTCAAGACATTCAGTCTCTTGTTCCATTTCCCCGAGTCATCTCACCATATACTGTTGGTCGACAGTATGATGGTCACTCCATCGAGTCGGCCCTTGTGCAATATTGTAAGCATCATCTATCGATTGCTGACGTTGCTGACTCTTGCAGATGTCGAGGTCATTAGCAGTAGCAGAGTCTACGTGCAGACAGGACGCAATGGCTTCCGCACTTCTGTCATCCCTCGAGTTTTGTACAACCAGGGACCTCTACTCTCTGCCGTTCTAGCTATGAGCGCTGCAGAATGGGCTCACGATATTGTTGTGGATGGCAGAGATTACCGTGCGCTGTCGACGCAGTACAAGGTCCGCGCCCTTCAGGAGCTGCAGCACACTCTACCAGATCCTCAAAGCTGCGAGGGAAATCTCTTGACTTGCGTCCTCCTCGCTTCTCTAGAGATTGCCCAAGGATCCCGCCCAGCTTGGCTGCGTCATCTCCAAGGCGCACTGGCTCTCATCGACAGCTTTGGAACAACCATTGACCCCAGCGTGGCCCAGTTTGCGCTGCAATATTTCCGCTTCCGCTACGTCCTGATGGAAACGACAAAACCTACCGGACGGCCACAGGAAGCCACTGACTCAGTTGACCTGGCGATGGCTGGTCTAGCTAGAGCCGAGGTTACCCTTCCCAAACTCCATGAGACACGGGGTATTGTCGATGAACAGATTGGCTGTTCTATGGATCTCGTCGACATCATCAATGAAATCTCTGCTCTGTCACTCGCCTCGGGTGGCCACAACGACACTGTGTCCATGGATCATCTCTATACCAAGGGTCAAGAGCTGGAACACCGTATTGACCAACTCTCGACCCAGGACATCAGCACGGACGAATATCTGCTCAAGAGTGCAGAGTCATTCAGGATTGCAGCCCAGATCTACCTCAGGCTGGTCTGCTACAATACCTCAATCACCCACCCATCGATTCTGGAGCCTCACGAGGCGCTACTCTCGTGTCTGTCAGATATCATCTCTGAGAGACAAGCAAGACGGTCGTTTCCGATGTGGCCCCTTTTCCTCGCCGGCTGTGCATGCTCATCAGATGAGCAGCGCAAGCCGGTTCTGGATTACTTTACGTTGCTAGACAGCAAGTGGCCGATCAGCAACATCTCGGCTGTCTTTCAAGCTGTCCGGACTGTATGGCACACCAGGGATTTGATTTCGTCTTCGAATTCATGTACAAATCAGGACTGGAGGGATGTTATTCACAAGTTTGGTTGGAAACTGTCTTTATCGTAACGTCAAATCTAGCGGTCTCATTACAAACGGGCTTTTAGTATCCTCTTGCTCTCCTCCTCGAGTTCGTGTAGCTCCTTGGCAGTGCCCACTCTCCAACTCACCTCATTGCCCCAGCCGGCTTGCTCGCTGTCCTTCCACTTCCAGCGCTGCAGCTTCTGCTTGCCGTTGTTGATGAGATCCAGCACCCACTTTCCAAAGATGGGCATCATCTTGAAGCCGTGACCGCTGTCGCCTGAGAGAACAACGAGACTCTTGTCAGTGCCAGGCGCAAAGTCGACGAGGTACTCGCTATCCTTGCTGTCGTTGAACCAACACAACTTGCGGTCGACAAAGGGGCGATCAGCCATCCAGGGGATCGTCTCTCGTAAGAGTTGGCGTAGCTTCTGCTCATCCTCGTAGGGGATGAAATCTTGCAGAGGGCCAGATGAGGGGTTTGCAGGAGGCAGAGAGATTCCGTTCTTGGTGTTGGTGAAGCCAGCGCCGAGAGGGCACAGCTTGAAGAGTTTTGTGGCTGGGTCAGGCTCGAAGAAGAAGCCGAGATCTCTTACGTTGGTGACGGGGATGCCTCGGAGAAGGTCGCATTCCTCCTGGGTGAGCTGGATGTGGGCGACAGACCAAGACCTGGCAACGGTGAACTTGCCCAGTGAAGGTACTAGAGATGCGCCATTGGCTCCGAGAGCGCAGATGGTCAGAGCAGCTGAGTGCTTACGGCCATTGGCAGTCTCAAGACCGGTACAACGGCCAGAAACGTCATAGCACAACGAGGTGACCTTGCCAGCTTGCTCACCCAGGATGAACCTGACACCCTTAGTGGCGCAGTGGTTATAAACGGCCTTCAGTGCATTTCCCGAGTGTCCGTACCCGGCCGTCTTGTTGAAGTAACCCTTGAAGCCCTCGAGGGGACCGGTGAGCTGCCAGGCAAACCTTCGGAACTCATCGGGGGAGCTCAGGGACTTGATGCCTTCTCTCAGGTCGGGATGGGCCTCCACTGAGGATCGGTTTTTGTTGAGAGTTGAGACGGCCTTCTCGGGGGCTCTGCCGGATACGCAGTTGATGTAGCCCGTCTCGTGGTAGTAGGGGCCAAAGAGGGGGGTCTTCCAGCCTTTGATGGCGTCCTGGATGTCTTAGTATTTCTGGTGATTGTGTCAAGTTGGACCACTTACAAAGGTGAGTTCGGTGTAGAAGGGGTCTTCGTACTCTGCGCGGATGATCTTGTTCAAGTCATACGCAGCAGAGTACTGCGAGGGTATCCTTTCGTCGCGCTCAAAGACTGTGATGTTGGTGTAGCCGGATTCAACGAGGTGTAGGGCTGTCGAGAGGCCCCAGGCGCCGCCGCCGACGATTGCGATTGGAGAGGCCTTGTTCATGTTGGGGAGAGACATTGTAATGGATTATGGAGATTAATGAGGTTAGAGGACCTACTGTTTTACGCTACTTATATACATGCTGATCCTTTGCTCGTCGGGGTGTCCCGAGGACTTGTGATGCCATCGTGATGCGACTGACACGAGTTGTACAAGGATCGCAGAGACAAGAGGTGGTTGATGGCTAGCGTAAGCGGTTGACGCCAAAGCTAACCTGGGGAAGAAGCTTCTATGGCACGTGGACATGGTTACCGAACCCGGCATCCGAGACCGGGCCTTGATAACACGAGCCTATCTTCGGTTGGAGGAGGTGCGGAGCTTACATGCGGGGACGGATTGTGTCGGCATTTGGGGTTGGAGGCTGCATGATACAGATATGGATCTTTGGATGATTGGTCAATGGGTTGGAGTGTTGGGGATTTGGGTACTGGTTCGTGGGGGACTGGTCATGCATGCTTTGCTCTGGGTTATCTACGTTGAGGACTTGCAGTGTTAGTCAGGAGTAGGTGTTGCTGGCGGGGCTGAAGAAGACCGTTGAGAGCCGGGGACGGGTCATAAGCTAGGATAGATAAGCCACAAGTTGGAGGTTTTACTGTCCAGTATCAGGCTAGTTATAAGTGGCATCGAAGAGTTGACACTGAAATCAAAGGACTTCTCTTGTCATGAAGGCAGTCTCTTGTTTCTCGTACGAAGGTTAGAACAGTTAAATACCCCCTGAGAGGTTTAACCGTTCATGATGAAGTATGAGTCTTCTACTGCAGGCAGCAGAAAGGCTAAAAAAAGGCCACTGTGTTAGCATTGGGATATGATGCTATGATGTGTTGAAATGTGTTCTTTGTTACAGTTGAAGCCCGGCCCTTGATGGGATGACTGATCATGAAGGCAGATTCAGGCATCGAAGTACAAATACAAGCTCGAGAAACATCATTGTTCACAACTTTTGTTTACTTTTGGCACTCTACATGTTGCTAGGATACAAAACACTCTTCAACGGTCCAAATTCCTCCTTCAGCGTCCTCGGCGACGTGAACCGCATCAGCAAGTTCGGACTGCCCGCCTTGTCGTTGGTACCGCTCGATCGAGATCCTCCAAATGACTGCTGTCCAATAACGGCTCCTGTCGTCTTGCAATTGACGTAAAAGTTGCCGGCAGCGTACCGAAGCTTGTCCTCGGCCTTTTGGACAATAGTTCTATCAGCGGCAAAGATGGAGCCGGTCAGAGCGAAACCACCGCCTTGTTGGTCGATTTTTGTTAGGAGGTTGTCAAACTCGGCGTCTTCGTAGACGTGAACAGCCAAGATGGGACCAAAGAACTCTTGCTCAAAGATCTTGTGGTTGAGAGACTTGGAGAGGTAGACTGACGGCTGAATAAAGTAGCCTGTCTTGTCACTGTATGTACCGCCAAAGACTCGTTCGAGAGAAGGATCATTGTTGGCCTCATCGATGGCCTTGGTGACCTTGTCGAACGAGCCCTTGTGAATGACGGGACCGTAAAAGTTTTCAAACTTTTCAGGGGCCCCGACCTTGACGTTGCTCAGCTCCGTCTTGAGCTCGTCGAGGAACTGTTTGGATTTGCTGGCGGGGATGTACAGACGAGAGCAGGCAGAGCACTTTTGACCGGCGTATTCAAACGAGGCGCGGATAGTGTGCTTGACTGCGCTGCTGATGTCGGCTGAGTTATGGACAAGATGAAAGTTCTTGCCGGATGTTTCTCCCACGAGTCGGGGATAGTCGCGGTAGACCTTCTTGCCGATGCCGTCGGCGGCCTTTTGGTATAGTGATCGGAAGACGTCGGAGGATCCAGTAAAATGGAGGGCTGCGAACCGGGGGTCGTTGAAGATGACGTCGGTGATCATCTCAGCGTCGCCGTTGACGAATTGGATCACGTTGGGAGGGAGGCCAGCCTCGAGGAGGATCTTGTAGACTAGGTAGCTGGCGTAGATGTTGTGGGGGGACGGCTTCCAGACGACCACGTTGCCCATGATTGCAGGCGCTGAGATGAGGTTGCCGCCGATTGCGGTGAAGTTGAATGGAGAAACGGCATAGACGAAGCCCTCGAGGGGTCGCCAGTCGGTTCGACTAACTGGTCAGCTTGATATAGACATCTCTGGATGCTGGATCTCACCCGTGCTGCCCAGGAGAATGGATGGTGGGCTGTGTCTCATAGATCTTTTGCGCAAACGATACGTTATACCGGTAAAAGTCGGCCAGCTCAGCCGCAGCGTCGATCTCGGCCTGCCAGGCATTCTTGCCCTGTCCCAGCATCGTCGCAGCTAGAAGAGCATCGCGATACTTGCCAGTGACGAGGTCTGCGGCGCGGAGAAAGATGGCTGCTCGGTTGGAAAAGGACATGTCCTGCCATTGCTGCTTGGCCTCGAGGGCGGCATTGATGGAGTCGGAGACATCTTGACGTGTTGAGGGCGAGTATTGGGCAAATGTTTGATCTTTTTCTGAGGGCATGTGTGTTGGGAGACGTTCGCTTGAAGTGCGCTTCTCGCCAGAGATGACGTTGGGGACAGAGACTGGGAGCTTGCCCCGGAGGTCCTTGAGGGCTAGGAGGAGATCATCTCTCTCGGGAGAGCCTCGAGCAAAGTCGCGCTGAGATGTTAGTTGGGTTTGTATCATTGAGAGGATGCACTCACGTTTGCCTCATTGTAAGGACCGGGCAATCTGTAAGCCCCAGCTGTGGCAATTGTCCTGACAGTCTTTGCCGACTGCAACAGTCGAGACCGGGAAAACCGAGCAGTAGAAGTGAGGGCGGACATGGTCTCGCAAAGATGAAATCAGCAAAAGGCCAAAGC
The DNA here is from genome assembly GCA_027569015.1 of Ascodesmis sphaerospora. Taxonomy (NCBI): domain Eukaryota; kingdom Fungi; phylum Ascomycota; class Pezizomycetes; order Pezizales; family Ascodesmidaceae; genus Ascodesmis; species Ascodesmis sphaerospora. Next base: position 2,474,856 of record JAPPUR010000005.1, read on the forward strand.
TGGTCAGGTGGCTCCCGTCGTGGCTTTCAATAAAAAGATCTGGAAGCTCGTCAGTGGATCACATCAGCGGCTACGCTAACTCTATGGAACCGGCATCCCACGGGGGCTTAAGATTTGGCGGTTACGCTAACCGGGTTCTCTATGCGAGATCTGTATTTCCCCGCACTCGTTATCTCTCCCGAGATCCTCCACCATGCGTGGCGTGTCGTTGTGTTTCCCAAGTTGACGATAGGAGCCGATGCTCTATCGACGATTCGTGTCCTTGTGACCTACCAGAGCCGATAGAAACCAGATACCGAGGAGGCCGAGATGGTGCCGTTGTCGGAGACGGGAGATTAGCTTTTGGTCTAGTCGGAGGGAGGCGCCAGCAGAGGCGCCAACAGAGGCGGTAAAGATAAAGCCAATCGCCTTTCTCACGATTTTTCAACTCTTCATAGCAACTTGATTCTTTACAATGGCCTCTAGAGTCGGTCTTCGTCCTTGTCGTTATACCATTTCCCTCCTCGAGACTCGTCAGGGCTACCGAAGTCTCGTGTCATGTCGATCCCGTAGTCTCGGGTTCCAAAGCCGAGGGCTGTCTCAGTCGTCACACATCCCCGCTCAGGTTTCCCAGAAGGTGCCGAGGGTTCTTCGAGATGTTCCTCTTCCTATACTATTTCGATCTCTTCTCGTTCTTTCGGTAGCTGCCTTGCCGTCGAGCATTCTCTCGGTTATTATCAGAGTCACAAAGAGGCATAGCCAGCTTCTTTCCAACTCTCGGCTTCTGCGGTGGCCTGTACAAAAGACGTTTTACAACACGTTTTGTATTGGCTCGGAGAATGCGGAGATTAGGGAGAATATCAAGTCCCTGAGGGGGATGGGTCTTGATGGTATTGTCCTCGCTTTTGCCAGAGAGACAAAGATTGGAGACCAAGAACAGACCAATGTTCTTACAGAGACCAATGCCAACCTACGAGAGTGGGTATCTATGAATATGGAGACGCTTCAGAACTTGACGGACGAAGATTATCTTGCGCTTCGCTGCACGGGAGCTGGTCCTGCTGCTGTGGCTGCTCTTGATGCGTTTTCAGCTTCTACGCCTGGTACAAAGGAGTACGAAGCTAATCTCGAGACTCTGCAAGTCTTCGAGGATGCTCTTACTCGAATTTGTGCTGAGGCTGAGAAGAAGGGCGTGAGGATTCTTATTGACGCTGAGTCTTCTCTGCACCAAGCTGCCATTGACCATGTTGCCCTGGTATGTTGCCATCTACAGGCATTGTGTTCTCTGCTAACCTGCCTAGTCTGTCATGTCAAAGTTCAACCGAAATGGACGAGCCGTCATCTACAACACTTATCAGATGTAAGTCAGAATTGCCATGCCATTCACAGAAACTAACTGGTTAGGTATCTACAAGCTGGAACTTCCAAGATGATCAAGCACATCCGTCTCTCTCAAGACCGAGATTTCACAATCGGAATCAAGATGGTCCGCGGCGCATACCTCCACGTTGAGGCTCGACCTGAAGCTCTTCATAAATGCAAGCAAGACACGGACGACTGCTACGACAATTCAGTCAGGTTCTTGTTTGGAGGGAAGGTTGGCAACCAAGAGAGTAGTTCGACCGTTGGACAGGCTCGACCTTGGAACGCAGAGATTATGCTTGCTACCCACAATGATGCGAGTGTGCAAAAGGCTTTATCGCTCTGGAGGAGTGGCGGTGCATTGACTGATACACCTAACGCCAACGGAGGAACAGTCCAGAGCCTGTCATTTGCTCAGCTGATGGGCATGGCGGATGAAGTCTCTCTTGGACTCGTGGCTGACAAGAAGGACCACACCTGGACATCTGACAGCGTCCCCAAAGAGTCTCTTCCCACCGTTGGAGTGTATAAGTATACTATCTGGGGGTCTTTTGAGGAGTGTCTTCTGTATATGCTTCGAAGAGCTGAGGAGAACCAGGATGCAGTTGCGAGGACGAGGGGGACTGCTTTGGAGGCAATGAGGGAGGTAGGGAGACGGTTTGTGCCGTTTCTGAACTAATAGCAAGAATGAAAAATAACGTCAAAGAAGACTGAATCCGTGCATGAATAGACTATATAAGGCAAACGAGTGACATTTAATTAAAAGGTGTAAGTCAGACACATGAATGTTGTAGCCAGACATTAAAACATGCATAAGGAACAGAGACAACAACCCCTTTCCCCCGTCAAGGTAGCTCGGCCCTCACTGGCTTGCAGTGGAGCTCCACAGGCACGCTCGGCAGTAGGTGCTGTTCATCATCTTCGTATGACATGAAAGATTGCTGTGAAGAGTTCTTGAATGACATTGCCTCCAACTTGGTTGCCCGTTTCAGTATGAAGAAGAAAAGACCAACCCCCAGGGTAAAAAGAGCGAGTGCAGTACCGATCCCTACACCAAGGCCAACCGGTAAATCTAGGTTATTGTTGTCTTCAGGGGGTTCGGGAACAGGGGCGTCGGTAGTGGAGGTGCAAGAAGTGAGTGATGTATCGACGGGGGAGAAGACTTCGTAACTGATGGTTGTAATGGCGATGGCAATCGATGGTGCTGCCTCGAGGGGGATACTCGTGATGATACGGACGGGATCCATGGTGAAGACTTCATCTTCTTTGCAGTCGCAGCCTTTGGAGCCGAAGCAGCAGAACTGGCCTATGCCACACGATTTGACGCCGTTCCCACTGACTGTAGATGTTTAGCACAGAAGAGATTTGTGAAATGAATTTCTACCATTGAAGCATTGTGTTGGACAAGATGGATCGTTCCAATCCTCGACCAGGCATCCGTTGATAGAGTAGGGAGTAGACTTGCCACTCGTGACGCAGAGACCGTTGCTCGCACAGGAGTCTCCTCTTGAACAGCATGATTTGAACTGACCTGTGGGATCGCAGGGGACTAGATCGACGTTTTCGTTGTTGCTGCTGTCGAGACAGGCCAACATTGTGACTTATCGATCCCGATATAGGAAAGATATCGATGGGACAACGGGAGGAGAGGTCGCATGGGGTGAAGACAGATATGAAAGGCTCACATTGAAGGAAAGAAGGAGAATTATCGGCGGTAAAGGCGGCAAAGGGAAGAGGGAGAAAGGGTGTATATACCAACACTGGGCTCTTCGGAAAAGCAACACAAGGCGGCTGCAAGTCAAACATGCATTTGCCCTGCATAAATGCCCCGAAAAGTCGGAGCGGTTATGCAACCTGTCTATTGGGCTGGGGGTGGACTTTCGAGTTCACGTGTGGGTTGTTGGCTCAACCAGCGAATATTATCCCTCAGCTAAATAAAGGATTGGAAGACATAAATAGCCGAAACAGTTAAGCGCTCAGTTGTGCATGTTGTCCGACTTGTGTGTGCAGAACTGTAATCAGGCTGGCGGTTCTTGCTGCATCCCAATTATATGTACTCAGTCATTGGCTGTCTCGGTTCAGGAAAAACAACAGCAGCTGAACTGAAATGCATGTTTCTAGGCTAAACCTGGATTTTCAGTGGAATTTTGATCTGAAGTGGCAGGGCACGGCTCGGGAATCGAGATGTATTCTAGTATGTCTACCTTTGCGGCTTTGATATCATGCGATGGAACTAGACTCTTTGCTGATTTTATACCACCAGCGAGAGTTTCATCTCAGTCGAGTAGTATTATGACAAGAAACTCGCCAAGGCGGTAGTTTATCTTGGTTATGGTGATTACAGCATCGGGGTTTGATGCTGTCATGTGTTTTATGAGCGTGTTTGGTGATCCCGCGCAAGACGTGCATATCATTAAAGACTAACAATAACAACATGTGGCAGTTTTTATGGCATCCAGCCTCCATTACCCCCATCAACTCTCTGCACCTCTTTTTATAGTACCTAGGGGATCCATGATCTTCTAGGTCAGTTAATACATCAAGGGGCGGGCTTCAACTAAAACAAAGAACACATTATTAACATACAACAACATTATGAGCCAGTGTTAATATAGTGTCATTTTTTCTCTCTTTTTAGATTTCTACTGCCTATAGTAGAAGAGTTATACCTATCTGCGTTTTCATAACAGGTTAAGCCTCTTATGGGGTATTTAATTGCCTGTTTTAACCTCCGTACGAGAAACAAGCCAGGGGTTCCACATTCAGGGGCAGCAGCAAGGATTATTTGGCATTGAAGGGGTAGGCTTTCCTTAGGGAAGTCAAGAATCTCATGTTACTATTTCCAGTTGTCACTGGAGACCCAAACCTGAGTACTGAGTTGAGACTTTCTATCGGGGGCATTTAGCTTTAGTGAACATGGATTATGAGCCATCTTGTAGGATCCTGTGGAAATAAAGATGGCATTTGTATCCTGTAACCTTGTTCTTGCGTCAAGGGGGCAGCAAGCGTTCATCCGATAAACAGATCAATCCAAGCTACCTAGTCTAGACTTGCTCCCGAAGCTCCTTGCCCCCCACCAAGTAATGGCTCCCACAAGGAGAGTTTGCCGCCATGCTTTTCTAGCCTGCGAGAAAACACAAGCCTCGAAGCATACGAAAACCCAACCCCTATTCCCGCCCCCGCCAGAGGAGCAAGGCCTGTCACAGCACCAGCAATAGCAAGCCCTGTACCGCCCAGTACTCCCAAAAACGGGAGAAGGTTGCGTTTTAGGACATCTCGCTTCCTAAGTCTCGCCACGGTCTGCTGGACCTTGAGTGCTTGTTCCTCATTGTCCTGATGCAGCTCGTCAAACGTTGATTCTTCCTCTGTGATGCGTTGACGCTCAGCCTCTAGACTTTCTCTGGTGCGGCGACCCATCCTTCCTTCTTGGTCAAGTTCTAGTCGTCTCAACTGCCATCTCCGACGCTCTTCCTCCAAGAGAGTATGATTGCTGGCCATGTCTGCTTCTAGACGTTGATGAGTACGTCTGGCCTCCTCAAGCTCCACCGAGACTAGTTGCTGCTCAGCGCGGACCTTGGTGATTACTTGGCCATAAGCCCTCATCCGTTCAGCAAAAGCACTCCTGGTCGACACTCGAAACTCTCTTTGGGCACACCTCATGTTGTCAAGCTCATTTCTGAGCTCTATGAGGGATCTATCCGAGTCCGAGATGGTGCATCCGCGCTCAATTGACTGAATTCTCCCCATGCACTCTTTCTCGGAAGACTCATAAGTCTCCAACAGCTCTCGTCCAGCCATGGTCTCGCTCAGATCCTTTACCTCGTCGACAATCTCTCTCTGTATTTGTTGCACCACGTAGCCTTCCCGATCATTCAGAGATATCAGCTCACAAATGATGGCCAAGGCAGTCTGGGTGTCACCACGCCACCGACTAGTCTGACTGCCTTGCTGGCACAACGTCCCCCAGAACTTCATGGTAGATACCAAGCGCGTTTCACGCATCTCAGCCTCCTGACGGCTCAACTTTCCCTCTGTGAGATTCCACATTGTTGTTACTAAGAAGACACGAGGTGCTCCAGAGGGACCGCACATCTTCTCCAGTAAAGTGAAGTTTTTCATAGCCGAGCCGGAAACCCTGTTGTCCGAGATGCGATGGAGATAGAGAATACCGGCGAGTTTCACTCCCTGGCGGTAAATCTGGGATGCAATAAAGGAAACTTCCTTCAGGATCTCAAAGTCGGAACGCCAAGTGTCGTTGAAACCGGGAGTGTCTACTAAATAGACCACCCTATCGGCAATGGTCATGCTGTTGATCCCGACCCCTTTAGTGTCTAGTTATTGATGTTAGATGGATAATATCTCCTGACATGGTAGACACTCACAAGAAGTCAAGTCGTGACCGATTCCGGCATCCTCACCGGTGAGTCTTGATATAAACGTACTTTTCCCAACCCCAGTAACGCCCATTACCAGGATGGCTACGTCTCCAGGAGAGGGTGAGCGCCTAGCTAGGCTTAGTGGGTAGAAAGACAGACGCGCCAGTTCACTTACGGTATGGCAGTTCTTTGAATTCGGTCCATCTTGTGATGAAGACCTTTGATGTCGTTTGAGATGGAGCTAAGGAATGAAGGTTCTCTAGCAAGCGGCTTCTTCTTTATTTGACCCATGGAGGTTGATACTGGGGCTTGTCGAGGAAATGCTGAGGACCAATGATGTTACGGAGGTCAAATGCTCCACAGAGATATATGGAAGCGCTTATCAGGTCAGGCCAACTAGTTTTGATTTACCCTGAAACACTAATAAGCGCCGTTTCATTTCTAAATTTATGTATTGGTTATTCAGCTCAGGAGTGATTTAAGATGGTGCGCAACACCAGGCTCTGAATCTAAGCCATGTAATAGGCTCCGCATTTCCAGGGCCCTGAAAGAGAAACATGTGGCTGCAGTCAGGCGCTTGTGTAAACACGACCCATGTAGGGAGATTCAAAAATAACTCTCTTGATTCGAGCCTGGTCTGTGTTTTGGATAGCCTTCCTGGCTCGCATAAACCATAAAACTTGCCCTCTGACCATCCAAGAGAAAGACTGCAACCTCGCGATTTGAAAAGACAAGCAATTGCATCTCATTTGTACCCTTCATTCATCATGGTATCTTACGGATCTTACCCTGATTCGGTAACCCGTCAAATTCCAACGGGGGCGTTCCAGGAGACTTTCCAAACTCCATTCGAACCCACATCCTCTGATGTCTTCATCGCTCTAATGGGGATGACGGGGGCTGGGAAAAGTACCTTCATCTCGCACTGCACTGAAGAAGAAGTGCGAATCAGCGAGCCAGGTGCGCTCGAGTCTTGTGAGTTGGCCAAAAATTGATTGCGAGTTACCTCTGACATGACTACAGGCACACAAGAAGTACGTGTCCACAAGTGCAAGGGCTTTCGTCCACATGCCAATGTCTACCTTGTCGATACCCCGGGCTTTGACGACACCAACCGCAAGGATACCGACATACTCAAAGAGATCGCTAGCTGGTTGACAGAGACGTACCAGAAGGAAATCAAGTTGCGAGGCATATTGTACCTCCATCGCATCTCTGATAATCGACTAGGCGGTTGCGCTCACAAGAACCTCGTCATGTTCAAGCGACTCTGCGGCGAAGACGGCATTAAGAGCGTGACCTTTGTGACAACGCACTGGGAAGAGGTCAATTACCAGGAAGGAGAGCTCCGAGAGAAGAGGCTGCAGACAACAAAGGATTTCTGGGGCTTCTTTGTCGAGAGAGGAGCCCAGGTGAATCGACATTACAACAACCCGGACTCTGCCTTGGATATCGTCAAGAAGTTTGTGCCAGGCTGGGCAGAACGACCACCGGAAGAGGTCAAGCTTGCCATCCAGACAGAGATGGTGGACTCTGGGAAGGATCTGGATCAGACAGCGGCTGGCCAGGAGCTGCAGGGGGAGATGGAGAAGGAGAGAGAGAGAATGCACCGTGAGATGGAGGAGCGAGATCGAGAAATGAGAGAGGCTTTTGCGGCACGTAATAGGGAAATGGTTGCGTTTCTCCAAGCGGAGCAGGAGAAGCAAAGGGAGGAACTGAGTCGAAGGAACAGGGAAATGGACGACCTCAAGATCAGCATGGAGAAGATGCACCAGGAAAAGATTCGTCACCTTGAATCACGTCTGCAGCAACAACAGCAAGAGCACCTTCAATACCAGCAGACAACCAGCCACAGGGAGCAGGAGAACATCCGCCAGATCGAGATGTTAAAGATGGAGCATGATGCAGAGAAGATTTCTCAGGAAATCTTTATGAACAGCTTGAAACACGAAATCGGCCAACTCAAGTCGCAACAACCTGCTTATCAGAATCCATATCTCCCTGACAGCCAACATAATCTTCCTGCTGGCCAACAGATAGCCTGGCCTCAACCACCTGACGCTCAACTATCACTCCAGCCGACAGCCTGGTCTCAACCACCTACCGCTCAATACCACCTTCCTGCTGATCAGGGCCATGTCTCAACCCGATATCAATGCCGGCTTTGTGGGAAGACTTTCTCTTTCTGGAGATCTCTTACTCACTTTTGTTGACCTTCTAGCTCAGTTAACCCTTCAAAGGCCGGGCTCCAACTATAACAAAGAACACATTACTCACCTTTGTCTTGCCCCCCCGCCCGTCCCGTGCCGCGTATGGCACATAGAGGTACATCTTGTACCAAAACCCCGTTGCGAGAACTAGTCAACTCCCTGGTCTTGCCTCCTCAAGGCGGACTCATTTCAAGTCACAAAAATCAGTATAACTTTCTTCACTTTGATCTCAATGAGCAAGCCCGCTATGTACGAGGGATCGTGGCGAGAAGGTGACTTATCATTATGCGCACATATGCTCGAATGATAGTCAGTGCTCTTATTCCGAATCAAGACCTTAGTTTAAGTAGATACACCATCTGAATTTGGCCCTTGCCCTTGATTAGATAACTGAGTGAACAGATAGTGTCAGAGTGAACTGTCACTTGAGTAGGGTTTATAGGGATAGTCGAGGTTTGGCCTGGAGGGCGTGTATCTGATGATTGAAAGAAATAGTCGTAGATGCTCACTCATTACTCCATCATGCAATTCTATGTATATGCAATGCTATCCTCAAGTGGGTATACTGCGCTGCCAACTTCTTCCACTGGCCAATGGGTCTCTTGGACCATCCCAGACTGGACACCAAGACTCTTTTGACCCCTCCTCTGCCCGTATCCTCGAACTCTCGACCATTTTCATAATAAACTCGGCATCTTGATCGTCACTATCCTTATGATTCTGTGACAGCCATCCCTCTCGTTGACCGTCTCCAAAGCTGAGCCTGTGATCCAGGGGTCGACAGTTTAGAGAATCTGCGCTCACACCTCCCGCTGATCTCATGCGTACGGGCTGCCCAGTAAGCATCGCCAGTTCAACGTCGAAATCTATCATTCGATCGGAATTGCGCTTCTTTATGCAAGCCCTGGAAGGACGCTGGAGTGATGGGTCTGTTGATGAGCTGACCCAGCGGAAATGTCTCTTTATCGAGGAGAGTGCGTTTCTCTGGCGTGGCCACTTGGGATTTTGCTTCTGACGACGACGTTTGCGGATATTGTGTTCGATTAGGAGGTTGAGGGAAGGGAGACAAGCGCAGACGAAACCAATGGTGATTTCAAGGGTCCTGGAAATATTTAGTTCCGATAACTTATCAAGATCATGGTACATACGTCAAGATATCAATTGGAGTATAGTCGACCGTTATATCATCCGAATCGAGAAACTGAACCGCCTTGGCTACCCGATACATTGTCAACGCAGTAGCGACTCCTCCAGCTCCCAGAAGTAGGACGATCTTGATCTTTTTGCGCAGTGGCATGCGTAGCTTCCAAGTCAACGGTATGGGAACGATCAAGATGATCAAGTCAGTGACGATCGACAGAGCCAAACTTGAGAAAAAGATCTTGCGCTGGTTGAGGCAGTGGGCATTCTTGACCGAAGGATCCCAATATGTGCGAATTGGGAAGCAGGTGAATATCCGCAGGAACTCTATGGGGATGTAGCCTAGGAGTAGACACCATATGAATATCTTGATGCCTTTGGAGACTCTTCGTTCGACCGCAAAGACGCGTGCCATCAGGAGGAGGATGGTGGCTTTTGTGAAGAAGGCGGCAGGACAGTAGACGACGGTGCTTGCGTAGAACCACTGAGAATGTCAGCCAGGTCTCAATTGGAGCCAATGAACTCACCTTGAGCCAGTCGTAGTACTCGGGTTTGCGAATCTCCCATGCGTGGTATCCTGCTCCATATCGTGCCACTGTCTGTGTCAGCAATTGACATCAATTGACAGCAATTGAGAGGAAAGACGTACTCATAAAGACGGTCACGCAATACAACATGACCAAGATCTATCAAGGTTAGTAAAGAACAACTACTGACCGACGTACGTACGAATGCGATACTACAGGTCCCTACAATTGTCAGCTACATCAATATCGTGACGACAGCACTTACAATCCTCTGTCAATATCTTATGGGCAATGGTGCGCTTGACATATAACCGAATACCATAGAATATGACAACAAAGGAGACGCAGATCGAAACTATGGCCACATTGAGCGTCCAGAACACATCTTCGGGATGGTCAAAGTCGGGCACGACACCTGGAGGCGCATTTCGATTCGAGTCGGGGCCTGTTGCATTGAACATGGCTTCAACCGCAAGGCAAAGACGGTGATGGTCTCGGGGAGGGTATTGTTGTCATGGCAATCGACTGTCTAGAGATTGTCCATGGCGGTTGCGAAAGATGAAAGAATCTGCCGGTGGCGGGATCGTCAATGTGCGGTACAGCAGCTTATCAGAGAAGCCGTCCAGCCGAAGACAAGCTTCCACTAGCAGGCCCCGGATCACCCATGTACCCCGTGGGCTTGGATCTGGGGACATCTACCAGCCTCCGATCCGCCGTTGATCTACTCTGCGGCTAACGGCTGGCGTCAAACTCTGCTGAGTTCTCGGTCGGCGCCCAGAACTCAAACCTACGCCTTTAACGGGCTGAGGAGCTCGATGATCCGACGCCTTGCATCCCGCATCGACGGGGATTTGTTCCGCCGCAGTAACCCCTCATGTTGTGCTTTGATGGTGGCGTTCTTTAGGGATCGAGGCGCTGGCCGGTTATCGTCTTGCGGTGACATTTGACCCCTCACGGCATGTCCGGACGGGCACTAGGACGGCGGCGATCCTCACGTGGAAGTGATCGGTTGAGAGATGTTCCGAGACGATTTCATGGAATTGCCTGGGGATTCTGAGCATGGATTATTTCTAGAAGCTTTGGAAACGTGAGTTGACGTTGTTTTGTGGTGTACTGGAAGCATGGCTTTTAATGGGTGTCAATTGGTATCTCAGTGTTTTCTATCTGTGTAGGTGGCTTATCTTGACAAGCAACGACGTCTGATCACCCGGAATTCTTTACCCGGTCGGCCTCTGACAGTTCTGACTCTCTTCTCCATTTGCTGCCATATCTGAACTGTATACTCAAGCTCAGTAACCCTACGACCTGCACAGCAACACACACTGTGAATGCTGGTCCAACTCCAATGCCATTGATCATTGGCATGACGAAACTCGTGCCACCTGCGGCAAAAAGACATCTTGCAAGGTTGAGGCTTGCACTGGCAGCGGCGCTGCGGTCGTGAAAGACATCGACAAGGTAGGTCATGACCACAGACTGTGTTGAGACAGCAGTCCAGCCTGTGATGAAGGTAGATATAATTGGGACGGCGATGTGGACTTTGTGAGGGAAGTGAATGGTCCAGCCAAAAAGTATGATGGATAGACATTGAAGGAGGGAGAAGAGCGGCACGAGGCGAAGACGCGCTTTTTCGAGAGGAAACTCGGATTGATTGGTAACTGAAGAGTCATGTTGTGCTTTTACTCGACGGTAATCTATATCGAGGAACTTTCCAGTGATCAGGGTTCCAATGATGGAGCCTACTCCGTTGGCGATAAAGGTCAAGCCAACTTCAGTCTCTCCAAGGCCGTATTTCGTCTCGAATAGAGTCGACATGGCGGTGATGCTCATCTGCCAGACGGCATAGTAGATGGCAAGGAAGAGAATAATAGGAGCTGCATGCTTGCTGATGAGGATCCGGATAGGACCAGTGATGTCGATGTGCTTTCTCAGTGTTGGTCCTTGGGGCACCTGATCCCAATGTGTCTTGGTAGTCCTCTGGTATACAGTCAAGGGGAACTTGGTCATTGGGTTTGAAGGCGTTTGACTGCCATTGCCAATGATGGCTCTCAGTGTCTCAGGGAGCAAAAGTGCTAAAAAGACCAGAAAGACACCGCTATAAATGGCCAAGAACCAGAAGATGGATCTCCAACCAAGGGATCCAGCCAGTAATCCTCCGATAACAGGACCGACGGCAACTGGCATAAGTAATCCAGCTTGGAAGATACCCATGAGACCTCCTCGCTCAGAACGCGTGGTTATGTCTCCAATCACCCCAGATCCAATGGCGATGGTGCTGGCGCTGCCTGTGCTTTGGAGGCATCGTAGAACAAGCAAGGTTGCGTAGTTCTTTGCCTCTGCTAGTCCAATGCAAGCACCTAAGAAGACGACGAATGTACAGCAATATGCGACTCGACGTCCTTTGACATCTGAGATTGGACCCCAGAAGCTAGGTGCGATGCCTTGGAAGATGAGGTACGAGGTGACGGTGAGGTTGATGAGCTCTATCGAGGTATTGAGATCGTGCGCGATGGTAGGAAGAGCCGGGAAGTAGATGTTGGAAGCGAATCCAGAGACTGTATGGTTAGTAGATGGTCGGATGATAGTTGAGCAACGTACATGTTGCGGCGACAGAAACGATCAGAACGATTAACGCTTTCTGCCGCTTGTCAAAGATGCTATAAGGTTGCTCGGGAGTCGACTGTCCCGAGCCGGGGTAGTTCTGCGTAGTTGAATCGGTAGCCATGATTTATTTTGTCGTGTTTGTCTATACTTGTTGTGATCAAGGGATGTTCTGTTTATATAGGGATATTTAAATTCGGACTCCGGAGTTGAAACCATGTCATCGGAGCTGAGACCCTGCCTCCGGAGTTGAGCTCTCAGCTCCGGTACCACCTTAACGCCGGACGGGGCATTTATGATTGATCTACCACTAAAGAACGGACTTATCATGACATCATGATCTTGAGTATTAAGTACCATGCGTGCAGCTAGTCACTGCGTAGAGCATCGTCCCGAACTCGTCGACACCTTCTAACCAGCGATCCACTCTGTCTCGTCTTTCGGCCAAGCTTGAGTTTTCTGAAAGAGGCCACAATTCATCGATCCGGAAGCTCCCTTCTGCCCCTTCAGCTAGATGAGTATTATATGCCGCTTCCCAATCATGTCGTCGTGATTGCCACAAAACCTTGCTTGAGGGTGCTGGTAATCCTCGCAGTTCGCTTCCCAGATACGTTGGGAGCCCATCTTGAGCTGAGAGAACGTTGTCCAAAAAGTACATTGTGTACAGGGTTCTTCGTTTTGCTTCTGCAACTACCCAAGCCTCCCATTTCGGTCGGATACCGTCTTGCTCAGCTACACAAACAAGACCTCTTTGAGAGCTTGTGCATGCGATTTCTTGGAGGTTGATGATGGCTTGCCGTAGGAAGGGAGCAGGCTCTTGACTGGGGGTGAGATGAAAGTACAGGACCAGCGCATAGATCAAGTATGCTTGAAACGCGGCAAGTAGATTGATGCCGTCGTATGTTCCGTGTTGCTCGTAGAGGTTGGTCATTTCCCGCTGAAGGATATCGGTGGCAGTCCCCTCGCTCCCAGGAAGAGAGTTTTCGCAAATCCTCACCAGGCTGAGGCAAGTTGAAAGAGGACGAGTAACTGCTGCCGGCGTGATCTGAGAGAAGTGGATGAAGGGAGGAATCCCACGACCTCGAACCACGACTGATGCGTATGATTTGAGGATTCTGTAGACGAAGCCCATCACACTTGGAGAGTAGTCTTTCAAGGTCTGCCCGGGGAACGGTACGTAAGTGTTGAGCCAGCGGTTCTTGATGTCGTCACTGTTGATGGGGCACACAAGCTCTAGTTTTGAGAAGTCGAGATCTGGCTGTCTGGGAGGATTTGTTTCGATCGTGTTGAGTGGCAGGGCGTGTGCAGCTGAGCTTCCAGGGGTGTTGGCAGCAATGGATTCTATCGAATGGACTGTTGAACTTGGCGTATCTGTTCTGGTTGTTGGCTGTAGACTCTCCAAGGGAACCTCCGGAAGTGAATAGATTGTATCATTCCCATCGACAAGACTGGTGCCACGACTTTCTGAGTTGGATGCCCTTGATTGAGCATAATGGCAATCCAGACCTCGTAGGGCACACCGGCCACAGGTGTCAGGTCTGCGGTCACATTTTGCCTTGGCGGTTGAGCATGCTTGGCAGGCTTTTTGACGAGAAGTCGAGTATCTTGAAGATTTCGTTGGAGACATGTGTGGACAGGGTAAGAGTCTTGCATGGGGAGTTGTGGATGAAGGAAAGTTTCTTGGTTCAACTCGCTATAAGACCTGGTTCGGTTTGCTGTTATTCCGATCCGTTGCAACCTGGATATTGACTATGAGTCGTCTGAATTTGAAGGATGTTCTTTTTTTTTTTCTATCCTAGTTGGGGTTGAGGAATGGTGAATGATGAAGTTGGAAGCCACTCTGTTGCCCTCTAGAACTCTCTATGAGTAAACTTCTATCCTCTAAAGACATCTATCCCATCAACATTCCGCATTTCGGACCATTCCTCATGATAATCCATCCTTAGAAGTACTTTTGCGTCTGGGCAAAGTGCATGCCGGCAGCAAAGTGAAACAGCTTTGCAGCAACCACAGTCCGCTCCTGTTTAGAGTACTCAACCAGGCGATCGTACAGCTCAGCCAGGGGCACGACCACGCGCTGGATATGCTCTCCATCATCTAATCGCTGCTCTGGCTCCTCCTCATTCTCGTTGAGCTGAACCTCGACCATAACCAGCTGCATGTTGGCGTTGCTCATTCCGGGATCCGCGGATTGAACAGGGCTGACGCTGAGAACCTTGCAGTTGTAGCCTGTCTCTTCCTTGAACTCGCGCACCGCAGCTTGCTCGGCTGTCTCCTCGACATCGATGAGACCAGCTGGCCATTCAATGGTGTACGCATCCAGGGGAGGGCGGTACTGGATGACGAGCATGGTGGAGGCGGGCTTTGAGGGGTGCAGGAGAATGTTGCCCATTGCCACTGCGTCCACGCCAGCTTTGCCTCTGGTCTTTCTGGTGGCTACCTCCCAGGTTCGTGCCTTGCCGACTTGGTCGACATATTCGATCTTTTTGAGGGTTATCCACTTGGCCTCATCGAGAGGGAGGTCTGAGGTTTTGGTGATGACGGGCTCTTGAGTCTTGTGAGACATGGCTGAAGTGGAGTTGCCTGAGAGAAATGACTCAAGGGTGATTGTGAATGGTGTTCCGCTTGACGATGCTCGAGATTGGGATGGTTGCTGCTAGCTGAAGTTGATGAAGTCCCTGCGCGCCTTGGGGATGTTGGGTTGTGGTTGTGATGGGGAAGGGAGAAGTGTTGGCGAGTGATTTGAGTCAGTGACGATGCAATGCGGGCACCTGCATGAGAAGGTGATTGGCTGTTGAGATGGCGCGATAAGGCCATGTGCGACGCCCCCGCAAACACTGTGAACGATTAGCTTTCTTGCGGGAGGTAGTTATTTGCCAAGCCTTTTATAGTTGTTTGTTGATATCCTGAGACGAAACTCAATGGAATGATAACTGAACATCCAATACGGTTGATGGAATTATGTATCTCATACCGCCTCTCACTGCTTTAATACTCAGTCGGTTCCCAACCGGATGCTGTCCCCAACCCAAGCCTGGAAGATGGAAACGACCACTGCCAACGCTCTTAGGACTATCGCAATAGCTACACCTCCCAGGGCTGCCATCATCACATTCAAGAATACCCCGCAGTGCTGAACTTTCCAGCTCTTCCTAAAGTTCTAAGATTCGCCAAAGACGTGGACATCGAAAGAAGGCAACGTACTGTCTTGAGGCTGGTACAGTTCCTTGACAAAAGATTTACGCAGGAAGTCTCTGATTTGATCATGAGCTCCGTGGCTATCAGCACAGAAGATGACTAGGCAAGTCTTGGCATCCTCTTCTGTTGCTCCGAGCACGACGGGTCGTATTGAGATGGAGGGGGGGTTATGCTTGGGCCTTGAGAGGTATTTGTAGCGCTTGGACTTGGCCATGTGCTCTTGTAACAGTAGGCTCATCTGCTCGATGACATCATTAGCCCGTCTCGTCGTCGAAATATCGATTGGCCTCTTAATTGGTCGTATCCGGGTTGGCCGTGGTTGCGACTGAACCGTCCCGGTGTCGGACAGCGGCTGAGGGCGAGAGCAACTGCTGGACGCCGTGGAGTTGGCTTCGGGGTCGAGATGGTCGTCATCTGCCTGGAAGCCCGCGTTACTCGAGCCTCCATAGCCAGAATTGGTGTCGGGTTGGGTCATGGTACAATCTGCTGTGCTTTCCTCTGGCGGGAACCTTTGTTGCGCATCCTGCATGACTGGACGGAAGCGATTGAAGGCTGGGAATTGGAGCTTGCAAGAACCAAAATCTTCATGCTCTGGCGATCTTGGCCGCAGGGCGGGGGAAGTTTCAGCATACATTTAGCCGCCGACGTGTCGCCAAGGCATATTCGCCATTGGTTGTAACTTGTCAGCGGCTGTGTCAACAGGGAGGCTACCTCTAGGCCACGGCCCTCGTCCCCACACTGACAAGTTCGAAACTTCATCTTCTCGTCACTAATAAACCTGCCAGGTCCACAGAGTAAAGTCATGTTCGACATTCCCTCACCTTATCCCTTTCGAAATGTCTCTGAGGATCTTGTGGGTCTCGTTATGTGGAATCGGAAGATCTATGAACCCTGTCGCATTAAACCTTGTCAACCACAGTGCTTGTCCTAGCCTTGTTCGGGAATGCGATGGACTCGGATGAACCCCTTCGTCGACCACTACAAGAACATCACGGCTGCCTACGTTCCCGAGACGATTTCAGGAACCCCTCCGCCTTTATCAAGTCGCTACGAAATATTCGCCATTTTACAGGTTCCCAAGGATAGCCCGGATACGAAGCGATCAGAGCTAACGTCCACACACTTTACAAATCGTGGCGGACGAACACCTGCGCTTGGGGTGCATGGAATTATAGAGGATATTAGTCAAGGGACACATTGATTGCAGAGAATGCTATGCAACGGAGTAGGCCTATGGACATTGCCCTCTAAGCTGAACACTGCATGGGAAGATTTTAAACCCATCAAATCGACAATCGGGAAGGGCATCGGTTGCCTTTATAGGTGATTTCCTCTTTAGGTAGGTAGACGGGAAGACACGTGGATATGTAAGATGCTTATGATGATGAAACAAGCTTAATTCAACAACCTCATGGCTATATTTAGAAGGTGCCCAAATGGGCTTCTACAGATTCAGTTGTAGGTACTGTATCACGGGATCTGCAAGGTCTGCCACGTCCTGAACCTGCTTATCGGCAGTGAATCTCCTTGTGGTTATGGCCCAGGACAACCGCGCAGTCTATATCCAAGATCAGTCAATCTTTCAAGCAAGAATGAAATAGGATGAGTTTCCAATACTTACGTCCTCGGAAAATGTCACCACGGTTGTTGGTGAAGTATGCGCAAGGTCCGACGTGGGTTTGCTCCGTGTTCATCCTGGTGCATCCTTCGTGGACATAGTCTATACCACCAGTCAGAGTTTGAAGGCGTATTATTTCGTCCAAAGGGTCGACTTACCGCCTCGAATCCAGTACCAGTTGTTATTGGCGGTCCAGACTCCGTTACGATCCTGGGTCCAGGCGGATGACACGTTGGTCAGAGCAAAGAGGGCGGTGGCGACGGAAATGAAGCGCATCTTGAAGTCTTGATGTTGACAAGTGATGATTGAGAGAGAACTGATCTGTTGATTGTGCTGAAGAAACAAGAATGAAGAGCATCGAGGAGTATCCTTATATATTTCCTGTAGATCCATAGAAAACGTTTCATCACCAGTGACAGCGAATATACCCGGAAATTAGGACTTTCATCAATATGCAAGCTTGGGCCAAATCGTGACACAAAGTTTATTGACTGATTACTTGCCAAGATCGAAACTAACTTGATCAAGCCAAGTTGTTCCTTGTTTGTGGGACTATGTGCTCTGCCATTGGCTTGATCGGACTTGTGTATGCAGCAACACAACCTCGGACTGTATTTTAACCCAGTCCGAGCGCTGTTCCTGCATTTCGCAGTCATGAAACAGGGCCACTCCTAGGCTCAGCTGTTGCCAGCAAGTCGGTGAAAACTTTGCCCAGACTTGTGAATGCAGCTATCCTCGTCCTCGTCCTTGCGGTCTTTGATGTCTTTGGATCTTTGGTCAATCACCCTAGCTGCTGCGGCTGGCCTCGAACCACCAGCTGCACGGGCTGAGAAAGCTGTCGACAGGGGCGCTTGTCCTCTGTGGCGACACGACTTGTCCCATGTTCTCAAATAGAGCCTCGAAACTGGACAGTATTTTGGCATCTAGTTATAACCTCATACAGTTAGCTCTGCTTGCATCTTGTTAACGTACCTAGTTGACCAATTGCCTGGAGGGTAAGATAGTTTGGATCCGACAGTTGGACCCCTATTTAGGATAAATCGTCCAAACTACCGGCCTTCGGCCCAACGACCGACATCCGAGATTCAGTCAATGAGGATCTTCGGGAGCTCGGTAGAGTCCGTTTCAGGGGTTTTGCCGACTAGCGCGGCCGTCAGCTTACATCCCAACTGGGTGACATTTTGCAGACCGTGCCGCCGATCCAAAATTAACGGGCCGCCCTAAATGAACGGCTCGGATAGCCAGCTCGGACCCCTAGCCAATGATCATAGACAAGATTTATTAGACCTTCCCCCCGAGTCTGAGTAAGATTCCACTTTCAACTTCAAACTCATCAGTTTAATATGGAGGAGACCAAGAAGCCCAACGGCACTGATCCCTCAGCTGGAGTCGCTCCTGGGGGAGCACCTCATCAAAACGAAAAGACTCAGGCCAAGCCAACTTCATCGCCACCAATCCTATGCCTGGGAGCACCTCGCACCGGGACGGCCTCCCTGATGAAGGCCCTGCAGATCCTGGGATACCCCAACGTGCATCACGGATGGGACGCCTGTGAAGAATACGGTCTCCAATGGCAATGGCCTATCTTCGACAATGCCAATGACGCGACCTTTCCAAATCTCCCGACATACCGTGGCACGCCCTTTTCAAGAGAGGAATGGGATCAGGTCTTTGGCCGGTACGACGCCGTTTCCGACATTGCCTCTCACTACGCCGAATCTCTGATCCCTGCCTACCCAGACGCAAAGGTCATTCTAGTGGAGCGCGACATTGAAAAGTGGTACAACAGCATGGTCCCCGTTGTCAAGGACTCGACAAATCCCAGACACAGGGCCTTTGTGACCAAGGTCTCTTACTACACCGGCTACACCAGCGGTCCTGTCTGCTTTCGGATGCAACAGGGTTGGACGAGGTCTGAGTCAAACAATGATGTCGTCAAGAACCTCAAGACAGCATATGTCAGGCACTACAAGTACGTGCGGGAGGCGGTCCCGAGTGAGCAGCTTCTCGACTTTAAACTCACCGATGGGTGGGAACCGCTATGTCATTTCTTGGGAAAAGAAGTCCCAGACGTGCCTTTTCCTCATGTTAACGACGCTGCAGAGTACAAGGCCAGGGGTAAGAGGGTGCGCAATAAGATTCTCAAGGCGGCGGCACGCAAGTTTTTCTGCCCGTGTCTTGGCTAGATGCTAAGAGAGGTGTTCTGGAACTATAGATTTTAGCTTAAACTTAGTCTTTTATTTAATTCCTACGAGTTTAATCTTTGTATATATCTTCTTAATTCTGCAAAGTCTCCCACGTCTTGTCCTGTTAAACTCCAGTCTGGGTCGTTAAGGAGTGACTGATATTGGTCAAATGAGTCTCCCAGAGGCAAATCCTCAAGCTCGCCATTTAAATCGACAGAGTGAAGCCATTGGTCTGACACGTCCCATACGGGAGGGTACCAAGGAGGATATTCATGTGGAGGGTGAGCACTGCGAGCGGCGGTGTCAGATCCTTGGTGCTCTGCATTCGATACAGTAGTTGTCTGATTGGTGGACGTGGGCGTGTTGCCCTCTCGAGAGTTTAGAGTTGCAGACAGATGCTCCCGAACGCTCTGTACTTCGTGAAACCTTTGTCTGGCAAAGGAGTTTCCGTGTTCAGCCATGTAATGTAACATGTCCATTGCGTCTTGCAGGCCTGGAGTGGGGTTGAGCCTCTGGCTTGGCTCACAAGCTGAGTCAAAGATTTTGGTGAGAAGCATGATGAATGCTGCCGAGAAGATGGCATCACAGTCGAAAAATCCGAATATCGCTTGACAGTTAGCTATAATTCCTTACATGGAAGGAAAACATACCGAGTATGCGTTTTCTCTTTAGGGCAATGATAACCTCAAGAAGCCGTCTCGCAGCCTCTGAGCAAGTTTTGGATAGTGGATCAAGCGAGACACCCTCAAGCTCGTTGCCGGGTTCGCCACTCAGAATCAGTTGTGCAGCGTGAAGCATAAGAGGGCGAATGGTCAGCAGAGTAGCCTGCAGAAGTAAGCTCGGTTCATACTTGATGATAGGTAACGTACCTGATAGAGCATGAGATGTAAAGAGGCAGATGTCCTAAGTGCGAGCTCTGAGTTCCCAGAAAGGCTCAAGGACTGTTCTGACGGGATCTCCTTTGCAATGTCCGCCAAACTCTTGATTATCTGTTGAGCATGGGAGACAAAGTCTTGCTCCTTTTTGAACTTGGTACCGTACAAGACTGCCAATGTTAGCTTTGTATTTTGGTTGGGAATCAACTTACTCGTGATGACCTGTCCCGTGACTTGGGCAATCTTGATGTTTGTGCGGATAGCGGCACCGGTGGGAAAGCCAGGGGCTTCGGAAGGCAAGGGGACGTTTATAGCGCTGTCAATGATTCCAGAAGGCTTGCCATTTGCTGCGGCGAGACGCCTATCGGATGTTAATGACCCCCTTTCTCATGTGGTCAGCCTTACCTCTCTTGCATGTATATCGTCCACCAAAGTCGGTTGATTTGAGCCTTTTCTGACCTCAGAAGGTTCCTTCCGAAATCTTTATGATGGTAGCCGTGCAAAATAGCGAGCCGGAGAGAAGTATTTATCTGGTCATGTTAACAGAGGCCGACAGATAAGTGACGCACTCACATAAAGATAGGCCTCCTCTTTACGGTTCGTCATCTGAAGGTACATTGCCATGAGGGCATTAACTTCGACAGCAATCCTTTCAAGCCTGTATTGGGCGCTCGTTGTAGGTAAATGCTTCTCTACAAACTCAAAGAACGCGGCTCCCGGCAAAGCTCCCTCCTCACCATTACCAGCGCGGAAGATCTGTCCGATGGCCAGAACGAGAAGAACTTCCATATACCATAGTTCATGAATTTGAGGATTATCCATGTTCTCGTAAAGCCACCCAATGCGATCAGTAAGCCCCCGTAGATCGTAATGACATTGCGTCTGTCCGATGTAAAAGCCCACAGTCTCGAGTAGTTGGAAAGCTTCTTCCTCACTGGGTAGCTGTGGAATAGCCTGAGAAGAAGCCCCAAGAGCAGGTGAAAGATGATTCATCGTAGGCTGTACAGGATTTGGGGATATGGGGATTGTTCTTGCACTCGATGGGCCGGAATTAGTCAGTACTTCATGGACTTTTCTCCCGAATTCGTTGCTAGAACTCAAGGACGATTCGGCAGCGATAGTTGGGGCATGATATTGGGATCTGGACTCCAAGTCTGGCGTTTGAGCCTGTGTCTCTGGAATACCGTGTTCATTCGAACCACTGGGGACGTGTGATGTGCTGCTCCTCGGGGTGGTTGATTGACCATGAGCCATTGACATGTCTGCATTCAAGACAGGGCTTTCTAGGCGGAGTCCATGTGTTGGTGATCCAGGATTAAGTAGACCCGAAGACTCTGACCGATGTCTCGTCCCTTGACTCATGTAAGCAGGATTCGATGGAGGTGGAATCGTCAAATTACCATTGTTGGAGAGTGGCTCTGTGCCCTCACTTTCATATCTTGCAAGCCGACTTTCGAGTTCCGCAATCTTACTAATGGAAATGTCAGAGAGTCCGTCAATGGTAAGTAATTCATACGTCACCGAGTATATCCGCCGCGGACCAAGTGGACTGATTGAACATGACAGTCCTCGCTTCGAACAGTACTGGCACGGCGCGGTGCCAGAGCATTTGACCTTTTTGGAGCGGCATGTCTGGCAACTGAGCTGTTAGGTATGTAGAAATTCTGGTGTATAACAAGACAATACTGACGCAATTACAACCGTACTCTTTTGAGCGGAATTCCTTGACCGCTTCGAAGTGTTCGCAGCACGTCTTGGCGAAGCCGACATTGTGTGGAGTAGCCGATGAATTCTGTAAAGCCTACTGGAGTGTAATATCTGATACAAGTTCTGGAGGGTCAAGTTCCACGTTTTCTGGGCTCCGAGGCATCGGCAGTGCAAGAAATGTGGTCAAGATTGAGTTCGGAGAGGGCCGCCGAGGCTTTTATCTCAGGCGGGGCGGACGAATGACTCGTTGACGAATGGATTGATTGCAAAATTGGGGCTTGTAGATAAGATCGCCCCCCTGTTACGCTTTCAAAGACGCACATGCGGTATGGCTCTAACTGCCCTCTGTCCTCCACCGGCTATCAAAGACAGATCTTGCTGAACAAGCATGAACCTAGCACCCAGGGTGTTGATGAACCACTCGTGAAGTGTGGGGTTATCGTAGACACCTGCAACTCCAAAGATCTTGTTGTGCTTTCGGCATACTTGGCTGATCTTTTCCACTGAAGTTCTGTATTCCTTGCTGTCCCAGTTGCCACCAACTCCCAGGTCAATACTGAGGTCAAATGATCCAACCAGAAGGACATTGACGCCCTCAACTGCTGCGATTTCTTCCGAATTGTCGACAGCGTTTTTGCTCTCAATCATTGCAAAGACTGTTGATCCCGAGTTGTTGCCAAACTCGATTGCTTCGTTTAGAGGTGTTGGTCGCATGTTGAATAGAGGCATGGCGCCTGTCATTGAACGGCATCCATGAGGAGGGTACTTGGAAATTTTCACGGCTGCCTTTGCTTCGTCTGTCGGGGGTTAACCCTTGTTCAGCTGGCTACTGAGTATTCTTACCTGCGCTTTCAATGTGAGGAAATATCACACCCATAGCACCTCCATCAAGCACTCGTTGAACGAATCCATTGCCACACTGATGAGGGACTCTGACGAAAGGCGTAATGCCTGCGAGATGGCCGACATTGCAGAGATTGCTTGCCTCAGCAAGCGTCAACCAGGCATGTTCGAGGTCGATAAAAAGAGAGTCGAAACCGGCATGTCGAGCCGTTTGGACGATCTGAGGACTCGTCGATAGTTTTATGCCAAATGACTTGCAAACCTCTTTGCGTGAGACGCATCTAAGAAGATTGTTGGTGTATTGAGTTGAAGCCATGGTTGAGCACTTTGGAGAGGATGACAAATTGGGGATATGGGCAGTTATTGAGTTGCCTTTTGTCTCAGAAGTTTATATCTTCTCTATCGGACGTCGTCTCCGACCCAAAAGGCAACCTGTGGTTCCTTCTGAGATCGAAATGTTGAGATCCATGCGGGGTTTCTCGGAGACGGCGGCCGAGGCTTGGTGGAACCATCTGCAGGACATTCAAGACAGTTGAATGTCCAAATAGCCTTTTAGACAGTTTTCTCCCGCCCTCTCTTCAACTCCCATGTAAAAATCATGCATGGAAGGATGATGTGCATACCGCGGGATTTGCTACGCAGCGTTAGCATGGTGTGTACAATAGGGTAGCTAGCCAGTCTACGACCGTGGGCCCCTCGAATGTCATATAGGCATGAAAATAACTGTTTAACATGAAATGATTATTTTGAAGCTTATTTTGAGGCATTTTAATGTTTATACTTTTAAAACATCAGAGTAAACTAGGTGCTGTTCCCTTTCTCCGGAGTTGCCGCTCCTTTATGCATGCCATTGTCAGCCATTTCTTAATACCACCTCTTCGACTATGGATCTAACCCTCGTCACTTGGAGCTACCAGCAGGATGAAGCAGGCTTCCCCAGTAGCTGACAAGGCGGCTCGGGAAAAGTTGACCTGCACCGAGGGAAGGGAACAATCTGCAGATGGGCTTGCGTGATTTGCACCGCGTGATTTTTGGCCTCCCGCTGATATTGGTTACATTCAAAGACGGCATATGTTGCCCCTGGCTAGACAGGTACAAGCCCCCTTGCGAAAGCCAGGATCACTACCCTCGTGTCGGAATCCTCGGTGTCGCCCGTTGTAACCCTTGTACGGTGACTTGAGCTTGACAAATAACAAGGGGGTCATGTGTACCGTAGCATCGAGAGACCCGGACATTCCAGCTCCCTCCACTTTTCCACTTTTAACCGAGATCCTACGGTAAAACAAAACGTGGGAAACATGCACGAAACAAGGAAAAGCTCCGCATTGGAGCAGAGATGACAATTGTTTTCTCTTTCCCCAGTCTTGGTGCCTCTTTTCCCCTGACTAGCCACCAAACGCCTTGAAGATGGGTCTTCTGGCCCCGTTATCCCTCAAGGGCGGGGCTTCAACGGTATCAAAACACAACATCAACATATCATAGCATCATATCCCATTGCTAATACACCGGCCTTGCCTTGAAGATGAAAGGTAAAAAGAAGAATAATAATAGTAATAGTCAGAAGAAGAAGAGAAGAAGGAAAGAATGACTGAGAGCTACATAGATGACAAAATGGATGCTTCTAAACAAATACATTACTGTGTTTGTATTTCACGGTAGTTAGTTCCTCCAAGACCTCCCTGTTTCCTCCGTCTTGTTGGTGTTCGCCTGAGTTTTTCTTGTTCGATAACCATCACGGCATCAGGGACGAACTCGACGCCCCGGTTGCGGCTGTTGTGCCGAGTGTGAAGCCTGCGGTGGTTGTTGAGGTTGTCCCTCCGGTTGAACTGGCCTCTGCCACAGAACTCGCATGAGAAACGGTTCGGGCCCTCGCCGTGATAGCTGCACAATCTATTAGTGATAATGAGGGTCACAACACGTCCAAACTTACGATTGCTTGTGCCTCTTGAGGTGCTCTTTACGCCGGAACGCCTTGTTGCAACCTGGATAATCACAGCTGCTCCAGACAGGATCCGCAGGGGCAGACTCGGGCTTGACAGGTCGTTTCCTGGGTCTTCGGGTCTGGGCATGCTGAAGCTCGGCCGTCTTGCGCTGAATCTCGTTCACAGCCATCTGCCGAGGTCGAATTTGCTTTGGTGAAGCCGAGTCATGGTCATAGGAGTCGTGCACATAATAGGGAGCCTCTGACTGATGGTCGATGTTGAACACCTCACCATTGCTGTGTGGGTAGGAGATCGGGCTGTCGCTGGCGCAGGACCAGGGTGAATAGATCTCGGTCGCTTCGAAACCCGAAGAAATCTGAGTGGGTGTCATGACGAAGGAGGTAGTGCCAATGACAGCCCCAGGAGAGATTGGAAAGCAAGGACTAGATGGCGTTATCGGCTCCATGGAGCCGCTATGTTCCATGTTCATCTCTCTGTAGTGTAAACCCACGAGCTCCTGCTTCAAGGGCGTGTTTGGGGGACAGTCGGGAAAAGGAATATGCTCCGGCTTTGTCTCGACGACAGCGTCAAGCATAAATTCACCCACAGTCGAGCGAGGAGCCGCATCAACGCCGTGAGAGATATTGTAGGATCCGTCAGGTTCCAAAGCTGACAACTCATATGGCGATGAGAATCGAGATGTAGAAGTGAAAGGGTCGTAGGAAGAGACAGAAGAGAAACTTGAGGTGTAAGGGTATGATATGGACTGAGTGTAACTGAAGCAGTTGTCCATATCAAACGGGAAGTCTGACTTGAATTGATGAGCCATTGTGAAGGGAGATGTTTGGGTTTGATGAAAGAAGTAAAGTGTTGTCCGTAGTCGGGTATGAAATCTTCAAGACAAACAAGCAGATGAGAAGCAAGAATGTTTAGGATACGTCCCGAGAGGGGTGAAAGGAATCTGATAAAACCAATGCACACATGACTCTTGTCGAGAATGCACCACTGGGCACACCTTGAAGATATACCATCAGATGGAATGGGTGGTGAGGAACCGAGACATCCAACTCGTAAATCCACTCCTCGCAAAGTGAAAAATGACGGTATCATTCAAAGGGAGCGAGATAGAGACATATGATCTGCCTGTGGGTTGATGGCTTGCAGACGTTGAACTCTCGCCTCTCGCCTCCCGTCACCGGAGAGGTGGTGTCAAACCCATAACTTGGTCCAACAGTGGGTCTAGAATCACCATTTGAAAAAGAAATGGGTAGCGTTATCCGGTATGCTTGCCATTCTAGACAGCTCCCGATCTGGACAGTGGCTAGGCATGCACCGTGGCTGCGGGTTTTGATACCACCTCTCCGGTGAGCACAGTGAGAGTTTAACAAACAACCGGGTAGTCTTGGAGTGGAATACGGTCGATTAAGCAGGGAGGCTTTAGTTCCCCACTGTGGGCTAGTTGGTGCTCGGATAGCCTGATGTTTCGGATGGATTGATGTCAAGATACGCCAAGCTAGACCAGAGCAAGAAGCTTGATCTTGGCCCTGCATGAACTGGGGTGGCTAGATCTGACGCGAACCTCTTCCATCTTCTCCCCGGGCTTATTAATACGCCAAGGCAGCCAGAGAACCTATCAAGATGCATCTCCGCGGGCGTCTGTAAGGGGGAAGTGAGAATGGGCGTCGTGCAAGTGGATGCCACATGGTTCTGTGCCCGGCCCGCCCTCGGCTGCACCCGAAGGAATGTGACATGAACTCGAAACAGATGTCGAAACGAAATTGCAGACTAAAACATGTGGCCATATGACGAGGCCATTTCGCTAACGGTATCCGAGAGTCGTTAGTTCGGCGTCGGGGCCATAACAGGGTTGGCCCGTGTTGAGGGTTATTCTCACCATAAAAGGGGGCTGGGAAGAGGCATATCCAACTTTATATAGACAGGGGCTTCTCCCGTTCGAATCAGAAAGTCTCGTGTCTCTTTACCTTGACGTTACTCTAACTTTCGAGCTAGGTATCTAGAGTTCGTCTAGAACCCTGTCTTCCCCACCAGCCAGCCACGAGGCGAAGGGAAGATGATGAACTAACGCAGGGGAAGATCAAAAGAGTTATAACCGCAGCATCTTTATAGCCAGGGAATTAGCAAACCTTCCTGTCTCTCATTCGTCATTCAAGGTTGCCTCCCTGCCTGTTGCTACCCTCCAGGCCCGACCGGCTGGATCCGGGTGAGCCGGGATGAGATGGCATGTCAGAGAGATTGTTCCCCCCTCAAGGTAGTTCGGTGGTTGGGCAGAGTCGTTCTCCCGTCAACTCGGACGTTCGTCCAGAGTTTGGACACGGATGCCACGTGGAACTACTGCACGTTCCCCCTTTCTAGGTTAGTTACAGTCAGGGGTCAGGCCTTCTCGCATGCCAAAGCCAACCAATTCTGGTATGGCGATTTAGTTGCCTGTTACGAATTGGGTTGACAGCTCTCAGATGGACTGCCTTCCACACGTGCTGGGGGACGGCAGTTGGCAACCTTCCTCAGCCTATCGCCCTACTCCGAAAGGTGATTACTCCCTTCCACCCCCACGGAGGCCTGAGGAGACTCCGCGTGGTATCTTATTCGGCTAGAGATGAAGCTTGGCACGACCCCCTTGTTCAATCTGTTGCCACGTTTTCCTGGCAGCGAAGGGCTCGGGACGTTGAAACTACCTTCGTCCCGATGAACCGTACGCTTATTTTTCATTGACGTCTCCATCATACACAAGCTCAAAGAACGCACAGCCCAACCAATAGCAGCCTTAAAACCCAATACTGTTAAATACACGTACATGAATGGAATATTTAAGAAATATCTGGCCATGCTACAAGAGAAATTTCTAGTCGATGCTGAACCCATAGCTCGCCACTTGCAAAACGACGACTTGGTGGCAGAAGAACTGTCGTTAAGCCACTTCGACGAAAACTAAAGATACCTTTCAAAAACTACTACACGAAAGCCACGTTTTATCCTTTGCCACAAGAGCGAACATATTTGTGGTGCTGTGACTGCTTAAACTGGGAAACGGTGCACTGCATAACATTTATTGATACTGAATCATCTATCTAGGAGCAATCTGCGATATCAATGAAAGACTCGGGTTACGTATTTAGGCACTAAAGTTCTGTTCTGAAATCCTCCACAAAGGAAAAATCAACCCAGGATAATCTCTTTCCACTCATCCTCCGAGTGGATAAACGCTGCTTTGAACACCTTGCCCAACGCAACTCGCCGATAAATACCTTCTTCTGGATATGACTCGACTAGCAAGACATAGTACAGATCCCATTCAGACTCAATCCTGTCTCTAGGGATGTAGTATGTCCAATCAGGAAACTCTTCTTTGGTAAACTCCTTGGCGTCGGAAATGGCAATGAACTGGAATACCATCTCGTGGTTATCTTCCTTTGCCCTAAGCCATTCAGTGTCAACAAACACTGAACCGCACTTGTCCCCACGATGATCAGTGATGTCGCAACGGCGGAGCGGCTCTGTTGGCTCCGTTGCCGCGTTTTCCAATCCATTGGGTGACTGCCCATGATCTGCATGGCTTTGGGCCGCGCAGCGTGTGAGGTAGAAGTCTGTCCTCCAAGTGAAGAACTGCAAGAAGGGTTGGTCTGGGAACTCTTCTACCGAGCGAGGGGACAAGGATTCTTGAGTTGTTTCGGTCGTGAGAACATTGTACGGGTCCTCGGGGAGGGTCAACGTGAACCGTGGTGACTGCCCCACTGGGACTTTGGTCTTCTTGTGAGCAACTGAAGCCTGAATATATGGCCGGCCAAAGTTGTCCGTATTCGTCGCTTTGGGAGGCGTTGATTCCTCATCCAGAAAAGTCACTCTTGACCTTCCTGACTGATTGGTGTGGAAAGTATTACTTAGTTTCCGCACTCGAAAAGACGGTCTATACCAATCCGCAATAGTGAAATCATCAGTGCTCCCACTGGTAGTAGTCGACGTGTCGTCAGAGGTGATGTCGCTTTCGCCGTGCTCAGGTTCAACAGCCTCAGCTTCTTGGCCTGCCTTTTGAACGGGCTGGTAGCCTCTCCATCGGTCATCTTCGCTTTCATCCTCTTTTGCAAAGCGAACATCCCACACTCGCCGTAGGGTACCATAACCGTCACGGATATGCCAGTCGATCCAAGTGTGGCCCAGAATCCAGGCCCGAACATCAGCAAAGCATCCGTCAACCATCTCCCGGTCATAGGCGGCGCCTTGGTGATTCCAGCCACACCAAGACCAGCTGGGAAATCTCATATCCTTGTATTGCGGGTCGTCTGATGCTGCTGCCCTCTCAAGGCGCAATGATTTTCCTGTTGGTTGCCAAAGAAGGGCAAGGTCGAAATGGGATGTAGGGAGGCCGAAGACCAATGGCGCTTGCATGGTATACTCCATGAGCTTACACATGCCACCGAACGCAGCCAGGATGTCGAATGGTTCATACAAATCTCTTCTCGTATAAAGTGCTACGCAGTGGGCGTAAAACCACATGGCTCGAACCTTTAGCTGGGATAGCAGCTGCAGGGGTGCCCGGACGAGATCAAGTGACCAACCTTTGCCATTTTGATCCGAGAAGACGTCCTCCGACATGCCAGTGGACCGGCACTGGAAAAAGATCTTGCCCTCGGTGAATATGAGGCACCGTTTTGACAGGAGTCGCTCCTGGAATGTCCAAGCGCGTTTATTCCACTGAGTAGCCTCGATGCTGGTCTCAGCGGGTCGATGCAACATCAGACAAACACCTTCGGCGTAGTTCACAACCATCTGTGGTGGTCTGCGGCTTTCATCAAGGGCCACGAGGCCAGTTGTTGCGTTCTGGCCATCTGCCGCGCATATGGTAATGGTTGAGTTGCCATAGATCAAATGCATTGCTCGAGCGTTGAGGTTCCAAGAGTGGCTGCTGTCCTGAACAATGCACATCGCATCAATCCAAATGTACCTGATCGACATTCCACGAATCAGATCGATGCTTTCCCGAAGGGCTTTTGGTAGCTGCCTGATGACGGCAGAGAGACCACCGGACTTGCGTCGGCTCTGAATGGTGCTCTTCCGTGTGGCATGTTGACGACTTTGCCCGCTTCCCCAGACGTAACTGACTGTGGCATATGGCTCAAATGAAAATGAACTACCCTTCTCGTGATACGGCAACGGAACCAGACACTCGTTCTCGATGTCGATGACACCGAAATATGGCTCCTTCAACGTGTCTCGGAAAGGGTTCTCGATGCCTAACCTCTTTGTACACCGATCGTCATGATGCCTTTCACAAAGACGAAGAAACTCTCGGATGAGGTTTCTCTTGTTGTGGTTGGAACCGATACGCCTCCCAAGAAACTGGGTTTCCTTGTTCAGGAGGTTCGGATAGTCAACATCCGAGTTGTCGTACTTGGGAGGTGCTGCCAGCATAATGTGGGCCTCGTAACTCTTGAGCTTTTCGCCTTCCCAGCAAACCCGTAGCCTTCGAGTTGTATTTACGGTGTGACCAGCCTGTGGATCTGCTGAAGTCCGGCCATCCATCTCCCAGAGAAGATGACAGGCCTTATCATCCATGTGGGGGATCGTTACACCGCGAACAGTGTCAACAATGAGAGCACAAAGCTTGCACTTTTCGGCCGAATCTTTGAGCTGAGTCATTGTTCCAAGCTCATAACGCCGGCTGGTCAAGCCGTGTAACAGATGTGGGCGGCTCCCTTCTCCAGCCCGATTCTTCTCGAAGCGGAATTTCGCGACTGAGAGGTCGAGGGACTGACATCGGCTACAAAGCGGGTCGGTCATGATGATGATGTTTGTGTGCCATTCGATTCAAATTAGGTATCAAGAAATAAGTGGTAAATGGAAAGGTGGTTGATCGGTGACAGACAGAAAGGAGGTCTGACAAGCTTAGAATGATCCAGATACTTATATTGAGAACTATGCCATGATCAAAGCTTTTAGAAGTGTAACTGCTGCCCCGCAATGCCGGTTACATCAATAGATATCGACGTAGAGATCATGGCCCCAGACCTCCCAAAAGGCTGGGAATCAGGCTGAGGCCCCCCCACCCCCTTCTCCCAAGTGGGCTGACACGCGGACAGAATTATCTTGCATAAGGAGGAATAGACCAATGGAAAGAAAGCCAAGCCAATAGTTGACAGAATGCTCGTGCATACGCAGGCTGTTTACTGTTGAGATTGGACGACGCGAGCAGCACAGCCAGCCTCAGCTTCCTTACTGCATATGTCATGCACGAAAATTTTGCGCTCCAGCTGAACTTGAAATCTCATTCGGCATTAGGATTGGTGGTGGTCATCTATAATCACGCATTTCTACGACTCTTTTCAACCTGCCTGTGAGTGTCTCAGGCATCCATACATCTATGAAAATGACGACAGCGTGGCAGCGTAGTATGCACGTGGCTTCAGAGGCCAACGCATCTACCATTTCCAAACATCGCTTCTTAGCTAGCAGAGATCACTTCCCGCAGCAGATCGTTTTGCAACCTTCTCCACCGCTGCACCTCCAGCCGTTGGGTACCTGCACGCAGCCATGTCCAGCCAAGAGGCATATCAGAAAACACCGGAGGAGTGGGAGTATCACCGAGATGTCATCACCTACCTCTACCTTCACACGACCCGTAACTACATGATGCGAACTATGGAGGATGAGTTTGGCTTCCGAGCGACGTGAGTATATCCTTGTTCAATGACACAACCCTACATTGGAAACGAACCACGCATCTAACCTAAGGCATGATTGACCTTGCAGTACAAGCATGTACTCCAGGAAGCTAAACGAATGGGACGTAAAAAAGAATTATAGCGCGAGGGACAAGGATGAACTGGCTGCACGGGTGGCCAATGGCCAAGATCCAAGTCGGATGCTTTTCCGGGGTCAGATCGTCAAGCACCACCGCGTATTGAGACATTGCCGAGCGAAGACACGAAAGGGTGGCTCATTCACCTGCTCCCAACCTGATTCCCTAGCGATCCATGTAGTCGATCGGCCATCGAGACACTTGGGTGTGACCAGCCCTGGACAGGTCATTCTCCTCTCTACCAAGGCGTACATCCAGAATTTCGTTGCGGGGTGTCAGGTGGACCATCAAGCTACTGCACAGTCCCCCCTATCCTCATCTGGCTACACCCAGGGGCCAGGCTTAATCCTGCATTCTCAAGCCAACCAATTTTGGCATGACTTTGAGACTGCAGTATACTTATTGCGGATTGGATCGACAGCTCTCGGATGGAGTACCTTCCACACCTGCTGGGAAAAAGCAGCTGAAAACCTTCTCCGCCAACCTGTTACCTTGTTGCGAAAGGTGCTGACGACTATCCATCCCCACGGAGGTCTGACCAGATTTCCTGAGGTGTCGCATTCGACCCTTGGGTTCATCGCGAATCTGTTGGAGATCAAACTTGGTACATCGCACCCCCTTGTCCACATCTGCCGCAATGTTCGGCATGACAACGAAGGACCAAAAACCGCCGAATCCACCCTCGAGCTGATGAGTAGCCTGTTGGAAGAGAATCTGGGGCCGTGTCATCACGAGACATTCCTGACTGCTACTGCACTCATAGCTCGGCATCTACAAAACGGCGACGTTGCAGCAGCGGAGAGTACAGCGCAGAGGCTTGTTCGAAACTCAGAGCTGTCGTCTGATCGAGCGACACAGCTACCCAAAGCTCTCAGGCAGCTCGCGCACGTCCTTACAACTCTCGGTCGATACGATGAAGCGATTACAACGCAAAAACGCATATTGGGCTGTCTGGGAGCTGTGGTTTCGAAAGAATTGAGAATCTATACGGTGGAAGACATTGCCGAGCTGCACAGATTACAGGGTGACCTTTTCATGGAAAGCGAGTCTTTGAGAGAGGCCTTAGTCTCTGCACGAGAGTTCTTTGGTCAAGGTAAGGCACCTACGCTTCATATATGGGATAAGTTTGCAACCTCAATGTCCAAACAAGGGAGGGATTTTCAGGACCTGTAAATAGAGATAATTGGGCAATCTATTTCGTTAGGCTTCCGTCTTTCTTCTCACCTCCTTGTTCAGCCGAGTCGTTCGATGCAGAGCTGGATATAAGCACCCCCGTCGAGGACTACTCCACCATACCCAAGAACCTTGAGATGTTTTTGACGGCCTGGTTATCACCATCCACGCTATCAGCAAGCTCCTCATCTACCCATCCTTCAGTCCACCCACCGGCAAAATCGATGAGCCAGATGTCGTTCTCTTGATCAACGACAACATTAGAAGCTTTACCGTCGCCCCAAACCACACCAAGCTCATGTAACTTGTCTACCGTCTCGCGTATTTGATCTGACCACTTCTTCTTTAACCCATTTGGTATAGCTGAAGGGTTCATATCCCGTAAAGTGCTGCCGTAGGAGCTTGGTTGAACCCATTCGCGTAATACACCGATGATATCTCTTGAATCCGCAAATGTTATATATCCTTGAAGGCGAGGGACACGAATATTCACAGCAGGGCCGCTGTAAGCATTCCATATCTTCTGCATGGCGACGAGCTCTCTTTCAAGGCTTGGGTTTTCGAGCCCTTGGCTGTGAGCCTTACAGAGCATGGTTTGAGACCCAACACGAGCTTTACATACCGTGCCATAACCGTTGACAAGGATTTCTTGGATATGAACATCCCTAGATGAGTGTCGAGGTATAGCTTCGATGGCCTGGAACTCTGACACAACTTGAGGGTTTGGTCCAGTATTGGGGACAGAAACCGACCCCTCTGGATCAATAGGAAAGATGGTCGCCTTTCCGTCGATGGTCTGGAGACGATAGTCGATAGTCTCTGGGTACAGGAGTGAATGCAAATCCTTGCTGGGCGCGATGGTGCTCAAGGGTGCAATTTTCGAGAGGGGGATTCGTCCGAGGTCCAGAATAACATCGTAGATATGATCAGTGATAGCATCGTATTCTTCGTCATCAGCCAGGATGGCATCATTGACGAGACGGATCATTCGATCCTCAAGGTTCTCTTCGGTTCTATTAGGGCTTGCAAAGAGGGACAAAGTGATTCGTCTGTTATTGTATTCAAATGTGACGTCGGCGGATTCATCATCACCACCGTTCATGCCAACGATTCCAATATCGACACATTCTGTTGGGGTACCCATGGTCATATTGAGGGCAGATGTTTAAGGAGCTAAGTTGGTAACGATTAATGGGTATTCTCTTTATGATCTACCACTGTAGTGTACTAAACGATCATGCCGGAATAACGGGGTTGACTCATAAATCAGGCAACGAAGCCACGAGGTAATCTTCAAAAGTAGTTGAGTAGACGCTTATATTCCTCTAGTCAACCCAATCAACTCTTTCCATTAGTTGCTCTCCCTCGCAAGTAGTTCCTTTCGCAGCTGAGCTAGGGCCTCCAAGATTGTCGCCTGTCGGACCTGATCCCGGTCGCCCGGAAAATGAAACGGGCCTAGTCCCCGGGCCTGTTCCGGGCTAGCGATGCCGATAAACACCATGCCCACCGGCTTTCCGTCTTGTGAATCCGGCCCCGCAACACCCGTCGTGCCGACTCCCCATGTCGTCGGCGTGTCTGTGCTGGTTGCGGTGCGCGCACCGGCCGCCATCTGCTGAGCCACGTCATCGTGGATGACGCCGTGCTGGGCGATGAGTTCTCCATCCACCTTGAGGAGATGCTGCTTGAGAGGTGTCGCATAGGAGACGATGCCGCCTCGGAAGACGGAGCTTGCTCCGGACACAGAGGTGATTGTTGCCATGATTCCTCCGCCTGTCAACGACTCAGCCACACCGACTGTCTCTCCGGCTTTCTTGAGGAGACGGATCACGTCGGCAGCGACATCACGGACGGTCTCGGAGCTTCGCTCGACGTACTTGGGCTCGACTGCCATGGTTGAAAAGAGATGAAGTGGAGGATGGTGTCGAAAGATTGTGATGACGGTAGAGATGCGATATTTGAGCATTTTTGACTCGATCAGGCAGCAGGCTGTCGGTTGCCTTGTTGTCCGCCTTGTGCACCTGTGACTAATAGACCACTGGACCAAATACCCAAAAGTAGGGGGCCCCCGTACTCATCGTATAGGAGCCAGCAGGTCATACAGCTTCGTCACGGCATCTTATGGGCCAACGTGGTACCAGCTGACTCACTTGCTGTCAAAATCCTTGTTCGTCAGTAAGCCACGATAAGAAGGGGCTGATTTCTAGAGCAGTTTGGCGTGTGATTGGCAAATAGATACGGTCTGCATTTGTTTCGCGAGGCAACTGTCTGCCTAAAATCTCACTGCATAAGGCCGTCACCCGGTTTGTTGCATGATAATGTAGATGGATTCTGCAAGAAATGCCCAATTTGTCTTCTGCTAGAGCACGAATTCTTGACTATTTGATTGCCGTGTCCAAAGTCTGCAGCCGCTTCCGCCTTTGATGAAGGCTAAAACGGAACCCCACCACCTGTTCGGACCATCTACCTAGTTACATGGACCGAAGAGTCTCGTAGTGAGTCTGGGGCGTACCGGTATGACTGTTTAAAGTGGTCGTGTGTCACATTTCATTTGAGCATAGGGACCAAATCGAGAGCCGTGGAAACCTTATCGCCATTGGCATGTACTCAGGCAACGAGCGGAAACGTTTCCGTGGCGCTGAGAGAGCTTGCACGATTGGTGAGAATGGCGACGTCACAATGTGCTACAGTGATGACTGTAAGCTTTGTGGGGCGCTACGTGAAGGATTCAAGCCTTATCTGGACCTAAAACGACGCACTGGATAGTAAGTGGTGCTGATATCACTCCTTTGGTGACTGACCTGGACAGCTACGGCGCCAGGCTGGGTGCTGGCCTCTATTCAACTTACGATACGTCCAAGTAAACATCATCCAGTACCGATATTTTCGCTCACCAATTAGGGCTGCAAAATATGACATCAATAAAGTTGCCTCTAATCTCCATGCGTTAATGCTCTGTCGAGTCGTGCTAGGGAGTTCGTACGTCACGGAACGCGAGATGCCTCATCTCCAACAGCCGCCACATGGATATGACTCGATTAGTGTGGTATATTTGAAGAGGTCGTAGCTAACCGGTGCCGGTTTGTGCAAGACCAGGACCGTCCAGCCATTTAAATACAGATAAAATGAAGGAAATATATCAAAGTCACAAGTTCATCTAGACCAACACCACGTCCTCGTCCCTAACACCCTCTTTCGAGAACGGCATCGTGATCTTCTTTTGGCCTGTTACCCTGTCTGAGAAAAAGAAAATTCCAACACGCTTCCAGTAGCCTCTTTCATTGTTGGTCTCTGAACGGGCTACTGCAAGCCCTGTGTACTGCCACACCGTTCTTCCAATGTTATTATCGCCGAGCTTTTGCTTACCAGGGGGCTGATATGTGTATTCTCTCCCGGCTCCCGTGTACCAAGCTTCCTTCAACAGCAAGATCATGTAGATATCATCGGGAAGAGCACACCCAGGAGTCACGCTGACATCGTCATGCACATACACCATTACCATCTTTGGATCCCAGGCGGATTCTCCCAACTCGTGATGCCCAAATGGCAATATCTGAAGAGAGTCGTCGTCCCACTGAAGTGTAGCTGGTATCTTTCGTGTTCTGAGCGTAATCGAGAGACCTTGGAAGTCATGGAAGAGAACATCGGGATCTCCAAGCTTGGGATGGTCAAATGATACCACTTGCGCCCGATAGGTTGCATGCCGTAACTGTGTGTACATCTCCATGGTGAGCTGGAAGCTCACGGTGTCTTGTTCCGAGAGAGGATCCGGAGTTCGAGGAACAGAGAACCAAGACCAGGAAGGGATATAATCCGGCCTGCTCTTCCACTCCTTCCGACAAAGCTCTCTTGTTTCCGGAGTGTGATCAATGGACCACAATAGTTGTAGGTCGGCAAATTCTTTCCATATACCAGCGAGATATGTGAGTTTCGTCTTGTTCTGTATGGCCTTGGCCACCCCAGCAAAGGCTATGGCCCGATCTTTCTCGAACGTGAGATCTCTTAGCCGGTATTCTTGAACCAGGCCATACCACTGACCGTTGAATGTTTCAAACTGGTCAACACCATGGAGGATAGTCTCAAAACCCGAGAATATCGAGTAAAAATCTTGCTTGGTTCGGGATACGTTGACTGGCTGTCTAAGTAGTTCGTCATTGACCCCTTCGCAGCACTCCCAGAGTAGTCGAGGGCCTCCATAGTAAACGGTTCGCGGACAGAGGATTCGTTCTTGGAATACCCACCCTCGAGATAGTAGAGGCCAGAGATCGTCTTGTGTCATGGATGCCCAGCTTGAACCTATCCATCCAGGGGCGTTTTGAACCAGAATATACTTGGACGTCTTTCCAGTACTTTGCTTGCTCTTTGTCTCGGAGATCGTGGGCCATATCTTGCAAGGCAGATCCAATCGAGGATCGCGCAGAAACCTCTTTTGTCGTTCGTCGAGAGGGGGGTAGATGTATGATATGTTGCAGCTCGTCCTTCCATAAACGGATGCCATCTTGAGTGATTCCTTCTTCCAATCTTCCTCCGAGTCTTGGATGATGCACAATGAGTCGATCCAGATGTACCGAAAGCCCAAGTACCTAGTGGTTCGAACTGCATCCAAATACTTTGCGGGCAGTTCAGAGTCTGGGATCCCTGTTTTGAAGCTTTCCAGGAGGTCTTGCTTGAGTCGTGGGCACAACGATGGATCCTTACCCCAGCTGTGACTGAGTGTTGTATATCGCACACCTTGGAGGGCAGATGGTCTGCATTCCAGTTTTATAGTCCCGCCACTGACATCAAGGAAGCGTGAGGGTAGTTCGCCCCTCTGAGCAACGAAGCGGGAAAAGTTGCCACACTTTGTATGGCCATTGGCACAGCTCTCAAACCAACTCTTGACTTGTGCTAGCCCAGCCTCGCTCTTGGATGAGATGGTGACGGAATCCCAGTTCAACGTTCTCTCATTGAGTTTTGGGTCTAAGCTTGAGTCAGCAGGATTTCAGCTTTGGCATGGCCTTCTGGCTCGTTATCCCATCGGGCCAGCTTTGGCACAATACTCACAGGAAGGGGGAACGACATATATCTCACTGCGACCTCCAGGCTTTTTGAGCAGATCCTCGTGCTCACGAACAGCAGCGAAGAACATGACAACTGTACCAAACGGTCCCGTATCGTTGGTTGGCTTTCGTGCCTTTCTAAACGCGTTGATCACATACATTAGGCGACCTTGTCCAGATGTTTCTGTCGCAGCGTCCGTCGGCGGACTCAAATCCCTCGCATGAATCTTAAGTATGAGGCGTTCCTTTGGGTTAAGCGGACGACTGCAGTTACTTTCCAACAGCTCACCCATGCAGTTGGTCCATAACAGGGCGCAAAGATGACACCCACTCAAGTAGCCAGATTTCAGCTCGTCCGGAGCGCAAAAATGCACAGTTTCAGTGGTCCCAGCTATAACCCCGACTCCTTTGGCCATATCCTTCAGGAGCTGAGATTCAATTGTGAGTTTGTCGCATCTTAGACAGAGCTGATGAAGGGGGAGTGTGGTATCCTCGGGTACGAGATGTTCGTAGCGATCATGGTGAAGTGAGGCCATGGCTCGTGATGTCAGGGGCGCCAGCGATCTTTGAGTCATGAAAGTCTGACAGTCACTATGAGCATTGCGTTACGTGGGAATGTTTAGCTGGGCTTTAGTCTTGCTTTTTATAAAGAAGGAAACCCTCCGAAGATTCCACCCCGCAGAACTTCAATGCCCGCGCGAACCATCAGCCAATGTACCGTCGCCTCTAAGCGCCGATAAACAGCCACCAGCGTCTAGGTCTACTGACTCTCATACGAAAGTGAACAAACCCTCAAGTCTCTAACAGACCGGACAGTAAATAGTTATCCGGCCTTGTGATTCGCTCAATGCCCCTTAAACAGTCTTCTTGGTCCGATCCACACTGCCAACTTTTCCAAAGACTCCCAGAACAGTCAGCCATCGATTCACGTTAAGAAACGCGCTCACGCCGACATTTCCCCAGGTCATATCATTCCAAGAACCAATGTCCCAGAAATACTCGGGGCCAGCTCTATAGATGGCGTAAATATGACCAAAGTCGGCGAATCCAACCGCAACCAGATAGCCGATGGCAATCTCGCGATGTTGTGTCCAGCAGCAGATGAGAGCTATCGGTGCTAGCAATAGCAACACATTTGTCATTTGCCAAGACAAGGCTACTGCTTGAGGTGTAAAGTGGTCGTCTGTTGCAGCGAAAAAGGGGGCCTGGTCGGCAAAGTATTTGAATGGATCCGTGAGAAAGTTGACATATGCCCAGACGCTATTCAATTAGCAAGGAAGGGCATTATTTGGTAGACACTTACAGCATCGCGGGCTCAATGACGCCAAAGAGGGCCAACGGCCAAGTGGGAAGACAGGACGCCATGGTTGAGCTGGAATAGGCATTGGGGTGTTAGATGATGCAAAGAACAAGTCCAGGGATGCTGAGGGGGAGATTTTAGCGAATCTCATTGTCTGATAATTGCAATTGAATAAAAAGCAAACCGATTACATTGGGGTCTGTGGCTGACAGTAAGCGCTACTGATGGACGGTTGAAAATATGCAATCCGAAGAGGCTTGAATTTTGCCCAGTCTTGTAAGAGTGGTAAGATTATACAGAGGTTACTTAATTAAAAGTTCTTAAGGAATTATATATAAGTAGTAGAATAATACGAAAAGTTAAAGCAGAAAATTAAAAAATTATTTATATAAAAGCTATAGATTACTTTATACAAGCTGCTTAAAGGTAAATATTTAATAGAATACCTTGAAGGGTAATTGTAATAACACAGCCTTCTCCTGCCATAAAGTAAGGGCGGCCCATTGTTAGTCAGCCTGCGAGTCTAGGTATGTACCCAAGTGATATCAGGCTCCCATCTTATGCAATGTTTACCTGTCATAACCAGGCCTATGAGTGATCACGACAAAGTGAGCAAGCGATAAACCCACGGTTTTAACTTACTCCTATCCAGAATGGCTTCTACATCTGACCTATGCGATTTCTGCACCGAAATCAACTTTGATATGCTCCGACTGCCGACAGTGAACGAGATTCAGCTGCTCAACGCGGGCTGTCGTCCTCCAGACCAGTTTCCCTACAAGTTCGACACGTCCAGCGAAGTCGGACCCTCCAAGAATCTAGGTCTAGTGTCTCGGGTCCAAAAGTCCTCTGGTACATGTCCATTTTGCAGCGCGGTCGTCGAGGTCCTCCAGCAACACCCGCACGTCCTCGACCGCCTGCGCAATGTCGGCGTGGTGGATCCTCTCTGTCATGTATCAATATTCCCTTCTGGAAGACTCCGGGCCCCAGAGGGTGTGAGCTGGAAGCCAACACGCGAAGATGCCGACACCGACACAGATTTCTTCTACCTGCGGCAGCTTCAGCTAGGCTTCAGCCCGCTCCAGCCGGGCCAGCGTGTGCAACCAGGACAGCTGTGGCTAGTTGAATGTTTTCAGCTACATCATCTGGAGACGCCAGTACCTCAAGGAGATGGTGCATCAACGAGGAGAAGGCAGGACCCTGATGAGCTGGAACACATTCTCTTTGGAGGACGAGAGCGGCCGGCGATGCTGGATCCGAAGCTACTAGCCCACTGGCTTGATGACTGCCTCACTCACCACACGATGACTTGCGGCGTTACTGATGAATCAGCTTCCACTACTCGCGCCAAGTAAGATCTTTCGGCCTGCTGCAATCTCACGGGGAACTGACAAACACCCGGTGTAGACCCATGTCTCTCTTTCGGCTACTCCACGTCAAGGAGAGGAAAATCGTTGATTTTCATAATGTTCGCCCCTCTCAGTTAAAGTACACCACGCTGAGCTACGTCTGGGGTGGCAGCCAGCGAACGACATTGCAGACATCAAACTACGCGCGTCTCCATAGTGCGGGGTCTCTGGTAGGACAGGTTTCCAAAACTATCGAAGATTCGTTCCACCTAACTGAGGCCCTGGGTGTCGAGTACCTCTGGGCTGATGCGCTCTGCATCATCCAAGACGATGACGCAGACAAGGCAGCGCAAATTAGCAACATGGGAATCGTGTACTCAGACTCGCTCTTCACCATCATCGCCGCGGCCGGGTCGGACGCGGAGGCTGGGCTGCCCGGGGTACGGGCCCCCAGAACGGCACTACAGAAGGAGGTACTCGTCCGAGCGACCGACTCGGGGACGTTCATGTCTCTCATGATGACACTGAACCCTACAGAAGCTCCTTATGAGCATTACACAACGGGTACGGCATGGGCGTCGAGAGGGTGGACGATGCAGGAGCGTGTGCTCACCCAACGTGCCATAATGTTCTTGAAGGACCAGGTACTGTGGGCGTGCGGTCAATCCTGCTGGGCAGAAGAGAAGAACTCCGAGACAGCCTTGGCCCGGGTCAGCTGGTTTGCGCTCCACGAATCCGAGTTTCTTCTCAACTCGTCGCTGCGAAACTGGTTCGCATTCGACGATGAGGGCGACCAGATTTGGTACAAGCTGCGGCGCTTGGTCTTAGACTACACCGGAAGAAATCTCACGATCGAGGGTGACGCGTTCGATGCCTTTTCTGCGATCCTGCAACAGGTCAAGGAGAAGACAGGGGAGCACTTCCTCTGGGGCATCCCCGCCACGAGGTTCGAGCTGGGGATGTGCTGGGAGGAGGATTCTCGAGCGGTCATCCGGCGCACCTGCTTGTCAACTCTGCAGATGACAACTCTGAAACGCCGGGTTCCATTCCCAAGCTGGTCCTG
Source organism: Ascodesmis sphaerospora (assembly GCA_027569015.1). NCBI lineage: Eukaryota > Fungi > Ascomycota > Pezizomycetes > Pezizales > Ascodesmidaceae > Ascodesmis > Ascodesmis sphaerospora. The sequence goes on from JAPPUR010000005.1 coordinate 2,516,132, forward strand.
GCTCGGATGGAAAGGGGCTATCAGTCTGCGGGTCGAGGATCGGTACCTGGAACTGGGGTGAGCATTTCTTTTCCATATATCCGCACACCCGCGGCATTCTCCTTGGCTGACAATAGATGTTTATTTTACAGGCTCGATCCGCAGATTCTGTGCTACATCTTCCGAAACTCACCTCCCCGTCTTGTCCGCGTTTCGCGACTCTCGATGGACAACCAGAATATCCGGGTAGCCATTGCCATTCCCAACAGCCCACTCACTGTAACACTGCAAGATGTGCAAGACCAATGTCCAGATTTGACACCTGAGAGACTCACCAACACTCCTGATGACCAGCTCCTCTTCTTCTGGACCGAGTCAGCCCACTTCTTGGTCTCTGAGCCGATAGCGACAACCAAGTGGAGGTCAGGAGTCAACCAGCCTCTCGACGGGTATGAGATACATCATCGAAATATCACAGATGCCGATGGGAACCATATCGGGCAGACGACTGCTTGCGAGGGCATGTCTAATGACGAGGTGAATGAGAGCGGCGAGTGCGAGTTTATCCTCATTGCGAACAATACGCCGCCACAGCACGAGGAGCAGAAAACCGTGATGCAGATCAAGTGGCTGGATGGCATCGCGTACCGAGTGAATCTTGCTGAGGTTCGGATGGACGCCTGGAATAGGGCTGACTTGTCGAGAAAGCTAGTGGCCCTGGGTTAAATATTAGGAATTTAGTTTCCTTTGTTTAATATCGTAAAGGCTCGCCATTTTAATGGGGACGGTATTCTGCCCATATATACCCCTATTTACAAAAGCAATAGCAGAAATAACAGACAAAGGAAGATCATGATTTGGATGTCATCCTATCACAGGCTCTATCCTGCGCAAGGGATCGATATCGTGAGAGAATATCCGTCTTTGCCAGATCTGGCTGATCCATATACTGAAAATGGGATGCCAAGGCAGTCCCCAATATCACAACAGCTGTAACCGTTAGTACAAGTAATGAGTCTGGCGGCTTACTTACGTCGTCTCAATGTATTTGGAAGATCAAGAACGATCATATCCTCGTCGCCTCGATTCTCGGGCCAGTGTCCAACACCATTGTCGAGGATATCATTGGCATAGACACACATAAAGTTGATCCGAATACGATCCCCATGCATCGTCCAAGGTTTTTCGAACTTGTATAGATCCAGAGTATTCTTCTCGATATTCTCAAACAGGGAATAATGCATCTGGGAGGCGATAGCCCAACTCTTGTAACTATCACCCCAGACATCATATGTGAGCTGGTGAACCGGGGCCTGCCACATCATCTTCTCATCTTCAACTCTCAGCCATCTGAAATTCCCATGCTCGGGCGGAGGACGCATAGGATGCCAGATAGTGTCGTTAGGACCGGTCCAAAAGGGGTGTTTCGAGGGTTTCCAGAAATCGCTTGCATTCGTGACGTGGTCTGGTTTTTCGAGTTCGGGTAGATATGGGTGAAGTGCTCCCATACGGTAGTGCATGAAGCCGAGTGGGGGATTGTTGATGATGTTTCCAGAAACGACGAATGTGTCTGGGTTTGCGATTTTGTGGGAGACAAGCTTGGGGATGGCACCGTCTTCGATCCAGAGCTGGACTAGTTAGCATCGCAAGTAAAGAGCTTCGACACTTACAATATCATCGTCAATCTTGACGTAGTACTTGTCACGCTCCAGATGCTGCCAAGCCTTCCAATATGTGTACGTTCCCAGGTGTCCTTCGGGTATCAGCAGCTTGTGTCGTGTCGGGTTGCTGGCGATTATTTCGTCCAGATAAAAGAGGTCGTCCTGGTTCTCTGTATTGACAACCCAGAGGACTTCGTCCAACCAACCTCCATTGTCTACCAAGTTTCGCTGCACGAGTTAATAAAGTCCATGGTGTCTTTACCATACTTACCTCTATGTAACACCTCATACTTTCAACCCGGCTCTTGCGGCCATAAAAGACCAACCCACTCACGGTGACATTCGGTTTCACAAGGCCATCTGGTCGAGGCACGCTTTCTGGTCGTGTGACTTCCCACTCCCTGGGAGACGAAAGAAGAATTTGTATGAGAAAACCAGTGAACGAAAATAAACAGCAGACAGAGAGGGCAAGCCTCAAAAGCCTGTGGCGATCTTGCAACCGTAAAAGCATTCCCATCTTGACGTGACGTGGAGAGAACGAGAAACAACCAGGGAGCCACGTTCTTTTATCAAACAACCGACAGGGGTACTTTAAAGAGCACAAAGAAAGGCAAATTTGGACACTGTCTGTTGGTGGTCCAGTCTCAGTTATTCCGGAGCCACTGCTTCCGTACACGAGTTGGTATGTGCGGCGCTGCCACACGCCAGGATCGGTACCATGTGGCACAGCTGTCTTGTGCGACATTTGGCCAGATTCTCGTCACGGAGACGTTTCTTGATGGAGCGTAGTGATTGTTCGCAACCTGCATTAAGCTATCTGTCTGACGCGTCTGAGAGTGGGGTGAGTTCGATCCCCTGATACGAGACGACGAGTGAAGGGTCGCTCTGGTGGCCATTTTGGTTCTAGACCACTACGTGCCGGGATTGCGGATCGTATTCCTTCATGTCTCGTATAGAGTAACCCAATTCTGTCAGCGCAAATCCCCACGTGGCAGGACCACATCCTGCGCTGTGAGCTGAGATCCAGTGTCACGGATATTGTCGATCCTCCAGGAGTCAGGATGCTCCACCAACAGGTACAGCCGTTGCTTGGCGTCCGCATCCGGAGCAGATCACTGAGTTTCTCAATTATACTTTCTTCCTCGGCCATTGGCTGAACGGATCAGGAACCGGGCTGAATGAAGATGGCGTATCACAAAGCCATTAAACCATTGCGTTGAACAAAGCCGAAAGAGTTGCACAGCTGCGCCATGACTGACATTCAGACAGCCACTTGCTTGTGTTTCGGGAGGGCGTGGAACTGTGGCTTTCAGCTCCCTCAATCACGAGAGACCTGGGTAATTAAGCAAGCCTCTTTCTTTCTTTGCCTTATGCATCGGCTAAAAGTTTGCCTCCATCTCCTCATTGTCTGAGTTGCCCTTTTGAGGCATTCCCTCTTTGGGGAAGTGGGGTGCTTCTTATCCAGTCACAAGAGGGCGTCATCGTCACCCTCTGAAAACATTGACGAAGCACCTTCCAACGACAATTACTTGAATAAAATGGCTGTTGATGAATTGAACTTGACCTTGTAGATATAATCTATCAAGAGTCAATCTTATTCCAGCATCTACCCAGCATGGCCACCCGTGTCTCCATCCGACATGTTCAATGCAAAACTCGGACCTCCTTCGTGAGGCGTCCTCTCACTTTGATGTCTCATCAAAGGAGGCATATTGCAACCCGGGATATGACGGCCAAGGACTTTGAAAAGCTCAAGGTTGACAAATCTCGAATGATGGAGACTCTTCATCACACATGTTCATGGGGAACAGGACTTAGATGGGGGAGGTATGTGTGATCTGAGATGAGTGAATGGTTCTAACAAGACACAGCAACCCCACAGACACAGGCATGTCCCGTCTATCTCTCTCAGATGATGACAAAAAGGTCCGTGATTGGTTCATCGAGACTACAAAGTCTCTTGGCTGTAAGATTACAGTTGACGCCATTGGAAACATCTTTGCTATCCGTCCTGGTCGTCAAGATGGACCTCCTACTCTGGCTGGCTCCCATCTGGATACTCAACCAACAGGTGGTCGTTACGATGGTATCTTGGGTGTAACAGCTGGTATTGAAATGCTCAAGCTGCTCCAGCAGCACAATGTCGAGACCGAGTTTCCCGTAGGCGTTGTCGATTGGACAAAGTAAGTCTCCAAACCCGAAAAGTCCACATCTAACAAGTGCAGTGAGGAGGGTGCTCGCTTCCCTATCAGTATGATGGCTTCTGGCGTCTGGGCCGGGGCAACGCCTCTTGAAAAGGCTCACAACACCAAAGAGGTCGGCGGAGATGCGACAGTCAAGTCCGAACTGGAGAGAATCGGATACCTAGGCCAGACTCCCGCCAGCTACAAAGCCACTCCCATCGGTGCTCATTTTGAGCTCCATATAGAGCAAGGCCCTATCCTTGAGCGATCAAAGAAGAATGTTGGCGTTGTTCAAGGTGTTCAGGCTTACAGGTGGTTCACGATTGACGTTCAAGGAAGAGGTGAGTAGTCCATTCCATACCCAACAAAGCTAACAGGTTAGACGCACACACTGGCTCTACCCCCTTGACCGATCGAGCTGATGCTCTTCTTCTGGCTTCTCGACTCATCACACACTCCCATCGCCTTGCCACAAAGCACGACGCCCTTGCTTCGACGGGTATCCTCAATCTTACCCCTGGCAGTACCAACACGATTCCCGGACATGTCAGCTTCACCATGGACATTCGGGCGCCCGCTGATGAGACTGTTGAGTTGGTCGAAAAGGAGATGAAGCGAGATTTTGACCTCCTGGCTCAGGGTATCGATGTTGATGGACTCCTCGCTGGTTCAACTCCAGGCCTGCCTCTGTCCTTGACCTGGCAGACTGATACCATCTCTACGGCAACCAAGTTCCACCCAGACTGCATCCAGGCAGTTCGAGAGTCTGCCGAGTCTGTTCTTGGAACCAAGGATGGCATGGTTGACATTTCGAGCGGTGCTGGCCATGACAGCGTTCACACAAGCAAGCACTGTCCTACCACCATGATCTTTATCCCCTGCAAGGGAGGTGTCAGTCATAACCCGGAAGAGTACTCGACGCCAGAGGAATGTGCCATTGGAGCTGAGGTTCTGTGTCAGGCGGTTTTGCGATATGATCAGAAGAGGTGCTAAAATGCGCATCAGATGAGAATTTCAGTGATTTGAGGGACTATCAGCACCAAAAACCTCGATAATTATACAAATTGGTTTTTAGAGGCTTCAACTATTCCGTGATCCATTGTTTGATAGCCATATAACTCACTGGAGGAAGTGAAGAACTAACTTCTTGTATCCAGATATGCTCTCAATCAACTCTGGCACACGAATAAACTCATCCGGTCCATGTGCTACCAAGATAGATCCTGGCCCATATAAGACTCTCTTATCACAAAACTCGTCCCTCAGTCGAGGCACGTCAGTCCCAAACGCCACTGGAGCAGCCTCGAAGCCGTCAATCTCCCAGTCCAGGAGTGCTTCAGGGTACTCAAAGACCCATTTGAGCTCAATGTCTGGGTGCTTGGATACAATGTCTGCAACCTTGACCTTGATGCCAGGCAGGTCCTTCACCATGCGGACTTCGCAGAGAGCTTTGGCTGATGGGGCGACGATGTTATGCTTCTCGCCTCCTTCCAGGGTTCCGATATTAAATGTAGAGGGACCAAGGAGGTCAGATTCAGGCCAGGTTGCTGCGGAGAGGTCGTTGAGCACGGCTAGAAGAGCAGAAGTTGCGCTCTTTCCTAGATGAGGATATCCCGAGTGACTGTTCATCAGTTGGATGTTCAACGAAGGTTCAGATGACTTACCAGGCAAAGCCCTTGGCAATAACTTCAAAGGCCACTTGTCCCTTGTGTCCTTTGGCAAGTTTACTCTCTGTTGGTTCAGCAAAGATGCCAGATTCCCATGTTAGACCCATGTCATTGGCAGCAATCATTCCATGGCCTCCATTCTCCTCGCCAACCACAAACAATAGCCCGACGTCTCCCTCTTTGAGCTTCCCTTCCTTTCTCAGCTCTTCAGCGGCGACAATTTGAGCTGCCAATGGTCCCAGATCATCGGAAGATCCTCTTCCGCGGATAATATCGCCGTCAATGGTCAACGGAATATGCGGTGGAACCGTGTCCATGTGTGCTGTAACGAGAATGCGTGTCTTGCGTGAAGAACCGAGATAAGCGTAGACATTATGACGATCAGATCCAGGCGCAATAGGAATGCGCTCAACCGTGTATCCAAGGGCTTGGAGGTGCTGTTCCAAAAAGAGGCCAATACCGAGTTCTAGCTCACTAGTGCTGACAATCGACATAAGCGACTTGAGAAGGTCAACAACCGGGTGATCCATTTGAGAAGCCATTTTGAGTATGATGAGTGTGAATGTCTGCATCATACAGAGTATAAAAGGGCCCGAAATCTCGGGTCAAATGCCCGAAATCTCACGGGTGAGCTCCGATCTTATGAGTCACGCTGACTCCAATCCCGCACGTCGCGCCATTTGCGGAGTTTCACCCAGTAGCAGCTCAATACGTGGTTTTCATTATTAATGTCAGCGATTCCTTCTGGAAGGTCAAACTTTGGACCCGCTACCCCAGCCAGTCGGTGAAATCTGGGGAGATGCGTCAATGAATACCATCACGTCCTTTAGCTGCCCCTATTTTATTATGTGTCATTATTCCACAACAGGCTCCCCAACAAGTTTCTTAAGTAAACAACATGAAAGAAAAGGTCTCAAGGCAAGTGGCTTCGGTGAGAGATTGAGGACGAATCCTCTGTAAAGGAGAATGTCAGAACGCCGTGTCCAATGCGCAAGCATTCCCATCCTTCACCTGTGTGCCCATGATCTCCATCATTCTCAAGCTCGACACGCACACCGATTGCTTTTGGTGCTCTCCAAGAGGCCAAGTTTGGAGCGGGCTGGAAACAAAGCACAGATGGCTTGACTGCAAGGATGCTGTTATCAATGTGTCTGCGGCACTCCCCAACTGCGCGAAGTCCTCCATTTTCATACTGAAAAATGAGTCCTCGGCATAAGCCTGTATCCCTGTCATAAAAGCCGCGGATGGACTGAATGCCGTCCAGAGGAGCCCACGAAAAGTAGGCATCCTTCATGTCGGGTTTGAAGTCCTGCATTGGAAAGGGGGCTGGGAACTTGTCTCTTCTGGACGTGCCTTGGCGAGCCCCAATGACAGGAACATCTCGCTGCCCTGCAGGCTCGCCGTAAATCAAAGTGAGAGGCGTCCCATACCCTAGCAGGCGATCTTGTGTAGTTCGCACTCCAAGTTGCCCTAGTATGACGTCGCCAGCCAGATCCATACGGGCCTAGACAGTCAGCCAGCCGCTTCGACTAGTGAGGCTATCACTTACGAGTATGTTAAAGCCATGGTCAGTTAAACGGCAACCCAGGGCAGTGACTTCATCGTCCGGGGATATGGGCATATATATCCAGACCATTCCACGGCGACTCTCGCAGGCACGCCGGTATGCGTCAACTGCGCCTGAATCGTCTGAACGATGAACGTAGGTCCCAAATAACTGCCCAGAGGAGAGGAAAAAGGAGACTCCAAAGCAATGATCCAAGTCAAAGGCACAAAGTTTCCCGACACAACCTTGTACCGGAACTAGGTTCCTAGGGTCAAGCAAAGTAGAGGGCACAGGGGGGCTATCTGTATTCCAAGTTGCAAGCCCCTTGATATTTTTTGGTAGACGTAGACGTAGTCGGTTTTCCTTTGAGAAGTGAGTCTAGAAGATTAATCAACGGAATAATTAACAAGCGTACCTTGACGTCGACATATATCTGAGAGGTATGGGCGACACGGTTTACAAAAAAGACCAGCTCATTAAATGTCTCGCTTGTATATGGGGTTGGCTCGTCAGGGCGCTCCACCTGGCAGATGCCTTCGATATCAACTGTGATCCTTATAAAAGGCGGCATCTGAGGGAACGGAGCGAGTACCAGGGGTTCTCCTCGTTCCCAAGACAAGATATGATTTAGCGGAAGCCTTGAGATGGACAGTGGCGACAGTGGCTGGGAAGAGAGTGCAATGACGGAGATGGATCTCCAGAACAACTCATGGCGGGAGAGTTTCCGAATGATCATGACAAGTTCCACAGGAAGTCGAGCCAGTTGGGGAAGCTCAGCAATGCCAGCCAACCTGGGGAGGGCCGAGAAATCGACATCTGTTTCAACAAAGTGAATGAGTTCCGCCTTTGGCCATGGGTTTCTGTATAAGCTCAAGGTCCACAGCCGTTCTACTGCCTTGTCCTCTTCCAGGTTCAAGGCTTCCTTGGAGCATGCGATAAAGATATGGTAGCAATCATAGTGGACAGTGACGAGCTCGGGAGCAAGGGCGCAGTCGCCACACCCAGTACGGCGGCAAAGAAGACGTTCATCCAGTGTTGTCAAGAAAGCGGTGCCACACGGGGGGAACAGAAACGGTCGAGTAGTTTCTGCGTAAACCGCTGCATCTTCTTTCCCACGCACTGCAAGGCTGGTAAGCAACATGCGCATGGGGGCATTTGGACGCTCCTTACGCGCGACAACCCTCTCAAGTCTGCCAATGTTGTCTCCACAAGCGCCGCACCTTGGCTGAAGTGGGAGGTGTTCGATGTGCATTGCTTGGTGCTTGGACACGAGATCTGGCCGACCGTGTGAGTTAAGGGATGCTGATCCGGTGATGGATCCTCTGGGGATAAGCCCACTCTTTTTGCGGACCTCGGAACCGACACTCCGATCGTCTGCTGTGCTGCCTGGTCGGCTCATGCGAGGCGCTAGTAAACATTTCGCGCCAACAAATGCAGCCTATGTCAACTTTACACATCTTAAGCTAGCAGACCAGACTTCCTACAGTAATGAGTAGATAGAACATTTGTTTCTTCCTTTCTCACTTCAGAACGGAGTAGTACCCGGTTCCCCCACGGGCTCCGCCAGTTTCTTCACACAGTGCGGTCGGAGCAAACAGTGCCAGCTAGCACCCCCGCATCTTTCTCGACCAGGGTGGTGTCCAGGCATTGGTGGCATATTTCGTTGTCAAGCCTGGGACGGCTCACACCAGCGGGAACGAGGCTCTACGTCGACGCTTTGCCGAGCTGGACAGTCTGTCGGTTACAGACAGAGAACAACTCGCGCAAAGGATCAGTGATCTGGATGCTCACTCGACCGGTCTTCTGGCTTAACCCATCAAGGGGCAGGCTTCAACTATAATAAAGAACAGATTGTCAAAACATCATAGCATCATGACCCGATGCTAACACAGTGGCCTTTTCCTTTTACTTCTACCTCCTGCAGCCGCCTGCATAGAAGAGTCATACCTAGCTGCATGCTCACTCGACCGTTAATGACTTGATTCAACAACTGGAACATCAGACCATGGGCGAGCAACTCGAAGCTGGCCCACGGCCTTCTAAACGCCCTCTTAAATGCCACACCCAACCTTCTCTAGCTCCACTAACCATAGCATATCAGGCACCAACGAACAAGCCACAGCTTCATCTAACTCAGCATCGCTGATTATAGATCAGGTTCAGGAAAGTCGAGCAACAGATTTGTTTAATGTCAGCGCCGACAACCCCTCTATAGATGAAGAAGAGGAACTGGTTCCGGGGGCATACATACACGCTGTCGTCGGTATATTCCCAGAGTACTTGAGTGACGCCATCAGAAGAAACGGGACAGGTGACGACCGGAGGGCTGCCGTGACCATCAGCTTTCTACGTAAAGTTTTCGGGGTTGTCACCTGCATCATGACTCTAGCTGTCCGCTCAAACAAGGTGGAACGTTTGGCCGATCTCTTGTTTGGGGTACACCTCGAAACTGAGGGGCGGACCCGCGAAGTAGTGCTGGAGAGCGGATGCAGGATATTGGTCCTCTCAGAGGTGGTCATACAAGGCTGTCGCATATCAGCCATCTCAAAGGTCTTTGGGCCTGTGATTTCCGAGGCCATCGCCGCGGCCCCATATCGCAAACGAGAGGTGCTTGATGGCATCAGAACTACGCGATGCGTGACCATGACCATCTACTCGGATGAGCGGGGGCAGATATTAGCTTAAGCCTCGGCCTGAAGGAAGGGTCACAAATCTAAGGCTTTGTGATCCGATAAGATGAAGAGTTGATTCGATTACGGCCATCCAATTTTGTAATTCAATATTCCCCCCGCCCAGCACCGGCAGCTTGAAGCCCTCTAGCCCACCTTGACTTGCACCCCTGAAAAGTAGAGCGCCCAGCCATGTGGTACAATACCGGACATGTTCGTGCCGAGTACAGCGACGCCCATCCAGGTGCCATCTTCTCGTTTCTGCTGCAGGGTGACTATACTATTGGCCCAGGATACGACGCGGCCATCTCCATCAACCCATTTCCTTCCCAAGCCTTCAGCAGTCACCTGGTCGACTTCGGCGGGCGTGAGCGATTTAAAGGCCTAGTGCAGATGTGATAGACAACCCAACAGCATTCGATAGCCGGCCACCTACTTTCAAGATGGACTCTTGTGTGCTCATGGCGGAACTTCTGCAAGGTCCTGTTGGCTGGGTGATCCCCGCCTTGAAGAGAAAGATGTGCCAAGCTTTGTTGGTAGAAGACGAGAATTGCGCAGCCTAATCCATGTCCAGTGGTTTGAATGAGGGGAACAATGCGCTATTACCAGCTGAGCAGGTTGAAAATAGAGATGACGAGAAGAGAAAGCAAGTAGGATTCGTTGGCCCCCAAAAATGATAATTGAGGCCTGCTAATCGGTGACGTGACAGTGGGTGAATGTTGTCTTGCAGGTGCATGACGCTAGTAATCTTTCCATGGAGGCTAGCAAGTTTGTCATTTGGCGCTAGTAAAGTTTCCTCTCTGTCTGAGGCTGCTGCTCGGTTGGTTGTACATACCCCTGCCCCGTATGGCCTCGCAACGCCTATTGGAACAACTCCTTATGCAGTCGGGCGATGCACGAGAGAGCAGCCACTCTGGAGCTTCAAAGTATTGTAGTCCTAGACAAGCTTGTAGATTCAATCACTGTTATTGAAATGAGCCCGGAGAGCCTATATAAGATGGCTTCCGCTCCAAGCAACTCTTGTGCAAATCAGCATCACTCGATCTTCTAGCTCAGTCAACCCATCAAGGACCGGGCTTCAACTATAATAAACAACATATTGGTCAGCATCACTCATATCAACGAGCCCAGCACTTCTTTGCGCAATGTCCATCATCACTACACGAACTCTGCAGCGACTCTGGGAAGATGCTCAGCACTACCCAGAGTGGGCAACAACACGGCTATGGGAGCACATCTTCAACCGCATTGCTTTCCCTGGGGACCCATGGCTTGTGTCATCTCAGCAGCCTCCCACCCTCGCACCAGGGGATCTGAGACGTGTTGATCTGGTTGTTGAGCAAGCAGACCCTGCACAGGGTAGCACAGCGACACGGCTCTTTATGGAAGCAAAACGAGCTTCCGCAGCGCCGAGTGACATTGTCACAGTCGAGGTACAGGCATACACAGCTGCCTGTGCTTCTGCGCTCCAGTCGAACCCAAATGACCCTATCTGGGTCATGACATGTGTGGGAAGTGCGGCCAGGTTGTGGATATTTGACTGGGATCAAGCCTTTTTAGTCCCTTACTTCCCCGCGACACACGCCGAGGCCAAGTCGGAATACATTGAGATATCCAAGAGAGGTACTGAACTACTCAAGCACCTGAGCTTCATCAAGAAACACCCAAGACCACCGAAACACCTTGTCGGGAAAGCCTCTCCAAGGCCCAGCGCAGAACTACCAGCTGACTGGCCCGATGATGAGGTTATGCTACGAGATGCCCAACATCAACAAGTGGACTATGATCCAGTCGATCCAATGATCGGTGGCGCTGGTGATGTTGAAATGACAGATGATCCCTACCATGATGGAGGATATGGATCTACTCTTCCCAGCACGTACCCCGCTCCAACTCCATTCACAGGCGGATACGATTATGAAGAAGGCCATTCTACTTCTCTTTGGCCTCAAACGACTTCAGTTGATGGGACTTTGTCTCCGGAGGGGATGCCGGGTCCAGAGGGAAATTTGCTCGAACCCGGTCCAACAAGTACTTCATTCCCCGATGGGTCAACAGTCACCGGAAACCCTGGGACTACAACCACACAGGCCGAGAAGTGGTCGAGGGTTGAGCTACGCAAGAAACGTCATCTGTCAAGGCCCACTGAATACCTATTCACAACCGACAAGAGCCATGAGAAGTCAACGGATGCTGATGAATGGAGGGAGGCTAAGCACAAAGGAAAGAAAGCTTGGTATTACCTTCACAAGGGTGTAAAGTACTACACCCGTGAGAAGCCTGGTGTGTGATATTTCCGACGTTATGGTCCATCGGTTTGCTATTATGTTGTAACTGTCACTCATTCACGTTCTTCTTCGGTTATTTTGCTTTCTCCCCTTTTCTTGGAATATGAATCACGAGGTAAAGATTGATGGCTTTTATATGCACAGGGATCGGATGTAAATGCTGAGTTGGGAAATATATTGCAAATCTTCAGCAGTGGAAGTTCTATTTCTAAATTGAATACAAGAAAGAATACAAGATAGTCCTCAATCCCTAGATGAAGAGAAGGCTAACCAAACACGCGCCAAGTCCCCAGTAAGGTGTCAGAGCCTTAGCACCAGAGGTAGGTGTGCTCGCCGGAGAGCTGGTCTCTGTAGCATTACCTGTAGACTTCTTCAGAGTTCCCACTCCAAGCTCCAGGTTCTGACCATCCCAGACAGTGTAGTAACCCTTCAGCACCGGACTCCCAATCACCCACACAGTCGCAAGCTCACTGATGGGCTCTGGGGAGTGAAGGATGACACCCTGGCACTTTCCGGGGTGATCGGGGTGCTCTCCCAAGTTGAATGCATCAACGGGCATGGTGAGGTTGGCCAGCTTGTCACCAGATCCAACAGTAAAGGTCAGTTCCGGCTTTAGCTTCTCCATCACTTCACAGGGAGCTCCCCAAACTCCAAGCTTGTCGAGAAGCTTAATCTCTGGGCTGATTGCAGCGTACATGTCCTTGGCAGTCTGGTGATCAGGGGCCATGATGAAAGCAGTGCCAGTGTCGAGAAGAGACACAGCCTGGGTGAATGGCTTGCCGGTGGCCGAGTTCTTGACAGACTTCTTGTCGATATAAAAAGTAGGGTTGTCGATGAACCACTCTCCGACAAGTCCCGTAACAGTAGCGTTGAATGGAACCTTGGTCAACTCTCCTTCATACTTGGAATGGTCGATGCCTCCAAGTGTGGCTTCACCAGGGGAGGAATCACGGCCAGAGTTGAGAAACAGCGAAAATACGGGTGGAAGTTGTCCCGATTTGACAAGGTTCCAAAACGTAGTCGTAAAGGTCTTGTTGAAGTCATGGCTGAAAACGGATGCCCCCGGGGGACCGAGACCAAAGATGCCGTCAATGTTGGGGCCCAGAGGATTCTCGCCAAGCTCTTTTGGATACTCGTCGCTGAGAAAAAAGGTCTGGTTCTCGGCTACAGCGTCGCCAATGGTGACCACGTCTGTGACGATTCGACCTTGCATGGTGACAGGCTGGGTCAGGGGCTCGGCGTTACCAGCCGTACCATAGCTAGCCTCGAACTGGTAATTGGGCTCCTTGGAGTACGTGGAAGACTTTGAAGGGTCATAGGTGGTGTAGTCGCTGCAGGATGTGCATCCTTTCTTGGGTAAGACGAGGTCTGTAGAGCCAGTGTCGAAGAGGAGGTTGCTAACTAGTTAGTAAGAGAAGCAGATGCTACGTGGAGACTTACAATTCTTGTCCAGGAGTGCCGACAGAGATCTTGCCGTACCATTGGTAGTCGGTGCCATCCCACCAATTATTGAGCTTCACTTTGATGGGCTTTGCAGATCGAGCAACCTTGGTGAGAGGTTCAGCTGAAGCCGTGGCTAGGCCAGCAACAAGGACGGAGGTAAGCTTCATGATGAAGGAAAAGACAAAGACAGAAGACAGGAGATGAGTACAAGAGATACAGCCAAGAGATGATGAGTTGATTGACATGAACCAGACAATACTTGCTTTATATACACACATTGCCTACAGTCCATCCATTGCTGTCAGCAATGCTTCACTGTAAGTGGGTAACATCACCATCGAAGTGAGCAAGGCAGGGGTTATGATTGGGCTGCTCGCCAATCAACAAAATATGGAGACGGCTGACAGGGCTGAGATGAAGATGACTGCTCCATAGACACGTAAAGACGTGAACGACCGTGTATTCGCGGTATCTAAGCCACGCAGGCATCTCCCCAACGCCAGTTCATGCAGTAAACGCCGTCGATCATCATTGTATTCATCGCCTACCTCGGCCTCCTCCTCCGGGCATACCAGGCATACCGCCGCCCATACCCATCTGTCGCATCATAGCCTGCATGTCCATGCCTCCAGGCATACCTCCACCTGCTCCGCCTCCCAGCATCCTCATCAAACTACCCATGTCGGGCATACCTCCGGCACCGCCAGCGCCGCCCATGCTCTGTAGTCGCTTCTGCATCGCGGCTAGCTGTTGTGCCTTGTTACCACCTCCCATGGCCTGCTGTGCCCTCTGCATGTTCTTCATGTTTCCACCCATCTTCTTGGCCATGCCAGCCATCATGCGCTGTTGAGTGAGGAGATCCTCAACCTCGCGTACTGATGTTCCTGAACCTCGTGCAATTCGTGTCATTCGAGTCGGTTGGTCAATCAGGATCTTGCCGTCAGAGTCGAGTTCCTTGTCCGTCATCGAGTCGCAAATGTAGATCATCCGCTTGAGCTTGGCGCCTCCCTCTTCGTCATCCATGCCTTGCATCATATTGCTCATGCCAGGAATCATGCCAGCCATCTTGGACAGAGGTCCCATCTTCATAATGTTGGATAGTTGGTCTCGGAGATCGCGCACCGTAAAGATACCCTCTTGAATGTGCTTGATGGTGTCTTTTTGGTTGAGGTTCAGGCTCTGGACGTGTTCCATCAAACCAGCCATGTCGCCCATACCCAATAGCTTCTGCACAAATTGCTGAGGAGCAAATCGCTCGAGATCCAGCATGTGCTCACCAGTACCGATAAACACGATTGGAGTGTGTGTCGCTGCGACCGCAGAAATAGCACCACCACCGTGTGCGTGACCATCTGTCTTTGTGATGATGATGGCTCCGAAATCAGCAGCCTCCTTGAAAGCCTTGGCCTGCGATTCAGCCTGCTGACCGATAGAAGCATCAAGAACCATGATAGTCTCGTCTGGCTGGATGGCATTCTGAATGTCGATCATCTCCTGGAACAGGGCAGACTCTTGACGGTGGCGACCCGAGGTATCAACGATAATAACCTCGAATCTATCCTTCTTGAACTGCTCCACACCAGCGCGCGCAACAACAGCAGGATCCGTCTCCGTGAGAGAACCATAGTATGGGATCTTGGCCTTGGTAGCGTTCTGCTTCAGCTGATCAAAGGCACCGGCTCGGAAGGTATCAGCGCACACCAGACAAGACTTGAAGCCTCTAGACTGGTAGTGCCTCGCCAACTTTGTACACGTCGTAGTTTTACCGGCACCCTGCAGACCAACAAACATGATGACACTGCTCTTGCCCTTCTTCGGTCGGAACGAGTCGGCGTGGGGATCGACGAGTTTGACGAGTTCATCAAAGACGGCTTTCTGGATGAGGCGCTTCTTGTTGACGGCGGGAGGAAGTTCTTTGAAGTTTACGGTGGATCGAATCGATTTCCGGAGCTGTCCAACGAGTCGCACGTTGACGTCGGCTTCGAGGAGGGCGGCGCAAATCTCCTTGAGCATGGCATCAAAGGCCTGAGAGGTTAGCTGGGCGGGAGACAAAGGGTCACGGGACCTGCCTTTTCGTCGAGATTCTGCTCGCGCGTCAAATTATTGACCGCCGCATTGATGCGACGGCCGAGATCTTGAAGAACCATGGCGTCTGTTGCGACTGAGCTGTCGCGGGGTATCACGATGTTGAATGTTGGCTGTGGCCACGATGAGGACGTGGGGCATAAGAGCTCGGAGTGAGTTTTTCCGTGCCGTCAACGGTTTGTGGGGTTGTCCCAATTTAGACATAACACGGTATCAATTCAACAATGCTTAATTACAATGCCCTTCGTTCTCCCTGCGCCGCATCAAGAGATAACTTCTTCTTATCATCATTAGAGTCCTTTGTAAACTCGGCAATGTACTCTGGCAGCTCGACCTTATTGTACGGGCTTGGCACTGGCTCCCCAAAGGTTTGAGTGATTGGCAGCACACCTGTCCACGTCGAATTTACAAGTTCCTCATTACTCATATCGTTCTTGTCATCTGTCGCACCCCCAGCACTAATCTTGGCGCTAGCTGAAGCAATTCGCACCTTAAGAATGTTGGTGCTCTGCATCTCAGCTGGCAATGGAGGTAGACGAGTGTGTCTCCAACGATCAGGGACAACACTGTTGGTGATGAGTTCCATTGCGTACAGCTTCTCTTCTTCGTCCTTTACAATGCTTGCATAGCCGAAAAGAACCGCCGAGCGATAGTTGTAGTTGTGAGAATAGCTCGTGAGTGACAAGACAAGGCCGTCGATGTGAGATGCTGCAACACACACCGGCATACCCTGATGCTCTTGTCCATCCATAACGGTAGTCTGGGAAAGATTCATGATCCGCGAAGAGACATAGCCGTGAAGGTATAGGTCCAGAGGATCGCTGAGATCGGCACTGGGACGTTCAAATGAGCCCATCTGCCCAATCATTGGGAGCACAACCGGGAAAGGCTGGGGCGGCGAGTTGAATGAGATGTGAAGGATTGGACAAGAATTAACAATACGGTGGACATTTTCAAGTTCATAGACTCCATGAACCTTGTACCGTTTAATGGTATTGGTGGAGTCTTTGGGATATTCAAGGTTGTAGCGACCCATGGTTGTTGTTGATCAGTGAACAAGGAGAGGCTTGACACTCTAATTATAATTGGAGCAATGTCAAGATAAGGGTATAATTACCTTGTACGGACAGTATTTCAGTGTGGCGCGGATAACATCCCCTTAGATGTGGTGGTGCTTGTGCGGGGATGACCACAGTCTAGATAAGTGTGTTGCTCTGGAAATGATTGGTTCATCGACCGAGGTAGTCCGGTCTGGATATCGGTGGCTTTACGTGCATGATAAGCAGCAATGTCATTGGGCTAGCTCTAAAGAGCTGATGGAAACGTGCTAGAACAGCATCCGTCGTTGGTACACAAGAAGAATTCTACAGAGATGTCACCGATAAGGGGTATGCTCTAAACGAATTGGTATATTCATGCTACCAAGGCTGTCATGCTCTTGTGCCTATCGCAAGGCTCTATGATAGAGTCCAAGGTTCTATACAACAAGTTCAAGGTCAAAAGCCGTAGCAGAGGTCACAATCCCAAATCTCAATCCATCTCCATCAATCTCCTCGCCTACGCACCGCCAAAGACCAAAAGACTCTGAACGTTGACCCCTCCAAAGCCCTGCTCCTGCAAGACCTTTCGACCGCCGTGATAGGGAAACTCGACCATAACCATGACGTTGATGTTCTCAACGCGAGCCCCAGCTTGACAAAGTAGTCGTAGCACAGCACAAAGCGTCGTCCCCGAGGCAAGGACATCGTCCACCACCACAACCGACACGCCATCAGAGATCAAATCTGGGTTCATCTCAATCCCCTGCTCTGTGTCATAATTATCTGCCAAAGACGAGATGTGCGATGCCGACTTGGAGACCAAAACAACTGGCGGAGGTAGTTTCCCAGCCTTGCGGATCGGGATCAAGGGTTTGTCGAGCTGTTGGGCCAAGGGCGATGCAAAGAGAAAGCCGCCAGCTTCGCAGGAAGCTATGGCATCGACTTTGGCCCAGTCCCCTGCGAAATGAGTCTTGAACAAAGAAGTACACAGGGTCAATCCATTGGGGCTCGAGACAATGTTGAGCACATGGCGGAAGTTAACTGGGGTTGGATGGTCAGGGATGGTGGGCACCATGCTGGCCAGGCGTTCCAGGTCCTCATGAAAGAATGGAAGTAGATGGCGCTTGGCAAAGCTTTTGACTTGCTCGGTTCCGTCCGTGTCATTGTTGAAGATGAAAGTAGCTGCATCCTTCACCCCACTGCTTTCACTGTCATCTTGACACCCTCGGCGAAGTTGTCGTGTCCCCTTGCTGGCTTGGATACGAATCTCGATCAGTTTGATGTCTGGAAGCAAAGGTGAAAAGGTTGCCAGTAGCGCCTCATCTCTCATCCCAGTGATGAACAACACGTTCGCATCTGCTGCATCACTCACAGCCTTCAGGAAATGTTCCTTTGGCAGCTCAGGTCGATTCTTCACCTGTTCCTTCCAGAAGTCCGTCAATGAGGTTCGATGCTCCTCCTTCAAGGGCCGCTCCGTGAGCGCGCGGTATAGTATGTCATTTTTAAGAGCAGCCACATACTCTCGCTTGGTCTCGTCGCTAATGCCGACAGCACGAGCTTTGATTGCACTCATGACGAAGACAGAAGCCCAGATGTCTGCACAGTAGTCTTTACCAGAACCGCTTTCGCCCGTGACGAGAATCACAAGCTTCTGCTTTGGTGCCTCCAGGAAAGGACAGGCATATGCCAAAACATCGCCCGGGTCCAGACGGTTCTTGAGCTGGGCAAGACGGGTCTGGTTCGGTCCAAATGCCCAGGCTGCCAGCGCTTTGTCTCTCGGGTCCGGTCCCAGGTCTGCTCCGTACGCTCCGGTGCTCAGAGGTAGCAACTTCTCGGCAACGTCGTAAACCCATTGCACAGCTTCTCGAGCTGTTGCGGTGCCATCTTGATCACGAGGCCAAACAGCAGTGATGACACAGGCAAACATCCAGTCTCGACATCCGAAGGCAGTGGTACTGTCGGCCAAATCACCAACGGCTCCACCCCCATGAAGCAGATGAAGATAGGAAAGAGGGGAGGGCCGGTTCTTGATCGCATCCACCAAAACATCAGCCGTTTTCACATCACCGATGTCCTTCAAGAAGATGCATCGCTTGAACGAGGATGTCTTGCCGCCACCGTGTCCCCCATGCATCTTGGACATGTACATCTCGTTGTTGAACAATTCGACACCATTGACGAGCTTGGAATCAATTTCTGGCCCAAACAGTGCATCAAGAACTGGGGTTCTAGGTACTTGCTCGGTCTCAAATGTGGTCACTCCAAGACAAAGCTCGTTGCCCTGGTAGAAGAGGTATCCGTCAACAGAGCATTCTCGGCGGAGCCCATTCGCGGCCACTTTGAGACTGTCGAGATGGAACTGCACATTGAGACCTGGTGTGAAGGAAGGGATCCAGTTTTTGACCAAATACATTGGAGCCGCGTGCGCCATGAATGTAACTTTGATGACGATACCAAAGTTGGTTCCAGCGCCTTTCAGTGCCCACAACAGATCGTCTTCATCGTCAGAGCGCACGGAATCAGCTGGTTGGTGTTGGCTTGGGACATTGCCGATACAAAGAACTTTTCCGGTGTCGACGCTGACCATCACAGCACCGACAATGGCATCACACGCGAGGCCGTGGAGTCTAGACAGGTGTCCAATGCCTCCTTGTAGCCAGAGTCCTGCTCCGACACTTGGTCTGGAGCCTAGAGGTACAGTGAGGCCCTCCTCCATGGTCTTCTGGATAATGTCTCCGGTCTTGCAGCCAGCTTCAGCAACAACCAAAGATCCGAGATCAGAACCCTCCCCTTTGAGAATGTGAAGTTTGTCAAAGGCACTCATGTCGACAGAGACGACGCTAGGCTGAATACAATGGCCACTGTGACCTCCTCCGATTACGGTCAGGCCAACTTGATGCTCCCGAGCCCATTTAACGCACTGTTGAACATGTTGAATCGTTGTTGGTCTCATGATCGCGGCTGGCTGGTGGAGGTGAGCCTCCCGATTCTTGACTGTCTTGTCCTTGGTCGACGGAACCAAATCCATAAGCTTTGGCAGCGCGGTAGCATGCTTGTTGAAGACCACCATCATCTCGGGTGAAGTGAACAATATGTGGGCTCCGTTGTGACGGCCCAAATCGCGGCATATTTCGCGCCATTCACGTGGGAGAATGGGGGCTTGATGCAAGTCGAATCCTGCGATGAACGAGGCAAAAGAGTCAAGTGATTTGTCGTCATCTGGCACACAAGTGACTCCAGTAGGAAAAGAAGCCGCCTGTTGACACACCAAGCCATCAAAGTCCAGACTTTTGCGATGGAAAACAACTACCAACCCTCCGTCCGCAAGCATTTCCAGGGCCCGTGTGATGTAGGCGCGCTTGGGAGTCATGCCATACATGCTATGACAGAATACAATGAGGTCGAACTTTTCGATACTCTGAATCGTGCTGTGCAGATCGAAGCGGGCAGGGCGAATGTCAGGGGGGCTGTCCAGATGAGGCAGAGGTGATTCAGCAAACCAAGCTTCCAAATGGGTAACGAACAGCTGGTTGGGCTCGAATGCGTAGTATTTCCCAATATTCTTTCGCAGGTCATCAGGTAGGTATCCAAGGACGCTCTGGGGGCCAGGGCCGATTTCGAGAACTGAGATGGGAGAATCTGAATTCAAAGGTGCCATCTGGGCCAGCTGAGGGACAATGAAGTCTTGATAGACGGTTGAGCCTTGGGTCAAAATTTTGAAGCCAAGGAAGTACTGTGAAAAAGACAGTGGTTGAGTAGATGTTGCGCCTGCCTTCTCCCGAAGGGCCTCCTTGAGGGATTTGAGAGTCGCCATGTTCGCTCAGGATCACCAGAGCTCTGTTGAACATGTATGAGCAAGAAGAGGAATCCTGTTAACCTCTCATCGTGAGGGCTCCTTTTATAGACGGACATGAGCGTTGTGTAACCAACGGCAACATTGACTCAGGAAGCCCAACATGGACGTTGTTATATATTGTGTTTGTGGTTGAATAGACAGTTTGTGTTTGGATGTCTGCCATCTGCGTCTTTCTCCTCTCAAACAGAATTCCATCTACCACCATGCATTCACGCTCACCACCTATTTCTGGGCATAGATGTCAGATGTGTCATTATCAACAAGTGAATGTGTTGTTTCGACCGCATGTTAGGTGGTTTGGCAGCAATCTTCAGTACGCGTAATTACAATAGCACACAAGCCCACGTTTTACAGCCAGTTTGACTCACAGTATTGCCATGTTGATCACGGAGGATGATGGACCTTTGATCAACGTATTTGCTGGGCTCAGTAAACTCAATCCATTTATTTAGTTACATATGTTTGTCACGCTCTCCATTGGCTCTCAAGCAAGCTTCATACGGCAGCAACCGTCAGTTTACTCACACTGTTGGATGGTCTAGACCAAAGCTTGTCTATCTCTTTATGCTCTTGTGATGAACTCAAACGGCTAGACACCCCCTCACTTGGCTTAAGCCACCACGAAAGCTCCCAACCTCTTATTGAGTCGGTTCCAACCGTTCTTCAGGCCTACTGCACAACCATTCTCCTTTCAATGGGCTGGCTGAGCATGTGAAATAAACTGGCGGCGGCACAAAATCTTATTGTTGTTGCAAGGTTTCTCCCAGCCCATCTACTGGAGCCGATTGGTTGCCCCAGCGGGTAACCCGGATCTCCCGGATAACTCGGATACGGAGTGGAGATACGTCACAGCTTTGTTTGCCAATATCAACTTCTAGACCCCTGTCCCGTCGTTTCTCCATCTTTGCTCGTCATTCAAGCAGCAAACATGGCGGGTATCTCGGGAGATGGACTCGTTTTCAAGAGAAGACGCGTGGCACAGGCTTGCCAAACGTGTCGGGCAATGAAATCCAAGGTGAGTCTTTCAAACGGTCTAAACAGTACCTAGCTGACCTGTTAGTGCGACGGAAAACGACCCGAATGTGGCCGATGTTTGGGCTATGGATTCACATGTTCCTATACCAAGGGCAGGTCTTGGAATCCAAGTTTCGGCACAGAAAAACGCGATGCTCTCAACCTCGATGTTGAGGAACTTCGAGATACCATCGATCACTACGAGGGACTTGTCGAGAGGCTTCTTTCTGACTCTCCTCAGAAAGAATGCCTTGCCAAAGAGTTCCAAGAGGTAAAAGAACGCGCAAGGCGAGCTCTAGATGGATTCACACAAGACGCCGATGCCGGCCCCTCCACTCAACTCTCAGATCCCAACCAGCATCGGTATCTTGGAGAAGTGAGCGATGTTCATTTCTTTAACTTGGTCAAGCGTTTCTTGCAGACAAGTCCAGGCGCGGAGCAAGACTTTGACAGTTACGAGCAGGAGGGTGATGTATCAGTTGGCAAGAGTAGACCGACTGCTCTACCAGAACCAGACGAGGCGAGAAGACTATGTGAGGTGTACTTTGAGACGATTCATCTGGCGTATCCTTTTATTCCCAAGTCTGTGTTTATGGAGACGTGGGGTGGGTTTCAGGGGCCCCTGAGTGAGACACATCACAATTCTACAGACCTTGCCATTCTATGTAAGTATCTCCTCTCATCTCCTGCAATTTGCTAACCTTTTAGACGTAATTTGTGCGATTGGGTCATATTACAACTCGTTCCCGGGCCGAGACTCAAGCACAAGCCACGAACACTACTTTCGATGTGCCGTCATTCACTCTGGGAAGCACCATTCGATCAATCAAGTCACATTGCTGCTTGTGCAGTGCTTCTATTTCCTTGCGATTTGCAAGACAGACAGGTGAGTTCTTTTCCGATTATCAGACATGTCTAACAGCTGCAGTTGCTGGATTGCATTGGGGCAAGCAGTCCGGATAGCCCAGAGTATTGGGTTGCACGTTGAGTCCAAGACTTCAAAGCCTCGGGGACCTGTCGAGCTTGAGAGACGGCGAAGGATATGGTACTCCATCTATGTTCTTGATCGTCTGCTGTCTCTCCAGCTTGGCCGTCCACCAGCTATACACGACGAGGACTGCAGCGTGCCAATGCCGTCCCGACGAGGAGACAACGACATTGACTGGACTTCAAATACTGTTGATCTTGTTGAAGGACCGTCTACTGGTGACTACTTTGTTGCAGTCATTGAATTTTCTCGCATTGTTGGCCGTGTCCTGAGTGACATCTACGGACCAGCTCACGAGAGACCGACAGCTGAGATGATGATATGTACACAAGTACTAGACCGACAGCTCGTCGAGTGGAAGATTAATCTTCCTAGAAAGCTTCGATTCGATCTTGGACATGCATTTGATCCCAGTGTTGCTTTCAGAAGACAGGTAAGTTGAAGCCCTTATTCTCTACCCTTGCTAACACACCAAGCGAAACATGCTTGCCATCAAGTACCACCATCTTCGTGCACTCATTCACCGACCATACCTCTGCTACCCTCTTCTCCGACAGCTTGACGACTCATCTGTGGCGCTAGACTGGCCGCTTCTAACTCTTTTCGAAAAGACATGCGCCAGTGAAGCACGAGAAACCGCCCGTCTTTTGCATCACGTATCTGACGAAAAGGATTTAGTCCACGAGTTTCCCTGGTGGCAGATGATTTCCTGTTTGATATGCGCTGGCTCTATTCTGCTCGTTTCAAGCATCTTTGTCCAGCCACCTATTGACGACCACAGTGTTTTCGACAGCGAAGGTCTTCGAGATGATGCTGAAACTTGCCTCAAGATGTTTGAAGCACTCAGTGTCAACTCAAAAAGTGCTAGAGTAGCGAGGGATATGATCAAGGGGTTGAAGCAATGTGGCTTTGAGTGGAAGAGTAAGTACCTTCAGCCAGTCGGTTCTTTACTGACACGTTCAAGAACACAGCAAACAACTTCAGCCAGAGATCACACAGGCATTGCAGTCTAGTGCGATCCAATTGCCCACGCAGATGCCAGCCCTGGAATACGTTGGGTTAGATGGAGATTTGGCACTGGAGCAAACTCCAACGCCACAAAATTGGCCAGCTGAGATCATTGATTCCATGGCTTGGTCGTCGCAGTTCTTTGGGGCAACACAGGGAGAGGGGGCCTGAAATTTGATTATAATAACCTGTCAAATTATTCAGCGACGTTAATGATGTCTTCATCTCACCAGATGTTTGAATCCATGGTGCATTGTCTAGTGCATTGTCACCCCTGAATCAGAGCCAGATGTGCAGACATCTGGCCTACATTGGCACGTTGTACAAACTCCAAGGCTGTGCAAAAACCCAGATAATCAGTCGTTCGCCCCTGAAAACCCCAGGGCCATTGAATCATTGCTTAGTCCATTTTTTCTCTCATATGAGTGACTCTTTATACCTTCTCCAAACGAGGGTTCATCCTTTCCTCAAAATAGGTCCCAGTGGCTGACGATCACTGTTACACCTTAAGTGACCGAGACTCCCGAGAGACAGTGATTCAGTAATAAACTAAAAAGTCCAAGAGATTCGGCTCATCGCAGCTCCAATCAGTAAACTAGTCAGCACAGGACCAGCCTTTGATCCCACTCGTAAGATGCCAAATTCGGAAACCAATCTCTGCCGAAGAAGCGGTGGAGCAACCCAATAATACGGACGCTAATCTGCGTGGTTGGTGCGAGAGACTGTAACCCAAAGGATCACGAACCCCTGTCGTGCTCCATTTACTAAGCACAACTTACTTTCGCTTCTTCCAAAGCTTACGGTCTGTGATCTTTCAAAATCCCTCATCATAATCATCAAGATGTTCAAACGGCTTCTTCTGGGCTCGTTGCTGATCGCAGCGTTGGCTCTGCTCTTTGCTCAGGACTCCCCGCAGCGTCCGACACCCATTCAAGGCCGGAATAAGACGGCTCTGTTTCTGGTCAACGAGGAACATGGCCTCTCCAACGTGCACATCGCTACCGCGTCAGCATTGCTCGAAAAACACCCGGATATCGAGGTTCACTTTGCGTCCTTCTCCAAGATTGAGAGCAAGCTAGAGAGGATCTCGCGTTTTGCACGAAAACACAATCCCGGGTCCCGAGGTATCGTGTTTCACAAGCTTAGTGGTGGACCCTCGTACGCCGATTCGATACTGGGGGTTGGCAAGTCACTTGACAACATTCCTCACCCACCGGGTATGGCGGGCATTGATCATCTATGCGAGGATATGCAGCTATGGATCTCTCCGTGGTCGGCAGAGGACCATTTCTCACTGTATCAAGAGATGCAAGCCATCATTGAAGACGTTGACCCTGCGGTTGTCGTATTGGATACACTATTTCGACCTGGCATAGATGCTGCTCGTGACATGAACCGTCTGCATGCCATCATCAGCCCTAACTCTGTTGTCGACAACTTTTTGGGGGATCAACCTTACGGAAGCATGTTTTGGAAGTATCCAGCGTGAGTAGCTCACATTGTCCCAGTGACGCTTCTAACAGTTGCAGCATGTCATCTGGCTTTGATTTCCCCGTGCCTTGGAAGGATCTTCCTGAGAACATCTACCTCAACATGAAATTCATCTACAGTGTCGTCATGACTCCTGGTCTCAGTGCCAAGCGCAAGATTCTCCGAGAAAAGGGCCTACAGGACCCCATCAACTTCTTTTCCATTTATCGACAGGATGCACCTTGGATCAGCATGACGACAGAGGGAGCTACTATCCCGGTCGATTATATCCCGCCCAATGTCACTCTTGCTGGACCAATCGTAGTCTCAGCCGCCCCAGCCGAAGAGCAAGACCCCAAGTTGGTCGAGTGGCTGAAGAAGGCACCAACCTTATTGGTCAACCTAGGAAGCTCAGTTTCTGTAAGTAGATCCCCCACGGGCAGACCATTCTAACAAAAGTAGTGGTCAGAAACGCAGGCTTCCATAATGGGAGAAGCCCTTGCAACCCTACTCGACAAGACAAACGTGCAGGTGCTGTGGAAGTTTAACAAGCATGGAGACTACTCGGACGATATCTTTGCACAGCTGAAGCCTCATCTTGGCAGTGGTCGCCTAAAGATGGAAAAGTGGCTCACTGTTGATCCAACCTCTCTCCTTTCTTCAGGATACATTGCGGCCTCGGTTCACCACGGAGGAGCCAACTGCTACAACGAAGCCATCTAGTATGTCTAAGCCCCCAGAGACGTCACATGCTAACCCCCGCAGTGCTGGAGTTCCCCATATCATCATTCCCCTGTGGGCCGACCTATACGGATACGCTGCCCTAGCTGAAAACATCGGGGTCGGAGTCTGGGCATGCCGAGGCACCAACCCCGACTGGACTGTCGATCATCTAAGCAAGTCCCTACTCAAGGTGCTCGACGGCGGAGAAGCAAGCTTATCTATGCGGGAAAAGGCCAAGAAACTAGCTGAAAAGATCCATGCCGGTGGGGAGGGTCGGGAGATTGCTGCCAAGAAAATAGCTGAGTTGGCCTACGTTGCGAGTCATGAGGCTTGAGTGCGGAGTATTCATAGTCATTATAGAGGCCTAATGGCCGGGTAACCTTATCTAACTCGTTCCGCGACTACATCTGCCAAGCCAGTCCCCGGTTCGTCGATCCTCCATACGCCTTTGGTTTGTTCGGCTTGTAGTTGCCAATTTGTGCCCTCTGCGAGACGGTGAAAGACGTGATGCTCGTCTCCGGGGATGCTACTGAATAGCAAAGGTTTCCATGTCTTTCCCTGTCTCTCCTCCTCTCTTCTCTTTTGTCGTTGCGCCTCCTCAATGTCATTCTTTGCTGCAGACGCTGCTCGGTAATTACCTCGTTCAAGAGCCGATATAACGTCCTTCCATGCGTTCCGGGACTCACGATGGTCTTGTTCCTCGAGAGGACCAATGCTGATCGGTATAGGGATGGTCGAGGCGTCGTAGGTTTCCAAAAGCTTCCCGTCGCCATCAGTTATCTTCCAACCGTCGCTCCAGATTCCTGACAACTTGAAACATGACTTTTTGGGCTTGTCCTTGTGGTAGACTCGTGCCTCAAAATAGTTTCTCTTTCCTCGAAAGAAGCCTGTACCGGAAAAGTTGATTTCTGACACGTATCCAGAACTCGAAACGATGCTGTATGTGCCGATGATTTCAGGATAAAGACAAGCTGATAGAAAGCCGCGGACAAGTACGTTTGGCAACGGTACCAAGTAGTCCTCATCAAACTCATCAATGTGAATTACCGCGTGTCCGATTTGTTTGATGTTGATGTTGCCATTGAACGTCATTTCAACCCTCCCGTATCCATCTGCTCTTATGCCATGCTCCTTGCTGGCAATGTGCATTGCAGTGATAGGTGGATGATGGCTGACCTGCTCGACAACCAGTCTAACCGTGCTATCTGAGTCGGTCCATGATGCAAGAAACAACTCTCCAAGAAATGCATTCAGGGGCTTCTTGATGCTAACGCTTGGTGCACCTCCGACGTAGAGTTGGTTCCGTAGACCAGCCAAGAACATTTGCAGTATTGATAGACTGCGCCTAGCTGGATCTGGTTCGACTGCAGCAGCTGTAAATATTGATGGGCGCTGGGCCCAGCTGCCGGGGTTTTCGACAACTGAAGAGGGGGCCAAGAAGAAAGGCGGAGCAGTGACATTGGCGAGATCTAGATCTGATTTGAGGGTTGATAAGAACTAATTTGTTAGTTGGGCCGTGCAACTGACATGGATCTTACCTTGACGAGGTCAATAAACCGAGAAGATATTGACTTGTCTGCCTCGTGAGCTGTTCTCTTGGTCTTCATTAATGGCTCCATATTTGCGTTTGTCTACAGAATTTCTTTCCATCCCCATCTCACGCTTTTATCTGATTCTCCAACACGGAGGCTTCAACGTTTCGACTACACAGCCACAAACCCTGGTCAAACCGCCGGTGCAACGTTCTGCCGCCAGCCTATCGAATGAAGCTGCCGGGATGTCTATTGGCCCGGACGGATGAATGGACCCTCGGGGAGTTGAGAACCCGACAGCTAAAACCGGATGAGAACTAGCCGGGTAGACGCGTCAGCCTGAGTGGTGGATTTGGTTTCAGCACATGTCAGCTTGATGCATGGGTTTCACATGTCAATTGTTTTCTCTTTTCGCCGTGATAAGTCAGGCTGGCCTCAATTTTGGTATTTGATAAATAGATGGCCTTATCTCGAATGATTTTTGTGATTTCTGTTGATGATTTTGCGCCCTTGGGCCTCAAGGGCCTCAGGACCCAGTTGGGCTTCAATAATGTCAAGACCATTCCAGACCAGTAGAGTCCAAGCTGATAAGTGACAGAAACTTGGTACATGACAAGTGGCCAGAAGCTTTCAGCTTGATTATCCAGACAGAGTTTCGAGTCAGCTGACGAAAAGACGGTCAACAATGCAATGGATAAGAGCAGCAAACCAGAATGCGTGCATTCAGCACCTGCTAACAATGACGGTTCAAGCTGTCTCAAGTCACTCCCAATGCATGTAGGGTAAGAGAGCTTGGTCAAGGGCTCGAAGAGAGCATGCAGCCAACGACGAGACCATCGTTCGGTGACATTCTCAACTAACCTAGACCAGATGAACTGAGGGGAATGAAATTTCAATAGAAGTGGGCACCTGTTGGCTCGGCAGTTGACACTCCACGTCTCCTCCGGGTCCTCCGTCGTCCGTCCATCTCCGCCTCTCCATCTTCATCTCCATCTCCATCTCCGCATCCTCCACTCCTCCACAAACCTCGATCCCCTCGATCCTCGATCCTCGATCCTCCCCAGACCAGATTTAGCAATGAACTGATTACTCAACT
Organism: Ascodesmis sphaerospora; assembly: GCA_027569015.1. NCBI lineage: Eukaryota > Fungi > Ascomycota > Pezizomycetes > Pezizales > Ascodesmidaceae > Ascodesmis > Ascodesmis sphaerospora. The sequence goes on from JAPPUR010000005.1 coordinate 2,544,380, forward strand.
CGCAACCGAGACTCTATCCGTCCGTGGAACCCGAATTGCGCGTCACACGGATACTAGCAGATCCTCCTAGGTGACTCGAACTCCAGATGACGTTATCACGCCCGCAGTCGTACTACGAGCGATAGACAAACGCACATGGGGATCGACCTTCGGTGATTGGATCTCCTGGCGGTCAAGATAAGCTTAATCATTACTCTTGTCAACTGTCTCAGACGACGCGTGTGATTCAATCCCCTTAACACAGCCACCTCAACCAATTTCGACCAATACTGACGCTATCTGTGTCTATGCGGCGATCGACAACTCTACAGACTATTACGAGGCTTGGCTGGGGAATTCCCCATGAAATAATGGATCTGGCGACGATCACGATAAGACTGGGGTTTCTTGACGACTATCCGCAGAATGACGTAGAGCTTGCGAATTTGCAAGAATTTGACCGAACACTCCGTGAAGCTGTCGGTGATACAGCCATTAAGGTTGTAAATAGACTTAACTCGAGGTCCACCGTCCAACCGTCGCTTGGCAGAGGATGCAGCTAGCCTGGAGCTTCCGTTTGTATCTGTGATCCTTTGCTTCAGCCAATGACGCGTCAGGTTGTACATTCCTGTGAGAGCTTGGCGATAAGAGTTGAGATTCAACATTCACACTCAGTCAAGCCAAGATGTGGTGAAACAGGACGGTGAGTCGTAATCGAGGGGCTTAGCAGAAGGATCGAGTCAGTGACCAGTAAAAGACGGCGTGTATAAGGCTGCAGATCACTCAGCTTTTGGCGGCCAAGTACCGAGATCCACACGGGTGAGGCTTGAGTCTTGGCTGATCGTCCAGATACTGTACTGGATGCATCACTGTATGCATGTTTGTGCACTGTCTCACTGAACAGCAAACAGTCACAATCCGTCTCTTGGCGGCCTCCGAATAGGAATCCCTGTCCTACCACATGCCGCATGCAGGGAAGCCGACAGGTCGGGAGTCACAATTGTGCCCAACGGCCCGTGTAGCCATGCCATGGTTCGATTTGCAGTGTTTTATTCAGGGTACAGAATTTTCTGTCGTTTTTTCAAGCCATAAAACGTCCATGCACTTGACCCATGGGAATGGTTTAATTACTGGGCTTAACCGAACGCCTGGGACGACTCCTTAACGGATCTGACCAGAGCCCCCGGCCGAGATTCGACAGGGTTAAGAGTGTTCCCCGGCTTGGCACGGCACGTATCTGGCCTCCCGTGCGTCTCACCCTCTATCACTGCCTCAACAGGTACGACTGGCAATATCGCCTCTTATCTTGGCGCAAGGGACCCCCGGCAGTCATCCTTGGCGCAAACAAAGCTTAGCGGCGCTGCGAGATTGACTGGTGCCCGATCTCTCGTGCAACCACATAATCTCAGATCTCAGACCTCCTTGAGCCCTAGCACGGCCAATCACAACCTTGCTGCCCCCTCGTGGTCGAAGCCTGATGGAATTTTAACCATCATTGCCCAACTCACCCTGGCACAAAAAGCACAGAGCCTCATTTACCGACGGGAACCTCTTCCGGCTGCGGTGAGCTGCCGGGGCCGAACCGGGATGCGAGAGCTCACCGTGGTAAGTCTGAACAATCAAGACACACAATCAGCGCCAAGTTCCACTTCTCCCTGAGCCCAAGACGAAACCGCAAGGGTGATCGTCGCCTTGGGCTCTTGGCGACGACATATGCTCCCGGCATTGCGTGTCGTCTGGCGGGGGTCTGTACGCCATGGCACAATGGATTCACTGTAGGTTGTTTGCACTGCCCCATGTCTTTCATCTCGCCAACTATTTAGATCTGGGGATGCGCCCTATGCGGTCCAGACCATCCAGACCCAGACTCATCATCGATAACCATGTCTTCCCTATTCACACGAGAGGCTCCCAACCAGGAGTTGTGCGAGAAGTATGCTCAGTTCGCCTCGCACATGGTGAGATGGCAGTTCAAGATTATCTACTGGGTCATGTTTGTGTCCAATCTTTTGGTCTTGTTTGTGGCCTCATGGACCTACATCAGGTATGTCTTTGATTTTTGTATCTCTTGATTGTTTGTATCTTTCTATGGTTTGCATCTTTCTAACGGTAGCAGAGGTCAAGCAGCACTCGAAAAACTTGCCCACAACCCCGGACTTCGAACGAAACGTCTACGACAATCCATCTTTATGTGTCTTGGCTGTGTCTCGGTCTCGACCGTCATCGTCGTCATGGAAGCCTACTCCATCCTTGCTCTCCAGTTCTGTGATGGAGAAGATCTCATCTCCCTCTACTGGTCCACGTGGACAATGATTCAAATTGGATCTCTTATCGCCATGATGGGCATCATCCTTGCCCTTGCGCACTCGCTTAGAGGCCGACGCCATCCGTAAGTCCCTTGAAAACATCCAGACTGGCCCAGCTAACCATCCAGACCATGGGCTCTTGCTCTCGGTACTCCAGTGCTCGTCATCGCTGGTGTCCTCCATCTGTTCCACGATTGCACCAAGAAGCGTGTTAAGAAGAAGCTTCAGCGCAAGAAGATGGACTTTGACATTGGTCCTCCCATGAGTCAAGCGTAAGCACCCTGATCATCGTTACGAGGCTCAACTAACACAAACAGTAACACCATCTCGGTCAACCCCGATGAAGAGTCTGACTCGGACAATGACTACAAGGGAGAAGTGGTTGGGCTCACGTTTGACGGTGGCCCAATCATCCGCTTCATCAACTCTGTTCCCGAGACTCTCCCAGAGCACGCACAGCTTCTTGGCTACTGTGCCGAGAAGCGGCCCATCATCATTTGCAAGCGAGAGTCTGTGCAATTCTTGATGGATTCTCCTGCTACAGTTGCACCTTCGGTAGCCCCGAGCTGCCGCAAGGAAACCCCCTAGAAGCCTCAGGTCAGACAACAGATTGACAACACTACCACACAACTACCGACTCGTGGCGTTACCACAGCACAGCCAGACTGAGAGAGGATCCGAGTTTACTCGTTGCACCTCGTGCTCGTCAGGCCTACACTCACGATGAGCACAAACTTCGTGACGTGACGCCGAGCCCAGCAAAGCGTACAGCCAAGGCTGGAGAGGCACTGGTGGCACTCTATTTCTTTTAACTGTTCACATGTATTTTGTATCGCCTACGGGCACTCGTCAGATGGACATTTCCTTAGTCAGCGTTTCTTCTCTTCTCATTTTGTATTCTTCATCTCTTTGGGGGACACTGGCATGGCGGTTGGGCATGGGCCCTGGTAGGAGCGGCACTCCGGGTCGGGCAGGCTTGGGACTGGTCGGTACGGAAAAGTGCTTTAGATAGATACCCATAGTATACGTTACCCTAGTAAATAATCGTTTGCGACAGGCTGAGCTTTGAGGCTGATGTGAAGACGAGATAACGGTGATACCGTAAGCTATGACATTATGTGAGCTATGCAGGGAGATGAGATGAGGGATGCTCTATGCAGATAAGCATGTAACCCCAGAACCCCAGTCAATAAGATAATAATACCGGCAATCCATGCAAGAGTTCGTGGCAGCATAATACATAAAGTGACCTGATAATGCAGATGCATTGAAGCGGTTTTATGCGTACTGTATGCACACACTGTGGTCCGTACCTGCATCCACTATGACATCGTCAGTTACCCCTCCCCCTCACTCTCCGAATTCGCACCGTACTCCGATCGGCCAATCCATCCCGAAGCTTAGTAAAGAGCAGCTTTCTAATCAACACCATCAAATCTCGACTCAGCATCGCGACTCTGCCGTTTGTCTGCCTCAAACATCATCATGAGCCTCGACAAGGTCAAGAACATCGTCCTGGTGCGTCTCTACCCTACACCTGCCACATTCCACTGACCATTTAGGTCCTCTCGGGCAAGGGCGGAGTCGGCAAGTCCTCTGTCACTACTCAGCTCGCTCTATCTCTCGCTTCTTCTGGTCACTCTGTCGGTATCCTCGATGTTGATCTCACAGGCCCGTCCATTCCCCGCATGCTGTCTATTGAAGCATCCAAGGTCACACAAGTCCCGGGTGGATGGGCTCCAGTGCTCGTGCACGAAGCAGACGAGTCTAAAGGTCTAGGCAGTCTCCACGCCATGAGTCTGGGGTTTCTCCTCCCAAAGAGAGGCGATGCCGTTGTCTGGAGAGGCCCAAAGAAGACGGCCATGATCCGACAATTCCTCAAGGACGTGCTATGGGACGAGACAGACTACCTACTGATTGATACACCGCCCGGAACAAGCGACGAACACATTTCGCTAGCCGAGACACTGCAGAGAGATGCCAGGCCAGGACAGGTCGCGGGCGCAGTCGTCGTGACAACTCCCCAAGCCGTTGCTACAGCAGATGTTCGCAAGGAACTCAACTTTTGCACCAAGACAGGCATCCATGTCCTTGGAGTCGTCGAGAACATGAGCGGTTACGTCTGCCCACATTGCTCAGAATGCACCGACATCTTTGGATCGGGAGGAGGAAGATCCATGGCCGAAGAGTTCAACGTTCCATTCCTAGGATCAGTACCCATGGACGCTCAGTTCATCACACTCGTCGAGGAGGGAAGACGGCCAACATATCCCTCAGGGACCACGGTCAACGGAAAAGACTTGTCGATTCCCCAGGGGGAAGGGGAGAGCTTGGTTGATAAATACCGGGATTGCTCACTGTTCCATGTTTTCGAAGCAATCACTAGCAACGTGAGGGCCAATGTCAGCGACGCGCAGCTCTGAGCTGGATCCAATGTGTCATGCCCTAGCAGCCAAGCAACGGATGGTCTGGTGGTCCACAACTACGCCCCTTTCTCGGGCCGTCGCCAGTTTTGCACCACGCTCTGCATGTTGTCACGCCAGGTCAGCAATATTACGGGTCGGCAAGCGAGTCTGGGACACATCATCAAGGGGTCATCATCGTTCCGACCTGCATGCGCGACATTTGGTTCCGAGACGACACGAGTTCACGGTACCTCTCTGCTGGAACCCGGCGTCAGGTACAAGGCGGCAGGCGGCAGGCGGCAGCATCACCGAGACGGAGAACTGCCTTCAGGCCAATAGAGAGGGCATCTGAAATAGAGATGACGAAATAAATTGTGGCCAAATGCAAGGATTTGGCCCTGCCCCACAGATTTTTCACAGAAGCCAGTCGAAGAGGCCAGCCCTGAACGAAAAGAGACAGTGTGGGTGGCCAAGGTTGAAAACCTGGCTGAACCTGGCTGGTTGGGCATCACCAGACGACAGCCAGTAATGGTCAGGCCGGCAGCCATTCACTGCAGCATTCACTGCGTCCGCTGCAGCATCCACTGAAAATGTCCAACCACAGCCACCTGTGAAGCCCCGGAACCCGGGGACTCCCCCCGGGGAACCCTCCCGCAGTTGCTTCCAGCGCCAACTTACCGAGCCTTGACCCTGGCCACCTACGCACCGCCTCCCGGAGACCTTAGCACACCTTGAAATTTTGCATCCTCACAAAACAACCCACCAGCCCCTCGATCAAGACCCAAAATTCTCTCACCGACTTGGTACATCAAAACTCTGTCTTCCATCGAGATCTAGACTCTTGTCTCTATCAACTTTGAACTCTTGTGCTCTCGTGGCAATTTCTCCACGTCAAGCACTTCGCCAGACCTCACGCGACCGTCCTTCCATCATCACGATCAACACTTCAATGTCGAATAAACGCATATAATCTTTAGTCCAAAAGACACTCGACGGCCGTAGACGACCGTCACAACACTTCTCCGGTATTCTTTTCTGGGCTTCTATGCGGCCGACGGATCTTCTGCGCTTCCTCTTCTCGCGACCTTCCAAGTAGGTTTCCGTCAAGTTCGTGATAACTTCTCTCTCTAACCATGACCCAGGCCCCGATAGCACCCCCTACACAGACATAGCAGTCGACAAACGTCGACATCCAAACCGATTCGATCCGACCGAGTCGCATCCCACACCATTCCGTCACAAAACTTCCACCACACCGTCCTCCGCCCTCCTTAACGTCCCCTCGAGAGACGTTAGCCTACCCATAACTCGACCGATTGCTGCTGGCTCCGCCAGCATCTGACAAGTCCCCGTACCTGTGGGCCTACTCTCTCAAACAGACGCCGCATAGTCTGTTTGAGCGGCAGCTAGTGCTCCGCGGACTCTGCCATCTGGGCAAAGAACAATCGGTACCTTGAGTCATCCAGTCCACAGGATGTTTCCCTCTTCGGTTCCCAACAACTGTACCTTCTCGCCGGCCTCGGCCACTCCCCATCTGACCATCAACCATGATGTGGCCGCCGACCTCGACTCGACCAATGCTTTCGAGGGCCCCGAGAAGCTTCTTGAAGTCTGGTTCGCCCCCGGCCCGACTTCTCTGCCCCCAACTGCTCCCGCCAATGGCTTGAAGGCTGTTCCTGCTGATACCTGGGTCCCAATGCTCGACATGGTCAACTGCAAGGTTCTCTCTGTGCTCGACTCTGACAACATGGATGCCTATCTCTTGTCCGAGTCTAGCATGTTTGTCTTTCCTCACAAGATCATTCTCAAGACATGCGGCACCACGACTCTTCTCCTGGGACTCCAGCGCATGCTTCACATTGCGGCCAAGTACGGGTTTCCGTTCCACAATGCCAACTCTGTCAACGATATCCGTGCCGCTGCCACTCCCTACCGCGTCTTTTACAGTCGCAAGAACTTTTTGTTCCCCGAGAAGCAGCAGGGACCCCATCGCAGCTGGAAGCAGGAGGTCAAGTACCTCGACGACATGTTTGACGGTGGAAGTGCCTATATGGTGGGCAAGATGAACGGTGACCACTGGTACCTGTACCTCACGTCTCCGAACCAGCAGGCCTTGACACCTCCAAGGACCCCCGAGTCTGAGGTCAATGGTCCTCTGGCCAAGATCCCCGTCGGGACATCGTTTGGTACTGGCCCCAGCGGTCATCACGACGAGACGCTCGAAATCCTCATGACGGACCTCGATCCTGAGAATGCCAAGCAGTTTTACTTGTCGCACGCGAGTGCGGTCGCTAGCGACAAGTTGGCTGCAGAGGCCCAGGATGCCCGCAGACAGGCCATCAACAGCCTGGGCGGGCTTGATCCAGTTGACGAAGTGGACGTCTTCTGCAACGGGGATGAGGAACCAATGCTCGACTCTACCGAGGCTCTGACGACCGAGGGCCACGCTCTGGGAACTGTCGTGTCGGAGAGCTGCGGTCTCTCCAGTGTCTACCCGACCACCGACTACCCTGACGCGCGTGTCGATGCCTACCTCTTTAGCCCTTGTGGCTTTTCTGCTAACGGAGTTGTTCCTCCTCAGGCTGAAGGGGCCGGGTCTGAGCATTACTTTACCGTCCACGTCACTCCCGAGCCTCACTGCTCCTTTGCCTCGTTCGAGACCAACGTCCCTGGTGGTCAGAGTGGACGAACCACGACCGAGATTATTGAGCAGGTTGTCAACATTTTCAAGCCTGGTCGCTTCAGCGTGACCCTGTTTGAGGCCAAGGCTCAGGCTCACAACCCTTATGGTATGGGTGATGATGACACCAAGGGATGGGCAGCCAACCGTCTGGTTGATCCTGTCCGGGGATATCGACGCATTGATCGTATTGTTCATGACTTTGAGGACTACGATCTCGTCTTTCGCTTCTATGAACGGGAGGGATGGGCCGGCACCAAGAATGCGCGAGTTGGTGAGCCCGCCAGCCCTACTCTCAAGTAAATGTGTGTTTTTGTATTGTTTATAACCAACTTTATACGTCCCTTTCGGCTTGGATGCTGGGATTCTTGGATTGGACATTGGACGAGATAGTACGAATGTATTGCTTTGACTGCTGCGCCTGATTTGACCCTGGGATACGTGAACCAGTTGTGAGTGATGCCATGAAGTCAAGGGAACCGTAACATCATGTGACCCAATTGAAGTCGAATTATACTGCATTTTAACCGTATTTTAACTGCATTTCTGATGCTATTTTGATGCCTTATGATGACCCTCCTCGCAACGTCTTGACCTGGTCCGAGCTCAGCCTTGCACGTGACCACAGCTCCAAGCCAAAATTTTCTACAATTCTTCAGCCTGCACCAGCAAACAGCAACACCACAGCCAATTCACAACAACCGCCAAAATGCATCTGATGTACACCCTCGACGCCAACGGCAACCGCCTTTACACCCTCAAGAAGGTTGCCCACGGCCAGGTCACCAAGTCTGCGCACCCTGCGCGTTTCTCCCCCGATGACAAGTGGTCGCGACAGCGCGTCACCCTCAAGCGGCGATTCGAGCTCCTCCTGACCCAGCAGAGTGAGTATTACAAGTCTCATGGGCTGTAACCCAGCTAACAACTTGCAGAGGAGGAATAGACAACGGCATGGCGTTACGGTACGGCGTTTGGGACAAAAGTGCGAGTTGAGTGCGCCTCTAGACGACAATGGAGAGCGGCCGAGTCCTGCGATAGACGCGATCGAGTTATACTTGATTCATTCAATTCAATTCTAGTGCTTTCGCTTCGAGTTTACGTTGCGTCCTGCTCCCACGCGAATCTTGCCATTTCCTCCAGATCTGTGACCGCTCAGGAGGTCAGGGAGATAATCCTGGTCCATAATGTCCTTCTTCCGCTGGCGGCGCTGATCATCCGACGCCCTTGTAAACTCCTTTTGATCCTCTGAGAGGATGAGACCGTTACCCCAGTTGTTTTTTCCGCCCGCGTTCTTTGGTAGACGACCGTTTGCAGAGCCGTGAACAGGCTTGGGGACGCTGTAGACGTTGCCACGGTTGTTCCACTGAAAGTTCTTCTTGAGGTGGATTGTAAAGTTGCCGAACTGATCTGTAGAGCAGCTGGCACGCATGAGCGTAGGTTGACCGCAAGAGGGACAGAATTGACGGGTCATGTCCTTTGTGATCTTGAAGCAGCCGTGGCAGCGGAGAACCCAGTTCTTGAGGTGGGTGATGCGGGCGAGCGAGGGTGCGACGAGGTTGAGACCCATGCGGAGGGCGACGTTTTGCATGGCGTAGTCGGAGGTGAGGACGGCGGCCTGGAGAGTCTTTTGGACGGGGGCAGAGGGGGTAGAGCCAGAGGTTGCGGCTTGTTTCTTCTTGAGGTTGGAGGGAGTGATCCAGCCGCCCTCGTCGTCAGAGGCGTCGGAATCGTCTTCGGAGAGTTGTATGTCGGGTTGTTGCTCTGACTCTTGCTCGACGGACTCTTGCTTGGCCTCTGTCTGTTTCTCAGCCTCGGTCTGTTTCTCGACTGGCTCGGACCGCTTCTCGATCTCTTGCTTCTCAGCATCGGGCTGCTCAGTCGCTTCTGGCTGCTTCTCAACTTCTGGCTCGGTCGCAGGCGCAGTCTCCGGCTTCTCCTCTGACTTCTCGGCCGTTGGCTGCTCGAGGTTCAACTTCTCCACCTCGCTCTCCAGTGTCGCTTCGGTTTCCTTAGCCTCCTCCTTGTCTCCCTCGACCGGCTTGTTTGGTGGCCTTCCATTCATCCCCTTCTGTCCAGGCTCACTCCTCAACCTCCAGTCTCCTCCATTTCGCTCAATCTCCAGCTCATACCCTAGAGCCAACACCTCGATATCAGGCTTGCTCAGAACAGCCAAGTCTCCTGTTTTTCGCGCAAATTCACGAATGACCTTGACACTGTCTGGCTTGGGCGATCGCAGGGTAACGAAGGGCAGTAGAGTCGTCTCTACCCGGGACCGTGTGGCGGCATCCTTGATTTCGGAGATGATGCAGGGGAGGGTGTAGAGCTGCTCAGCCTTGGCGCGGAGGGTATTCGCAGGGGGATCGTTCTTGATCAGAGGACCGGTATCAAGTACCAGACTGTGAATAGGCTTCAACTCTTCTGAGGACGCCATGATGATTTGATGGTGTTGCTGTTCCTCAAGGCATAGTTTGGTGATATTTTTTGTGTTGACGCGGGGCAAACTTTTACGATAAGATAAGATTAGATAAGAAATTTCTTCTTCATTTTCTTCATAATTATGGCACCTTGATAGACTCATAAATCGTCATAAGCAGCAGCATAAAATACAGGGTCAACATTGCATGATCTGATCGCGATCCCTTGTCGTCAACTGCCGTCAATTAATACGACAATAACAACACCCATCACGTCAAATATCTTTTCATCTCACAATTGACATGGCCAAAAACACGTTATCAATCAAGCTGGTGTGTGGGGCTTGGACCAGCTGAGCACAAGGGCGTTGACACTTGACCTCGAAAATTTGACAAGGGCGCCAACGACATGAAGGGCGTGCTCTCAGTGGATTAATAATGGACATTTCCCCCACGAGCTTCTCCAAGGGTTCATTTGAGTCAACTGTGGCTTGCTCTATCCAGGTTCTATTCCTGCCAGGTGACTCAGGTGTCAATGTCGCCCTTTAGGAGCCGAAGTCGGATAGTGTAAGCGATGATCTGACAAATGCGCTAGAGATGGTTTGAGGCTGATGAAGAAGTCAGAGGGGAATGAGGGGAATTGTGAGAATATCGAGACCAACTGTGCGAGGGAGGTAAATGTCCCGGAAGAAGACATCGAGGCTCTTGATCTTTGAGCCTCACCCGACTTTTACGTACAAATTAAGTAGCAAATCCACAAAGACCCGCCATATTTACATGTATATTTACAGTGGGACTGCGGAGGACTTGGAGAATTCGGGGTCAAAAGCATCGTCTTTGATGCCATTTTCCCCGGACAAAAGCTACCAGTAAGCCGGGTCAACGGTGCTTACAGAGCTAGATCTCACCTGTAAGCCACGTCCATCAATTTGCTGCGATTCGCTCCCGATGATGACTCCCGGGGTCCGATGTCACCATGCGCCCTACAACTTGTCAACCCGTGGGTCAACCATGCGATGGGTCGTGATGGGTCGCGTCACAACAGGGCGCACAAGTTGACAAGTCAAAGAGTATAATAAGAGGTGTCGTTGTTCTGCCTGATTTTCTTATCAACTTCATTCATATCATACAATCACAGTCAAACCGTCACCATGATCGCTGAAAAGTCCCTCCCGACCTTTGTCGACTCCCAGACAAAGCTGCCCATGACGCCGCCAGAGTATGACCACATTGGCATCCGACGCGGCGGAACTCATCATCCTTGGGGAATGGCTTCGAATTTGGTCTCGATTCTACGTGCCCGGGCCAAGAAGACCGAGGTCAACGTCTCTCTCAATGGCCACTTTAACTCCAAGGTCTACACCACCGACTCTGAGGTCTCTGGAAACATCACCATCTCGCCCTCGAGGAACATGCCATTCGACAGAGTCGATATCTCCCTCGTTGGATCAGGAGAGACTCGCCGCGATGGTCCCGATATCACACACTTGACGACTCATCGGTTCCTCCGGTTGGAGATGCCCATTGATGACGACGAATACCCAGCGAACCACGTCTTTGAGGCTGGCAAGGGTTACACTTTTGCCTTCAACTTTAACATCCCCGCCCACCTTACTTCGCAGGCTTGCATCCACAAGGTCGACTCGGATCATGTCTGGGAGAAGCACATGTGTTTGCCCCCGACTGTTGGAGGCTGGGAGAAGGATGATTTGGCTCCGGAGATGGCGCGCATCAGCTACAGCATCAAAGCTTGTGTTCTGAAAAACTCCAAGCAGGGCCCAGTGGTTGTTTCCGAGGGCTCTCAACCTATCAATGTGATGCCTTCGACTTTTGAGGAGCCACCCCTGAGCATCAAAAAGGGCGACGACTTGTATGCTCTCGAGCGAACAAAGAATGTCCGCAAGAACATGTTTTCAGCTGTCCAAGGCCGCATCTCCGCTGTGGCTGCCGAACCTGCTGCCATCCACCTCAGCAAGCAAGGCCACGAAGCCAGCCCATCTACGATTCCTGTCAGCCTCACATTTGAGCCATCTGCAGCCGATGTCATTCCCCCGCAGTTCACTTCAGCCTCTATCAAGATCCAGGCGCACACTTGGTTCCGCGATCAACCGATGACCCGTCTACCAAACCTAGGCGGACAGACCGACAACTTTGCATATCCCGCATCTGTGTCTCTACGAAAGACAAACACGAGCGTGGAGTGGACGCAGAATGTCGACATGGAGCAGTCTGATAAGGGGTCGCCAGTCTTTCACACTGCAACCATTCAGGTTCCGTTCAAGCTGCCAACAGCAGACAAGATGTTTATCCCTACGTTTCACTCGTGCATCATCGCCAGAGTTTACACGGCTCGACTGGTTCTGGAGGGCGACACCAAGGTGGAACTGACAGTTCCTGTGCAAGTGGTCATGGACTGAGTGTTCTGATATTTGCATCATTATAGGCGCTTGGGTTTTACTACAGAACGAGTAACGATGGATTTAAGATACCAGGGAGCATTCATTTATAGAAAAGTTGATTGGTTTGTTATTAATAGTAATGAGAATTGTCTATTACCCCAGATTAGTCGATCTCTGCATGAACCTGGTGTCTTTAGTGACTGTGAATAATGCCAAGTGAAAATGGGACTGGTGGAGAGCTGCAGGTTGATGTCTATTTCGACGTCGTGGAGGTGGATGTAGGGTGGGAAGTGAGTCGTGATGGTCTCTGTTACTTGTTTCGCGATGAAGCGGTCGGTTTGCTATTAATTGGGGGATTGGAGGACATAAATGGATGCTGTTATCCACGAATAATCCATCTTTCTGAGCAGTGGAGGTTCGACAGGAGTCATAGGACTACCCGGGAGCAGCGAGTAATGGAGCTGATTTGTTCAATGGACGGGAACCCTGGACAAGATACGAGCGTGATGGGCCCTTGAGGTTGGAGCACATGTTAAATGAACCGATAAAAGTAACTTTGAGCATCCCAGGAAACGTTGCAAGTCAATGCGACCACAAACGTGGGTATGTCAACACATGCGACGTTGAACTTGAAGTTGGCGATAACGGCATCGGAGAATTTTTATCGCAACCTGGCCACGCTAGACGATAGAGAATAGCAGAATACGCGAGCTGAGCTATGGAGGTAGACACTATCCAGGACTATCCTGTGTCTCCCGTTACACAACCAATCGAGATCAACTCATCGCCAAGAAGAATACTCACCATGCCGGAACCTGCGCGGGCATGTAGGTCATCTCCGCTCGCCAAGAGATGCTCCAGATTAGGCAGCTCACATGAGAGGGGAACCTAGACAAGCACAGACTCACAGAGCACATGTAAGAGATTTAGTCGTGAGAAATATAGATTGCAGGGACTCAATTGGGCATCTACAAACTCTGTAGACGGCCAATGTCTGCAGACGGCTTGTGCTGGGATCCCTTGTGAAACACCCAACAAGTCGGGGTCAGCCGTGTCTCGACTCATACAATTCCATTAGAAATTACATGGTATCACAGATCGCCGTGGGTGACTCCACAAGGCCGTCTGGCCAATACGAGAAGCTTGACCAACTGGAAGCGTTTCGATGACGGATATCAAGGCTGGGGCGCTCTCCATAGGCCTCCACCAGGTAAAGATACGCAGTAAGGCCGGTCGCTACGGATGCCGAACCACCGACAGCCTCAAACAGCCTGTATGCATGAGATGCTGCACTACGACGCCTTCTGGAAGCCTCGGTGCGCGACCGACGGCAGCTAGAGCAGCAATTGCGGAACCGTAAACCCGGCTATTACCTTATGTTTATTGCGCGGGTCGTGAGTAGCCAGCGAGTCCTGTCCCCTGCAAAGCGCGGTTTACGAAGTGGCTCAGGTCTTTGGCTCAGGTCTTTGGCTCAGGGACTGTACCACTCCAGGCTCAGCGAGTAATGCGGCAAGCTGTGTTTTACTCCGAAGTGCAAGGTTTGCGTCTATGACTGAGAAGATCGGTCTGTATGTATCGTACCATCTGCCGAATCACTATCTGGCCGTCAGTTCTTGGCTGTCCAGTATTGTAGTCACAGGACAAACAGATCCTCGCCACCCAGTCCCTGCAAGATTCTCTGCTTACTCTGCACTCTGCACTCTGCACTCTGCACTCTGCACTCTGCACTGTCAATGCGCTAACCAGAGATAACCACCCCTTGTCACACTGTCCCCGTACCCACCCCTAGCGCTTCCAGAACAATTCAAGCCCTTCGCCGAAGAGATACCAAGAACATCGGGCTGTCCGGTAAAAATTTTCGGAGGACTACTGAGAGAAGCCCGTCTTGGCTCTCCAACAATCGGACGCACCTCGCCGGTTCTCCCGGCCATCCTCCGTATACCCTCCGTCTTGGCCCCGAAAATCCTCTCCAAATGCCCGACATGGTCCGCTCCGCATTCTCTCGGTTGCTCGTACGTAAAAGATCCAGTCGTCTCCTCAACCCAATCTCTCATGTCTGCGGAGAATCTCAAGACAAGAGTATGGAGACCTGGGGACGAGGAACCCACCGTACGAGTCGTTCGTTTCCCCTATTTTGCCGCACAGCCGGACTTCCCCAGGCGTGCCCGTGGAGAGTGGTGAAGCTCCGTTTTTGGTGGTTTCGGTGACACATCGCAACCCGCCCGCAGCCAAGCAGAAGACGAGTTGAGGCTCTGTGCTGGGAATGCCGGTCCCGCATAACGTAACGCGAATCCAGGCTCTAAATGGTGATCCACCTGGATGTGCTTCGACCTTCGGACAACCACACAGATACGTCGGGATCCGGCACCGCGAGGCATCATCGTGTCGGACGAGTCTGTGGACTAGAGTCTGTGGGGACCGTTTGGGGTCTGGGGTATGTAAGCTTGAGGGGATTCAGGGATCTTGTAGTCGTCCGTCATCACCTTCTAGACTGTCATCTTGGTGGACCATATTGACCCACTGATGCTTTGCTTGTCGGCGTCACTCTCGGGTCCTCCTCTCATTCTCTCTGCCAAACTCTCGCCTACATAACGCCTCTCTTCCCCCTCCCGTTTGCCATTGTTCATCCTCACATCATTACTCTTTATCCTTCAACATGGCTGATCACATCAACTCCTCTGCCAACCAGGCCCAGTCTGACAACAAGCATGAGCCTGTCCCGGACATGTTTGACAACACTGCCATTGGCGAGATGTCCGAGTTTGAGGAGAGACGTGACATGGAGAAGCAAAAGGCCGCCGAGGGTAACGCTCACTTTCACCGTCTTGGATGGAAGCGTTTGACCGTTGTCCTCATCGTCGAGGCCATTGCTCTCGGATGTCTCAGTCTTCCCTCTGCCTTTGCCACCCTGGGTATGGTTGCCGGAACCATCCTCACTGTCGGTATTGGTCTGGTCGCCATCTACACCTCCTACGTCGTCGGTCAGGTCAAGCTGGCCTTCCCTGAAGTCTCTCACTATGCCGATGCTGGCAGATTGATGATGGGCAGGTTTGGCTATGAGCTCGTCGGTGTCATGTTCTCCCTCCAGCTCATCTTCCTCGTCGGTTCTCACTGTCTCACCGGAACAATTGCCTTTCTCAACCTTTCCGACAATGGCGCCTGCTCTTTGGTGTTTGGTGTCGTGTCTGCCATTATCCTCCTCATCGTCGCTGTCCCTCCTTCTTTTGCAGAGGTTGCCATCCTTGGTTACATCGACTTTGTGTCCATCGCCCTCGCTGTCGGCATCACCATTATCGCTACCGGCATCAAGGCTGGTGACTCTGACGGCGGTCTCTCGTCTGTCGCCTGGTCTGCCTGGCCTAAGGATGACTTGAGCTTCACCGAGGCCTTCATTGCCATCACCAACATTGTCTTTGCCTACTCCTTTGCTGTCTGCCAGTTCAGCTTCATGGATGAGATGCACACTCCCCGCGACTTTGTCAAGTCTATCTGGGCTCTCGGTCTCATTGAGATTGCCATTTATACTCTTACTGGTGCTCTCGTGTATGCCTTTGTCGGCCCCGAGGTCCAGTCGCCTGCTCTTCTGTCTGCTGGTAATCTCATCTCCAAGGTTGCCTTTGGTATTGCCCTCCCAGTCATCTTTATCTCTGGTTCCATCAACACCACAGTCGTCGCCCGTTATATCCACGGCCGTGTGTACAAGGACTCTGTCATCCGCTTCATCAACACCAAGATGGGTTGGATCACTTGGTTGGTTCTCATCACCATCATCACCATCGTTGCTTGGGTCATTGCCGAGGCTATCCCCTTCTTCAACGATCTCCTGTCCATCTCCTCGTCGCTCTTCATCTCGGGCTTCACCTTTTACTTCCCTGCCATCATGTGGTTCATGCTCATCCGCAAGGGACCTTGGTACTCCAAGGCCAACCTTCCTCTGAGCATTGCCAATGGAATCATTTTCATCATTGGAATGATTGTTCTTGTCGGCGGCACATATGCCAGCATTGACGACATTGTAAGTCTCTGTTTATCGCTCTGATGACCCCGCTGACCAGACCAGATCATCAAGTTCCGTAACGGCGATGTCCGTGGAGCTTTTACATGTGCTCCTCTTGTTTAAGCGATGATACCAATTTGTTTAGCGTATAATTGACATTTATTGACCCTGAATGGCTCTGGTTGACTTTGTGAATGACTGTGCCTGACTCTGACTTTAACTCCGTGACCGGCCGGCGTGTCCGTTGCGGCGTCGCCACGATCTTGCCGAACCCACAGCTCATGTGTCTTTACGTCATTTCAAGCCACCCAATGGCAATTTGCTGACGATCCTTAAAATGTCTCGCGATTGGAGCGGAGATTGTGATGGACATGGGTCACGGCATGTAAATGCAGGGGTACAGGAACGAGAATCGGCAGATGCAGCACATGACACAGACGCATTCCAGAGCTATTGACGGTCCAGAGCTAACATTGACAGTCCGTAATAACATTGAAGCTAAGCAGTCGACTCTACTCCTCGGTCCTGGCAATACTTGGCCACCTCCTTCTTCAACTGAGCCTTCTTGGTGACCACATTGTCCATAATCTTCTTGACAAGGATAAAGTCTTCCTCAGACAATGATCCACCTCCGTTCCACACCCCCTCTTCCAAGACTGCCCACAGACCAGATCCCTTTGCGACTTCTTCCATCAGATCCATGACTGCACCAAGCTGGTTTGGAAGCCAGGTGATAATTGGGCTTCCTCCTGTGGCTGTGGGATGAAGAGTGTGCTTGATGATATACTCGCGAGTAAACATCCAGTGCCTCCATCGGAAGCTTCGGACATGGTCCAGAACGCGAAGATACAAAACGACCAGACTCAAATCTCCAGATTCAGTCATGAATCTGCGCACACCAAGCTCAGAAGCAGTCTCACGGACGTACTTGAGGAACGCCCTGTGAGGCTTTGGTCGATACTCTCGGAACTCAACCAGAATATCGGTAAGAGGGTTCTTGGGCATGGGGATCTCGCAGATATGATCCAGAAGGGGAATGATGGCATCGTTGGCTCCAGATTCTCCACGGAAGAACTGGGGCTTGTTATCGTACTGACCCTCGTAGATAACACCCTTGGGGAACATGGACTGGTTGGTGATGCCGTAGATGAATGTTCGGTAGGTCATATAGTCTTTTGGGAGAGACTGAGTCCACATGCCCTCCATGTTGGCCTCGATGATTTGCATGGCGTTGAGAATGAGTTCAAGACTAGCCTTGGCAGCGGTGATAGTCTTGGAGTCTTTGCTGCCATCCTTGGGCTCCTTCTCGACAGCTTCCAAGAGATCGACAGCGCCTTCAATCAGTCCACCGGTCTGAGCAACCATGTGGATATGAGTGAGAATGAAGCCAGCCTCTGAAGACTTGGGGTCGAGACCCTTCTCAAAGGCTCGGACAAGGCGGATGTTGTTGTAGTCGTCATGGCCCTGTTCAGGATGGACCAACCAGTAGTTGTATAGGGCGTATGAAGCAGCATACGACATGAATGCGGGGATATCAAGACTGATTTGTTAGTGTGAACAAAGAACAGAGACGAGGTACTCACATTTCGGCACACTTGACAAGAGGTCCGGCAATGCACTTGGGGAGTACCCTTCGGCCAAGACCATAACCGTTGCTGCGGTCAGCAGAGTATGTCTCCCAGCATGGTTCAAGGAGATATGATGAAGCGACAAAGCTGTAGTCGCGGAAAGCAGCAGTAATGGCAGCCATATCCCGCTTGTCTGTGCCAGGAATGACGAGCTTGTCAATCTCGTCGGTCAGATCAGGGATAGCCCCGTTGTCGATGAGAGGGCCAAGCTCAAAGGTAGCCAGCAGACCAGGAGCACCATCCTCTTTCAGGATGGGCATGTCATTGAGGATGTTGTAGAGGGCATCGAACTGAGAGGGAAGTCTTTTGAGGGGAAGAGCAAAAGGGAGATAACCCATGCGGGTAGTGATTGTGAAAGGATCCTCGCCCACGGGCAACTCTGAGGGATCCTTGCGGAGGTAGGGGAAGAGGGTGTTGACTGCTGCCATTTTATCGGTGTTGCTGTTATTGATGATGTGGTAGAGTGGCGGGAAACCTTGTCTATATAGACAATGGCCGGAACCCTTCCGGCCTCGAGTTGACCTAGAGTTCCGGCCTTGACACCCGAAGATACCCTGAAGGACAATGTGACAACTGATGTCCAATCCTGGAATTACTATTAGAAATAGTCTAGGTGGACCGTGTCTTGTGCATGATGGGTCTGAAGTGCCGAGCAGGTCCGTGTCGTTCCCCGCGTATCTGGCATTGGATCAGTCTGTAGTCTTTTGTAGGTAGTATTCTGTAGGTATTTTCTGTTCTATCTCAATAATTATGGTTGTTGAACTAGAGTATCATTGTATTATCATGGAAGTCGTTCTGTGTAACTACCGTCAAAGTCAACCTCTTACACCGTGTCCAAACATGCTCTCATCATTGCGTACACAAGATCTCAAGTGTCACGAGGGCAACAGCCACCATCTAGATAACCAGGTGACCAATCACACCGCCTTGATTGTTGTTCTTGATGGTGGTGGTGTGTGGGGTACTCCGCCTTTTCTTGACATCCGCCCTTGCTTGACAAGCTACAGTAGCTCCGCCTTAAATCGACATGTTGGAGACGCCCTATCTCGACCTGCTGTATCTGGTCAAGTTGTCCAATTATCGAGTGGTTAATACTTGATCTGATGCAGGGTCTACGCCTTAGATGAACATGAACATGATAGATAACACCCCTGGAAGTGCGGGGGCGATTGCAATTGATGCCGACACCGAAGGATTCCGAGACTAACGAATTGATAATGCTTCAACTATCACAACTATCTGACATCAAATCTGAACCTGGGCGGTTGCCTCGCTTAGACCTTCCACAGAATCACCAAACACTCTCCTCAATCTCTCATCAAGCCACCTGACATCCTCCATGTTTCCCGGGGGTCCTCCAGCCCAATGCCCCCAGATAGACGGATAAACGTCGAGTTCTCCAATCCCGGGATTCATGCAGGCAACCTCGTACTCGGAGTCCTCGGGACTGAGATGTCAGCTTCGTCTTGCGTGGGGTTATGTACTTACGGAAAGTAGAGATCCGTCTTGCTTGGGAGAACCAGAGTCTTTGCCTTGATACTGGCCATTGCCTTTTCAAAGTCGCCGTTGTATGGCTCTTGCTTGCTGACGTCTCCGCTCTGCCAAGTCTGCAGCATGACAAGGAGATTCTCGGGGTCTTTGCTGAGGGCCCATTTCTCCCAGAATTCCCTCATGAATGTCTCGAGATCGGGAGCATTGTAGTGCTTCTTGAAGAGTTCGTGACGGTAGAATGCCTGAGAGAAACCCCAACCAGCATACCCTCGGCCAAATGCCTTGAGACCGACTTCCTTCTCCTTGTCGGTCCATACTCTCGACAAATGTGACCCTTCAAGCCGGTCCTTGCAGCTACCAGCTGAACAGGTCCCCTTTGCAGCCAAGAGTGCCGACTTGACACCTTCAAGAAAGACTTGATTGTGCAGAGATGTCCTGGCAGACCCGCAAAAGGGGACAACGACGTCCACAAAGTCAGGGAACTGAGTGGCCCATTGGAAAGACTGAGCAGCTCCCATGGACCACCCCAAGACTGCATGCAAATGTTTGATGCCAAGTCCCTTGGTAACAAGCTGATGCTGAGCTCGCACATTGTCGTAGAAAGAGACCTGAGGGAATGGGCTAATATCCGAGTTGGATGGGCTTGTGGATTGGCCGTTTCCAAACAGAGCTGGAATGATGATGAAGTATTTGGCTGGATTCAAGGTCTTGTCGTCTCCAATAAGCCATTCATTATCGTAGATGGCTCCAGAGAACCATGAAGGATAAAGAACTGCAGGAAAAGAGGGATCGCCAAACGTCTTGTAAGCGATCCAAGCATTTGGGAGAACTCCATTCTGGAGCTCAAAATCTCCCAGAGAAAAAGTCTTGATGCCCTCCATGTTGGCGATTGTCATTGAGTGATGATACCTACCCAATTACACGAGATACGGCCAATCTTTAAGTCCGTCACGTCAATGAAAACGCGGGGTCGGGGTTGTATCGGCATCTTGCGGCACGTAGTATCTGGCGCTTTGATGCGGGCTAATCATCTTGATGCATTCACCCCTGGTGACTTTCTTTATCCGGATAGTCACACGACGGCCTGCAGCGCTTATCAAGAGGGGAATTTGAATGTCAAGATAAAAGAGAGTCGTCAGGTCGGTCCTCAACAGACACAACTCAAGCCACCATGTCTCGCAAGATCCGTACTGCTCAGTCTGTTTCTTTTGATCGTCCTGCCTCGGAGCAGCCTTATCTGCACAACCGATGGCATCCAGAAGGTATGAATCGCCCTGAGCAGAGGCATTGCTGACATTTAAGTGCCAAGCATTGGCGTTGTTGAGCCTGGAGAGACTGTCAGGATTGAATGCCTGGACTGGACTGGAGGCCAGATACAGAACAATGACAGCGCAGATGACGTACGTGATGTTGATCTGACAAAGATCCATTACCTCACTGGTCCTTTTGATATCAAGGGCAGCGAGCCTGGAGATTTGCTGGTTGTCAACATCACTGACGTCCAACCCTTTGATCACTCGCCTTGGGGTTTTACTGGAGTGTTTGCAAAGAACAATGGTGGTGGTTTCTTGGAAGAGCATTATCCCAATGCTTCCAAGGCCATCTGGGACTTTGACGGCGTCTACTGTACGAGCAGACACATTCCAGGAGTCCGCTTTGCTGGCTTGATTCATCCTGGAATCTTGGGATGTGCTCCATCTGCTGAAGTTTTGGCAGAATGGAATCGTCGAGAGGCTGATCTGGTAACATCCATGGCTCATTCGCATCCAAACAAGGTGGTTGCACAGCCTCCGAATGCCCAGAATGCACACGCTGGACAGGCTAGTGGTGATGTGTATGAGAAGATTGCTCGAGAAGGAGCTCGCACGATTCCTGGACGGCCTGAGCATGGTGGAAATTGTGACATCAACAACATCTCGAGAGGTTCTACGACATATCTGCCTGTTCACGTTGCTGGAGCCAAGTTTTCTGTTGGAGACCTTCACTTTAGCCAGGGAGATGGAGAGATTAGCTTCTGCGGTGCTATTGAAATGGTAAGTCTCTTCACTCTTTGAGGCCCTTCTAACGTTTTAGGCCGGCATCATTACCATCAAGTTTGATCTCATCAAAAACGGCATGAAGACGAGAGGACTCAAGAGTCCAGTCTTCAAACCAGGAGACATGGGACCTTCATACGGACCATCCCGATACCTCATCTTTGAGGGGTTCTCTGTCGATGAACAAGGGAAGCAGCACTTTATGGATGCAACTGTGGCATACAGACAGTCTTGTCTTCGAGCGATTGAGTATCTCAAGCAGTATGGTGAGTATTGTCCAGATAATTCCAAGAATAGACTACTAACTGGTTAGGCTACTCTGGAGAACAAATCTATCTCCTCTTGTCTAGTGCACCTGTCAGAGGCACGATTGCTGGGATTGTTGACATTCCAAATGTCTGCACAACTCTGGGGATACCGATGGACATTTTTGACTTTGACATTGCCATTGAGAACGAGCCCGTCAAGAGGAACCTAGGATCTTGTCCCGTGTCTATTTAGTCTATGAACCAGTTGATAGTTGTCCGTCTGGTATTCCAACATCTCTTTTAAACTCTCGTAGCCATTCTGCATTGTCGACTGGTGTTTGGTTCCATGGATCGTCACTAAACTGTTAGACTGGGTGTTGACCGCTTCGGGAAACTTACTCGTCGTATAAGATCCATCGAGCTTGGTATTTTAACTCGTCATCACTGGGAATGTGTCTGTTGGGGTTATTTTCTGACATTGTAGTTATGACGAATCTCGAAAGTTCTCTCTTCAGCCGGCGGTAACTGTTGTTGTCGTTGATAAAGAATGGAGTTGCTGTTCGGACCTTGTCACGAAGGAGAGCCCGGTCGAGAGAGTCGTGTGACGGCATCTCTTGGTTGATCAAAGGAGACGTCATGTTTGGTATCCCTTCTGATATACCGGGAGACAGGGATCGGTTTTCGAGCATGTCCGTTTCTGTCAGGGGTATCCAGGAATTGCTAAGATTTTGAAGATCCACGTTCATGTCTCCCAAGACAGCACCGTTGACATTATCGAGAGCTTGATTCTGTGGCCATAAAAGAGCCTGGTCATTCAGAGGTGGCGAAGTAACTACAGGGGCTCGCTGCCGTAGAGGTAACAGCCAAGTAGTGGAACTCCAGACCAGTCTCATCAAAAAGTCCAGGAACCTTCTCGAGGGATTTGGAGATGAACTCTCGATGCGGTTAAGAGCGTTGCAAGCCTCTTGTTGTAGCTCTGAATCGGATGGAAAGTGTCCTACAGCTGCATGAGCTGCCATGTATTGACGCAACGCAGCCTCAAGTTCGCAATTCTCAAAGATGTTGCCCTTCCCATTAATCTTGAGCTGACTGAGTCGTGATTCTGCAAGCTGCTTCGTCGGTCGTAACCTTGCTTGATTGGCGATTTCTGTGCAAGACATGAAGATATCCCAAAGCCACGACGGAGCGGACGAGGCTGGGTTTGGAGAAATGATCTCTGCTCCGAGAATGACTGAACATCCTTCAAAGTGAAGCTCAGGATCTTGAGGTAGACTTCCAAATGCGTGAAACGTGTTTCTCATGTAATACTCTAACTCAAGCTTGATCAACTCGTAGGCACTTGTTGGCGTATCTGCTGGACCTTTTGTAGCAGCGAATGGAAGCGGAGAGTTGCGTTCATGGTGAATAAGGTCTGATGGTCAGCATAGAAGCAAGCGATGTGTCCAGACGACTTACATGGGGGCATCGCGTTGTCAATCCTGTCAATAATCTTGGTATCAAACCCCCAATCTCCTTTCCAGTGCTCCATTGTGCTTCCAGCCTTGAAATGGTCTGCTAAATGATCAACCCGGCTGGCCCATGTCATGAGATTGATCCCGCAGAAGCCACAACGAGAGCGAATCTCTTGTGTCATGACTTTCCACTCATCCATTGGCCATTTCAAAAACTTGGATGCATGAACCAGTCTCAAATGTTGCTGAAGATGATCCTTTCGATGATATGTTCGCTCCTCAATTGGTCGTTCAATGCAGGCGCTTTGGTTGTGTCCGTCCAGGTGAGTTTTGTCTGGGTTTTTGATGCCACAAAACACACACAACAGGCCCTCCTCTGGATGAATAGCTGTAGGGCCTTTTGGAGAGCATACCCAGTTCTCCAGGGACAGATGCAGAGACTTTTCATGCCGTTGCCAGTCGTACTTTGTCTTGAAGGTTTCGGTGCAAAACGTACACTGATATGTGTTTTGAGCTTGCAACAGATTTGTCCTGACATCTTGACGTCTTATCTTGGCTCTTCGTCGTCGACTGTGGCGTCTCTGGAATAGGTCGAAGGAGGTAGAGGATTGACGCGACGGGTGAGAGTGAGCTGAACTGCAGGAACCGGAATCACGACTTGAACCAGACGTTCCAGTGCTACTGACAGATGAAGCATTGCTTCGGGACTTTATGCGACCACGTGGACGTCCAGAAAAGGCTGCGACAGCGCGAGAGATATCGTGAACGGTGGCTGCTTCGTGTTCGGGTGGTGAATTCTCCCATCGTTGTAGAGGATTCATATGCTCGAATGGTGCTGGTGTTGGTCGCCGACGAGGCGTATCGATAGGTGTCTGATGCCCGGAAGAATGTCCCTCTTCATCATTCCGAAACATGGGAGATGCAGGTCGTGAAAGATGAGCCTTGGCTCTCCGTCTGGTGTTGGCAAACCAGTTTGTTATCTGCTGACGACCTAGACCGGTCTGATTCTGTAGATTCTGGATATCTTCAACCGTTGGATAAGGATGTCGTTCATGACTTGCAAACCAATTCCTCAAAATCTTGACAGCCTCTGAGGAGAAGCGATTGCCAATCTTTGGTGGCGCAGTTGACGTTTGGAGTATGCTTGGAGAGATTGTCTCTTCCTGGCCATAGTCTGGCAGTCCAACATCGAGTAGAGGCAGTGAAAAGTCGGCACTTGTATCAGGACTTGTACCTAGTGACCTAGAAATGGCCCTATAGGTCTCCTCCCACTCCTGGTCCGCCATGATGAGTTGATCTTCCATGATGTCGAGAGGGGATCAAAGGTCATGGGACGCGGAAAAGACTCGGAACATGTCGAGAAAGGGCGGAGATCCACAATTGAGTTTTGATGAGGTAATTACATTGGCTGATGAGGTCACGGGGTAAGTTTGAGAGGTTATTGTCTTTGAGGACAATGGTGATGGACAATGGTTATGGACAAGTTATGGAAGAGAGGAGTAAGTCAAGGGAGAACTGTATGTGGTAGTCTGGTAGATAAGATAGTGGTCGCATGTACGCCCGCAGCGGAAATAATGTTTCAGACCGGGGTGCGCCGATGGCCCGATGGGTCTTAAAGCAGCACTGATTTATGCACACGACGATCGGTTAATTATGTATATTTATGTTATGCATTATTTGTAGTTAAATGATCTCCGGTTTGTCTTGAGCATTGTGTTCACTGAAGCAGTGAACCGAAGCAGTGAGATGAGACAGGTGTGAATGTGTTCATCATGTATGCCAATTGATGCTCCTGTCATTGAGATCTTATTTGTTCAGAGAATTATAGCTCCTAATTTATGAGAAATGGTTGTATCAAGGTTCTTGGTTAGAGCCAGTCCCTGTGACCTCTCACCCCTCACTGGGCCAACTTGACCTGCTGGGCCAACCTGCGACTCTGCCCCCTCAAGCTCTTGACAATTCGTGTAATTAATATCTCCGATCTAATGAGCACCCTCGTATCGATAAGCCCTCCCCATCATCATTCGTCCCCTGGTGCAAAAACTGGTGGGGCGTCGATGATGTGCTTTCGACTAGAATCACATCACGCCTAATTCGGATCGGCAATTGAGTCGAAAACCTCTGACTGAACCTGAACTGTTCAACATTCTACTGAAACACTGTGCCACAAGATGACAGCCACGGCCAATGATACAGAGTCGTCCCGACTTCTCCCCGCTGAGCGAGATGGATATGGTTCAACTTCAGACTGTGAAAGCGCTCCTCAGCCGGAAGAGCCGAAGCCTTATAGCCATGCCTTTATCGCTAGAGTTGTGGTTGCTTTGCTCATTGGTATGTCTCTACCTGCAGTTTGTTCTCGCTAACATTTAAGGTGTCTTTACTTCAAATGCCGACGGTTCACTGGTCCTGGCAACTCATCCTGTGATTGCATCCGAGTTTGGAGACTTGGCAGACTCTAGCTGGCTATTTATCAGCTTTATGCTGGCTGGTGCAGCTTCACAGACAGTGGTAAGTAGTCGAATTGACTGCATGGGCGTTGCTAAGGTTGTAGTACGGAAAACTCAGCGACATTTTTGGTCGAAAGGCCATCTTGATGTTCTGTTATGGACTCTTTGCTCTTGGATGGTAAGTTTTCCTTATACAAATTGACTCATTCTAACTGTAATAGTGCTCTGGTGTAAGTTTGTCACTCGAATCGTGATCATTTCTCACAGAAATAGGGGCATCGGCCAGTCCATGTGGCAGGTAATTTTAGGACGCGTCATTTCTGGTTCAGGAGGAGCTGGAATGACTGCCATGGCCTCGGTAATCATTACAGGTATGTTAATCAACAGATGATAGACCTCGCTAATCAGATAGACCTCGCTCCCCTGAGAGAAGTTGCTTCTTGGCAAAGCTACATGAATGTAATTGCCACGGTTGGCCGAAGCATCGGAGGCCCTCTTGGAGGCTTGTTGGCTGACACAATTGGCTGGAGATGGTAAGTTCAAGTGCTCTCCTAGAAAGCTAAGCTAACAAGTCAGGTCGTTCCTTGGTCAAGCCCCTATTTTTGCTGCATCCATGGTCATCTGTGGATTACTCCTCCCGTCGACGTCTCACGGCACCCAGGAAAGCTCAATCGGTAGCCGTCTGGCCCGGATTGATGCTCTGGGAGCTCTACTACTTGGCGCTACTGTCCTCTCTCTGATGATGCCCCTGGAAATCGGAGGTCAGAAAATACCTTGGAGTCATCCAATTATCTTTGCTTTATTTGCAGCTAGCATTGTGCTTGCTGTTGCCTTTGTACTCGTCGAGTCACGCTGGGCTAAGGAACCGATCTTCCCTCTTCGGCTCCTTCGGAATGCACAGGTTACAAAGTCGTATCTAATGGTTGCAGCTCAGGCCGGAGCACAGCTTGCAGTAAGTTTCCACTCACAATAATGGCTATGCTGACAATTTAGATGATGTACACTGTTCCCATTTACTTTCAAGTCACACAGCATGTCTCGAGCACGATTGCAGGAGCCCATCTCTTTCCAGCAGTCATCGGAAACACAATTGGTGGAATTGCTGCAGGCATCATCATCAACAGGTAAGCTCACTGTCTAGATCAACTGCAGCTGCTGATTCCCGCAGAACCGGCCGATACAAGGCTCTCCTTGTGTTTGCTGCCATGTCCTCCATCACTGGCTACACATTGATGCTTCTACGATGGCATGGACATACTAGCTGGGCAGAATCGCTCTATGTTTTCCCAGGGTAAGTTTTTGACTCTCAGCAAGCAATCGGCAAGCAAAGCTGACCCTTTTAGTGGCCTGGGAACCGGTATTGCCTTTAGTGCTGGGTTTATTTCCCTACAAGCCTCGATCGATCCCAAGGACAAAGCTGCTGCCGCTGCAGGTTTGTTTATGACTACCACCTTGGGAACTATCATTGGCATGGCAGGAACCAGTGCAATTATCCAGGGATATCTGAGGTATAGCGTGCAGTTGGATCTGACCAGACTTGGGATGTCTCAAGCAGAGATTTCCGAGGTAAGTTGATAGGCGTTTTATTGGCTCTGCTAACTTTGTAGATCATCCGCAAAGCTTCAGAGAGTGTCTCGTACATTGAGCATGCCACTGGAGCAGTTCAAAAGGTCCTCATTGAGGGATATGTCAAGGGAATTGAATACGGTCATGGTAGGTCTTCTTCCAGGCGTCTAGACGTAGCTAATAGACCAGGTCTTTCCATTGTATTTGCTAGCATTACGCTCATCACTGCTTCACTTCTCAAGGAGCGAAAGCTATAGACACGGCGTTTGAGTCAAGGACAAAGGTCTCAAAGGAGAATAGATGTACATCGATGCTTTTATCGTCCGACTACCTGACTAGAAAGGGTATGCAGCTTCAGCCACCTTTTCAAGAAGCCCCGAATCCTTCTGGAGCTGATCCTGCTCATGCAAATAAGGAAGAATAATGCCCGCCCAATGGTGCTTTCCCTTGTACTTTGACGTCTCTTCATCCCACTCTTCAATCGCTTCGGCCAGTCTACCTGGGACGTGTGGTTCTTTGGCGATTGTAGTGATCGGCTCGAAGTAGGTTCGGATCGTAAACAGGAGCGCCTTGGATCGAGGGAGCCGTCGAAGAGACTGTCTTTCGGATCGGAAGTAGAGGTCTTCAATGGTCAAGCCAACATCGTTTGCCGTTGCCCAAGCTGAGGGTGTCAGTGTACGATTCAGGGGTATGACCCAGGGATGACTTGCATGCAACTTCGTTTCCGTCTTGATTTCCCATTCTGTGAGACCAGTGGAGTCCGTCGTCAAGTTGAATAAAGAACTGACTGGTTAGCTTTGTCAAATCGCCGGCAGGTTACTTACATTGTTCCGAATCACTGCCTTCTCAGGAAGCATGCTCTTGAAGAACCGATTCATCGACTTTTGGAGCTTTGCTTGGTAATGAGGAACTCCAGCTTCAATGTGAAGGGTATCGATAGACATGTTGAACTTTTCACTGAGCCGCCAGAAGCCAGGCAGACAAACGGCTCCCGCATCGAGGTGGTATTGACCATCTACGAGATTAGCTGAGTCAATGACAAAAGGAGTGACTTACCATCATTCTCGACCATGACGACGAGATCATCCTGTACTAACTTGGCCGCAATCGTCATAGCATCGGTTGGGTTGGCTATCTTGTTAGTTTAGTAAAAAAAGGGGCTCCCTACTTACCAGCCGGATAGTTGAACATTTCTCCAGTCAGAGTGTTATGCAAGACACCTCCTTTGAGCTGAAAGATCTTTGGATAGCGAGCAGTCAAGTAACTGGTCAGCTCCTCCAAAACTTCAAAGCAGGCGTCTCGAGTCACGGCGTTGTCGACGTATTGAACATGGGCTTTGAGGTCTTTTTCAAGCTCGGATACTTTGGTGTCGTGGAACCAGAGAAAGTTGGAGTCCATCTCGATCCAGGTATCCCAGTCGAGTTTCCTGATTCCCATGGTGATGTGATTTTTGCCATGACGGAATGGACGATACATGTGAGGCTTGGTGCTGTCCAAATCAAAGTCGGGAAGAGGCTTCGGCGTGGGAGTTTTGAAGACGTTCGGCTCGGGAGTCACTGAATGGTTAGCAGTGGTGAGAAGAGAGGCAATAGACATACCAGATTTGCTCTGGAACCTGTAGGAGTAGAGTAGCCAACATGCGCCGATGGCCACCAAGGCAACCAAGATGACATCCGGGCGCAGTCCCAAAGATTCAAGGAGCGAAGGCATAGTTGACAGTGTTCGATATGATGCTTTGTATGCTGAAAAGGAAGAGCTCTGATCAATCCAGAGATTCAAGCCGCGTCGTTTAAGTACATAGACGTCGATATGAAAAGTGCAAGAGTTTCGGACAACTAGGTGGCCCCAAAAACTTCCTTAACAGCCACAAACAACCGACGTGCTGGCTAACCCGGATCAGGTAACTAGATTGACCACATCTGAGATATGGGTGGTCTCGTGACTTCTCCGCACAACACAACCCCGCGTAATTTGTCCCTTTAGGTGTAATTTTCATGTATAAGAGCTATCTAATTGGTTCAGATTTGCTCGATGAAGTCAGACTCGGAGAACTGTTGAAATATCGGCACTTGAGCCAGCTTGGCAAGTTGTTTATATCATCGAGGGTGGCAAGCTTACAAAGCCGCTCTCTAACCTCGGTAGCTAGGCATTTGGTGTATAACATGCGGTGAGCAAGATGCAGCTCTATTTAATTCTTCTCCGTTGCAGTGTTTTGTCCAGTGGAAATGCCCTGTCCAGCCGCAGCAAGCTGCTGCTCAGCGACCTCATTTCTCTTCTCATCCTCCTTCTCCAACTTGACATTCCGGAAGAAGAACATGATGATCAGAAGAGGAATGGAAAGCGAAAGCGATCCAATTGCAAGCGTCTGCTGTGTCAGGCGGTAACTGAGATTAATGGCATCTCTGGTTTTGGTGCCTGGCTCATAGCTCTGCGCCGCCACGATGGAACGGAAGATGGCGGTGCTATTTGCCTTGTCAACCTCTGGGAGATTCGTTGCGAGCCGTCGGGGCAAAAGGGTGTTCCAGAGAGCACCACCGATACTGATGCGTGTTAGTTATGTCACAAAGAGAGCAGGGCACTTACCTGTTGCCAACATTGGCACCAAACCCAGACGAAGAGAGAAACATGGCCGTTGCGATACCAATCTCGTGGTCCGGAACCGCAGCCTGCAGAGAGACTTGAAGTGGTACCTGAGCAAAACCTCGACCCAGACCAAGCAGTACCTGTCCAGTGGTAAGAGCTGCTTCATTGGCGACTCTTGATCCATCAATATTGGTGAAGTAGATTGGCAGCCCATTGGCTAGAGCAACCATCAAGAAGCCGAGAACGATGAAGGGCTTGGTATGTTTGACGAATCTGATGGCCAGACCAATAACAAGACCACCGAGGTTCAAGGCGACCCTTCGAGCATTGCTGTACAAGTTAGATCGAATTCTCCATGTTTCAGCAGACTTACTCGATGCGGACTGCATGTCCAGGCGAGTAACCTCCAGCCACTTGTAGAAAGCTTGGTGCAAACGTTCTATAGGTTGAATCCGACATTGCAATAACGCAGACCGAAACACAAGCAAGTATTACATTGCGGTTCTTGATCATACGGAACGGAACGATAGGTTTCTTTGCATATCGTCCGTCCCAGATCAAGAAGCCAACAAACGTCAATACACCCACAACCAGAAGCACAATAGACGACGGCTCGGTCCACCGTTCAGTGTTTCTCCTTCCTGTGATGGAAAGCGGCAAGAGAGTCATTGCAAGACCAGCGAGGAGCAGAAATGCACCAACAATGTCCAGCTGAACGAAAAGAACCTGGCGGACCTTGGTTGCCCAGGATGCACCCTCTGGGATCTCGGAAGCAGCACGGAGCGAAACTCGCTTATAGTAGATGCCCTTCTTGCGAGCTCGGAACTCCATAAACACCATGATGGCGATGGTTGGGAGTGCACAGAAGGGCATAATGGCAGCCCACATACCGAATCCCCAACGCCATGACGATTTGAGCAGCATGTGTTCGCCAAGATATGTGCCGGCGTACAAGGTAGGGATAGCAGCCAGCGACTCGGGCAGCGTAAAGAGAAAGCCTCTGTTCATCAGGGAAGTGACTTCAGCGATGAAGATTTGCTCGGTAATGGTCCACCAGGTATCGCCAAACGATTCAAAGATACCTCCGGCCTGAAGACATTAGACTGGAAGGGAAGTAGAACTGCAGACTTACGAGATATGTCTCTACGTTGTGACACGCAGCATAAAGCACATTAGCTAGGGCCATGCTGATCACTGACCCTGCGAATCCTTGCGGTCGTCCAATGTGCTAATCCATTAGCCTGGCGTTGCTGTCTTCTGGGCGATACTCACATCTGCAACTTTGGCCAATAGAGGATACGCAACAATTCGAACAATACCGTGAATGATGTTGGCCGTGGCAATGAGGGAATGGCCTTTGAAATGACTCGTGGCGTAGGGATCGTAAACGCCCGCAGAAGAAGCAGCGAAGATCATGGCAAAGTTCATAACAAAGAGACTGAGCAGTTAGCATTTGCTTCTTTCGTGTGCATCCGACTCACCCGGCAAACGCGACAATGAGTGGAGATTTCGTCCAGATCTTGCGGATGGCCTCCGTAGGAGGTGCTGCATGGTGCATTTGGTCTTCGTCGACCTCGACCTTCTCCGTTGTACGTCCACCATCGCCCAATGGCTCCCGCGGAGCGGGCATAATTTCGCTCTTTTGTTCAGACATGGCGAATGGTTTGTAGATGCAAAATTGATTGGGGTTCCTGGATTTAAATGCGCACCGACAGACTGGGACCCCCCATGCCAAGCTGTGTCATGAGACGAACTAGACTTCCACCTACTCTAAAAACCGTCTAGATCACCATCGCGGGTGGCTTGGCGGGGAAAATGCTTCGTATTTCTCATCCAGATTATCTTATCAGATCTTTGTGATTTGCTCGGCAGAAAGGCCAAGCATTGGCGCTCCAAATCTCTTCCTTTCAGGGTTAGCGGTCGATTACGTAGTACTCGGTTATGAACAGGATCTTCCGAGTTTGGGTCTAAGCCCGTCGACGTTGACAGTTAATAGCTCAAGCCAGTGCTAGACGGAAGATTGAACCTTTCGTTCTAGCCTCTGGAATATCTTGCCAAACATCACAGTTCTGCACCGACAAAGGCTCGCAGCAACCCATTGTCTTCCATGTAATATTCAAGCCAGAGCTACACAATTGTCCCAGTTTTGACCGTTCTGACAGCTCCCTCCTTGTACAGTGCCTCAACAATATCCAGGATGACAAAATCACACCCCTTGGCGGCCATAATATCGACTGCGAGTGGCAGACTCTGGTTCTTCAGAGTCGAGTTGGAAAAGTTTACCCCTCCCAAGTCAAAACTTCCAAGGGTGATGGCGTAATCAGGAAGACCAGCAAGAGATGCAAGACGACCAGGAGAAACAGAATCATCGGAGTCGTCATCGTTGTCTCTAAGGGCTTCCAAGGAAAGCTTGCAGGCTTCAGGGGTTCCAAGCGTAGTATTGCAGTTGATGGTCTTGTTCAACTCGAGAATTGCCGCCTGTTGATTCGAGATTGTGTCGGCCAAGCGCGAAATGTACGGATTGGAAGTGCTGCAAATGTTAGCGACGTCAGTACAGGAGAGGCATCTTACTCTTTGGAGACATCTGGCTTATAATTTGCCAAGGGGGTCCAAAAGTAGACGTAGACAGCGTTTGTGCATGTCTCTTTGTCATGAGACAAGAAATGCTTCGCGGCCCAGTCTTCAACCATCTTCTTGGACTCAAGATCCTGACGATGTGTCTCCTCAGTCATTGTCTTGTTCGCCATCAACCAGCCGCTTCGGATGTGAGGAACCATGTGAGGGAATTCTCCGTTATGAGAAGCCTTGTACTTCTTCACATAGTCCTTTCCAAACTTGTTCCACTGCTCGTATCGGGTCAAATTCCGGTAGACAAAATTAGTAATGTCTGAAAGGGAGTCATCCGTAGGCCCTGACTTATCCCATGTTTTGTCAAGAGAGAAAGTTTTGACTTCAGCTGATAAGAGCTTTGTCAAGGTGTTGAGAAAGTTTTGGGCAGCCTCTGAAACTTCCACAAAGTAGTCTTGCAAGTTGGATATCGTCGCCTTGCTTTCCGGATCGAGATAAATAGTCTTTGGAAACTTGTGGTACTCTTTTGTTTCAGAGTAGAGAACTCGATTGATCTTGGACCATAGGAGAGGATCTCGAGCAAGAATTCCAGAGGTATCCATTGCTGTTGACAGAGGAAGTGCTCCAGTAAGATCCACAGCCCCGTAGGTTGGTCGATTCCCGTGAACGCCATTGACTGCAGCTGGTCCCCTGATACTACCACCTGTATCGCTCCCCATGGTGGCATCAAGCCAATCATAAGAAGCTATAGCTGCAGCTGAGCCTCCAGAGCTGTCACTTGGCGAGTTGTATCCATCGCCACGGGGGTTGAACGGCAAAAGGTAGTCGATGTGCTCCGTCACGTACATGCCTGCAAATGCAAACTCGGACATCTTGTTCTTACCAATGATAACCGCACCAGCGTCGATAAGTCTCCGGACCGCAAAGGCTGTCTCGTTTTTGATGCCGCTGATTTCGTATAACGCTCGGTTACCACCGCTTGTCTTGAGACCTTTGAGATCGTAGAGATCTTTGACAGAAATTCTCACACCAGCAAGGGGTTTCTCAGGTGTCGGGGTAAAGTAGAGTCGAGAGGGAACCGCAATGGTAAGTCCTCCAGCAGAGAAGCTACCAGCACGGAGAGGATGATGGGTTCCTGAAGGATCTTGATAGGAAGCCTGATCTGTTAGTGAGGAAGACACTTGGAGGGTTAAAATACCTGAATGAAAGCTTGGTTTGTGTCTGCGTAAAGTCGATACGCCTGATACACGTTCCCAGTAGCCGCGTGAACAAAGTACGGTCCAGGAGGAGCGGTCTCTGAGTAGTAGACAGCCGATGTATTGTAGTCAGGGGGTAAATCCTTGACCCAATCGTTTTTCGTTTCTGTGCACTTGACACATATGACTTTACATGTTAGTATGAATGGATAAATGGGTTTGAACTTACCCTCAGCAAAAGATGCTGTCCACACGTCATCTTTCTCATACTCGACCAACACCGAGGCAACACTGGCTGCATTGACCGTGTCGTTCAAACGAACAACGGTGAGAGGAACAAATTCGTCTGTTCTAGTCTTGTAGTCCCATGATTCAAGTTTCCAGGATGCCGTAGGAGGGACAAAGTATTCATGGTCTCCTAGCTGAATCTGTCTCGACACTGAGAGTGACGATGCAACAGCAACGAAAATGCCAAGAACCAAAAAGAACGCCATTGAAGCCAAGAATACCCAAAACAAATGGCATACAGCCAGATCTTATGAAACGCCGCATTGTCTTCATGCGTGTCTTTGAACTCAATCACGGCCCATTGTGGGCGTTCCAATTTGCAGCTTCACCGTCGCGAAATTCACTACTACCTCGCCGGTAGCAACGATGTGACCCCAAGGGCTTATGTGAGGGCGATCACTATCGATAAGTGCCGGTAGCCGCGGTCAAAGCCCAAGATTAACAAAACATCCACACGGGGCGTATCAAGCCTTTCCGGCACCGCCTGACTGCGGGCCACTGCCACTCCTTGAAGTGTTTGTGCGACGTTTTCCTCTGGGCTGCAACCCAGACTGCGCCTCAACGGGTTTTTCCCTGGATGACCGTTTGGTGACGATGTTTCGCCGAGGAATGCAAAGAGATTGCTCTCAAACAAGTTAGCTTCAGGGGATCCGTCAATGCGTAAGTTTAGAGGCAACCAACTGCCGGCTTCGGTATGCAGAAACATACGCGTAATTCAAGTTATTGTTGTTTCAGACGCGCATTACAAGCCACGTTGGTGACGCGTTTTAGGACTAGGGGCTCAACAAATACGCGTATATTGGATTAATCATGATCTGACATTTTTCTTTTGTCAAAATCGGGGGTTATAGGGTAATTGGCATATAATTGACGCCATTGCGAAGCTTTGTCTTCGGCCAATTCATCCAAAGTCCACTGTTTTATTCTCAAGAAGCATTGGTCAAACAGTTGTTGAACTATAGAGTAGGATCCAGTAACGATGTATCAATTTTGCAAACAGTAATCAACAGTAATTCGTTAGGAAAGCTGAAACAAACATTCCTCGCTCACCACAACCGTTTCAGGTACGTACCCAGATCGAAGTCTGAATAACCTCATCTGCCTCACTACGTACCCTAAGTCTGGTCATATGAAGCTCCCCTTGTCGCCGAATGCGGAAATCTCAGAATTTCTCATTGGCCGGGATTTAAGCTTGAATCTGCCCTATGCAAAGAGGAAGGAACAAGTTCAGTTCAGACAATCTGAATTCATATGTACTTCTATAGATATATACCAGCTTTTATGGGCATACCAGGCCCGGAATATTAGATTAACAAACTTGTGTACAAGCCCAACCAACACCACAAAAAAAACCCGCAGTTGACCGTCCGAAACTCACTCAGCATCAGGAAACTTTGATGGCTCCTTCCAGGATTCAGGGGCTTTGCAAAGGTGTAATTCCTTCCCTTGAGCCTTGTATGCCACTTTGTTGCTGCAATTCTGACAGTATTGCTCAATATCAAATGACCATCCAGCGACATAAGGAGCAGCCACTCCACAGACCGTGGTAAATAACAAAAGAACCGCTTGTAGACTGAAAGGTCAGCTTTGCTCTAAAAGCTACCAGAAAACTCACTGTGTGGCGTTTGAAGGCTTCTTGCTGACACGCGTCTCGGTACGTCGATGGCAGAATGGACAATCGATTGATTCGGGTTGATCTCCAAGCATGTGTAAAGGTGTAACTGTTCGGGGCGTGACCGAGCGAGGTGTAATTGACATGACTTCTAGACTCGATACATATTCGATACGATCGTCCGGTGCCTGCAATGCCCCAGGCTCGACTCTGACAACGGCATTTGAAACAACTTCTGGAAGACAGTCGTCACTGACCCCACGGCTACTCTCGTGCTGGACCAGTTGGCGTTCGTTTTCGATCGGTTGGCGTTCGTGTTCGATCCCAGGCTTTCCTGTAAAGGTATCTGCGGATGGAGGTATCGGAGTTCCCAGCGGTGAAACAGTCACCTGGGCTAAAGGATTGTATCGTTCCGACATTGGAGAGACCGCAAACCCATCCGAGGTGAGGGCGGACATGGTCGCCTCGGAGTAGGTCGGCGGAGGTGGAGGACTACAGATGTCAGCAAGTGTCATGACCGGAAAAGTGAAAGTACCTTAGGGTTCTTTCAGGATCCATTTTGCAGGTTGCAGAAAGAAAAACAGTCTAAGCTGGGGGACGGCCATTTAAGACCTGATCTGCGGGCCCAGGCCGGTCGTATAAGGAGATGAGATAGGGGATGACCATTATAAATCCACGGAAATCGGAAGAGTCCGAGATGCACTAAATATACCGGCACTTCCGATACGTCCATCGCCCTGTAAGGCTAGTATCAGGGGCAGATCAACGTCACGGCCACGCGTAGATTACGAGTAAACAGGCTGTCAACAGGCCAAATGCCGAACAAGAGTCAGTTGGGAGAGACCGGGTGCGAAACCGAGACCGAGAGCGGGACCGATTGATCTTGGCCAATTATAGGGCTGAATGGTCCACGGAATAAGCTTTGCAGGGCTGTTAGCTTGGGCTGAGTCGTTAGCCTGACAAGCGGCTTGATGCTTCAAGATTAAGCGTATCTTGAAATCGAAACCGAGATGCATTAGGTTGGTAGATTTCACCGAGTAGATTCACCAAGCATAAGATTTAAAAACTGAGCATTTCCCTGGGTTTGACATCAACAATCCTCACATCCTCACATCACATCTCACATCTTCTGCATCTTCATCTGCATCTTCATCCTCATCTACAATGGCCTCCACACTCAAGAAGATGGAACCTTTCTTCCCTACCAAGTCGAAGCTGCCAATTCATCTTGCCCAGCTTGTACTGGTCATTGCTGTCGTTGCCCTGTCTGGAGCCCGACTTCTTATGAAAAATACCCCACGCGGTCGCTCAACAACCATGGGCCTGGGAATGGTATGTACTTTCCAATCTCTCCACTTTTGTCGTCATTCTAACAATTCAGGGCGCCAAATCCATCGTCATCATCAGTTATCAGCTCCTAACAGAGCATGTTAACCGCCTGAAGAAATGGGGAAGCCTCAAGGCTTACTGGATTCTCAATGCCATGGAAATTGTTTTCTGGGCAGCTGTTGCATACATGATGATCCAGGGCAACCAAAGAATTTGCATTGGTACAAGCTGCGCTATTGGTTGGGCTGTGTGTGTGCTGGCAATCTGCATGAGGTATGCCATTGTCTCGTCTCTCTCCATTTGTACTCTGCTAACCAGTCAGTATCATGGCCAAATATGTCGCTGTTGTCGGCTTCTTGGACTGGCGATATTTCAAGGAGAACGGAGTGCCTCGTGGAACCAAGCTGGAAAAGACTCAAGATGAGGAGTCCATGACCACCATTCGTGAAGTTCGAAAGTAGAAACAAGGCTGGCGAATAAAGTATTGGGTATAGACTTGGAATTATGCATAAACTAGAGTGGGCACACGACTGTCTTTAAAGTAGCGTTCTTTTTTTTAGTTTAAATGATGATGATTTGCAATATGATTGTCTGCAATAAAACAAGATCAGCCACAACACCATGGTTCTGAACCCTCTACCTATCTATACCTAAACCTCATGCCATCTGCCCCATACAACCTTCAATCGCCGCCAATGGCCATTCAAGTAGATACTGCCACTCCGGATCAATCTTTTCCATGATATCGGAGAGAATCGGCTTCCCCCAACCCCTCAAAAACCAGTGATCCATCCCAGTGTGGTGTAAAATGACGCAGTAATGCCCAATGGCGCAAAGAGCAATCGGATGATTTCGTCGTACAAGGTCCATGAATTCTGGGTTCAGAGACAAGGACCAACTCATGGCGACTCGAAGATCTGGCATTCGGGTTGTTGTGACGCAGTTTTCAATCCAAGTGACTGCTGATCGGATTGATTCTCGGCATAGATTGGTGGTTTCGCGGTCAAACGCGTTGGGTACCTCGAATTGGCGGAGTTTCTCGACCATTGCTGATAGAATCGGTGATGGTTCGGTCGCCTCGCCTCTCAAGAAGAGAATACCAAGCCTGCTGGCTCTCAAAGCGTCATTGTAAGAGTTGAGAATATCGCTCATGCCTTGAACTAGGAGGAAAACGTCGACAAGATCATCGATTCGAGGCTGTTCGCCTCGGCTTGGTGCACTGAAGCTTGCAAAGGCACAGATGTAGAGCAACGAAGACGCAACAAAGATTTCCGGACAATTCTCCTCGGTGATGGTTGGGACTGCCGTACGGAGGCCCACCACGGCCTTATTCTGATGCTGAGAGGCGCATATCGAGAGAGTCGGTCGATCAGGATGAAGATAAGCAAGATGATGTGCCGAGACTGAGAGAACCTGATGGAGGAGAAAGACATGAGCGAGAGCCAACTTTGGAACCTCGACCTGCCA
Organism: Ascodesmis sphaerospora; assembly: GCA_027569015.1. NCBI lineage: Eukaryota > Fungi > Ascomycota > Pezizomycetes > Pezizales > Ascodesmidaceae > Ascodesmis > Ascodesmis sphaerospora. Next base: position 2,582,470 of record JAPPUR010000005.1, read on the forward strand.
CACTTGTTGCAATTCATTCGCCCTCGGGAGTGTCAAATAGGTCGAAGATGTGTAGTGGTGCATCAGCTCAAGATCAGTGAGCCATGTACTCTTCTCTACTGGCTCCTGGCCCGTGACAAACTTTGCAAAGTAAGGATAGGGGTCAGGACTCATGGATGGAGAAACCCAATCTCTGCGTAGATCTGTCTGACTGCCATTCTGCTCTAGTTAGATTGACTCCTTACAATGTGAATCACGAACCTTGTCAGAATCCCGAGATCTAGAAGACGATCTTGCTGCATCCGGGTGTTCCGGAAAGACGCAGGCAACACCGTGCCTCGAGCAAGCGGAGCATGGTTGTTTTTCGTCACACTAACAATTAGCAGCTGCAGTGACGAGAGCGAATGACATACCTTGACGCGTCTCTGCTTGCATCTTAGGCACCCCTTGCGCGACTTTTTGTATCCCAGCCGAGGCATGTTTAATCACGTCGAGTCTTCATCACTTGGTGGACATTACTTGGTGGATTCACCGGATTCTGAGGAACGGGTGGAGATGAGATAAATGCATCCTGCTTAGTAACACGCGATCGTAAAGATCGGCGGTCCAGACCCAGAAATAGGTCATCCAATGAGAGGACGCGTGGCCTCACCCCACAGACGTGTACGGTATACGCGGATGCCGGACGTGTCCCTGTAGGGCTGTGAGGGTCGGTTGACATCATATCGAATGATTCCGGTTATCCACTTGTTGGTCGTGAGTTCGAACAACTCATCATCGCCAAGTGATCTAGCCTTGCTCTGTAGTAGTGACCTGCATGTCAGCGGAGAGGCTGTTCAGCTTCACCCTGGTCATCAAAGTCGAGCCAATCGTGACACTTGGATAAAGACTAGCGGTGATAGTGTGACAAATCCTTGATCCAACAGGGCTGACCCCGCTGCGAACGCGTGGTTATAACCGCTCAGCTCCCCGGCTTGGTTAATGGTGAAGTGTTGTCAGATACAATGGCTCCGAAACCTAACCTTCCAGACGACCTCAAGGACGACAATCGAGATGTCGCCGACTTGTGGAAAGATGCCCTCAAAGCTTACAAGGGTATTGTGGGGTTTGACCTCGAAAAGAAGTTTGACAATGTGGAGGCCATGATTAAGCAGGGGACCCATGAGATGAAGAATTTTCACAAGTTTCGACACAATGAGAAGAAAGTGGACAAGTTGAGGTCACTCTTTGCGACGAATATCGACTATGTTGAGAAAGGGGCTCAGCAGCTTATTGCAGCTGCTGTTCCAGCCTTTCCTCCTGCTGCTGCTATCGGCACTGCCATTACCTACATGTTGGGGGTAAGTACTGTGGTCTTTTGAAGAATGAGCTGACCTTTTAGGCATGTCGTCAAGTTTCTGCAGACTATGATGTTGTGGTTGTGTTCTTTGAGGACATGAACAGCTTCCTGCAGCGGATTGTTATTCTCGAGACCAGACTGCCCCAGTACAAGGCGTACCAGAACTGTCTGATGGATGTTTTTACGTCTTTTCTCAAGATGTGTGGTTATGCACACAAGTACATTGAGCTGGGTCGATTCAGTGAGTCAAATGACACCAGAATGAACAGAGCTGACCATTGCAGAGAAATGGATCTCCAACCTCCTCAATGGTGAGGATGGCGAACTTGGAGGCGCTCGGAAGACGATGGACAAGACGCTTGCACGCCTTCAAAACGCCACCGAGTTTGCTATCCTGGGGAATACCGAAGAGCTTCAGAGAATGTCCCGGGAGCTCAAGAACAACCAAGACTCGCACACCGCTATGCTCCAGCAGCAAATGGAGGTCATGGGATCCATTCGAGACACTACCGAAAACATTCGCAACGACATGGCCAAGCTCCTCAAGGCGTTCAACGAGCAGAAGAAGGAACAGGGCGGTGAGAGGGCAAGAACAGTGGTTGTTGATCAAAGCAAGCCACCATCCGCTAAGCGTGTCCGCAGCATTCTGCCTGACATTGAGGGTGAAGACCACGAGTATCATATCATCAAAGATACCATTGTCAAGGATACTTGTGACTGGGTCTTTAACGAGGCACAGTGGGAAGAATGGATGGCCCAGGGATCACGCTCTCTTCTGGCCATTACCGGTGAACCTGGCACGGGAAAGAGTCATATCGGAGCCACCGTGTACGAAAAGCTTCTCGAGGAAGCCCGAAAGGATACAGAGCATACTTGTGCAGCTCATTTTTACTTTCGAGAGCAGACTCGGAGTCTTTCAAGATTCATATGTGCTCTAATCACCACCATCAACCAGGTTGTCGAGCAGAACGCATCGATCTGTGAGTTCATCAACAAGGTGTGGTCCAAAGATGATGTGGCTATTAATACCGGGCATTGGGATGATCTGATGGGCGAGTTCTTGGCTCCTTCATTCAAGAAAGGTTCCAAGAATCACCTGTACCTCATGCTTGACGGTATCGATGAGCTGCAGGACATGGAGACGCTCATTGAGTTTTTGAAGATCATCAAGGAAGAGGAGCTGAGGATTTCGATTGTCGCTACGTCTCGACCACATGTTCTCCCCAAGCTATCCGAGGTGGTTTCTGTCCTGAACATCGAGGTCAACAAGGAGAAGCAGCTGGATGATCTCAAGGAACTGGTTTGGAACCGTATCAACTCTTTGAGTGCTCTGCGCAATTTTGGCCGCTACGTCAAGCAGAGGATTGCTGACAAGGTTGAAGAATTTGCACCAAGTAAGTTGTCCATCTCTTACATGACTTGGCTAATAGTTTAGACATGCTCTACGCTGAGCACATGTTACTCCAGTTGAACGATCTCGGCCGGGAGGGCGCTGTTCTTCGAAGCCTCAATAAGCCACTCCCAGGGGATCTTCATGATCTTTACGAAGCTCTTCTTACCGAGTGCTATCGTCAAACTCCCCCCAACCAGGATTTTCTGGTCAACAGACTTCTTCACTGGGTTGCCTATGCTTTCCTCCCATTGACCCTTGACGAAGTCGAGTCTCTGATAAGCACCTGGACTGAGGGAGGTGAATCCGACATTGAAGAGATTCCCCGACCTCTGAACAAGTTTATCCGAGTCGGAGACCCTGGAGCTGATGCAGAGGCTCGAGCGAGGATCCAGTCTCAGGGAGGATGGAGAACTGCTGTGAATCAACTCGAAAAAACTGAAGATGCGATCCCTGATGCCATCTACGATGATGGTACCCTCCCTGTTAAGTTTCATGAGCGTTCAATGAGATCCTTCTTCCGCGAGGCCCCTAGAGAGGAAGAGACTCAACGATGGAAGCCGTCCGAGGCACATAGACAGTTGTTCCTTGATTGTGCCAAGCTGGCCCGCAAGGATAGCACTGTAATTCCGTCACTGAGGAAGTATGCTACTCAGTGTCTCATCGGCCACTGGAGACGGATCAAGCTCGAAGAGCACTCGCCTGAAGAGCAGGCTGAAGTTATGGAGGCATTGGGCTTGGCTCTTCTCAATAAGTACTCCTATGCCACCTTATTGGAACAGCAAGAAGCTGAATACATGGAAATCTTTCCTGATGACGCCTTTGACAAGGTTTCTCAATGGGCAAAGCTCAAGGTTACCCTCAGTCAAGAGGTTTCCGAGTGGTGGGCTGATTTGGCAGAGAATCCTCGAAACTGTCTGGTTCCTCTCGCCAAAGCTCACCTCAAGGGGTTGTACAATGCGGTCAACACCAAGGAGGCAGTTATGCGGTTCAACAGAGTGAGAGATGCGTTGCAGCTGGTAAGTCTATGCTCCAGTTGAGGTCCAGAACTAACGACAGCAGAGCAACATGAATGATCGACTTGTTGAACAAGCTAAAAAGAACTTTGGAGACGTTGGAAACACTTCAGAGCCTCTGTCTCCAGCACAGGCTTCTCTAGCCTTGGAGGACCTGTTTGAAGACATTGAGATGGGAGCATCTGGCTACCGTGCTGTTTCTACGGTCCTTCTCGCCGCCAACCACTACGGACCAGCTGAAACGACGTGTATCAAGGCTATCGAGAAAGCAGAAGATCCTTTGGAAAAGGTCAACTCTTACGCAGCCATGGCACGTATCCTCATCAATGGAAACCCCGAGAAAGCCTACAAGTATGCCAATCTCTGCATTGAAAACCTCGAACCGTCGATGCCCCCTTGGATTCAACGATCGTCCAACGTCACCAAAGCTAGAATCGAAGTCAAGTTGGAAAAGTTTGAGGCCGCTGCTCAGACTTATACGCAAGCCAAGTTGGTTGATCCTGATGGCTTGACAACTGGTGACGTCCTCGATGAAGAAATATCCATGTTCTCCAAGGACCAAGAAAGAAAAGGCTTCATGGACATTCTCAAGAAATGGAGCCCCCTGGAGAGATTGACATGGATGGCCTGGGAACACGAAGACCTGGGCGATGAGCGACATCGCGTTATTCGAGATGCCGCTATCAAGGCGGGAGAAACGGATTTCCTCATTCAGGTTTATGAGGAGTCGATCAAGTACCTTGACAACGTCAACGCAGCAGCACCTCTACGCTGTGATCTTGCAGTCGCTCATCTTGAGGTTCATGATGATCCTGCAGCCGCCCGAAAGGTTCTTGATGAGGTTCTCGACAGTGGATCTGCAGGTTGGCCATATGCTGTGACGGATGAACTCCCGTACATGACTCTTGGGAAAGCTGTCAGTCTTCAGTCAGAGATGATCTATCGTCTTTTCCGAGAGTCTCGCGACCCAGAGGTCAAGAGGGAACTCCTCGAATCTCTTGAAGGTATCCTGATGAGGCCTCTTTCTCTAGATGTCCCTTCCTACGCTGATACCTTCTCGTTCCTACGTCTGGCTAATATGGCACGCATGTATCTCAAGATGGGACCTGCTAGGGAGGCCCATAAGAACCTTCAAGGGGTTATCGACAAATGCATCAATGCACTGAGCGACGAAGTGGCATGGAACGATGCTTTTAATCTGGTATTTCTTGCAATAGCCTTGTCCGTCATGGCTGGGGCTATCAAGAATGGGGACAAACTCACCAGAATGGCTCGGATTCTTGTCTCGGCTCAATTCAGTCGCCTGACCCCTGAACCAGAGGACGAAGATGAGAATGACGAATCTGGAAATGAGCCTGAAGAGTCTGAGGAAAATGTAGAGCCTGCTACAGACGACTCGGATGAAAAGGAACTGGAGGTTCCAACCAATGAAGGAGATCTTGCCGAAGATTTTGATGGCCGATCTTGTGACGGACCTTGTATCCCCCAAAAGCGCTTTCATTGGTGGGGGAATAGGTCTGCTTATCAGTGCTTGATCTGTTTTGATGGATTTCTCTGTGAGGAATGCTATGAGAAGAGACAAGCTGCAAACAAGGGGGAGCCCCTTAATTGTCGTCACTTCTGTGGACAGGATCATGAGTACATCAAGGTACCTATCGAGGGATGGAAGGGAGTTAAGGATGGCAAAGTGATAATTGAGGGAGAGGAACCAGTGGAGTTTCAAGAGTTGTTGCGGCAGATTAAGGATGATCTATGCAAGGAGGCATGGGACTCATTCTGGTATGGCTAGACGGAAGCATGTAAATATGTGAATAACTATATTGTCTCTGGTCTTTGACTAGCGTGCTAATATTGTTCCTCAACATATGAGAATAGATTCATAGAAGTAGAAGATGCAGGAATTAATAGTGCAAAAAGCTCTGTAGAATGGAAGGTTTGTTCCTGGGGAATGCATGTTCAGACACATGTGACTGTGGGTTGATCTAGGCGCACTGAAGATCGATACCGGTTCCAACAAGAGTCGCAACGGCAGGGGGGAAGAGGAACGAGGAGACAGCCTTGGCCACGATCTCGATGGCACCGCAGGCGCCCTGCTGCTCCTTGGTATCAGATCGGAAAGCAATCCTCAGAGAGTTGGCCGTGATGGCACCGTTCTTGGTGATGGAGACGTTCATGAGGGATGGAACCTTGTGGCCCTTGGTGAGGGTGCGGCATCGAGAGTTGGGTCCGTCAGGGCAATGGCAAGAGTTTGTTGCACCGCATCCATTGGGACCGACAGCTGGGCAGTTGGTGGAGATGGTCTCGGCACAGCAGTCCTTCCAGATGTTGTACGAGTTCTGATCAGCCAGTCGTCGAAGTGACTCCCAAGCTGCCTCGACCAAGGCGTCGCGGTATTCATGCTTGCTGCCACCAACATCATCCCAGTGTCCCTCGATAGTGAGGGTAACAGAGTGGTCGGTGTGACCATTGAAGTGGCAAGGCTTGTTCTGAGTTGCGATGGCGGGAGGGCCAATAGTCACAGCCTCCTTGTTTCCGGCGGCTGAGTAGATGGCTTGCCAGGTATGGGAGAAAAGATCGAGGTCTCCGACATCAATCAGGTCATCGCTGCTCCTGACATGAACGTTGAAGGCATGGATGCCCGGAAAGGCGGCGAGGATAGAAATAGCAGTGGTGAACTTCATGATGGCTGTCAAGATGACGGAGTGTTGTAATGGAGGAGGGTGTGGGGTTTTGAGTAGGTAATAAAAGAAAGTTGAGAAGGTTGTTGCTGTTGAAAGATGTCCAGAACGAGGAGATCATGCCAGCTTTATAGATTTCAAACAGTACTTGTATGAGAACCTGGTATACTAGATATGCTGTCTTGTCGGGATACCATCTGCCGAGAATGCAATGCCTCAATTGTGCAGATGCCGACATGAGAACATGACAACCTGCATCTGCCGAGACAATAAACTAACTCTGGAAGGTTTATCGCCGTTGTTAGATTTTGCCCTTGCAAGGTCGATGACATTCCTCTTTTTGCCTACCCCTGTAAAGCCACCGGAAAGAGCCGACCCAGCTTCATGGCTCTCTAAAGCTTAGAGTTCACCAGTCAAACTAGTCCTTAATTGTGTAGCTCCGTGGTGTCTTGTGCATGCACCGCCGTATGGTCCCTGCAGGCTAACTGCTTACCTCGGCCTTTCTGGGCTCGTATTCAACCCCAGAAACTACGCGAAACCGACGCGGCGTGAACTCTCACAGCTTCATAGGTCCTTTTTTATATGCATAACCTGAAATTGGTCTAGTGGTTGCGCCACGGGGTTATGGAAATTAGGCTCACTTACTCAAACTGTTATCGTACCGACTTGACGCGTAATACCACTTTTATCCTAGAACCTTACTCTGCTGCAAGCTAAGAGTCTGAGACTTGATGAGCGGCCTTTGCTTCAAGTCTAGCCATCGACGGCCATCCCTGGGATCGTGCATTTAGAATCGTATGACCGAGGGGGCTGAGACCAAGATCTTTATGTAAGCGGCACATGAGAGGGAGAGAGCCTTTGCTCAGCTTACGGTCGTTGCAATAGGCGTCCTTGCTATCACAACTTATACCCTAGACCTCAAGACGAGACTTGGGAGGACGGAGGCCCAAGAACGTTTGGGAGAGGATGCTTTCTTGAGTATAACGACGTCTCTGAATAGTGCCATGAGTCACAAAAAACAACACAATTACTCACTCATTAGTATTAAAGCCCATTGCCAAAAATAACCTAGAGGTCTGGGAGAGGACCTAGAACTGTTGCACAGGTGGATCGGAACGACCAGGAGCCGGCCGAGCTAATTGTGCAAGCTTCGCCCGTCACAGTTCAAGAAGATCTCAAGCTGAGACGGACGCCTCGAACGCCTAGATTATGCCAATAACGAAATATCTTAGGATTAATGCGATTCATCCTCAACAGTGACACCACACCCGAACGAGTCTAACATATTCCAGGAGCGTTTATATAGCACGGGAACTAGCTGGTGACAGATATCTGCTCATTATAGCTTGACATTCATAGCTTCTCTTGTCTTCTAAAATGATCTCCAAGGCCCTTGGCGCACCCACGTGCTTAGCATTAATAAGGCAGATCGCTGGCCCTCTAAACTCTAGAGCATTATCAACGTCTGACGTCCCGCTGGGGATATTGTGAAATAATGGCCACTCGCACTCGCCGACTCGCGTTCCCTCTCGCCCTCCAGCGGAGCGGTCCCAATCTACACATGCAACAACTACAAGACGCACTTCACTACCCTCAAGCCCTCACCAAACTTGAGTTTTTGTTACGTCAGTAATCTAGCACCAGATGAAATTTATCCGACCGTTGCAGCTGCTCTAGACAACAATAAAGACTCACACAACTCGCGCAACCAGAAGGTAGCAGCTCTCCGAATCATCTCCCCGTCCCTCAATTACTTCTATCATACAATATGCTCATACTAGCGCGAATTAGATCCTCAGCTACTACTCAAATACTCAGCCTCGACCTTTTTACAGTGTTACTAAGCCCCATTCGCCAGCTGCGCCGAGGCCTCTCCACCATAACAGTTCCTACCAGACACAGCCTTTCGGCTGTTTCCACCGCCTTATACCCCCCATTTCAATGGCCGCGACTGTTCAACTCTTCGTCCAATGTCACCCTTCCAGGAGGGTCGTGGGACAGCCATGTCCACATCATTGACCCCGACAAGTATCCGCTTCCCACGCATATCAAGCGTCCACAGAAGGCGACAATAGGACAAGCACTTACGAACGCTAAGCAGCTCAGACTGCCCAACATGGTTCTTGTTCAGTTATCTAGCTATAGCAACGACAACGCTTAGGTCCTAGATGCTTTGAAGGAACTGGGACCTTCCAGAGGCCGCGGTGTCGTTTCATTCGACCCGAATCACACTAATTCTGAAACCCTTCGCCAGTGGCATGATCTCGGCGTTCGAGGCGTCCGTATCAACTTAAGATCTTCTAGAACTGTCCTGACAAAGACTGAAATTCAAACCCCTCTACGCAAGTACGCCGAGAAGCTGCGGCCGCTGGAGACGTGGTCGATTAGATTATATGCCGACATGGATGTACTAGACCACGTTCAACCATTGGTGTCCGAACTCCAAGTCAAGATCGTGCTTAAGCACTTTGCTTCTCCAACAGCCCTGCCGATTAACCCGAACCAGCCGGGATGGAATGCCCTGAAGAGGATGATGGAGGATCCTCTCGTTTACGTCAAGATCTCAGCTCCCTACCCGTTCACAAACGACCCTGGCTTCAACAGTCTAGAGTCATTAGCAAAGGAGATTTTTAGTATGCGAAACGGGGAAGGAGTTGTGTTCGGCTCTGAATCGCCGCATACTAAATCACGGGGGTACCATGTGAAACCATTCATGGACACCGTGGTGGAATGGTGCAACGGAAACAAAGAGCTCCAAGAGAAGCTGTTCCGAGATAACACCAATGCTCTTTGTGAAATTTGATGGGTCACGGGAATGGGAATGCGTCGTGAGATTTTATAAGAGAGTTACATTAGCAAAAGTTGATATAACTTATCCATGCTACGGTTCGTTGACGTGTTTTCATGCTGCAAAAGAACACCATCCAGCACGCCGACCCCGTATTGGATTGGCACCGTGCTCCAATTTCAACCCAACAGATGCGCCAGGTTCGGTGTAGCGCTGTGGCGCCATGGCAACTGGTAGGTGACAGTTCATGCCGTTGAGTGTGACGAACTTTGGACAGTTGGCTATGTCACTCTCATCACCTTGCACCTGTTGACTTCGAGCGAGCCGTCCATACTAGGTCTGTACCTGTTGTGTACTTGGCTAAAGGGCTCGCAGGAGAAAAGTAATGGGCCACAAAGGCGGGAAGGGGGCTCACCGGAGGAATCGATGCCACTTGACCAAGAAAGGCTTCCCTGATAGGCCGACATTGTCAGTGACTCGATTGCTGCCAGACTTTCCACATGGCCCCTCATAGATAGTTGGACCCGTACGGGCCTAAGGTTTTGTTTGACGAGGGGGCTCACCTGACACTTCTGTATCCCTTGGGGCTCGCCCGGCTATAGTGCACCTTAGGCACACTCGGACAAAATTTTGAGTGACCAAATTACAAACTGACGGATGAGGTTGCGTTAGATACATAATTCCCTTATTCAATTTGGTATTTTGGTCCACCCCGGGGGAGGAATACCCCGCAGCACCGTTCATCAACACCACAGAATCCATCACGAACCGTCACCGTCCACCAATCAACATCATGGCGCCTAGAATCTCGCGATTATCGAAGCCGTTGCTCACAAGACGGTACACGGCTACACGCGGCGCCTCACAGCAAAGAACTCTGTCGCTTGCCATCATCGACGACTACCTCAACACATCAGCACCACACTTTGCCAGCATTCCGCCTTCACAGTTACGCATCACCACCTTCAAAGACACAATAATTCCCCTAAATGATGCCGAGGAAGCGCGCCTAGTTGAGAGGCTCCGTCCTTTTGACCTCATTTCTACAATCCGTGAACGAACGGCCTTCCCAGGCTCTCTGCTCCGTCAGCTCCCGAACCTGAAGCTTCTCCTGGCCACTGGCACGCAATTCGAGATGTTTGATCTTGCGGCGGCCAAAGAAATGGGAATTATTGTCGTCGCCGCTCCTGGTCTCGGCCGCACTGATCAGACCGGACCTGTACGGCCTAACATCAGGAAGGGCAGAGTGCATCCCACAACACAGCACACCTGGGCCTTGATCTTAGCCTTGGCACGCAATGTTGCCGCCGATGATGCCGCCCTGAAGGCTGGCACTTCCTGGCAGAGCGGGCTCGCGACTGGCCTCCCTGGCTTGACCCTGGGTGTCGTTGGGCTGGGCCGTCTCGGCGCGGCTGTGGCCCGTGTCGCTCACCTCGCTTGGGGCATGCACGTCGTGTGCTGGAGCGAGAACCTCACGCAGGAAAAGGCTGACCAGATGGCGATTGCGGCCGGTCTGCCCACCGACGGTGGAATCGAAGGTAGCAAAACCTTCCAGGCAGTGAGCAAGGAAGACCTCTTCCGCACTGCCGATGTCGTGAGCATGCACTACGTGCTGAGCAACCGTTCACGCGGTATTGTCAGCGCCAAGGAACTCCAGCACATGAAGCCTTCAGCACTTCTTGTCAACACATCACGCGGACCTCTGATCAACCAAGACGACCTACTCGATACGCTGGAGCGAGGCAAGATTCGAGGAGCTGCGTTGGACGTTTTCGATATTGAGCCGCTTCCGCTGACTAGCCCATGGAGACGAACCAACTACTGGGGTCGAGACGGACGGTCTGCTCTTCTCACAACGCCGCACATGGGATATGTTGATGAGGGTCTGATGAACACTTGGTACGCTGAAACCGCAGAGAACGTGGAGCGATGGGTTCAAGGACAAGAGGTGTTGCACCGCTTAGCATAAACAGGTTGTCTATTTAGTTGATACTTCTAGTAGCGAGGTCCCACGTCATCCTGTAATTAATGCCTCTTTCTAGTCCATCTCAATGCTAATGCATCAAAGTAATGGGCCTTGCCGATTAATCCGAGCCAGCCAGGATGTGATTCCCTGAAGATGAGGATCTTTTCTTACAAATTAAAGGAGTTATATAAAGCTAGCTAGGGTTCTGATAGCTGGCACTTATCGCCTCAGAGCTATTTTACAAGGCTCAATCCAATATAAACTATTAAATCACACATAACGTTATTTGATCCTGTGCTTAACCCGCTGACAAATTCTCTCGCGGGTCAGATTTGATATCTAAGCTGTCCCGGCGTTGCCGAGTTCACGTGTTATATAAGAACCCCCAGTTGTCATGGCTAGAACTTCCCTCAACCCTTTATTCCCTCATCTACTATTAAACTTGTTCATTTGCACACAATGTTCGGCTCACAGTCAGTCAGTTCGTTGCTCTTTAAGGCTGCTGCTGTTTTGAATGCGATATCAGTGCCAGGCCACATCAAGTACGGGATTGAACATGTCAATCCTGCGATCGACGCTCTTGCTGCAAATCCCAGCTTGAAAATCGGGGAGCAGAGCGCTGTTGTTGCGTGGGATTATATGAACGGAACGATCCTTATCGCTGGTATGAAGTCTTGATTAACGACCGCCTCACTGATTGCTAAGCAAAACGATTAGCGATACTTAACTGGCACTGGAGTTCTACCAACGGGCCCAAAAATGGCGTTGAGAAATACATTTTTTGGACTTTAGCAGCCGCTGGAGGGTTTGTAGGGTTTCGCTTTTGGCGACTGCGATCGTTTAAGCCATTGTTTTCTTTATGGGTTGCACCGGTATTGGGGCTTTTCGGGTGGCTCCTTGCTCCCTAAGTACCTAGTACAATTAGAAGTAAAAGTTGTGTAAATCATGTCCCAATCAGCAAGATATAGACTAGGCTCAACATATGATAGACAAGTGAGGGAAATTGGAAAATGTCTGACCTGATGCCATTTGTCTCAATCATAGAGTGCCTCAACATAGTAGTGACAGACTGAATAAACTATTTTGGCAAGATGAAGAAGTAAGATATTCTTTAAGACTTCAAGGCATACGAATTGAAGGACGAACGGTCAAATAATCAAGACGGTGGAAGAAGTAGATACTGGACATTTGTGATTGTATGTTTCCAAGAGGAATAATATACTTGGATTATCTTACAAAAAACCCCTACTTATTACTCACTAGACTAGCCTCCTGATTCTTTAAACTTGCTGCCTCACATAACAGCCTTATTCCATCATGACTATATTCCATCTGGTCCCTGATAAAGATACTCTCACCAAAGATCTCGACCGCTAACCCATAATTGTCATCCTCAGCCACTTCCCTGCCTTTGGAATCAATGATACTTCCGCCGTTGATCAGAGATTGAACAGTGGAAACCACAGTTTCAACTGGGGTCAACTGCTCAGACGGGAACGCTTTCCACATCTCGCTTGTCAGAAGGTTTGTGCGGATAGTCCCAGGGCAGATGGCATATGTTCGGATGCCATCCTTGAAATACGGATAAGCCACCGACCGCATAAATCCAAGTACACCAGCTTTAGAGGCTGTGTACAGAGGATTGAACTCTTGAGCATACTATGCTATATCAGCTCTTGACTCAAATCTTTGATGTCAGGGTACGTACAAAGCTTGCAATGCTGGCTGTCATTATCAGAACGGGACCTTGAGAAGGGTTTCCAGGGGCTAGGAAATACTGTCGTGCAAGATACGAAGTATTGATGACGGCTTTCAGATTGATGTCGATGCTCAGTTGGCGTGGTTCTGGTGGAGGCAAGGAGCTCGCTTTCTCGTAGAAGTTGTCGGTCTGAAGAATACCAGCATTGGCAAATACCACATCAAGACGGCCTTCTGCTTTGAAGATATTGTCAAAGGCGGAAGACAGAGATTCAAAAGAGTTGACGTCAGTCTGAGTGAATTGCAATTCTGGATTCTCGCGGACAGCAACTGCGCCTGCAGCTTCGTTGAGGTCTAGAATATGAACTCTCCAACCGGCCGAGGCTAGCGATCTGGCAACAGCCAAACCCATTCCCGAAGCACCACCAGTGATGATAATGACTTTATTTGTAGGCATCGTGAGATAATTCAAGGTTGATATGCAAGAAAGAAACGGGTGAAGAAGGTGAGGATGCTTGCAACTTGTTTTCGACGGAGCTAATGTTGGCATGACAGACTTGTTCAAAGCCGACACAGTTTAAGTACAACAAATAAACAACACGCTTGTTTATTAGGATGTGGGGAAACCTGGGGCCCCAGAAGGCGTGTTTCGCCGTCAATCCCCGGAATCTACTTCCGTGATCATCAAATATCGGCTTTAGAGCCCGCGGCATCAATGTGCCTGGGAGAATGCGGCCCGAGGTCCTCGGTGCAATCAGGCCATACCAATCCATCGCAAGTTAACAAGATCAAGCACTCAGGATTAGAAGGTCTTGTTGACGAAAGTAGCCTGCTAACACTTGGGGTTTCCTTGGCCTGCCTCACGGCCGGTCTTGCGCGAAACATCACAAGTAGAGAGTCAATGACTCTTTACAGCAGTGTCAATCCCATACCACAAGTTGGAAGTGATCCCTACAGGTTAAGTGCCGATTGATGTAGATCTCTATGGTACGTGAACGCGACGTGGACAGGCGCTTGCGTGGCTATAGAACATTCTATGTCCCACAGCCGGCCGAACTCTCTTGTACAGCTCAGGGACCACATTACATGACATCAGTTATCAACACTTTTGGGGAATAGCAGTACTTGAAAGTGCTCCTCATTCCACTGCCTCTACCTAATTACTGTTCTAACTACCGTTGCTTTTAATGAATTCCAAGAACTGATCGCTGAAAGGATAATCGGTGTAACCTTTAATTGCCTTTGGCGTGTAGAATGTAGAGCGATCATACTTGTTGAGCTCCAATCCTCTCTGGATCCGGAATGGAAGATCTGGCGTAGAGAGGAAATATCTCCCAAACGGAACCACGATATCCTTATTGGGATAATCCTCGTCCACAAGCCTTCGTGCACTCTCAGGGGTATACCCACCAGCGATGAAAATTGGCCCATCCCAGATGTCAATGGCAAAGGTCAGCTTGTCGGTGCTGGAAGATTCGACATCTTGTGCACCGGCAATCCTGGATTCAACCAAGTGAAGATATGCAAGATTGAACGGCTTCAGTCTCTTAATGACATCTGAGAACTGTGGGATCGGGTCCTCCATTCGCATGTCATTGTAAACGCTCCAAGGGCTGAACCTTATGCCTGTTCGCTCGGGGCCAATGGCATCACAGACTGCTTGGACCACCTCAACAGCGAACCTGGAACGGTTCTCAATGCTACCGCCATAGGCGTCGGTCCTTTGATTGCATCGATCCTGGATAAACTGATCGATAAGATATCCATTTGCTCCATGAAGTTCGACACCGTCGAACCCAGCCTCGATAGCATTTTTGGCAGCCTGTGCATATACCTGAGCACACTCATGAATCTCAGGGATGGTGTATGGTTTCGGCTTGGGTCGGACTGAATCAGGCGGAATGTCGCTAGAGCTGCGAAATACAATGCCCTCTTTCTCTGCGACATCGGGCTCAGCAGTTCGACCGAGAGCCCAGAGTTGGCAGAATATGAATCCTCCTTTTGCATGAACAGCATCCGTGACAGGTCGCCACGCCTTGATCTGTTCATCAGTGTAGATACCGGGTGCATTGGCGAATCCACCATGTGCCGGGGAGATGAAGGTGCCTTCCGAAATTAAGAGTGTGCCGGGAACAGATGCTCTTTGGCCGTAATAATCCTGGAAAGAAGGCGTAGGGACATGCTCATCCGATGCTCGATAACGAGTCAAAGGGCACATGGCTATGCGATGTTGAAGCGTCATGTTGCCAACCTTGATGGGTTTAAAAAGCCGAGAGTTGGAAAGATCATTCGAAGATTTGGCTTCATCTTGAACAGATTGAATGGATTTTGTTGCGGTCATTTTTGGCTTGAATTGTGGTGCCAGTAGTGAGCCTAGTGTAAAGTAGCGGCCTCGAGGGACGTTATATAGCTTGGCTCTCGGTGGAACCCCTCAAGAAACCCAGAACTTGCAGATGAAGCATCAGCTTGATTAGTAAAAGCAATGGAAATAGCTTGTAATCCCATGACTGTACAAGTGTCATGCTTGTGATGTCCGGGGTCTCTTCTCTGAGGTGGGAACTGACTCATGGACAGCCAGCGTAATCTAACGGAAAAGGATTCCGTGGAAATCAAGGCACACTCCCTTTTCAGCAGCAAACTTTACTGTTGCCGAGTGGCGCGGCAGGTGACCTAACTTAGGTGCGTGCAAAGCGTTGGGTCTGGGGAAATTGCGGGGAGAGAGATAACGTGCGGGGGAGATCCTCTCATCTGGGGGTGGATCTTGACAGGGACCTAGACCGTCGTTGCGTCTTTGAGGAGGACCATAAGTACAGCAAGATTGCCAACTATGATCAACAAAATCAAGGCATTGTTCCGTTGGCATTCTCAAGAGAGACATCCATCTAATCTTTGCAAGATCTATCCCCAACACACTGTTTGATCTTGTCTACGACGGACATTGAGACAAGAACATCCTTAACATGTTTGAACGTGTCAAGTCAAAGATCCGGGGAAAGACGATCAAGCGGTTACTCTCCACGAGCTGCGCTATCGTATGACACATCCCTATGCGGTCTTGAACATAGTCTAACATCAGTTACAGTCTTTCTGCCTCTACGGATACGATGCGGGTGTTCTTGGTGGTATCCAGGAGACCGAACCTTTCCGGCATGCCATGGGTGTGAGTGGTTATTCCAAGTCGAAGGAAGATGCCTTCTAACCTGACATGATCGCCAGTACCCGACCGGAACCTATGTCATTCCAATGATCGCCTCAGCTTACACTCTTGCCGCTACCGTTTGTTCGCTTGCAGTAACCGTGATTGGCATGCCTCTCGGTCGACGAAACTGTATCCTCCTGGGAAATCTCTTTGTTGTTATTGGTGGTAGTCTCCAGGCCTCAGCATGGTCCGTTCCTCATATGATCGTTGGTCGCATTCTTTGTGTGAGTACCCCTTGTTGCTCCGATGTTCCTGGACTGACCACTCTGCAGGGTATTGGAATTGGTGTAAGTATCCCTGCGGCCTCGAATATGCCAGTCTCTGAGCTTATCGCTGATTCGATTAGTTCATTTCCTGCTCTATCCCTACCTACCAAGCTGAAATGAGCACCCATCACGAAGAACGCGGGCCTGATGTTGCTGTGACTTGTATTTTCTTGGTTTCAGGTGCTGCTATCGCGTATTGGGTTGACTTTGGCTTCACTCGGATGGATAACCAAATCTCCTGGGTAAGTGGCTCGTCGGTGTTCGTTCGCAAGATATCTGACCAAATATAGCGCTTCCCGGTTGCTTTACAGGTTCTATTCGCCGTTTGCGCCGGTAGCATCGTGCTTTTTCTTCCAGATACTCCCCGATGGTACTACGCAAAGGGCTATGAGGCAGAAGGCGACAAGACCTTGTGTCAAATCTTTGACGCCGAGGTCCACGATGAAAGGGTCCAGAACATGAAGAACTCTATTCTGACCAGCATCGCCTTTGAGTCTGAGAGCGATAAGGGATTCAACCTTTTGGATCTTATCTGGGACCGTAGCGATCTTCGGGTCGGGCGTCGCATCCGAATTTCTTTTCTTATTTTAGCGATTCAGCAGATGATGGGTAAGTCTTCAGCCTATATAGGATTATAAAGTCTAATCTTTCAAGGCATCAACCTTTCCGTCTACTACAGCACAGTCATCTTTGCTCAAATCGGTCTGTCACCCTTCATGGCTCAGCTCCTGGCTGCGATAATGAATACTGCCTTTGCACTCGGAACGGTTCCACTCGTTTGGACTGTCGAGAAGTTTGGTCGACGTAGTATTCTTATGTGGTCTGCAGTTGTTTTGACAATCTGCATGGTGATTTTCGTTGCAATGATTGGCATTTCTAATCCAACCCTCGCCACTCAATGGACAGCAGTTGGTGCCATCTTTGTCTACAATACAGTGTTCGGTTACGGATGGATCGGAATCTGTTGGCTTTACGGCCCGGAGGTAAGGCGTCATGCCTCATTATGTGATTCGCTAACGCCCTGTAGATTGCTCCTCTCAAGCTTCGACATGCTGGTGCCGCCGCAGGAGCCTTTGGCGAATGGCTCTTTTCTTTCATCACTGTGTTTGCTGGTGGTATCGCACTTCAGAATGTCGGTTGGAAGATATGGATTTGGATGGCCTTGTCCTGCTTTGTGGCAATCTTTTTTGTTTATTTCATGTGTCCCGAGGTAAGCATTTGGACATTGCCCCTGAAGGTATAAGACTAACCACAGATAGACTACTGGAAAGACCTTGGAGGAAATTGATGTGCTATTTGCAAGGGAAGAGGTCAAGCATACCATCTTGGCGGAACGGTTGGTCATGCAAAACAGTGCTGCGGCAGAGAAGGGGGAAGTTACATCACTGCATGTCGAGAAGACTTAGCTGTGACTTGGAGGAGATGAAAGGCACCAAATCGAGACCTGCAAAGTTTCTAGTGCATGAGGCGCAGTAGCATGGGTACTTTGGAAGTCTCCAATAGCTGATAGCTCAGGAATCTCCAATGTGTTCTTTATTATAGTTGGAGCCTGGTCCCTAATGGCTTGACTGAGCCAGAAGATCGTTCATGAATCTTGAGACTGTAGTATTATTGCTTCTCGTTGTCTATGACAATAATGCATTTGTGCAATTCTATCAATTATGATGTCCAGAATCTCATCCCCTCTTAGGAACTTCGTGTGATGCTTATTTCCTACCGGAAGATGATGTTCAAGTTCTTTATCGGGATAGGTATTCTTCGACTCTTTCATATATAAGTTCGTAGCTTCTTATTAGCTGCACATGAATGCCAGGTTATCTTACCAGAACTTTAATTCACTATTATGTCTTTGTTCTTTCAGCAAGGCTTTTTGTGGTTCTCTCGTCTGGCTCAGTTATTCCATCACGGGCCGGGCTTCAACCATAGCAAAAAAACATTATCAACACATCATAAGACCAAAGTTCTCCAATACAATACAAACTACTTGAGCTTCTCAACATCCATGCCATCCTTGCCGCCTAGACGCTTAGAAGCATCCCCTACCACTAGGTTCTCATAACCAATCATATATGTCATTGGCAATGCCATGAACCTATTACAGTCATCGCTCAACGCTGCCGCGTATTCTTTGCTGTTGTAAAAGGCCAGCCAATCGTCCCAAGTTCTGACCCAAAGTTGGGCGCAACCATCGTAATCCAATACACCCTCTCCCAGGCTTCTAGCTCTCTCCTTCATCTCAGGCGTTTGATGGTGCTACATGTATCAGTTCGTCTGTTCAATGGTTCGTCATCTAATACATACCTGTGCATATCGAACGATGTGATTCCGAAATGCAAGCGTGGCCACAGCTAAATCAGCATGAACGGTTTGCCAGTGACCGAAAAACGTATCGTAGTCAATTGAATCGATTTTTCTGAAAAAGACCGAGACTTTGATACAGGGTTGGAAGTTGGGTTCAGAGTTGTAATCCAACTCAGGATGGGTAAACTGATGATCAATCTTTTGCCAAGGCATATTGAGGTTTAGGTTTTCCGTGTACTTGAAGTTTCAGATGGAGTGAAAACAAGCAGACTCGTATCCTCCAAGCGACTTAAATAATCTGTTTGTCGTATTGGCGTGGCAGTATTGTTATCACATGGCAGGTCAGCCTATGTGGCTTCAACCATTGAGGTTTAAACTGCGGGGTCGGAATTAAAATCCGTGGCATTTTCTCACCGGAGCTCTCTTGGAAACCGATGCTTAGTCAAGGGCTCAGAAGGGGCAAGCTTCTCAGCAGCCTAATAGAAATAGCATAGGTGGATTAATACAGTATAGACCTGGGATTATTATAAGAGATTTAAGAGATTTCATATTTATAGTAAGAATTAAAAGAGATTAAAGACTATTTAACTATTACTAACTAAGGTATATTATACTTAGCTTATATATATTTATAAGACCTAAAAATTAAAAAAGAATAATAAATAAGTAATAGTAGTATAAATAAATAAAATACATATACTTAAAATAAGGATTATATATAAAAGATTTATAAAAAATAAATAATATAATAGCATTAAAGAGCGACTTTAAGAACTAGACCGCTATTGGTATATCCCGGCTACTTCTTACAGTAAACACTTACTCTAATAGCCGCTATAATCTTCTCTATTTATATCTATTTTTACTCGCAATTGGGCGCTGCTCATCCAGATCTAGGGCACGCAACTATTTAGTCAATAATAGCTACGGGGGAGCCAGGGCATCTCTATACACGCTACATAACAGCGTGCGCTATAATTAACAAGCCTGACTTCTTAGGAAAGTCAGTAATAGCCGTGGGCCAGCGGTAAAAGCATGTCTTCGAAACTCATTTCTCCCTACGGGGTTGGGGCTGGCATCGGGGAGTTCTGGCGTCTCGTCCTGGACACATCTCGGCCGCCGAAGCTCGAGGAGTATCTTCAAGTCAAAGATGCAGACGATGATTTCATCGAGTCTGGTCCAATTGACCACGTCGGACCGTAGCACTGACCGGTTAAACATAAAGAAGATATACCTCGAACAGTGGCGAAGATGCCCACCTATCAGCCTCGGTTCAAAACCCGGCAACGTCTAATGTAACCCCATGCAGTCAGATTGAGGCCTCCTCCAAGGATTGAAAGCAAAAGGCACGGAGGGGCAGTTGCATGGCAAGGCGGAATAGCCCACCGGGCGCCCATACCAGAGATTTACGCCTTGTCAAAGAGCCCATTGGCGGCTTGTTTGACCGGCTGCAGCCACAACAGCCCCGCACCAGAGTCGAATGTAAGAAGCAGGGCACTCATGGGTATCGGACCTTCGGTTGCGCTTGATCGACGGGC
This sequence comes from Ascodesmis sphaerospora, assembly GCA_027569015.1. NCBI lineage: Eukaryota > Fungi > Ascomycota > Pezizomycetes > Pezizales > Ascodesmidaceae > Ascodesmis > Ascodesmis sphaerospora. The sequence goes on from JAPPUR010000005.1 coordinate 2,602,628, forward strand.
GAGTGTGGAGGGTGGGCGACCCCGAGGGCAGTGAACCAACAAATACTTTCAGGTTCAACTTGGAAGTGTTTGTTTAGCTTGGCTGGTCACTGGCCGGTGTGGGATGGGGTTAGGTAGGCGGTCTGCGTTACGCAGCCACAACTCGTATACCAGCATATGTATGCTAGGGGGTCGATGAAAAAAGTAGGAATAATAAGGTGGGAGAGCCTTGTGCATGCACTTGCACCGCTCACCCTTTGGGTATAAGTAAAGCATGTGCCACCAAGTTTCAGTGAGAGGGTTTGTAGATGGTAAAGAAACGACTTTCGTCATGTCTCATGAGCCTCAGAGCGGCCCACAGGATCTCATAACCCAACATGAGCCTATCACATACACACAGGTGCGTCAGAACATCTCAAGTGACCCTGGTAGCCATTTTTTAGTGAAGAGACTGCCTCCATGGCGCATCGGTCTGGCAACGCGAGCTAAGATGCTTGGTCTTCTTGGTCTTGGGATTCTGTCAGCTCTGGGTCATCATCTACTATATTCTTCTCTCGACAACAAGCCTGTGAGGACCTTGGAAGACGGGGCGCCACGATGGAAAACGCAAGATTGGATAACCAGGTACGGATTCGCTCTTGCATTCATTACGAAGACCATCCTCGCGGCGTCGGTGGCCGTCGCATACAAGCAGCGCATCTGGACAAACTTTCGGCAGAAGGCTTATACTGTATCTGGCATCAATGCAATGTACGATGCCACCACCGACATTACCTCTTTTACCAGCCTAGAGTTCCTCTGGAAAGCCAAGCTTGCAACCATCCTTGCCGCCTTGACATGGCAAGTCGACTCGACTAATGACGTCCTAATGCAACAACTGACCAACTGCTAGGACCATCCCGCTTTCTGCTTTGGTCACACCGTCATCCCTTCTCGTGACTTTGATCACCAAGGAGGTTCAGCAAGACATGACCGTGCCTATCTTGAATTTTGCCGACTTCAATTCTGGTAGTTATGTTTTCAATGGTCCGACCACCATGATCTCGCCTCAGCTTACAAGGACCACCTCCATCGCCGCATTCAGCGCAGAAATCTTGGCGATGCCTGCAGTGGCGAATAATATTTCGTATACATTGCAATTCCACGGTCCGTCCTTGAGGTGCGACGAGGCCACAGCAAACATTGCAGCACTCATCGAGAATGTCTACAGAGCCACCAGCTCTGCCATAGCCCAAAGGGGTTCCGGCGACGCGGCCTACTTGTCCTTCACTGCACACGCCTCCTTTTTACAAAACTCCTCGGTCGATCCGACTACGGCCCAAGATCTACTTCTATGGAATCATTCGAAGATAGCGACGGAGCTAGTGAGTGGTAAACTCGACTGGACGTACACGCCACAAGATAATCTGGATGCACCAAGTGCGTTTGCCATGTTGGTGCATCACAACGAAAAACGTCTGGCCTGCGCGCCCCAGAACACTACCTACAAGGTGACGTTCAATTCTTCCGGCATTATTCAGACTGTGTCGCACCCTTACGAGTTCATTTGGGAAGGGCTGCCGGCACCATCGCAGCTCCACTACTACTACACAGCCATGGCACTCGCAAATCTACTAAACGGGGTGATCGGTAAAATAGAGATGAGCAACGGGGGGCATCAACAATCAGTCGTCAAAACTTTTGTAATGAGCTCCAGGACAAAGATCATGCAAACTGCCCTCATTGGAGCTGTGGGCGAATACCAGCCCCTTCCGCAAGAGGACAAAAGGCTTGCTCGCAACATGTCACTTGGTCCGCTTATCGAAGAGCTATCCAGGAACCAAACGTTGAGCCTATTTAGTAGCTCCCGTTTCTGGTAATTCAAATCGCCCGTGCTAGATAGACTACAACTGACTTGATAGGACGGAGAGCGGGACGAAGCAACAAGTCACCCAACGGATCTCGATTAATATCTGGCAATATCATAGCCAGGTGCTTTGGCTTTCATATGGGCTCGCAATTGTCGGGGCAATCTTTGGCGTACTTGTTGGGCTTCAAGCTGTTTCTGTTAATGGAACAGGCTACAATACTAACTTTAGCACAACTATGGTAACGACACGAAATGCAACGCTAGATGACCTTTCATTGGGTTCGTCTCTTGGGGGCGAGACTGTTTCTGAGAACGTCTTTAAGACAGAGCTGGTATTTGGTGTTTTGGATCAGGACAATACTAGGGAAAGTGTAGAGTCAATCCCTCACGTCTCATTTGGACTCTTGCAAGAGATAAAGAAGTTATAAAAGGGCTGGATGTATATATAAGAAAGTAGGGTCAAGCCATAATCATGTTGTCTCTATTCTTCCCTTGTTCAGAATTGCCTCAGGGGCATTTCCGAAGGGTAAGTTAAGATCGGGGCTTCACTGGAGTTTCGGCGATTAGCATCGGATTATGATGCTGTGATGTGTTGACAATGTGTTCTTTGTTATAGTTGGAGCCCAGCCATTAATAAATTAAGCTAGAAGATCGTCAAACGACAGTTCTGTCTCCCAAGTGCATTTCTTTGCATGTATTCACTTATCACTATCTCACAAGCTTGCCATTCTTTCAACCCCTAAAAATCCCACCTTGTGTATTATTCTCTTGCCTTTCGCCACTATTGCATCAACCAACCGCCCACTGACATCCCTGGAGACGCTCGCTAGTAACGATAACGTCCAAGCTCTGGGATATGAGGCATCTGCTCCTCTGCTCTCGAAGTTGGACTGGGTGCTGCGGCAGATCCACCAAATGATGTATTCGGCGGCGACACTGATGCACTGGGTGGGTTCGAGACGGTTTCATAGTACTGATGCGAATACCCAGGTACAGAAGATGGCTGCGAGTGTACCATAGGTTGACTTGCCGGTTGTGGATGCTCTTGACGTTTGGTACGCTTCCTATACCAGATGAATGCAATGGCCAGGATGATGAGGGTTCCGACGATAGCTCCGAGAGCTGCAGCCGCTGCAATGGCTGACCTGAGCTTTCCCTTTGTCTCGGTGAGCTCACTTTCATCTGCTACAGCTGTATCTGTAGCAGTTGGATCGGTGGTGCCCCCTGATGAAGTAGCATCTGCGTCGGTGGTAGTAGCTTCAGCGGCGTCGGTAGCATCAGTTGCTGTCCCGGTCTCGGATTCAGTATCGCCTTTGATTGTAAAGTCGTCATCAGTAGTGGTGGTATCATCAGACTCAGTCTCCGTATCTTGAGTTGTCAATGGTGCCTCCTGGGTGTCCTTGATTGTACGGATAACAGCCCCGCTCGGGAGGTCGTACTCGAACGAACTTGATCCGGTTCGACGTGCAGTATCGCAGTAATAGCCGTACTCCTTCATGGCAGGATTCGTAAGGAGAACGCACGATGGGGACTCGGATTTGGAGCTGAAGAGTCAGCCAGGTCCAATGATGGCCATTACTCTTACCAAACAACGCATCCTCCAGTATTGTGATCGCATATATCGTCTTCGAGGTCGTCGTACTCGATGCATCGTGTCCGAGGAGCGCAACTAGACCTGTGCCGAGTTAGTTTTGTCGACCAAGAAGACATTGACATACACTGAACAGCATCCTACAAAACCGTCATCACCCCAGTAGCACTCCCCATTCGGGCACGTCCACAGAGCATGATCCGGTCCATCGCAATCAGTGATACGTTGTTGTCGCTTGAAAAGAAACGTAGGTGCAGCAGTAATGGCAAAATCTTGCCCTGCTGCGAGCCCAAGTAAGAAAAAGAAGAGAACAAACATGGTTGACGAACAGAATGGGGAGGCGGGAGACCCTACTTTTTAAAATCAGGCTCTGAGATGGGCGGTGCATGCATCTTTTTGCATTTTGTGCGCCTCGACTCAAACTCGAGCCGTTATTCGCCATGACAAAGACGATCGGGATCTTTAATAGGTCAAAAGTCTAGCACAAACGCCACAAGCTTGGTATTTCTGTTGTGGCAGAAATGAAGAGAAATGAACGGGTAGACCCTTGTCAAAAGCTGAACATTGCAGATAAGATGGTGTCGATCATGCAGCCGTAATTTGTTCACCGTTATTGTAGAATGAGGCAGTGCCTGAGCCGTTGGCTGTCTATTGGACTAGTCAAGCAATGGGGACGATAGTGGTCTATACAGTACAACTGAGGGAACAAGCTGGTTGCAGGTGAACTGCTGTAACAGGCTTCACTTATAAGCGAGATTTCCCCTCCATCTGCTCCCAGTCTTTTATCGTCTTGACCAAACCCTCAACCTGCTTCATGGTGTTTCCAGCATGGATGCAAATTCGAATTCTCTCGCTACCCTTTGGAACTGTCGGTGCGACAATTGGACGAACAGTGTATCCTCTTTCCTGGCAGAACTGAGCCAAGCTTCGTGGTTGCGATGTGAATACTGGAATAATTGGCGACTTGGGTGCATCTCTGTTGACACCAAGAGTCGAAGACTGCAAAAGCTTATGCGTATGGTTGACGAGTTGCCATAAATGCTTCAATAGAGCATCTGCTTTTCCACTTGCAAGAAACTGATAGGACAATCCAATGCTGGCGAGACAGGGAAATGGCATTGCTGTCGTATAGATGAGGGTTCGAGCGTAGTTGATGAGATATTCGCGTGTCGTGGGAGAGCAAAGAACGATGGCTAAACGGTCAGAACCAGACTGTCAATAGTAAATCAACTTACCTCCAAATGAACTCATTGCCTTGCCAAAAGTATGCAATCGAGCAAATATTTCCTTTTCCAGACCCAACTCACACACAAGGCCTCTTCCCTGCTTTCCAAAGAGTCCAGTCGAGTGTGCTTCGTCAACAATGATATACCCATTGTTCAGACGTCGTTTAACACAAGCAACAATGTCTTGAAGTGGTGCAACATCTCCATCCATGCTGTAGACACCTTCAACAAGGATAAAAACAGATTCATCTGCCAATCCCTTGAGAACTTCGTCCAAACCTCCCTCTCCTTCAACACAATTGTGCTTGAATGGGATCGTCTTTCCCGCCCGACTCAACTTCATCCCATCATGAGCACTCGCATGAATGAGCTCATCGTAAACAATAATATTCCCAGGCTGCGGCAGGCAACTCACAAGCCCCACATTGGCATCAAATCCCGAATTGAACAAGAGTCCAGTCTGGGCGTTGTGAAACGCTGCAATATCTCGCTCCAAGGATTCTGCCAATGTCGAATTACCGTCCAGCAATCGTGAGCCGCCTGACCCCAACAAAGGAGGGGGAGATGCATGCTTCTCAAGAAGGGAATGATAGGCGGATCTGATCTCTGGGACAAGAGAAAGAGAAAGGTAGGCATTTGAAGAAAAGTCGACATTGTCTGCAGGAAACGTAGTCAACCGACGAAGCTGAGATTTCTCTTCTCTCGCCTTCAGACGAGCCGCAAGGGCTTCCTCCAACTTGGACATTGTTGTTGTCTGCGGGATTTGTTGAGCGATATTTCCCCGCTCGGACGGAGCAAAATGCCGACCGACTAAGGGCTGTAGGGCTGTTTATAGGTATTTAAACACCCCAAGCCCCTTTAGAAAGGAATAATTCGAAATGGCGCCCGTGCCTGCTCTTTTGCGGCGATCCCTACGCGTCCACCAAGTGTATGGGGCGAATACCGACGTGGGCAAGACGATTTTTACTACTGTCCTTTGCAATGCCACGACCAAGCATTGGAAGGGTGAAAAGACGTCGTTTTTGAAGCCTGTGTCTACTGGAGCAGCACATGAGGCCGACAGCTGGTAGGTATTTTGAAGAGTCGATGTTCTGTAGCTGACAATCCAGTCACATTCAAAAATATTCTCCATTTACGGCCCACGAGACATTGTTCCAATACGATATTCCATGTAGCCCACACACAGCTGCTAAAGCTTCTGGCAAGGTATGTTTCACATGTTGAGCCGAATTTCACTAACATTTTAGCCCATCCCCTCCGATGAAGCCGTTCTAGCAAAAATCCATGACCATGTCTCTCGGCGAGCTTCCGAAGGTCCAGGGTGGCTATTTCTAGAGACGGCGGGTGGTGTCCACTCTCCAGGTCCATCCGGCACGCCCCAGGCCGATCTTTATGCCCCCTTGCGGTCTCCAGTTATTCTGGTTGGGGACTCCAAACTTGGGGGTATCTCTCAAACGATTGCTGCGTACGAATCGTTGAGAATTCGTGGACACAATATTGAAACGGTTCTTCTTTTCCAGGACATGCAGTATGAGAATTATCAGTACCTGAAGGATTACTTTTCCAAGGAGGGAATCCTTGTGGAGACAATCCCTGGACCACCTCCTCGAAAGCCGGATGAAACCGAGGAAACCGAGCAAATGACCGAGTACTATGCATCTCTCAACAATGGCAACATTCAACAAGTTCTCGAGACTCTGGACAAGAAAGGAAAGGACCGCATTGACCGTCTGGATTCCATGAGCGAAAAGGCTAGCAAGAGTATCTGGTATCCATTCACTCAGCAAAAGTTTGTCACGGCAGACACCATATCTGTCATTGACTCTGCCCATGGTGATTACTTTCAGGTCCTCAACAAGAATTCAGACCAGCTGTTGCAGCCTGCATTTGATGGCTCTGCTTCTTGGTGGAGTCAAGGTCTTGGACATGCCAATTCTCGACTGACTCTGGCTGCTGCTTATGCTGCTGGACGATATGGACATGTCATGTTTGCCGAGGCTATTCACGAGCCTGCTCTGACTCTGGCCGAGATGCTTCTCAAAGGAGCAGAGAATCCCCGATTCAGTCGCGTCTTTTACTCTGACAATGGAAGCACTGGCTGCGAGGTTGCTGTCAAGATGGCCCTCAGAGCAGCAAGACTCCGATACGGATGGGGACCAAACGATAATGTCAATATCCTCGGCCTCAAAGGAAGCTATCACGGAGACACCATTGGAGCAATGGACTGCGCCGAACCTTGCGTCTACAACGAAAAGATTGAATGGTATGAAGGTAAAGGGTACTGGTTCGACTATCCCACTGTTCAATGCGTCAAAGGGAAATGGGTCGTTGATGTCCCTGAATCTCTTCGTGACGATCTAACCGGCGCAAACCTTGACTCCATCTCGGACGTTTTCGATCTACAGTCTAGACTCGAAACGGAAGCTTACCAAAAGTATGCACGATACATTGAGGGCGTCCTCAAAAAGCTTCAATCCTCCGGTCGCAAGTTTGGAGCCCTCATGATGGAACCTGTTGTCCTGGGCGCAGGAGGCATGATTCTAGTGTAAGTTCCGTGATCCATTGACTTCACCGCTGACCATCAGTGACCCCCTCTTCCAACGTGCCCTCATTGACGTTGTCCGCCGATCCCCTCATCTCTTCGGAGACGCGTCCACCCCAACAGACCCACTCTCATGGTCCGGACTCCCGGTCATTTTTGACGAGGTTTTTACCGGCTTGTACCGGCTTGGCCGGTTTACCTCGGCTTCATTCCTCGGAGCCGATGCCGATATCGCCGTCAACGCTAAGCTCCTCACTGGAGGATTAGTCCCGCTCTGCACCACCATGGCATCAGAGACTGTGTTTGATGCATTCCAGAGTGATGACAAGAGTGATGCACTTCTTCATGGGCATAGCTACACTGCACATGCTGTAGGATGTCAAGTGGCTGTTGAATCTGTTGGAGAAATGCAAAAAATGGAGGCCCAAGGTGTGTGGAAACAGGCAGAATCCGACTGGGATGATTCTCAGGCAAAGACGGCTTGGTCTGTTTGGTCCCGTGACTTTGTCAACAAGGTGTCACACAGCCCTCAAGTTCTTGGAGTTTGGGCTCTTGGCAGTGTCTTGGCTATCAGTCTCCGCGATGAAGAAGTGGGATACAAGAGTAACGCGGCCAAGAAACTCCAGGGCCACCTTCGACAAGGTACTGGGGAGTGGAACGCTCACAGTAGAGTCCTGGGCAACGTGTTTTATGTCATGGCCAGTCAAAAGACAAGTCAGCAGAGCATTGACGAGTTGCAGGGTCTGTTGCTCGGAGCTCTGTAATTCGCAGGATAAATGGAGGAAGGATTGGCGGTCGGTAAAAGTAAATTTCTTACGTCACGCTGTGCCTCTTTGATTCTCCATCAACATCATCATGAACTCTGTGAATTCCCAGGAGCCTCTCGAGATGAAAACTCGAGAGGCATCGATTGCAGAATTTATCGACAGAACCAAACATATCCAGGAGGAACATCCTGAGGTCGATTTTACCAAGTCGGTCATTGAGCCGACCATGAACCTTACCTACGACATCAAGGTATGGCCCTTGACTCTGTAGAGAACCATCTAACAGAATAGGAAAATATCGAAGAAGAAACTCGAAAGAAGCATGAATCTTTAATCACTCTGATGCTTCAAAACACTGGAGACCTGGCAAAGGCGGAAAAGTATCTCATGGAGGCTAGGGACTGTCTCAAAGGATATCCAGACATTCTCAAACAGTTTGACGACATCTACATCAACAAGAGACCTGTATCGGTCATGCTCGGACAGTTGCACGAGTGTATGACCCTCAAGAATTCTCAGTAGCTTATCACACAATCTTCCCCTCACCTGGACCCATAATAGGGCGTGATGACAACCTGAGCTAACGTGTCGACCAATCAGATGTGACTAATCATGACATCGTGACCGAGTTTTTGTGCCATCGTAGATTTGCTATCAACATCAACATGAATGAAAACGGCTTTGCAGATATGGATCTGTTTGAGGGGCTTTTCGATCCCTTTGAGGGAGAGGCTCTGCCTGTTCAACCTCAGCCTCGCCCTGCCAAGGTTGGCGGTAGGTTCACCAGGGAATCAGTCCGGATCTTGAAAAACTGGCTAGCGGCCCACCAAAGTCATCCTTATCCCAGGGATGCCGAGAGACGAATGCTTCAGGAGCAGACTGGTCTTACAAAGACGCAAATCTCGAATTGGTTGGCCAATGCCCGTCGTCGAGGCAAGATTCCATCAAGTGCTTCGTCACCTCATGGAGAATCCAGGGCAATGGATATTCCTGCAAGGCCAGGGACTCCGGCTGTCAGGAATACATCTGAAATGGATCCTCTGCAGAGATGGGTTGATTCACCTCCAGAAGATGAACCTGCAGCCGTGACTGCGATTGCGAGAGCCGTGTCTAGTGCACGACCATTGTCTGGTGAGTATGAATTGAATGGCATGGACTGGTCTAACGTTATAGGCTCTACGAGTCCGTATACTCGTCTCTCTCGAACGCCGTCGGTTAGAAGTGGAGAGACTTCACGATCCAGCTCAATCAGTTCTGTCAATTCCTATACCAGTCGATCATCGTTTGGGCTTAATGAATTGTTTAGTCGCGGCAGTTCTCGACGAAGACGAAGAGCCTACAAAGAAGAGAGACGATCTCTAGCAACTCCCCGCAAAGCTTTTCAATGCACATTCTGCACCGAGACATTCCGAGCGAAGCACGATTGGCAACGACATGAAAACTCTCTTCATCTTCCACTTGAGAGATGGGTTTGTAGTCCTGAAGGACCTCGAGGCCTCAAGGGGCACGATACTTGTTGTGTATTCTGTGGTCAAATTGATCCTGATGATGCACACGTTGAAAGTCATCACTACTCTGCCTGTCGAAATCGACCGATCCAGGAACGAACCTTTAACCGAAAAGATCATCTAAACCAACATCTACGACTTGTACACAATGCCAAGTTTACCGAGTGGCCGATGAGACAATGGAAAGCACCGTCTCCTGCAATCCGTTCAAGATGCGGTTTCTGTAACCTTGCATTGGAGACTTGGACTGATAGAGTTCATCACCTTGCAGATCACTTTAAAGCTGGCAAAACAATGGCCGACTGGACAGGTGATTGGGGATTCGAACCACATATCCTAGAGCTCTGTGAAAACTCTATCCCACCATGTATGTTTCTTCCTAGATGTGTTTCATTTCTAATATTTTAGACTTTATCGAGACTGAACGGAACAGTCCATTTCCTTTCGAAGGAAGTAGGACTCTTGTTGAGACGCCACAAACTGCATACGAGTTGTTGAAGCTTGAACTCGCATACTTTATGCAGAATCACTTTTATACCAACGCAAGAATGCCGAGCGATGAAGAAATGCAGCTGGAAGCTTGTCGAATCATCTTTGCATCCGAGACATTGTCCCAGAATGACTTTGTCTACTTTTCATGGCTTCGAGATCTGGTTCTTTCCAATCCCACCATTACGCAACAGGCTCAATTTGGTCCAATACGATCAACAGCAGAGAGCCGAGTTCCTGCGTTGATGATTAGTGGAAAGAACAAGATCTTTGAAGATTGTCCTTTCGAAATACAGCTGCACGAGTTTGTTCAAGCAAAACAGCTTCTCGGGATGAGTATCAGAGATGATGAACTGAAGGAGGAATGCTGCAGGATTGTTGGTCGTTTGGAAGAAGTCTCGGCTACTCCGTCTGACTTTATCGCCAACTGGTTGATCAAAGTTATTCATTCACCAGGAGACTGGCTTTCAGAGTTTCGTCAACGAGCTGGTGTTGAATTGTTGCCTTCAGCACAAGTTTTGAACCTTGAAGCAACGATTCAAGATTATACAAAGCTCGAACAAGAGATGAGCGCATACCTAGAGATGCAGCGGGTCATTGGGATTGAACCAGATGATGAGGATCTACGTCGACAAGCTCGGGTCATAATTCATGGCTCAGATACGACACTTCACACCGCAGCAGACGACGATTACTGGCTATCAGCTTTTCGACAACGACATGCCCCAATAGGTGGGCCCCAAACTGGTATGAGACCGGATGCTCATCTTTTGGCTGCTCGATCACTCGTCATGAAGACCAGTACTTCATTTCTCAACGATCACAACTACTGGCGATGGTTCACAGAAGAACTCCGTCGATGGGTAGCAGCAATCATGTCGCCCCACAACCCAGCGAGTCGAGTTCCATCAGATGAAGAGATTCAACATTATGCCAGATGGATCAGCTACAATGAGTAAGTCAGTTGCCCAGGGATGACATTGACTAACACAAATAGCGATGACCCTTTCAATCAGACAATTGCAGAGAATAAGGATTGGCTGGAGGCGTTTAAGAGGGACGTTGGGATTGAGTGACGTAGATCTAATGAAGCAATTTCCTTGTATTTCCGCAGTCAGTTGATCTACGCCGGACTCTACCTCGAAATGGCGGGTGTTCCAGGTCATGATATTTAAAAAGCCATTTGATCACAAAGTAGTACTCTGTAGATCAACAAATATATTTTCAGCTACGCAGAAATTGGCTACTGTGACTCCCCTCATCTCAGACTCTTCCCACTTAACATGACGCCCGGTCTTGGCCCAGTTCTCCATCGAGGGTCGGGATTCAACCAAGAAAGAACACATCACAGTCATCCTATAGTGACCTCAAACATCTCAAGTCCCTAGCGCCATGTTCCACTAACAGTCACGGCCTGGCAGCTGCTCGGAACCGCATAAGCCCTGTTGGGATCGCTCTCCCACTTGACCGCACCATTCGACTCAACAATGACAAACTTATACTGGAATGATTGACCGGCCGCGAGATTAAGAGTCGTGCTCCAAAGATGATTGCTAGAGGTATACCTTGAAGCTGAGAGTGACGGCGCCGAGGATGGACTCCAGTTACCAAGGGCGGGAATGGATCCCACAACCTTGACTGTTTGGCCCACACTGGTCGTGACGACATGGTCAAAGGTGACGGGTACTGTGCTGCAGCCCGTGCCAGGATTCTCAGTTGTAGTAGGAGGGGGTGTTCCAGTGCCGCTACCAGTGATGGCGATATCCGCGCAGGTGAGGTAAACCTGACCCGTCTGGAATGAATTCCAACGGAAAGACAAAAGCGTGTGGTTGGAGACGTAATTCGGGATCTTGATCTTCTTGCTGACGGGATATCCTCCAGCGATAGAGGTATAGCACGATCCAAGAGGAGCGTTGTCTACACCTTGACAACCACGGCGGGACGATGCTCCAAAGGCATTGCAGGTGAACCAGTCATTTCGCCAGCAAGGTTGCCCAGATGAGCAATCCGGGTTGAAGCCGCAAGTCTGCCCCGAGACGTCCGTACAGGGAAGCAAACCATCCTGGAAACAATCCTCGGCGGCCTGCTTCTCCTCATCGGTGGGAGTGTATCCGGGAGTCAGAAGCTTGTCAACGATGGCTTGGTCCTGGCAGATGCGGTAACTAAACATGCCGCCATGGTCTCCGTTGTTGTCGACGCACCACTGCACGTCGACGACGTCCCCAGGCTTGTAGGTGGCCACTGGAGTGTTGCCCCAGTTGGTCGAGGGCACATTATAGTCAACGTTGACTCTGGCGTTGAAGCCGCAAGGGCCGCTTCTGCCGACTGTCGCAGCATCTACGTCAGGCCATGCCGACACGGGCTCACGGATGGTGCACTCGGGGCAAGAGTCGATGCCGGCCTTTTGAGTCAGTTAAGAAGTTAGGTAAGGAGAAGGTGCATACCTCTGCGCCTAGACGAGTGCGACTCTTGGGAATGGTTAGATACCCATGGGCATCAACTGAAGCGGCGAAGCCTATGGCAAGGAGCTGGGAATACTTCATGGTTCGGGATTTGACTGCACAATCTGAAGAACTGGCTGAAGCTGAAGACTGGTGATTTTTCTACAAGACAGACTAACATGCCCCTTTTATGCCCTTTTTTCTTCATCTTTTCTTTCACATGCACCGAGACTCCATGAAAACATCGTGAAGGCGGAGTCTCCTGTTGCTCGAGCGCTAAAGGACACAGGATTGACAGCTCTCGGTGAAACTAATCAGGGACGGGCCGAATGACAAGTCTGCAAGAAAGATGGTCTTATGCGTTGATTTCATAACCTTCAGTAACTTTATGCGAAGAGCAATCCCAAAGAGGAACGCCGTCTCGATATCCTGTGATCCGCCAAGTTCACAACGTGGCCAAGATTTAGTCTAGCCATAAACCTTTGAGACAGTCGGCCCTATTGCCAGCATCTGATATTATTACAAGGGGAGGACATATGGCAATGCATGTGTCCCTATGCCGTAAATAGATCATCACCCGACGGCGACGTTCCCTCCGCTTAGCGAAACCGGAATCGCTCCCGTCTTCACCCCGCACTTCTCCGCCTTTTGACAACGGGATTTGAGCGAGATGTCAGGGGTTCTACACCACAAAGATCGCGGTAGGACCGATAAGGTCCGTGCTAAGATGTAAGGGGAGGCCTTATTCTTGTTCTTTCTCGTCACACGTGGGCTGAAATTTGTGGTGAACATGGGTGTCTGCAAGGGGAGGGACTGGACAAAGGGAAACCAGGACATGTGCTGGAACGAATTGGGAATGGCTATCGAGACCCTTGTTGGAAAACAGGAAATAATTGAACGTAATAGGCTGCCCAGTAAGCCCTTCATCTAAAAGAATGCGGGAATTCGCCGCAATGAAACCGCCTCTAGCACACAGGACCAGCGTATAGCTATAGGAGCTAATGATCCTAGCAGTAACGGGGTTGAATAGTCTCTAAGCTGTCACTAATGATCTGATTGCCTGTCCGTGCTTAGAATCCAATTTGAGTAGAGTCCACCACGGAGCCGTGGCCCCTCGCAGCCATCTCTGCCCACTATGCTCTAATATGCACCTCTTCTGAGGACGGCAGTGAGTCTCTGGGAGTATATCAGTATCTTCTATGGGCTCCTATGGGCTTTCCGTGTATAGATTCGGAACGGAACTTCCGTACTGGCAGTGCCAGGAAACAACACCAGACATTTGGCCCACACCGAAGCCATCTCCATTGATGGACTTAACGATTTGTATTTGTTCTTATACTTTGTGAAGTTTCCAAACAAGGATATTAGCTACAATAGCAAAAGACATAGGGATTAATACATAACAGCATTACAGACCGGGTTAAATAAAGACCATACTATTATCAAGGGATATGGTTGGTTCTAGTAGAGTATTCAAGGCACTAGTTTAAGAAACCCAGTCCAGTTAGAGAAACCAGTTTGACAAACCTCGAGTCTGTCAAACCTCGAGTCTGACAAACCCAGTTTGACAAACCTCGAGTCTGATAAATCCAACCTTCTTTGTCTGTTTCTGTGAATTAATCTGATGATATCGCGCCATTCTGTTTAATATCATTGTCAGTGAAAGACGAGCTGTATTTTGAACATGTACCCGGCCGCACCAGCCCCCGTGGTAAATCCCAGCATTTGCTTTATTATTCTATCGTGATTTCAATGGTCGCACCAGGAAACAAGCTCCATAAGCCCATTGCGAGCCTTGGCCAGTGTTTACATTGATGTGGCCGTAAAGTAAAGCATGCCAATTAAATTATCAAAGGCGTCGATATCGCACCGGTGAGCAGAGAAGTTGGACTTAACATTCCCTTAGGTAATGGGAAGGATATCTTGGACTAAGGATAGGAGTATATTCTTCAGCTAGTGCACCGATAGCTGCTTTCTTCATTGTTGTGGTTGCCTTCTAACCCCCAGGTTACGATGGGGCAGGCCCCTGGCTCACAGCGAGTTCTTATCGTTACAAACTCTGCAACCAAGCCTTTACTCTCCATCTCGACGGTCTCCTGGCTCAGATATTCCACCGAGCGCCGGGTTTCAGTTGTAAGAATGAGCACATAAGATCCCTATTACCGTAGAGGGCACTTCCCATCCACGTCCACTCTCAAAAAGAAACACTATTTAGGCACTTCGTCGAGAATAAGCCTTCAGGATTCTTGGTAACTATCAAGTCGCCTTACTGACTCATTCCAATGTATTGCAACTATAAAGAATAATATCAAGCCCATTAATTGTCGCATTGCGGGCTTACAGCATCAGCAAACGTCCCTTCTTCATTGCGTCAAGTCATACTTCACATTACTTTTAATCACATATTCCGAGTTCACATATAGTTTGGCACTTTGGGTATTTAAAAGCCAAATTTTAATTTGCGTATTTAACCACTTGACTACTGCCTCCACCTTCCCCGGCTGCTCTACGCGTGTGTCAGCGCCCATATCAATTTCTCCTCATTATCTAATGGGAGGTGAATGGTGGTGCCGCTAAGCGGCACCAGTTCCATTTCGTCGAGATTCTTGTGGATTTGAGCATTGTCGATCCACCAGAGCTCACGGCGAGTGCGGCTGAATGCCATCACTCCCGGGGGGTTCCGATTGAACCCTAGCAGAGCCATATCGGGATAGGCCACGCATATCCCGCTGCTAAACTCTATAGAATCACCAGAGTCCCAACTGCGTATCACGCCAGCAAGAAGGGAGATCCGGCCATCGACTATGTCCAATGCCTTCCCAAGAGTTTCTTGGACCTCAGCAATAGGAAACATCTCAAGAGCAACCTGCCACATGACCAGGCGGTGCATGAGGTGGAGGCGCGTATCCTGAACTGCTTCTGAGAAAGCAGCCAGAAGCATCTCTGCCAAAGATGAGACAACCGCAGGGGAGTCTATCAAGCCGTTCTGCAGGACCTAAAGTCGGCTCAACAGGTTCTTCACGCCCCCCGATCTCGACCGTACGATGGCAAGCACATCGAGGGCCGCGGCGTGAACGCTACGGTCATCCGATTTTATCTCTAGAGCCTCATCGGTAGACCAAGAGGGAGCAACTCTCCAAGGGTGCCATGTTGCTTGCGTGGAGAGCCAGGTCACATCGTGGAGGGTCCGCTGGGCAAGACCCTGCCAGATATCAGATTCGGTGCCAATCGATAAGTGGCGCAGCAGCGTGGCAGCTTGCTGAACTTGAGCCTCAGATTGACGAGAGAGCTGCTCCTCCCGTTCCTGGGAGGTGGCTCTCAGTCCCGTGATCTCACCAATCTGATCACTCAGCGTTTGACGCTGTCGATCAACTTCCTTCTGGAGCTGACTACAGCTTCTCTCGGCTTGGTCAGCCTGAGATATAGCCTTCCCAAGATCTTCCAATATCTTGCGCTTCTCGGAACTGAAAGACTCTCGGAGCGCCGATATCTCCTGCTCCAGAGCAGCTTTGTCACCATCAAGCTTGGCTGTAAGCTCATGAGCTGTAGACAGCTCTTGCTGGAGGGTCCTGTTCTGTTGGGAGAGCACCTCTCTGTCACCCTTGAGTGAGGTGACGTCCTGGAGAGCCTTGGCCAAGTCTCGCTGAAGTTCTTCATTCCGGCTAGCGAGACCCAGGTTATCGTTCACGAGCTTTTTGCTGTGTCCCTCAGCTAGTTGAGCAAGCTGCTTAGAAGCAGCTCCCTCTTCTCGGTCCTTGGCCGCCTGGTCACGAAGGGCTTTTATCGTTGCGTCAGCCTCTTCAACCATTGGTTGGCGGTACTGGAAGACAGACAGCTCCTTTCTCAGGGCCGAAAGCTCATCTTTGAGGCTCCGGGCCTCATCTTTGCGGCGCTGGAGCTCATCATTGGCCACATTGACACGCGCAACAGCATCCGACTTCTCTTGGGCGAGCTGCTGGATCTGTTGCGCAAGCCCGTCTCTCTCCTGCTTGAGTTGCTCTATGGACCGCTTGTCTTCTCTGGTGGCTTGTTCAGCTGCCAGGGCTTCCTGTCTCAAGCGGTCTCTCCCCTGCCTCACCCGCTGTACGTCTCTTTCAGCTGTTTTACGAGCATCTTTTTCGACGCGGGCCGTTTCCTGGGCCCCGTTTCTTTCACCGTACAGCCGGTTAACGGTATCACGCTTGACTGTAAGATCTTCCTCCAAGCTTTGGACTTGCTCTTGGAGGTCTTGCACAGTCGTGCGCAGGCGCCTCTGATCTTCCTGAGTCCCGTAGAGCCATTGGTCGGCTTGGGAGTCCGAGAAGCCTCTCCTCAACGCGCTTTGAAGGGCCTCTTTGATGTCATCGGTGACTTCAACTCCAAGTGCTCGCAAAAGAGTATGGAAGTTGGTAGGGGAGCTGACGAGTAGTCGAACAACTTTCACCGACGCTTGACGGCGCTTGGCTTCGTCATCGGGCAGCTGTCTGTCGACCTCTTCTCGAGACTCTTGAAGCTGTTCAAACGCCGTTCGAGCAAGCTCCACTCCATTTTCAATTTCTTGGGCCTGTTTGGCCAGCGATCCAACCCTCTTGGTGAGTTTGTCAACCTTGGTAGGGTCGGAGGGATCGTACCCAGCCTTGAGAGCATCATCGCTACCCAAGGGGCAATACTTCTGCATCGAGTCGGCGAGAATCTTCATCCGTTTGAGATCGGACTCGAGCATCTCGATGTCGGAGGCAGTCCCGGGGCCTCTGGCCCCGGGCGCGAAGGTGTATAGGCCGGGCATGACGAACAGACCAACCGGTGAAGTTTGAGTGCAAATGTTGGAGTCGCTTTTGATGGATTGGCTCTCTGCATCACTGGCACTGCAATGAGAAGTTGAAGATCAAGAAAATGCATCGCGGAGCGTATGGTCGAGTCATGTCTGGCCGAGGAGGGAAGGAGCGCAAGGGGTGAACTGGAAGGAGTGACATTCTGGGAAGGACCCAGTGATGACCAGGACCACACTCATTGATCCCAAGGGGATAAGAGTAAGAAGACAGATGGATTATTAAAACATTAAAGTGCCTGTCGAAGATAATCACTGATTCTTGACAGTTCGGTGGGGATAATGAGTCGAGTGGGAGAATCATCATGGTCGGGCCCAGACACTCTCGTAGTAAGAGACATGTCGATCAGGTCACCAACCTTTGGCAATCTATCACCCTAACAAGGTCTTATTGTTTAGTCTGATAGTAATTTCATGTTGAGGAATCCTTCCATTACCGCATCTGCTGATGCGACTGTGAGACCGGAAGCCCCAACTCCACGTCACAGAGCCTGCGACTCGTCCCTTCCATGGAGCGATGAAACTGAGATGTACGTATAAATTATGCTATTTGGCTCGAAAGCTTATAGAGGGGATGATGCGATGAGGAACGCCAACACAGCTGGAATGGTGCCAGTCACCTCGCCTTTCATCAACCTAGGATCCTTCAGCTACATTGCCTTACAAGGGGAGAGAACAGAAGTCACGACGGTATTTCACGAAAACATCGCACCCTTTTAGACCAGAAACTCTATTTTCACCTCCCGTGGAGCACCCTTTGGTACTCCATCAACTCCGATCAGCCGTACATGTGCCATATCCGATTCATTCTTCCTCCCAGACCAGGTCTTCCTCATGATACAGACCGCTTGACAGCTAGATGAACGACGCCGAGGTTCGATGAGGTCAGATTACCCCTTGGGCTATTGAAGAATTAGCACGCCATTCAGATACAGTAGAGTTATTGACTAACCTCCACGACGTAGAGATTGTTGAAAGCCTCCAGCCCTGGTGTAGACCGTTCATGGGTGATGGCGCTGTGGTCTGACCCCGGAAAATTGAAGTTGGCCACCTCAAAGGACAAGAGGCAGTACGCCGCAGGACCACTGCAATGGTTGGTATCAATCCAACCCCGGGAGGCCTCTTACCCGACGGCACCTGACACTTTGATCAGGTTGAGGTCAATTCAGATGCCATCCTTTCCGTCACCGTGGAGTCTCGTGGCACGCTCGAGGGCTGATTCGCCAGGCTGGGAGAGACTGTCGGCGAGAGGATGGCGGCTTATCTTCGACCCCCTGCGGCTAAGCCAAAGCTCATCCATCTCTGGCGGCTCGGGGCAATACTGAGGAGGCTCCCAATCCTCAGGTGCGTTCAGTATGTAGAGGTTGGTCCCTTTCCACACCGATCCGCTCCGGCTTTCCGTGTTGGGCAGGGGAGATCCAGGGGTGCGGCCTGTCACAGCTTCATGGTCGTCTTGCGAGTGACCGGCGGGCGTGACTTGATCATCCATGCCTCGGATCTGCTCGCTCACGGTCTCGACGGCCTTGGAAGCGGTCGCCACCTCTTTCTCAAGGTTCTCTGGTGCCTGGTGTTGTGATGTCTTGGCCTCCATCAAGGCCTTGATCGCAGCCTCTTGCCGATCCTGGCGCTGCTGGATATCATCCTGGCGTTTCTGAATCTCGGTCATTTCAAGACGGATACCCTCTTTAAATGACTCGAGTGATTCCATCTGACGTCGGAGATCCTCTTTGAATGACTCAAGAGATTGAAGTCGCTCCTTCTTCATGTCGGCGAGCTCCTTCTCGACGAAGTCATTCACCACCTTCATGACGCCCTGCATGTCATGAGATGCCATGGAAGTCGAGGGTTCGTTCGCCGGCGAAGGTGCGGTTGTCTGCGGGAAAGGGAGGTCAGCACGAAGTGATCAGCCTATTTCTTTGCCAGGGTCGGTGGTACCTCCTCAGTGTCGCCATTGTTCGTTGAGGACTCGGGCTCAGGCTCGCTGGTTCGGGCTGCCTTTCGGGACCGAGGAGGGACTTGGTCGCTTGGGCGCGAAGCATCTCGAGTCAGACTCGTTCTCTTCATCTTTTTCTCGTAGGGGTGGAAAGGAACGCTCGGGGATCGGTGAGAGGCGAGATGCGTTGTGTCAGGGTGAAGGGCAAGAAAAACATGGGTGCCTGTTTTCCTTGTTGTTTTTTTCCCTCCCGGCGCCGGCGGCGTCTTGACTGGGACCGTGAATCACAGGCGTTGCCAAATGAGAACTGCATCCATTCTAGGCAAATATGACATCACCAAATTGAGATCTTGTTCATCGAGGCCATCAACACTTGGATTGATCGTTGCACACTAGATATTCTAAACCTGAACCAAGTTTGATGATATGATACACAAATCAAGAGAGAACAATTTAGTGTAATACATTCTGAGGTAAACTGAAACGCTACTATGTGTTCCTCTGACCCAACATCATTACTGCGCTGTTGTAGACCGGCGCCATGCCACGCGAGGTCAATGAAGGCGCCACGTGACCACGAACGTGCGTGCGCCGGTCTTCTCACACCTTTCACCGCTCCACTGTTCCGCTGCCAGGCAGGAGAATTAATCTTCGGACCCGGTGTTGGTTGCGAACAAAGGTGGTAGCGTCGGAGACGACAAAGTCATCACAGCGGGAATGGTGTGTGGGGGCTGTTTGACATTCTACCTGATTTCTTTCTTAGCGACTTCTTTGTACGCAAAAACAATGTTCAGCTGTATAAGAGGACTGGAACTAATAATGAGCCAGCTATGTAGACTACAGGGCCAGTAGCACATCACGGCACCTTTATGATTGCAAACCACTGCCTATAATCAAGACAGTAATGTCTGAATCGCTATGGATGTGTACAGGCAAACAGCGGCAGTGAGGCCACTTGGATGGACCTGGCCGCGGTGTTGGTGAGCTGGCTGAGATGGCATCCCATCACGTGACAGGTACAGTGATCTGAGTCTGTTTACCACCCATCAACCCGTCACGCCCATCTTTAGCTTTGCTTCTCAGTGAATCACCGGCGAGAATTCATACATCTCCCTTGATTGAATCAGCATGTCCTCCTATCAGCAAACCCCCTTCGATCTCTGGCCATGGCCAATCCAGCGGCTCCACGAACCATACTCAAGACGGAGCCGGAACTCCCCAGGCCCAAGGCCGGGGTGGTGCTAGGCATCGAGCCAGCGGGAGGCGCTCGGACGCCCCCTACCTTACAAGATCCCTAGGGCTACCTCCGAATTCAGGCCTTGTGGTCAAGAGCGAAGTTGAGGCCGAGGAGAAGATCCATCTTCGCCTCCGACGGCTTTGGGAGAAGAGACGGCTCATCCCCTCCCATTTGATTAGCTATGGGAAAACCAACCCGGTTTGGTATGTTGACAACACTCACTTTGACGAGATTCAGCTAACAGGATTATTTGGAAACAGGTTTTAGCATTCCTCCACATGCGCCCCGGTCACCGAACGCTTCATCACAAGACGACATTGACGAGACGAGTTGGAGGGATGGGTGGGGTTGTTTAGGGTTGGGGTCATACGTATGAGCAAATGATAGCACTTTTGCCCGCATGCTGGAACACGAGTGATGTGAAACGAATCTTTGACTCCAGTGACTGTTTTCTTGGCATTACACCACCGCATCTGTTGGTGCAAGTTTCTAACAATGCCAACACCTGATATTTGCCTTTGCTAACCATGGTAGAAGCCCCTTTCCCGTTTCCCTTCTTTGCTCCGACATGCCCCCAGTTCCCCTTCCGCCCCTGGTCTCTACACAGGCCATGTACTTGTGACCTATTTTTCTCCATCAACCTCTTGCACGTCACAATATGTCATAGAGAGACTGGTTCTATTTTGAGAGTCGCTGCTTTCCCTGATTGTGACATGTTCCCAAGAGTCCTCAACTCACAAGAGCTGAGCAGGCTAGCCCAGCCCAGCCTCTCAGGGACTTAAACAAGCGGTATTTACAGCTTATAAAATCATGAGGTAGTTTACAAACAATAAATCTATTCATTGATGTCTGTATCTGTCAACTGCCTGTGTGGTCACGTTGTCTCTGGTCCGGCGAAACAGTTTTGCCGCACCTGCCAATCTTGACAACGAGCGAAGCATCTTTGATCAACACAACATTGCATTAGACAACTCATCTATCCAAAACGATCGATACCGACAGATAAAATGAGTTCACTTCGCGATTCCCGACCCCCCGATCCGACTCCGTCGCCGGAAAGACTGGACCCGGCTCCGTTGTCAGACGCCGCTGCCCGGACCGCGGAGATGCCGATGCCCGGCGGGCAAGAGCAGATGGATCTGATCAAGATCTGCCAACAAGATGGCTCTCTATACCCCATGTGTTTAGAGCTTCAGAACCTGGCCGATCGCCTTGAAAACAACTCGACTTTCAGCGACAATGATTTCGCTGTTCACGAGACGATCAAGGCTCTCCGCCAAGGGAGGGGTTGGCCGATGTACCAGCTTCTGCACAGCATGCCTCACGACATCATCCAGAGCATTGTACAGGGCACCGTTGCGTTTGACTATTTCAACGACGATGCACATTGGCTCCGTACGCCTGACTCGGACGACGGCCCAGTCCCAGGCATTTATGTCATCGGCCTCAGTCGCGTAGACAAGCGAGGCTGGTTCCTAAACATCAATGAGATGAAGAAGCTGATCAAAGGCATCAAGCGCTACATATCAGGCTACAAGGCCATCTCCAAGCACATCTCATCCGTCAATGACGGAGATGTCAAGTTTGGAAACCTCGCAGCCCTCTCGCTCCAAGAGAGAGATGATGTTCAATTTGTTTCCCTCGTTGACGGTGATGCTGACAAGTTCAAACCTGGACGCTCAACGGCCCTTCCCAAGTGGGTTACAAAAGACGATGAGTTGCCCAGGTTCGACGCTTTACTGCGAACCTACGAGGGAATGTGTGATGAGGAGCTTGACCCAACCGGACTGGTCCGAATGAGGCAGAGCCCCCTCTACGTGGGCTGTTCCAAAGACCTCCGAGCGCGAATGAGGTTGTACAACCGAAAATCTCTAAAGGGGATCAATAGGCATCTCGGATTGACGATCGAGGTTCTTGCCCAAATCTCCCTGAGTGTTGTCGCTCATGTCAGGCCAGTGCTCCTCATCTGGAAGAAGGACCAGCTGCCTCTGGCTGAGCAACTCGTCTCCACGATAGCCGGAGCGCTGGTTTACCAGTACGGCTTCAATGCCATCGAGACAGGCGGCACAGGTAATAAGACAGTCAATTCAGATGTGAACCTGAGGTCTAACGCCAGGATGGTCATGAGCGTTCTGAATGATATGCGCATGAATGTGCGTGAGACTTTGACGAACCTGGAGGGCCGGAGGCAATTCCTTGGAAGGTTGAAGGAGGCCCAGGAGGAAGTGGCCACTATCAGCGAGACCATGCAAGCTTGCGTCGGTCAAGTTAGTGAGTTCCCCAACGATCCCAGATGGAATCACATCATCGATGAGATGAATGAGATTGCAGAGAGGATGCAGGGGCGACTCCATGAGAGAAAGGAGGCTCTACGGCAGTGGCAGCTACTTCTGGAAATCGAGAGGATGCTGGTGTCGCCCGTTGGGGGAAGCCATCCATGATCAACGATGCTCCCTCTACCATGTGGTATTGGGCTTCACGAGCGCGACCTTGCCGTATGTAATAGGTTAAGGGCATTTGCTGATCATCGGTGATTTATATTAGTAGCACGCAGTAACTATATTTAATACCATGCCTATTATATATCTACTATGAAATTTAAGATATAATAAGAAAATAAGTAAAATAAGTAAAATATTCTTAGTAAAATATTTTAAGTAAAATATTCTTAGTAAAATATTTTAATAAAATATTCTAAATAAAATATTTTAAGTAAAATAATCTTAGTAAAATATTTTAATAAAATATTCTTAATAAAATATTTTAAGTAAAATAATCTTAGTAAAATATTTTAAATAAAGTAATTTTAATAAAATATTTTAAGTAAAATAATCTTAATAAAATATTTTAATAAAATATTTTTAATAAAATATTTTTAATAAAATATTATTAATAAAATAATCTTAGTAAAATATTTTAATAAAATATTCTTAATAAAATATTTTAAGTAAAATAATCTTAATAAAATATTTTAATAAAATATTTTAAGTAAAATAATCTTAATAAAATATTTTAAATAAAGTAATTTTAATAAAATATTTTAAGTAAAATAATCTTAATAAAATATTTTTAATAAAATATTTTAAGTAAAATAATCTTAATAAAATATTTTAAATAAAATAATCTTAATAAAATATTTTAAATAAAATAATCTTAATAAAATATTTTAATAAAATATTCTTAATAAAATATCTTTAATAAAATATTCTTAATAAAATATTTTAAATAAAATATTTTAAGTAAAATATTTTAATAAAATATTTTAATAAAATAATAATAAAATATTTTAAGTAAAATAATCTTAGTAAAATAATTTATAATTACCTTAGTAAAATACCTTAAAACAAAATTCTTAACATCACATCACAAGACATAGATAGAATCAGATATTAGAAAACGTGTTGTGTCTTAGTCCTACTCTCCCACTGCACAACTATCTACCCTCTACCCGCCTAGTTCTCTCCGACCACGCGAAGCCCAGAGCGAAGGCAATGGGCCCAGTGGCTCCCCTGGGTCATCTTGACAGGGTCACTGACAGACATAACCCAGACTCGCTCAGCAACCGTGATCCGAAGATCCATTTCACGGTCGCTGGCCATGACCCAGCCATCGAGTCGCTCCATGGCAATCTCGATGGGGTTCTGGAGGATCTCATGAACCTCACACTGCCATTGATCCATGGCAGACTTCTCATTCTTGGCTGCTCGTTGAGCAGCAAGAGTATTCTCCTGACCCTGCTTGTAGAAAGCACGCACAGGGTTCCTGGGGCCACTCATGGTGCCGATGACAAGGGCATCTTGGCGCGCCTGGTTGACTCTCAGGTACTCTGCGAGAGTCATTGAGGTGCCGATGTGAGCGAGACCAGCCCAGCCAGCAACACTGTTCCAAAGGGCCAGCAGCAGAGATTGGTTGGCCCCATGAGTGTGGTCAACACCCTTGGAGAAGCCCACAATGAGCTTGTATGGGCGGCCCTCGTAGTCCACCGACAGAGGCATACCCTGACCTCCCATGGCAGAGGTGGGCTTCTCATCTTCCCACGAGATGGAAAGGTCTCTGTGGATGATATCCCGGACCTTTGCAAAGATCTGGCCGTTATGGCCCCAGATGAGCTCTTCAAACTCAATCCAGCAAGGGATGCGGACCTCAAAGGGGCCACAGAACGGCTCTTCTTTGAGCCCATCGCCGAACTTGGCCTTCCACACATGCTCACGGGCGGCCAGGGAAGGGACTGGTGGGCAGACCATGCTGCCACGAGGGACGGGAGGAGAGACCTTGGGCGGCTGGGCGTTCGCAGCGACAAGGAGGGAAGGGGGAGGGGCCCATCGAGAGGAACTCAGGCCTTGGGCGGGTGGCAGAGTGCGCTTGGCCTCAGTCTTGGGCCGGGAAACGACCTCATGGGAGGCCGGCACAGAGGGAGCGGAAGCAGGCTTAGGGCCAGGCGTGTCTTCGGCAGCGATGGTCTCGGGCTCGGCAGCCTCGGACTCAGACACGGGCTCAGGCTCGGCGACGGCGATCTCAGGCTCGGGCTCGGCAGCAACGAGTGGCTGCTCAGTGGATCCGGAAGCTGGAGTCTCCGGGGCCTTCGAGGCCTTCTTCTCGTCAGGGAAGTGGTCCCTGAGCCACTGGGCGTAGATGGGCGAAAGACCCTCACTCATGTCAGTGGGGTCTGGCCTTGTCTCAGCCCATGGGCACTCCGGGAAGGGCACTCCAGTGCCTGGTAGCTGGTTGTCTGATTTCTTAGTTAGCGTAACTCAATAGCTATGAGAGTTTAATACATACAAAACCTCCAGTTATCCCAGAGGGTGAGATCAACCATGTACTCAAAGTACACCTGGCTCACCCTTCTCTTCTTGTACCCATGGAGGAGAGAGCAGAGGGTGCCAACCGCCTTGGCTCTGCTATCCTCCATCATCTGGTCGGTGTATGGCCCATGCTGTCTAAAAACGACATTCATACGGGCACGCCTAGCCACAAGGCTAGGTACGTCGTTGGGGCGAGGGGGGGGTGCGTCGTCGGAGCTCATCTTGGAGGAACTTGCGATGTTGTTGTGAAGTTTGCAAGTTGAGCTTGAGCGGGGGAGCCTGCAGAAAATTCGTCGACCTTGTTTTTTCCCTCTCAACTGATAAGGCAAATGTCGCTTATCGCTCGTGCACTCCGGTATTGTTGTTTGGTTGATCGCTAGCAATGTTTGCTGCCAGCTGGCGAGCAGTGAATGCACGAAGTCACAGATTCAGACGTCAACACAAACAGATCTGACATCCCGCTTTCATCATCATCAAACTATCTCAAAGTATTTTCCAACTGCCATACGTCAAGACCATCGCTAACTTACTGTCTGCTATAGAGATACTCACCATGTCCTCGTCCGATAACCCAGTCTCCGGCCGAGCCGCCCTCGATCGAAACCCCCCCTCCTCCGATCCGACCTCGGAACGCATCCTTGATGCCCTCAAGCCTTTCATGGCATCGATCTGTGGGCCACTTCCAGAGAGTGGAAGCAACCGGGTGCGGTTTGGACATATCAAGATCCCACCGTACCGGCTGCGAGAGCCCAGTCTGTTGGAAATGATAGCCACGGCGATTCCATCGACAGGCTATGCCAGTGATTTGCGGCCGTTCTTTGTCCTTTCTGACTTTGAGCGGAGCGTGATTACCGAGGAGGTACAGACAGAGCTCAACAAGCGTACTTTGCCACCGGCTATCGCTACTTTTGCCGAAGTCCTACAGGCATTGAGGGGCAGCAGATGTAGTGACGGGAGTGCTCACGTCTGCTGGATGCCCTACAATAGTCCCATGGGATGGGAGAAGGGTAGATTGATTCCCCGGAAGGCTGTCATTGTCATCCAGCTTGACCCGCAGCTCTCTGCTGATTGCGCGCTCGCCCTGATTGGCCTTGTCCAATGGGCGTTTGATATATGTGTGAACTCACACACAAGTCTCCATATCTTGACAATGTCGACCGACCCCGGTTACAACATTGTCCCTGCCCTAGCCGAGCGTCGATACCCAGGTATCGCTATTTCTGAGCTCAACTTGGCCGCCCTTGCAGACCAGGACCCGTTGGCTGCTGCCCAGGTCATCGAGGACCAAGACATCGCCTCCAAGATTGACGAAGCGATGCTCCAAGGTCCCAAATGCTCTATCGCCGTCGTAATGATCGGAGACCTGTCTGTAGGTCAGTTCTTGCCTGAATCTGCAGGTGCTCAAACCATTCTTCGTGATGCAACACGCATGCCGCAGTTCAACAAGTTCTGTTACCGTCAGGAAGGTCTCCCAAGCATTTGGATCCTTGATCTGAATGGAAATTGCCCTCTCCTCCCTACGGCCCTCGAGGGCTACGATGAGGTTCACGTCGTCCTTGGCTCCAACTATGAGGATGTTGCCTGGCACCACGGGGTTGGGCAGCTTGCGCTCTTCAGACGTGTCACTGCCCGGGATGAGCGAAGGGACCAGCTCTGGTGGGCTCGCCAGCCAAATGCAAAGGCGACCTACGTTTACACCAGCGGAAGCAGTATCGAGGCTTTCCTTGAAGCAGGGTACAGTCGTCATCGGCTGATTGAGGATGCGCATCTGGGAGGTTTCATAGCCTCAGTCTTCGATATGCGGTCTTGGGGCATCGATGCGGAGAGGGTCGTGAGACTTTGCGTGCGAGCCCCAGCTCTTCATGTCACCATGGAGATGTTAGATCGGCTGAGGGTACAACGCATCATCTCCCAAGATCGAGTCATCCTTCCGGACCTTGATGCTAAGGTCTTTCGCGCCATTTTGCCCATGGTCAACTACGACCACCGCCTTGCCCTGTTTGTGGCCCTTGATTCTGAAAGCCCAAATAGTTTGGTGAAGATGGTGAAGGTCCAACTGGCTGCCCTTGCTACGTTCGGACTTGAACGTCTCTTCTCGGGTAAGCCCCTCGAGAAAACTCTGACGGAGGTCGCATTTGCAGATGAGCAGTTATTATCGCTGCCTTTTGAGGCATGCATGGGGTATGGCAGCCGCCTGGCCACACGCGGAACCCTGTGGCTATCCCTAGGTCTCTGGAAGCATTTCCTCAGTGTTGAATCTGCTCCTGACAATACCAGGTTCAAGGCATTGCATGATCTCATTGCCATGAACAGAGAGGTTGCCCAACTTGCAGAGGAGCGGGTGACCGAGATGTGTCGTGCTCTTCAGGCTCAGGGCATCCGGATCTCCCCGGCTATGCGAGTTTCCGATGAGAAGACGAACATTGACGAGGATGATACGAGTCAGCTTGAGGCTCATCTTCTCCGATCTTTCTTGCATCAGCTTGTTGGGGTGTATAGTCCCAGGGCAAGCTCCAAGCTGACCTTCAAACTGGTTGCCACGGATGCTCAGGTCCACCAAATTGGCCATGACGGTTCCATCACCGGCCTTCTCCCTATCTATCAGATGTATGAAGAAGGACCGGTCGATTGCCTCTTTGGTGTTTGCTCCCTTCTGCGCAAGGGGTCGGGGAAACCCACCATCTTGGCTTGTGACTGGACGATGATCTCAGCCAGTACCGTCTCTAAATGGAGGGACGAGATTGCGCAAGGCACAGGCAACGATGATGCAGGTAATGGCATCTAATTGCTCCCAGTCTGATTGAAGCATCAGGTGCCGTTGTGTGAGAAGCCATCCCAGGCGGATCGGCGCCAACCTTGGTAGCCATGGTGCTGTGGCGTGCGGCCCTCCATCCTTGGTGTGGCCGGCTTGCCCCGGGCCGGAACTCAGCACCACCGTCGCGTCGCCCCACAACAACGGAGCGCCATTCCGGTGTCGACGGCAGTCCCGGTATGAATGAAGCAAATGGAAATCGGCATGAGGCGGTGGCGACGCGCGTAGGAAATGGTTGGTAGTGATTGGCTTTATGATTTGTTCCCCGGTTTGTTACAAGAGAGAAAGCATTTGAACACGTTGATGCCCCTGAAAGATCCGTTGTGAACATGTAATGTGAACATATAACCGCCATGTGATGCCAAGTGATGAGCCTTTGTGTGCGCTGTTCCAATTTGGATGGACACTCCATTCAGACTGTGGATGATTGCATTTCCTGGTATCATAGCAAATACACTCCATTGTCCATTGAAACGTGGTGATGAACACACAATATGATCTAATAATCTATAAAACTAGCATTAAGATTATGTCAGGTTATAATGCTTTTTATTTGGTATCTTCTTATTCACTTTGCTAATTCATAACTACTATTAAATAAGGGGAGGCTAGTGTCCTCGTTCGGACCTTGTTGTTCGCGCCCGTATGGTAACTCACCATGCACACCCCTCTGCATTCTAAATGCCCTCAAAATCGTCCTCGTATCACTTGTCAGCACACGCAGCTACGGATTGGGCCCACTGAGTTCTTGGTGAGCTCGGGGGATGGGAAGGCGAATGGCAGGACAAGTTTATCATTGCTGTCCACGGCCAGAACACGTACGCGTCTCGGTTCGGCCAAGCCATTGGGACCCACCGATTCCCAGATAGAAGAACACGGGGGTGTCACTTTGGCTTTAGGCAGAATAGAGATTAAGAGGGAGATCGGGCGGCAGAGCTAGAGGGAGAGTGGTCGCGAGGGAGGGTAGAATCGATGTAGCCAGACCGGGAAGCAGATCAGGAGGCGGAGCTGGAGGCGGAGATGGAGGTAGAGCGGATGCGAATCCGGCGGCGCCGGACGGCAGGTCGAGTGGGAGGCTTGATGGCAGAGCGGGAGGTAGGCTGTATGCGGATGGTACGCTCCAAGGTAGGCTGAGAGATGCTGGGCCAAAGTCTGGTTGAGTCTCTCACGAAGCGCCTGGTTCTCTCGTCGAAGCTCCCTTATCTGGGCATCGAATTCTTGGAGTCTCGGCTGGATCGCCGACGCATGGCGGGAAACATTGCCAAAAGATCGTTTCAAAACATTCACTGGGCAGCCTCAAGAATGAAACACGACAGTTGGCGACACCAACATTATGCATTAAAAATCCCACTTGGTAAAAGTCCATCCCCCTATGCTGGTCCGGTTCGTAAAGCGAAGCCCAAAATTCAGCGATCCCTGGTCCACCTTGGCAAACTCACCAACAGACACAGACCGAAATAGCTCGACCGTAAGCTGAAGAAGCATGAGGCGCTGTCATAAAGCCCACGTCGCGGAGAATGCCAGCGTTCTATCTCTCTGGTGCGTGTCTGAGGTAGCTTGCGAGAGTCCTGGGTCTACCATTGTAGACAGTATCAACCCAGCCTTGCACATTATCCCAAAGCGCCCTCAGACGCGACTGATTGGAGATGTCGTCATGATCAACACCGTCGGAGAGCCCAACAACAAGCTTGTTGGGGCGGTAATCGAAGTCTAATGGCACCAGGTCTTGTATCTCGCTATCAGGCTCATTCACCCCCCACGAGATTGCAAGGTCTTGGTGGATCATCTCGAGGACGCCAGCAAAGAGATGACCATCATGGCCATAGATGAGTCCTTCGAAGTCTAACCAAGAAGGTATGCCAACCTCAAAAGGGCCAAGGCGGTAATGCGCAGTCCGTCGATCGCCGTATATAGCCTTCCAGACATGCTGACGACCAGCCAGTGAAGGCACTGGGGGACGAGCAGGGACAGAGGGCTGGGCCGGCAAGCCGTCTGGAGAATGCGTAGAGTCAAGTTCGGCGGAGGCGTTATCCATGAGCCACTGGGCATAGATGGGTGAAATGCCGTGGCTCATATCGTAGGGGCTGGGCATGGCCTCGTCCCATGGCCACTCGAACGCAGGCTTGCCCGCATGGTACTGGTCAGTAACTGATTGAGTATGTTAGCAAGGCTCGTCGAGAAACAGGCAATAAAGAGCTCTAAATACGTACGCCAGTTGTGCCAGACTGCGTTGTCGAGTATGTACTCGAAGTACATCTGGCTGATCTTGGACGCCTTGAACGTCCTATGGAAGAAGGCGGAGTTGATCTTGATGGCTTCAACTCTTTCTGCGGCCATCCTTTCCGCGCTATACGTCCCATGGAAGTTGAAAACAGCAAGCATGTAGGCGCGGCGGGGGGCGATGGTTCGCCCGTCGGGGACCTCGAGGCCCGGAGGGAAGAGGGGATTCTCGTTCGAGCTCATGGCGGAGATGGGGAGCGAGAGCGAGAAGTATGATTGATGCAAAGAAAGGGAAGAAAAAGATGAAACAAGATGAGCGCACAGGGAAGGGAAGGGTTGGTGCCGTTTGTTGACGTGATGGCGTTTGCATACATTCGATTAAGAAATAAAGCTTTCCCCGCTAACAGCATATGAAACAGCGTGTGAGGGACACTGGATGGACTTCACACTCGGTGTCAATGGATGTCATGAGTCTTGAAACAAGGAAGAATCCGGACATGAAAATTATGCAGATAGTTCAATGCAGTATGCAGTTATCATTTTGCTTCAGTCATATGTGGCGTTGGCTGAGCTTCGGCAGCTCCCAGACATTTGCGCATCTGCTCCATCGCGGAGTCTTTGGCCTCGACCCCTTTCTTGGAGGATTCCATGAGCTTCAGAGCCTCTTAGATGATTTCGTCTTTCCCACTACGCTGCGACTCGGCCTCAGTAATGACCGTGTCCCTGGTACCAATCCATCGTTGAAGAATTTCAACGACAGTCTAGAACAAAGGAGCGTCTCTCGAAGCGCCTGGTTCTCGTCGGAGCTCTCCAATCTGGGACTTGAATTGTTGGAGTGTCTGCTGATCGCCGACTCATGGTAGGAAACACTGCGTACAGATCGTTTCGAAAAGCGAAAAAGCCGTCGGTGAATACGCGAGTACTTTCGGAGACGGCATGGGTGAGAGGATCCCAGGCCCGCGTGACAGGCGACTGGGTCAACGGATCCGAAGGAAGCATTCCTGGCTGGTCGGTCGGGCCTTGATCTTGGAGTCAATCACTCTCGCTGGAGCCTCGGACGGTATATCTGGCTGTAGGCATTGTTGACTATGACATCGTTAGACGAAACATACATAAGTACCTGGGATTGTAGATCTTACTGGTGTAATGGGCGAAATGGAAGGCTGGATGCTGGCGAAGAAAAATGTTCAAGATGTTGCTTGCATTTGGATGCTCATGACACTGGCTGGGGAACAGTAAATCACTGACACCGCGCCCAGTAGAACACTGCCATACTCGCGCAAACGCCGCGACTCTGTTGGCCCGCGCTCTGCTTTTTTGCGGCCAAAAAGAAGGACAATGCCAATCTTTGCTTCCATTTCTCATCGGACATCCCGGACAAGTCATACGTGCACCACCGGCGGACCGACTGGCCGGCGCCGCAACGCGCCGTGGAAAAGTGGAGCACATAAGTCAGGTCCGCAGTCACGTGGCTCCCTTCGTTGACCTCGCATGCCATGAAGAGGTGACTTTGCGCATAACCACAATAATGTAGAGAGATGGAAGACTTGATAGAGTCCGTGCTACTCTGGATATTTCTCGTATTAGATCACTCTTGTAAATTATTGCGGGCCTCAGATGTTCGTTGTTTACCCTTCTTTGACCTCATGAACGGCTCTTATGCTGTGACGTCATAAGCTACCACTTTTGGGTACCCTGAACAAACCAATTGACATGATTGTGGATTTGCCTGGGTGATTCACAGTCACTAACAAGTTGGCCAGCGGAGGAAAACAAAGAAAACAGGTACGCATGTTTTCGTGCCCTTGAACCCGCCACAACGAATTCTGCGTCTTTGTTCTCAAGCCTCGAACTTTCCCCTGCGCGCCCCCTTGAGTACAAGATGAAAAGGCCGCGCTTGACTTTGAGAGAAGCTATGCGTCGTCCAAGCCCAATCGCCTCTGATCATCCAAGGCCCCGAAAATCAGCCCGAACCGACGAACCTCAGTCCTCGACAAGCGATACCGACAAGGATACCGACACCGAAGAGGTACCACAAGCAGTAAAAAAGAAACATTGGGGCCGTCCGAAGAAACGCACCGACGCCGACCCTGACCCTATCGACCTCACCCGCCTACGCTCTTTGCTCAAGGCGAGGGATGCTCTCAAAGACGACGACATTGACGAAGTGGTTGGACCAGCAGAGCCGATCTTTGATGATCAATGGACGCAGCAAGATGAGGGTACCATGATGCTCGAATGGGACTCATCCCCGGAGAAGGCAGCCTTTGCTGCGATTCGACCCGACAATGGCGCCATTCGATCGCTCTGGAAGGCCTGTCTACGGATCTTCCGGTGCACTCCCCTCTATCTCCTCTCGCCGCTCATGAACTTGCGATTCCAGCCTCTTATTCCCTCCAATGGTCTGCTCCCACAGAAGTTCTGCAGACGTCTGGCCGCCCTCGTTGTGCATCCCACCTGGAGAGGCGATCCTGAGCGTCTCGCGGTGGCCTTGCAATACGCCGTCATCACACGCACGGATGATCGCCGACGTTGGAATATTCCTGTGCGAGGCGCTACATTGGGGAATCTATCTGCCAACATCAACAAAGCCAAAGGTCCAATGATGCCCACGTCCATTCATGAGATGCTTACCGCAGTGCGAGAAAGTGATAACTCTATGCTGTTCGATATCCTTTATGAGATCGGTGAGATGATGGTCCACAGCAACTTCAGAATTCCCAAAGCCCCAGTCGAGGATACCGTCTACCGAGGTCACCAAGTTTATCTTGTTACTACGCGAGACCTGCAGGTTGTCAGCAAGGCGGTGGACAAAGTTGGTTGGGAATGTATGGTGCCTGTCGAGCGTACATACGAGGCGTTCAAGTCACTGAGAGGTACCACGGACATGCCGCGTTCGGAGCAACTACTTGACTTCCATATGCGCGCAGGAAAGCAACAACTTCGACTTCTCGCCAAAGCGGAGGCAGAGGCCCGAGCCATGTCAGATCCAGAGCACGAGTCAACCGTCCAGCATGAGCCCCGAATTCCGCAACGCCGCCCTCCGGCAAATGGCATGGAAGCCATCTCCGATAATGCCCTCTTTACTGACGACGACGACAACGAGACTCCCGTCGTACCCCGCCCCTTGTCCTTCACAAACACCGAGGCCAGCGAGGCAAACCTGCGCCGTATTGCCTCACAAATATCTCAGGAGGAAGAGATACAAGATCGACTGAGGAGTTTCGGAAGGGAGCTGGCTAAAGAGTTGCGAGAGGCGATGGAAAGTGAACTCGCCAAGCGCGGTGAGGCGATAGACGAGCTCCGGGACGAGATTGACGGCCTCCGAGACAGGATGTTGAATCCTCACAGGACCCACGGAGGAAGCGATTACGGGTTTGCAACTGGGAAGCCAGCCGACGATCGTGGAGGGAACTGAAAGAGCTGTCCGAAGATTGTCGGCAATCCCCAAGTGGTGGCGAGGTAGGCCGATAACTCTGCCGTTTCCAACCCGACTGCTAACACGCGAACAGTACAGAGGTAATCTGACCTCATCAACCTCGGCATCGCATCAGTCGTATGATCCGGTCCCTACATGTGGTACGTAGTGTTATAGGGGGCTTACGGGTGGTCTGTAAGGGGAGGGAAGACTTGAGTGGATGAGGAAATGGTTGGCCATGGCACATGTATCGTAATACTGGTTGTTAGAGTTAATGTGGGAACACTGAAAGTGATCTATGAGACGTAATAATGGACTGTCTTGGCCGTGGTATCATGGTCTATTGCCGTCATTCACACCAAACTAAAGACCAAGTGAACGTTAGACCTCGTAACAAACCTCTGAGCGTCAAGCAAGCTCAACACAACGAGAGCCGCCAATGTTCCTTCAGTCCCTTGCACAAGTGACCAGGCAGCTATGACGCGTTTCCACAATTTCATGCGTGAAACAAGTGATTTTTGCACACGGTATTAGTGTAATTCAATGCCATATAACATCTACCTCAGGTGCGAATGTGAAAGCGTTTTCTGGTGGGATCATGCCCATCCACTCATGTACATCAAGTATCTATTGCGCTCATTGCCCACTAGCATCCTCAGCGAAAGTGCCGTCTCCTTATCACGCTCCGGTTCTCATGCAGCGCACCGAGCGCAAAGACCTCTTACATCAATTCTTTAGTTCTTTTGATGCTGGTGGCTTTCTGAGTCTCCATGCAGTCTCTCAGGTAGCTTGCTAGAGCCATGTGCTGACCACTACGCACGAGATCAGCCCAGTCGACGACATCTGCCCAATGACACATCAGGAGATACTGGTTCACGGGGTTATTGTGGTCAACACCTGGGGCAAAATCCAAGATGAGCTTGTAGGCAGACCCCTCTGTTTCCCATGACAGGGTGAACTGTTGATGAAGTAGCTCTTGAGCCCCAGCAAAGGCATGTGTCGCATTTGATAGCTGAACGCAGACCTCGAAGGGACCACAAATTGGCTCCCGGATAGAGATATTGTCGTATTCAGCGCCGTATGTCTCTCTCCAGACATGCTGACGGACCGCCAGAGAAGACATCGGTGGAGGGGGAGGGGAGATCTGGGCCGAGGTGCCTAAGAGTGCGACGGGAAAGGGGTTGGCGATAAGACTAGACGCCGGCCCACTCTCGGCGACGGAAGTCTCTTCTGGGGCTTCGGGGACCGTCTTCTCGTGGTTGAGCTTCTCGGAATGGCCGTGGCCCTCGAGTGACTGAGCGTGGGTGGGCGAGATGCCCTCGTGATCCGGCGTGAACGCAGACCAATCGATCTCGGGGAGCGTCATGCTGCTAGGTTGCATGAAATTAACTAACCTCATTGTCAGTGCAACTCATCACGCAGGGAAGCATAAACCCACAACTCAACCAGTTATTCCAGATAGTGACATCAATTATGTGCTCAAAGTATTCGTGGCCGACAGCGGTCACATTGTGCTCATAGAGGGCGACACAGAGAGTACGCTCCGCCTCAGCTCTGGCGGCAGCCATCATCTCGTCGGCATATGGGCCACAAAACCTGAAAACAGCTGCCATGTAGGCGCGACGGGAGGTGATGTCTTGGCCATCGGGGACCTCGAGGCCCGGGGGAAGCAGGAGCCTGTCGTTCATGGTGTTCATGGTGGTGGTGGTGAAGACGTGAAAAGAGGAAATGAAAAGGAAGTGTTAAACAGAGGTAAGGGAAATGAGAGGGGGAAAAACAGGGCGCGGGCAGCAGGGTCACGGCGTTTGCACGAGCATGATTCACTGTCAAGGAGTAGCACCAAGAGTCACGTGACTCTCCTGGAGATTTGACCTCGTTGAACACGACGATTGGCGTAAACCAAGTCCACCTACCTAGCCTAAACTAAGAGATGTAGATAGTGGTTAAGTCATGTAGAGGTCAACCATGCTTCCAACTGTCAGGCACGGCCAAGACGCTCTGTTGATATCCTGTGTCTGAAACAAAACCGACAACAATAGTATGTGTATTAGATCAATTTAACCATTTTTCTCATTATTTTGACTTGATATGATTGTTGTTGATGATCATGGTGGCCCCTTGCCGATGGTCCACCTTTCGACCATGGTTCCTTCCTCACGCTTGCTTCGCAACTTCAACTCCGCAACATCACATACCCAGCATCCAACACCCAAAATGTCGAACAGCAGCAGAAACCTCAGTATCGATAGCCCCGCAGTGACTGTCCTATTGGACAGAATAACTGACGAGATGGGCGATGATCGCCTCTCCCAGCTCATCCGCCAGAACCTGGTCGAGGCGTTTGAGCGGGCAAAGGCCTCGGAGAATGAGGCAATCAAGCAGGCCGAGAGCCTGCAGGCCGAGTGCTCTTCTCTTTCACAGACAAAGGAAGAGCTCAAAGCCGAGAAGGCTGCTCTACAAGAGCATCAGCAGGCTCTCAACGCTGCGGCGGAGTCTCTGAATGCCCTGCCCAGTCGCGTTCAAGACCTTTCCGATCAATTTGAAAAGCTGAATACTGATCTTGCAGAGGAAAGGCTGGCTGAGAGGTAAGTAATGACACTATATCTCTAGAGAAATAAGCTAATGTACCATAGCGAGGCAGGTTTTCCCTCCGACAAGATCCTAGAGCAGGCTAGCAGTGCCGCAACTGCCCTTGATAGCCTCCAGAAGCAGGTTGGGACATTCACTGGCATGCCGCAAGGCATAACCAACTTGACTACTACGATCGGCACCCTCCAGACCGGGCAGACTAGCCTGGCGAGCCAGGTGACCGATGTCGTCAACAAGGTCGATGGTTTGGTCACAGCAGTGGCCGGGGTTCCCGCCGAGGCCAAGGTCAAGGAACTTGTCGAGGCCGGACCTACGGGCCTGGTGACAGAGGTCAAGTCTGCATCGGACGTACTCAAGACCCTTGCAACCAAGGCTGACCTTGAGGATTGGTCAAAGGCAAGGGCCGAGGCACAGGCCAAGTCAAATCAGGAGGCCATCTCACTGTGCGTAAAGGCCGCACTGAAGGACTTCCAAGACTCTACTGTGGCTGAGTACACTCAGAAGCTTGGGCGGTACGAGGCTGCGGATGAGCAGAAGAGGGAGGTCTTCAACGACCTTAAGAACAAGGCACTAGCCTTGGAGGGCAGATATGAGGAACGTGGGCAACGCCTAGCGGCCCTGGAGAAAGAGAACGCGGAGCTCAGGTCGGCTCTCCAGAAACGGGATCAGGAACTCGCTAGCCGGTCTAGCCGCCTTGATGGCCTGACGAGAGACCTCGCCGAGGCCGAAGCCCGCATTGGTAGGAGGGATTCAACCATTGCCGGGATCAATGAGCGAATTGGCAAGAGGGACACGGCCATTACCGAGGCTCACAAGCTCGTGCAATCCTACGAGGAAGCGATCAAAGCCAGAGACTCCGCCATGGAGGAGATGCGCAATCGTCTGGAAGCTGCTGAAGCTCAGCCAACGCCACCAATGACGGAGGCCCAAAGAGGCGCCGAGATGAGTGAGCTGGCCAGGATGTATCTGGCACTCTCCACCGAGTTTCAAGACATCCCGATAGCCCCCGAAGGGAGCGGATGCTTTGACATGGAGCAATTGGCTCTTGAGATCGCACCGGTACTGATCCAGATTGATGCAAAGGCTCACCTTGAGGCCTTTCTTCAAGCTTCTCGCCAAGGTTGGTACTGCCTGGGTGAAGTGGTGATGATTGGAGCTGGGGCTCCAGAGGTCTTATCTGGCCGGTGTCAACGACACAGGGAGAGCTGCAATCTCGTGAGCGTGGTTGATTTCAAGGGGAAAAGAGTTTTGGATTTCTTGAAGCGATAAATTAGGTACAACAGGAGTAGTTTAATCTCTAAGAAAGTTTTTAAAATAAAATTAAATTACTTACTTTATTTCTCTACCTTATTTATCTAAGGTATTTATCTCTATCTTACTTATTTACTTCTTTTTACTTCTTTACTTTATTTATTTACTTTGCTTATTTACCTCTCTTTTACTTATTTACCTTTCTTATTTACTTCTTTTATTTACCTCTCTTTTATTTATTTACTTCTCTTATTTACTTCTTTTATTTACTTTACTTATTTACCTCTCTTTTATTTATTTACCTTTCTTATTTACTTCTTTTATTTACCTTTCTCTTACTTATTTACTTCTCTTATTCACTTTTTTTTATTTACCTCCCCCTTATTTATTTCTTTTTATTTATTTAGTTTTATTATTTATATCTCTTATTAACCTCTTATATTTACTTCTTTTATTTACCTTATTTTTACGTTTTTATTTTACTTATTTATTTATTTATTTTTTTATATTTATAATTATTTCTTATTATTTTCTTATATTCTTTATTTTATTAATATTAATAAAACTTATATTTATTAATAAAATATAAAAACTTTTTTTTTATTTACCACTTTACTACTATGTCGATATTCCGCCTTAAGCATGCGTCAACGCCCATGCCAATCTCTCCTCATTATCCAATGGGAGATAAATGGCTGTGCCAGTAAGAGGCGTCACCTCCATTTCGTCGAGATTCTGGTGGATTCGATCAATGTCGACCCAGCAGATCTCGCGAAGCCTGCGGCTAAATGCCATCACTCCCGGTGGGTTACGACAAAACCCTAGCAGAGCCATCTCGGGATAGGTAACGCATAGAGTACTATCAAACTCTGTGGGATCATCAGAGTCCCAGCTACGCATCACGGTAGCAAGGTAGACGATCCGCGTATCTACCTTGTCTAGGGCTTCCCCAAGTGTCGCTTGGACGTGAGAAATAGGGAACATCTTAAGAGCAACCTGCCACATCGCTAGGCGATGCATGAGATGGAGGCGCGTATCTTGGACTCCTTCTGCGAAGGACTCGAGAAGCATCTCGGCCATAGATGAGATAACTGAAGGGGAGTCTATCAGGCCCTTCTGTAGAACCTGGAGCCGGCTCAACAGGTTCTTAACATCCGCCGATCCAGACCGCAGGATGGCAAGTACATCGAGGCCGGCAGCGTGAGCGCTACAGCCGTCTACTTGGACATCTAGAGCCTCATTGGTAGACCACGAGGAAACAATTTTCCAAGGGTGCCATGTCGTCTGGACGGCGAGCCAGGTCAAGTCTTGGAGCGTTCGCTTGGCAAGGCTCTGCCAAATGTCTGACTCGGTGTCAATCGACAAAAAGCGCAGTAGCGTCGCAGCTTGCTGGACTTGAGCCTCAGATTGGCGAGAGAAGCTATTTTCTCGTTCCTGAGAGCTTTCTGTTAGTCTTGTTATCTCCCCAACCTGGTTAGCCAGCGTTCGACGCTGTTCTCCAAGTGCCTCCTGGAGCTCGTCACGACTTCTTTCTGCTTCATCGGCCCGAGCCGCGGCACTCTCAAGATCCTGCAGGATCCTGGCCTTCTCAGCGTTGGAGGTATCTCGAGAACTCGAAGTCTGCTGCTCCAGCTCCTCTTTCTCCCCGCGAAGCTCGACTGTGCGGTCGGTTAGCATGGCCGTGCGGTCCGTAAGCTCGGCCGTGTGGTTTGTAAGCACGGCTGTTAGATCACACGCCGCGGAAACTTGCTGCTCGAGGTCTCTCTTCTGATGGGAGAGTTTGAGGTTGTCCCTCTCAAGAGAGCCAACTCTTTGGAGGGCCTGAGCCAATTCTCGTTCCAGCCGCTCGTTCTCACGAGACAAGCTTCGGTTCTCGGCTCTGAAATCGAGGTTGTACTCGCGAAGTGTTGCCAGTCGCTGACCAGAACCCACTGCATCCTCTGTGGCATTAGCCACCGCAAGACGAAGGGCTTGTATCGTGGCCTCATGGTTTTGAACCCTTGGCTGGTTCAGCCGAAAGGTGGCAACGTCCGTTCTGAGGAGTGAAAGCTCAGCCGCTTGCTCATGGAGCTTACCCTGGGCCTCATCAGCGCGTGCACTGGCATCTGACTTTTCTTGAGCCAGGTCGCTGATCTGCTGAGTGAGCTTCAGTCTCTCATCTCGGAGTTCCCTCATAGACAGCATGTCAGCTTCCATAGTGTCTTCATTTGCCCTAGCCTCCCTCCTCAGGCGGTCTCTGTCCTGCCTCAACCGGGTGGACTCTCGCTCAGCCTTGTTCAAGGCATGCATATACTCCTTCGCGCTGTCTCGGGCATCTTGCCTTTCACTGTACAGCCGCTCGACTGTATGACGCTCGGTTCGGATATCTTCTTCCAGGCTTTGGACCTTAGTCTCGAGCTCTTGCGTTGTGATACGCATTCGCCTCTGATCTTCTTCGGTCCCGTGGAGCCATTGGTCGGCTTGGGAGTCCGAGAAACCTCCCCTCAATGAGTTGTCAAGGGCGTCTTTGATCTCCTCAGTCAGTTCGACGCCCAGCCCCCGTAGAAGTGTGTGGAACTTGGTGGGGGAGTTGACGAGTAATCGGACGACTTTCACGCAGGCTTGACGGCGATCAGCCTCGTCGTCGGGTAGCTGTCCAGCGGCCATTGTCCGAGCTTCTTGGAGCTGCACGAACGCCGCATGGGCTTGATCGACGTCTTTCTCGACTTCCCGTCTCTGCTTGGCCAACGATTCGATCCTCTTGGCGAGTTGGTCAACCTTGGTAGGGTTGGAGGGATCGAAACCAGCCTCGAGGGCATCATCGCTACCCAAGGGGGCATATTCTTGCATCGATTCGGCGAGCTTCTTCAATCGTTCGAGGTCGGACTCGAGGACCTGAATATCGGAGGCGGTCCCGGGACCTTGGGCTCCGGGCCCGAAAGTGTATAAGCCAGGCATGACGAAAACGGACTGTCTGGCGAACTTTGAGTTTAGGTGTTGTAGTTGGTTTTGATGGACTCGGTCTTTGCATCATGAGTGGTGTGAGAAAGAAGATGAAAAATTAAAGAATCCATCGCGGAGTGTGTGGTTAAGCCGTGTCGAGGTGAGGAGGGAAGGAGTGAAGGGGTCAAACTGGAAGGAACGACATGGGAAGGACAGCGACTGCAAGGACACACTCACCAATCTAAAAATGGCAAGTACAGATAATACAGAGGGTACATAAAGAAATGTAACTTCATTCTAGATCGCAGTTGAATATATTTAACCGGGCTGTCGCCAGTATCATGCGACGATCTGAAGGAGAATAGCAGTCAAAACTAGCCACACACACGGATGAATGAGTCAAGACAAGTCGGCATCAGTTATTCTCATTGTTCTTACAAGTAATTTGGCGCTGATAAGACAGAAAAGTATTAGTAGAGCTTATAGAAGGAGGCCCAAACGTTCAACGCAGCGACTTCATTCTGGTTACCTAGCTTGTAAGACAAACAAGGGAGGCGACAACGAACATGAATGATACACAGTGCAAGGTAGAGTGATCTAATCGAGGCCCAGAAGGGCACGCAACTTTGGCTGTATAGGCTCTCAACATGGTGTGGCCCGTACTCCAAACTCTTCCTTGATGTTTATAACTTCGATCTCCCAGTTGGGCTTAGCCGCCTGTGACATCAATCGCTTCTCAACTGTTCCATACGCCTTAAACTAAGGGCTGTAAATATGTCCTATTATACGAAGACTTATGTTTCAGGGCTGGGTTGTGGGCCCTTCGAGTATCTGGGAAAATGTTCAAGCTATTGACAGCGCTGAGCCTAAGATTCCATACACCTGGGCATCCCAGTAATGATCAACACCGGAAGGTCCTCCATCTGTTTGGGGCGGGGTCTTGTGCTGTCTGGGATGTCAAGCCGACGGCAGGCGGCGTGGTCGGCCTTCCCATTCTCCGGCTCCCACACGGGTAGGCAGAGAACTCAAAAGAGGGCACAGCACAGGCATGGCGAGCATAAAATAGTAATGATGGAAAGGACGATGATGAAAGCAATGGCCCTGATGGCTCTCTCAGCCCTATTTCAAATCGATGCTAGCCGTAGGCATATGGGTCACTTCGTTGTCATTTTCATTATTGCGCATCCATCAACACAGCAAGAACAGCGAACAGTGGGAAGTGGCAAATGCATAAAGGCATAAGATGAGCAACTGCACAAAGGACTCGCAGTGGTGTAAGCTGTCTACTTAATTAGGGCAGATTAACATCTTCTTGATATCGATAAGTAGCTTCCACTGCCGTAGAGCCTCCTTTCTCTCATCAAGTCGTTGCTGCATTCTCTCCACAATCTCGTTCATCTCATCAATGATGTGATTCCACCTAGTATTATTAGGAAAACCACGAACCCGACGCAAGCAAGTTTGCAAGGTCTCATCAATCTCAGCCACTTCCTGTCGAATCCTATCTAGCCTCAAGAGGAATTAGTCTCGCTTATCGAGGTCCACTAACGTATCG
Source organism: Ascodesmis sphaerospora (assembly GCA_027569015.1). Lineage (NCBI taxonomy): Eukaryota > Fungi > Ascomycota > Pezizomycetes > Pezizales > Ascodesmidaceae > Ascodesmis > Ascodesmis sphaerospora. The sequence continues at coordinate 2,644,566 of JAPPUR010000005.1, forward strand.
CGCACGTTCATGCGCATGTCATGTTGGACGCTCATAATCATCCTGGCGTTGGATGAGAGGTGCACGTCTAAACTGACTGTTTTTGAGCCTGTGCCGCCCGACTCAATGCCATTGAAGCCGTACTGGTGTATCAGTGACCCGGCTATCGTAGTGACTAGCTGCTCGGCTAGAGGCAGCTGGTCCTTCTTCCAAATGAGGAGCACCGGCCGGGCATGAGTGACGACACTCAGCGAGGCTTGGGCGAGGATCTCAATGGTCAGTCCGAGATACCTGTTTACTCCATGTAGAGAGTCTCGACCATATTGCATCGTTCGCGATCGAAGGTCTTTGGAGCAGCCCACGTAAAGGGGGCTCTGCCTCATTCGGACTTGTTCTGTCGGGTCAAGGCTATTGTCACACATTCTCTCGTAAGTTCGTAGCAGCGCCTCGAACCTGGGAAGCTGATCATCTCTTGTAACCCGCTTGGGAAAAGCTAGCGGGTGCCCAGGCTTGAATTTGTTGGGGTTGCGGTCAACCACGGCAACGAACTGAACATCGGCTCTTTCTTCGTCTGAGAACCCCGTCAGGTCTCCAAAATCAACTGTTCCGTCGTTTACGGCGGAGATGTGCTTTGATATCGTCTTGTAGCCTGCTAGATAACGCCTCATGCCATGTGTCAGTCTTTTCATCTCCTTTATGGTCAGAAACCAGCCTTGTTTATCGGTGCGGCTCAGACCGACGACGTAGATGCCCGGGACCGGTCCGTCGGCCAAATCAGGCATATTGAGCCAGGTTCCATTGCGATTGACATAATCAAACGCCACCGTCCCCTGGACGATGCTCTGGATGATGTCACGGGGCATACTGTGCAGCAGCTCGTGCATCTGCCAACCCCTCTGTTTCCGGAGGGCTTTGACAGTCTCAACAACGGCGAACTCATTGTCCTTGAGCTCCTGATTATGTTCCAGGCCATCGGCTAGTCTCTGAAGCTCTAGGCACATGGGGTAAAGCGAGTCGGGTTTCTCGCAAAGTTCGATCAAATCGATCTGCTCTTGCCCGCCGGGCATCGGCATCTGCGCAGTCCGGGCTGCGGGATCTGGGAGCGGAATCGGGTCCAGTATTTCCGGCGACGGAGTCGGATCAGGGGGGCGGGAGTCGCGTAGTGAGCTCATGATTAGAATATGTATTGAGAGGTATTGAATTGATTTCTGCGATGTGCTGTTGTGGTGATGGGAGATGGTTGAGTTGACTCAGCGCAACGGAAGGGCAGAATGCCGGGCACTCAGGGGAGTCCGATCAGTTGAGCGCAAACGGAAAAACAAGGCGACATGGGCTGATCAACAATTGTGCTTCGGGCCTACTAATATGAACTCTTTCACGCTTGAAGTGATGATGAAGTTTGTGTTTGCTCGGAGCTGTTGCTAGGTAGGCTGGTAGATAACTCTCTGTCGCCGAGAGGTCCGGGCCATCGGGCGGGCCGCTGGCTGGAGGTGGGCCCAGCGGTGCTGCGCTAAAACTTAGGCACCTACAGTACCTACAGTAGGTAGCTAACGGGACCCACCGCCCAAGCTCCAGGTAGGTTTCCATGACAGTGAACCTGAAGGGTGCAGGGCCGCATCGAACTGTAAGTATAGTGGGTGTTTTCATGGACGGGCGGCGGGGCCTTGCGATATCGCGACCCAAGTAGCCCAGGTAAACAAAACATTCCTCCAACTCATTCCTGATCATCAACTTCGGCCAACTTCACCTCTCAAAGCGCCATGCCTACCGTCAAGAAAACCGCCCACGGCACAAAGCGGAGCCGTGGAGATGATACTGAGTTGGCGCGATCTCGAAAAGCAGCTCGAGAGGGCGAACCTGTGCCCCCCGGGCAAGACGACAGCGAGGCCGTTGCCTCAAGCGAACCGCCGGATGAGCCACCTGTCACCGGTGCGAAGGGAGGGGGTCGCCCAAGGAAGACCACCCAGGTTGATGGCGCCGATCTGAGTCGCATGCGCGAGTATCTCACATCTACGAGACCACTGGTGCAGGGGACCGAGCTGGATGACATCGTCGGGCCAGTCCAGCCAGTCTTTACAGCCAAATGGACCCAACAAGACGAAGACAAGATGATGGACGAATGGAACTCCTCCCCCGAGAAGGAGTCTTATGCTTCTATGCGGCCGAACCCATCACTGAAGGCGCTTTGGAAGGTGTGCATGCGGATCTTTCGATGCACTCCTCTCGACCTGCTGTCGCCTTTGTTACAACTGCGGTATAACGCATCTGTAGTATTGGCCCAGAAATTCTGCAATGCTCTCTCGCCACTCATCCCGCATCCAGTCTGGAAGGGCTCTGCCTGGCGTTTGGCCATGGCCCTACAGTACGCTATTATCTGCCGCACCGATGACCGTCGGCCTTGGAGACTAGAGCCGATTTGCCCTGCTCTGAAGCGCCTGAACTCGTCTATTCGGCGAGTAAAGGGCTCGAAGATGCCTTTTCCCATTCACCAAATGCATCACGAAGCCCGGGCGGCGGCGGTTTCGAACCGTGATGACCCCTCCGCCATGTCGGATATCTTGGATCAGATTGGCGACACAGTCGAAGAGATGTTGGCAGGGAAAGGGCCCCGTGCCGCTGGCGAGACCACCTGCAAGGGGCATGAGGTGTATTGTGTCACCAACCAAGACCTGATCGCGGTGACAAAGGCGCTTGATCGTGTAACCTCTGGTGGTTATCGCATGTTCGCAAGGGTCGAAGAGTGCTACGAAGCCTTCAAGCAGGCGAGAGATAGCTACGATGCACCTAGCACAGATCAGCTCCGTGATTTTCATGAGCGCGCTGGACGCCAGCAACTTCGCCGCTTGGCCAAGAAGGCACGAAAGAATGAGCCTAAGCCAGATGAGGAGCTGGAAGCCGACGAGGAGCTAGAGACGGAGCTGGGAGAGGACAGCCGGATAGGAGAAGACCTTTCGCTAATGGATGTAGACCGCTTCTCCCCTAACCCCATCGGCGTCGACGACGATGGTGGTGATGGTAATGAAGGTAACGACGATGACGACGATTTCGCCTCCTCGCCGAATTCTACTCCCGTGCCACTTCGCGGTAAGGCCCCCACCTCTGCGCCGGAGGTTACCAGCCAGCTCGACGCTGCGTCTTTGGCAGCCCTCGAGAAGAGGCTCTACCAAAAGATTCGCCAAGACCTCCGCCAAGAGCTCTGCCAAGACCTCCGCCATCTTCAGACAGAGGTCGACGCGCTCAGACGAGAAAGGCAGGACGAGACACCCCTCGACGACTTCGAGATGGAGGATCTCGGTGATGTTCCCCCTGGTCAAAACTCTGAGGAGCACTTGGAAGCCGCGAGGATTGCAGAGGTTGATAATCCGAAAGCCAACTCAAGCGCACGCAGGAGCCGATCAGTAGCGACAACTGCACCATCCGACTTTCCAGAAGACATGCTCCTTATGCCCGTGGCAGCAGGCCTTGAGAAGCTAGCTGGACGTCCAAGATATATGATGAAATCCGCGGCTGTCAACCCCTTACCCTTCGCGCCAGGTACTCGATGGGGTCACGACCCCAAACTGAATCGCCACCCTTTGTATACCGGGACGCATCTACAGCGCCTGGCCGCTATGCGTGGGAAGGAGCCTAAACTTGAATGAGGCCCGACTAGTCGGCGAGAAAGGGGACAGGACTATAGCTGAACAGCCCTCTTGGATGCATGCTAAATATTGACTGGGGGACTCGCTGGGAAAGAAAGGCGCCTGATCCGTAATGTATGGGTACTTAAGTAGAAGGATCTTCCTTTTTCAATGCCACACTTGTCAGAGACATGAGCCAAAAACACACAGCAATATCAAAACCCGATGCTGCAGATGAGTAGAATAATGACATAACTTCGTTGCTGTGGGCATTGGTCTCATATCGTAAGCGTGAAATAATTACTCACATCCCTCAGACGTCTATGATTGGCCTGGTGATGCTGGGGCTGGGATGACCTTGCGTTGAGCGATAAACGGAGTCCAGACATTACTCCCGCCACTACCTCTTCTTCTGAAACCTCCCTTATAGATCTTAGTAAAGCGATATAGAGATATAAACTGTAGATAGTATACTTATAGTTTACTAAATAAAGATCTCTTAGCTTATTTATCTACGTTATTTACTTACCTCTCTTCCTTATTTACCGATATTATTTACCTCTTTTACTTATTTACTTACCTTATTTACCTCTTTTACTTATTTACTTACCTTATTTACCTCTTTTACTTATTTACTTACCTTATTTACTTATATCTCTTATATTTACCCTTCTTATTTACCTCTTTTACTTATTTACTTACCTTATTTACCCTCCTTATTTACTACTTTGACCTCTTTACTTATCTTATTTTCCTTTTTCTTTTCGCTAAATTCTTACTTCACCTACTCAGAGAGTCCAACGCATATCCACAATTCAACACAAGTAATTCATTCTTGCCTATCTACTCAGACTAGTCCTTATATCTATCTGGAGAGGGGGACCAGTGGCTGTGCTCTCTCCGTCGTTCTTCTTCCGTCAATCGCCGCTTCTTGGATTCCCCTGCGGAGTCCTTTGGCTTTCTCTCCTCTTGGCGAGACTCATCGTGCCCTCGCGAGTTGCGCAAGGGGACATTGCTCGTGGGCTTAGCCGAGCGCCTTTGGGGAAGCCGCTGTTTGGCTCCTCTCTCCTCGTCGGGCCTGCTCTGTCTACCCCTTTTGACACTGGCTTGATCAGCCTTTGTAGTGTTTCGAGACGGAAGCCGGGCATCTTGATCAGTTTGGCGGCGCCTTTCGTCAAGGAACGGGCGGACCTTGGGCTGATCCAAAGCGGACATCGTACCAGAGCCACTGTCTCCCCCATTGCCACTCTGTGTCTCAGGCAGCCGTCCTTGCTTGTCATGGGCCTCAAGCTCTCTCATCTTCTCGCACCCCGGGGCCTTGTCAATGGCCTCGTCAAGGGCCTCGGTCGCGGGGCGCGCCGGTACTGCCACTGTCTTTCCAAGGGCTGGCGGGGCTGCCGGCTTAGGCCTGGGCTCGTCGATGTAGCGGGACAGCGCTTCCTCGGCTAACCTTTCGGTCTCGGGGTTCAGACGCCTGCTTGCTGGCTTGGTGTCCATTGCCACACCACCTGGCACTAGACCGAAGAAAAGCACGTATGTTGCAGGGGTGGCATCCTCAACAGACCAAGCGTCCTTTCGCGCACAATTAGGCCAGTACTCTGGAATGATGTCGGATCCATCAATGTTGAAAGTCCGTACCCAGTCCTGTGATATGGCTGCATCCCGCTTGCGCACGGCTGCGATGAGGGCATACGTGTTGCGGCCAGATGTCTTGAAACCATGCCGGCCGTTGATGGTACACAAGGTCCACTCCGGAAGGCCCAGCACTCGGAGGTCATCGAAAGGGAGGCGGGTGCTGGGGTCTGATTCTGTAGTGTACTCGAGACGAACGATGAGGGGCATATGGGGGCTGTAAAGGAATGATCGGCCGTCGACGTCGAAGATTCCGTAGGACTTGTCGACAAGTGCCTGCAGAGTTTGCCCAGGATTCTCATGTCGGTTCAAGCGCAGTAGGCTGACATGCGCAATCTCGTTCTCTTTCCACTCATCCAGCTCGAATGGATCGAGTGAGTGTCGGGGGTCGTACAGCGAGAAATCATGCTGAGACCAAAAGGTCCGGCACATCAGACCACAAGTGTTCAGCTCATTGAACGAGGTGACATCCAAGCCATCGATCTCTCGAAGAGCTTTGAGAAGTTCGTGTCTGGCCTGAGCCGCCCGCTGAGCTTCTTCCGTGCTTGCACCAAACATGTGCCATGCGTGGCGAAGGATTGGATTCTCCTCTTCTGCCTTCTTGACCCAGTCACTTCCAGCAAGGTTATACCGACCTAGCATGATATGGGCATAGATGCGTCGGAGCACCACAATCAGGCAGTCGAGTCCTTGACTAAGGCCAGTTCTGGGACACCGCGGCGGACGGGTTACCAAGATCTGGCCGACAAACTCGATATCTTCATCCACTCGATAGTGGGCACGGATGTCGTCGGGCGCGTGGGAGACCTGCGGCGGCTGTTGACTGGTTGCTTCCTCCATTGTCTGGGATCATGTTAGAAGTGAAGAGTCAGGAAGATATCTTTGGGTATACCTGCGTTCTTCTCGATGTGTGGGAGAATGTAAAGGTGAAGGTTGATAGGCCGTAAGCCAAGTTGTGATTGCAGGTATGTGAAGAAAAAGAATGAAAGAGCTTCAGCTCGCTGGGTACCTCGATCATTGTTTGCTGGAATGCGCAGAGGCCGTGTGTGATTGGCTGATAAACATAAGTCATAGCCTGATTGGCCGTTTAACTCAGGCGATGGGTTGCAGGTGTCAAACACTGGCGGCATGGCTCAGAACACACGCACAGAAAACACTTGGCAAAACTTCTTTCATTGAAAATTCTAACTTCAACATATCGCATTCACTTCTAGAGAGAAACCGTGAAGTATCCCCCAATGCTATTGTCTAATCTGCTCACCAGCTAACTATGACAGATATTTCGACAGTGAATCAAGATGGCTCGACCCAACAGACGACCCTACGTGCCCAGTCGGATTCGAGATCAGCGTGCCGCGGCGGCACGCCTACGCAATGAGCGAGCCGCGCTCGAAAGCATGCTCCCTGGCATGCAGGCGCTCGGCGCCAACACCAATAGCGGAGGCGACATCCCCGCTCACGACACCCACCATGGAGGCCGGGCCCCTGGTGGTGACGATAACCGTGGAGGTCGATCCTCCACTGGCAACCACAGAGGTCAGTCCTCTGCTGGTAACACCCGCCGTAGAGGCCAGTCCTCTGGTGGTCAGCACACTGGCAGTCGCCCTCGTGGCCACTCCAACCAGCTCTCCCGGCCCCGAGATGCTCAGGGCCGTCACCAAGACAAGCTCCAGCAGCGTTCGCTGAGGCTGGTGCCGAAGATGGAGCAGCGGATGTACACCAATGACCAGGGTCAGGTTGTCGCCTCAACAATGGTCAACCGTAGCCACGGCGGTGGTACTCAGACCGACATCGCTGCCCCGATGCCTTCTGGTGGCCTTTTTGTCCGCAGCGCTGATGGACAAAAATGGGCGCAAGCCGTCGACCTTCTGGTTGCGGCCGGCGCTAACGACGTCCATGGGGCCCTGTTCCCCATACGCCAGACCGAGCTGGCTCGGGCCCGTCTCGACGATGCCCTCCACGAGGAGTTGGTGAACTCTTGGGGTCCACAGGCTCACCAGACAGGTCAGCAGATCGATTCCGGCGGAGACTCAGTCAGAGACGCCGAGAATGTTGTCGACGAGGGTGAGCTTGGAGAGTTCTGGTGCGCCAACTGCGACGTCACCACCCACAACATGGACCGCTGCGTCAACATGTGCTTCTCGGATGGGTCTGTCGATGGCTGCATCCTGTGCCACGACGTGGGACATGACGTGGATGTCTGCTCGACGTTCATGAAAATGACCGTCAGGGAGAAAGCCTCCCTGCTCGTCTACGATCGCGGGTGCCTCCCCCCTCTCAGGACCGAGCGGGGCTGGTTCGCCTACCTGCTCGACTGGCTGAACTGTCCCGAGGCTCGCGATGCCAACGGCACGCTTGTTTTGCCATTCGCCTTCCCCTGGACCCCCCAGTTTGCCAAGGGGCTCTGCGTTGGCTCTGGGCCTGGATCCGCCGTCGCTCTGCAGGATGAGTTTGACGCGCACCGGGACGCGACCCTCCTGCCCAAAGATCCGGCTACGGCCGATATCGATCGCGTCTGGGAGACGTACGGGCAGGGCCATATCCGCCCTCCTTTTCAGGCACCTCGGAGGGCCGCAGATGGTCGATTTGACCAGCCTCCCGCCCGCAACCCTCCGGCTGATGAGCCAGCAGCGCGGCCACACCTGGCCCAGGCCCAGGCCCAGCCCCGGCCCAAGGCCCAGCCTCCACGGCCCCAGGTTGTCGCTCCTGTGTTTGGCCAGGACTTCGACCATGACATGGATACCAACGAGGGGTGAGAGGCTCCTACGTCCAAGGTCAACGTCTGCCCTACCCCCAAGTGGTGGAGGCCCCCCCTCGCATAGCTCCTCTTGCTCTTGCTTTGCGCTGGTAGCGAGTATTGCAGCTGCCTCATGTCTTTGAGGCCCATAGCATTGCCAGTGATTTGTCGCTTGGCCCTACGCCCTTTCTCCCTTTTGCGACTTGTCGCGCAAATGAGTTGACGGCCCCGTTACCGCGGCCCCAGAACTTCGGGCACCTTGCTCTCAGATTCCAACACTGAGCCTGCATGTAAGACTCCTTTGAAACACAAATGATATTGCCCTGAATCTAACCGCCTCAGTCCTACGACTCTACCTCCCTCGACCGTCCATGCCCGCCCAGTCCATCGCCTCGCGACAATAGCGCCAGGAACCATGTCGGATATTCGGGAGGGATTTAGCTGTGGGGAGGGAGGAAACGTATTGTCTTTTTACATGTGTAACGGTTTCACCATGTCAACTTGGGTGTCTGAGCTCTTTTAATAACACGAAAATTTGGGTGCTGTCAATCTGCAAATGCCATGCTTTGTTCCAGTGCCTCGTCCTGTCCAGTCAAAACAGCCAACAAGGAAACCCACTCTTATTGAGATACTCCCGAGCCAAAGTAACACTCATGAACAATGCTCTTCCAAAAGCCTTCATTGTTATTGTACTCCATTGTTTGTTTTGCAAACAAAAGCCTTATCATTCTTACCGGATAACACAGCCAGGGCCATTCATTCATTGTTCAGCCACCTTTTGCTCACCTGCAGTGGCCCGTGCACTCTCACACCTGAGGTTCAAAGAATGACCTTGGGGGACCTCTTTGTTTCTACATCGTCAACAGACCCCGTTGCCATAGAGGACCAAGAGTATTACCGCTATTTCTCAAAATTTTCACCTTGCCTAAGTCAATCGCTAACATATATTCTTGCAGTGTCCACCATGTCACACCTCTCCGATATCCGACGTGACCGCACGTCGCGAAACAGCGCCGCCTCCGATATCCAATGTGACCGCATATTGGATGCTCTCGATGACTTCATCCAGTCGTTCTGGGTGAGAAAGCCATGCCGTCGCCCGGGCTTCTATGGTCGATTTGCGCATATCGACCTCCCACCTTATCGTCTCGAGCGTCTGATGATAAACATGTATGAATCCTTCGCCGTGTCAAAAAGCGACAGGATCTTCTTCATCGTCTCCGAGGCAGAGATGGCCATGTTTCCTCCCGATATGGTCGAGGTGGAAGGGATTCCTCCCCCTGTTGTTTTAACGTTTGCCCAGTTCCTCGGCGTTTTGAGAGCTAATTGGGTTGAGATGACGGGACGCAACGCAGGGTGGAAGACTGCAGCGCAACCTGAAGGGTGGGACAATGGACGAGTCCTCCCGCCAAACGCCATCTTTGTCATGCAGCTCGACTACTCGATGCCTGCGGAATGCTCCCTCTCCCTTGTCGGACTCGTCCAGTGGGCGATCCACAACGCGATAACTCCAGACCAAGCCACTCGCGTCTTGACAATGTCTGCCGATAGTAACTGCGACATTCTTGCGAGGCTTGTTGAGTTGCAAGAGCCTACCAGCGAGGTCACTTATCTTGACCTCTATCAGCTTGTAGAGGAGGATTTCAGTGACGTCGTTACCTGTCACACGACTGAAGAACGCTTGGCCTCAGATGTCGCCAACGCGTTCCAGGAGCACATGGATGAACCCCAGGTCATTCTGTCATTCCTCCGTGGCCACATAGAAGATCAACTCGAGGGGTTGACCGCGACGTCGGATGGGATTCGCATGGAGACCTTTGAGCTCCAGACGCCCAAAAGCATCATGAAGCTGAAACAATTCCAGAGATACAATGAGAATGTCCCTCTGTCGCTTCTAGTCTTCGCTGACGTGAACAGCAGCCTCCTTCTCCCATTTGCTTTCGAAGGCTATGCTCACATTCACGTGATCCTTAACCCTTGCCACTCCCGACATCTGGCTTGGGATGATGATGCTGGTCAGCTCGTCCAGTCTTACGGAGACTGCTCAGTCGAAGAGCGACAGAGGCAGATCTGGTGGGCCATCCAGCCTCGCTGTAAACGAGTCTCTGTGTACACTTTTCAAGACAACATCGACTCCTTTTCTGAGGTTGGAGGCCCCGATGATCGGCAAATCGAGGGCGTTCAGCTTGGAGGCTTCATTGCCAGTCTCTACGACCTCCAGTCCTTCGGCATCTCTGCACGAAACATACTCCCCGTGTTCATACGGAAAAGGTCTCGAGCCGCTCAGATGCTAGATCGACTACAGGTTCAGGGAATCGTTTCGCGTGAAAGATTCGCCTTAGTAGGTTCTACAGCTGCTATTTTCCGGTCCGTCCTGCCTGCATGCAATTACGATCATCGGATCGCCCTCCTCCTTGCTTTCGACTGCGACCACGCGGTGCGACGAGTGAGGATCCAACTAGCTGCCTTGCTGCTAGGGGATATCAACCATTTGTTGCAGCTCAAGCCAGCGTCTCTTTCTGACGACTCTGCTGTGAAGACTCGGTTGTTGGATATGTGCTCAGGGGCGGCTAGTTCCTTGGCTAGGCAGGGAACTATTTGGATGACTCTTGGGCTTTGGAGGTTCTGCCACCAAGTGAAATACAACGGCACCCGGAATCTCCTGGAACAAGAAGCCGAGAAGTTCCTCAGCTTTGCTGAGCGCCCGACATGTGAGGTTGAGGACAGATTCATCCAACTCGGAGAGGCCCTGAAACTGTCAGGTGCCTTCACTGAGGAAGAGGGCAAACAGCTGGCTCGTCCCCCCGCCCAAGAGCTTCATCAATTGGATGACATCGAGCTGCATGAACTTCAGCGCGGCCTCCTTCGAGCTTTTGTGCACCAACTGGCACTTGGACACAGGCCTAGCAATGCCAATGGTGGCGATGCTACAATGATTCACGAGGTTATTTCGACGGTTCTCCCTCTTGGGGAGATCAAGCAGCCCAGAAAGCTTGTGAGATTCGTCGACATGCACGACTTCTTGGCCCAGGAGCATTCGGCTGCCATCTTTGGCATTTGCACAGGCTTCGTGCGCCCAAACTTCTGTCCCAGCGTCTTCGCCACAGGCTGGACCTGGATCCCGGCGCGCGTGGTCGCCGAGTGGAAGCAAGAGCATGCGCCTCAGCTGACCTTGTCCGACGCACTCTCGTCCGAGTAATCCCATGCTCGGAAGTACAAACTGGTGGTAGCATAGACCCTCAGGATTTCGGACGTTCGACTGAAAGAGCCGTGGAATATTAATAAACGCATGCGCTGTGGACTTGAACTTCATTAATACCTGTCGTGAAACACCCTTGAAGGGACGGTATCGCCCAAGCGGATCAGGGGAGATAGGAGAGTCCAGTATGGGCGTAGATATCGATCAAGATCGAGAGGATTAGAAGGGCATGGAAATTCATTTCACGGTGCTTTGCAGCATTGTGTTTTGATGTTCCCGTATGTCTCTTACCTGTTCAGTATGCATAAGTCCGTGTGCTGCTTTGTGATGTTCCAAGTCCCTGCGTAGAACGTACTGATGCTATTTGGCAACAATGATGCATAATCTAGAGGAGGGTGTTTATTAACGTCATCCCCTGGTCTGGCGCAGTACCCCTCCTGTAATGTCTACCTTGTCAATTGAAGCGTTTGGCCGAGTCGGGTTCTCCATTATTCCAGGCTGAGCTTAGGCCCCCCACCTGCCATTCAGATCTTTCGGGGCCGGATGCCGTGGACAGGGGATCACTTCCGGCATGGTGCTCCTGACGCCAACCATCGGTTGGTGACCATAGACTCTCGATAAATAGGTATCAGGATCCATTACGAAAAAAGAAATGGAGCTGGGAATGCCTAATGTAAGAGAATGCAAATAAGCTCTGCAGATGCTTGCAAGATTAATCAAGGAGATGAGGCAAGCTAAAGCCTTGCTTTATCTCACAACGCGGCTTCCTCCTACAAGGTACGTACATGTACCTGGGTTCATTCCGCCGGCCGTTTGACGGGCTCAACGTTAAATGTGGAGGCCTGTAGGGCTGTGCTTACCTAATCTGCTTGTGCCGCCGACGACAAGCGTCTCAAGAACACAGATCAAACAATGCAATTGTGTCAACTAATGGCATGTGCTTGTCTTGGCAAGTTTTATTTACGTCCAAGTACAATTGATAGCAAAAATCCCCAATTGGGAACACCCCGTCGTGCAGGAGGTCCGAAGCATTACAGAGCGACGGGTCTCACCGAATTTTGGGATCCACCTCGCCCGGATGGCCCAGCGAGTTATTTATGAATGGATGCAGCAAAGTGTTGCTCATGAAAGCTAGCAAGCGTCCATCGCCAGCACCGGCGGAAGTGGCCCCGAACCTGCCAACACCAACAGCCCTCGAGACGGTTCAGCCACTTGGTCGCCCATGCAGAGGTGCCAAAACAGGGCTACTGGCCATAGGAAGTTGAGGATTGTACCTGAGTTGGACTGGATCGTCCTTGCTAACAGGGTAAATGATGTAAACGGCGGTCAATTCACTCGCAACGGAAGAACCTGAGAATCCGGGCTTCCAATCAGCTTAGCAACAGGTTTTGATCAAAGTTGACTCCAGGTAATCTAGGAACCCAGCCCGGCCTCGCCTCTTCATCACCCCACTTCATATACACTATGATGACATGATCAAGTATTTGAAATGGCGTCAAAACCTCCATCGTAAGGTACACAGCGCCCGAACCAAGTCCCATGGCCAAAATGTCTTTACCCCACCCTTGTTGTCCATCCTGGCGTGCCTCACGCCTCCAACCCTGTGCCCCCAGCTTCTTGTCATGGGCGAGCTCCCACAGGATCAGCGAGATTGAGTGTAGGCGTCAATGGAATCCAAGCTAGACAGACGTTAGTTTGAGGATAACATAAACTGCACCTGGAAAGGAGCCTACTTACGGGGCATATGCCCACGTGAATGGTGGCGCTTAGAGACTGGATTCATCCATGTCAGGGTCAAAGATCGAAGGGTCATGGCTCGGCTTGGGCTTGGGCGCCGCGACGCTCTCTTTCAGGGCCTCTAGCTCTGCGATACGACGGTTGATGGACTCGACATCTCTCTTGAGAGCCTCGATGCTCTTGGTCAGGGCCTCCACGACGCGCTCGTTGTTGGGGGCCTCCATTGTTGCCTCTGGGTTTCGAAGGGCTGGAACAATGGGTAGGCGGGTGGGGTGCTAGGGATGTCAGCTTGGAGTACTAAGGAGCTACCTTTGTCGTCATACCTTGTGCAGGAGGTGGAATGTGTTATTGTTAAAGGTTTGTGAAGAGGAGAAGAGGATGGGCTTGGTTGTGGCGAGAAAAGAGAATTGTTGGAAGGGAAAAACATCGGTCGTTGTGGTGTCGAAAAGAAAGAGACAACCCATCAGGGTCAATAGAAGAAAACAGAACCGGCTAGAAAACGGAATCCGGTTCTTCTGTTACGAGTGACGTCGCCGACAGTGAATCACGATCCCTCTGTGCGGGTCCCATGAGAATTTTCTCAACAGAGGGCTGCGTTTGCGATTGATAAGAGGTTCTATCACGACAGCCAATCGTTTTCGCGTGATCATCCAGAGTTGGCTGTTTTAGATTGTGTGCGAGGGCCGCCATCTGTATCAAACTGAGCACCAAGTGAAGGTTGGACCTCGTAGCAAAACCTTTGGGCGTCAAACATGGTCAACACAACGAGGGCCACCAATCTTTTCTTTTAACTCCTTGCACAAATGACCAGGCAGTTGTTGCCTGTTTCCTCTCGCTAAACGTGGCTGGGTTTGTGGCACACGCGTAAACCGTTCTTTGAGGCGTGGACTTCACTTCTGGTAACACTGAGTCACTGCGCGTCCCTCTCGCGCGTTCCTCTCCTGTCTTATCTTATCTACCCCACCATTCAATTCTCGCTCTCTTGCATCTCTTTGTGATCTCTCTCCTCCTGCATCATTCCCATCCAGCACAAAGCACATCACCATGGCGAGCGCAATCATTGCGCGAGGGGTTGAGCCTCGCTCCGGCTTCTCCCTGGTTTCGCTTCGGTGCGGCTTGATGCTTGAGAAACCAAACAACCCTGGTGCCTTGATGATCTTGACGTCCAACAACTCCCTTTCCCTTTCGCTCATCAAGGAAGGCCCCGAGAACGCTGAGGCGTACGTCGGCCTTTGCCTTTCCGTCCCTCGCGATGTTGATACCAAGGTCCACGCATGGTACTCCTCCAACACTCGCATGACCCCCTCCCGGACTCTCGAAATCGTTTGCAAGTTCCCGAGTCAACACTTCACCGTGAGTCATCGCCCTCTGAACGACGGGGAGGGCAAGCACCTCGAGCACGCATTCCCGTCCTACAAAGCGACCGAGTTCTGTATTGTCTCAGTCGACCTTTCGTGCGACCCCTCCGTCACTGGCTTCGGAATCCCGTTTCATGGGGAGGACACCGTTGACGCCTGGATCAATAAAGACGAGCCAATTCATGGCACCGTCAAACTGACTCAGCTACTCGAACAAAGACGGTTCATGCTTCTTGTCCAGGCCACCGGAGAACAAGCTGAGAAGTTCTTTGACGTGACTGCCTCGCCTTTCAAACCCTTTCACTACGGCTATGGTAACAAGTGAGCACTCCGCCGTCCCTACGCGTCAGCCTATTAACAAGAAACAGTCATACGTGGGACATGACTCGATACAACTACCAAATTCCGCGAAACCGAGGCCAAGGATTTTCGCCCAGGGTCCACTACGATGATTTCAACCAGAGAGACACCGCCCTGACTCAGATGCACGTCCAAGACGTCTGGGACTTTCACGCCGCTCTCAAGGAGATTGAGAAGATGTGGCTTCCTGCTCTGATCTAGAAGGTTGGAGACAAGCCTGCTGACACCACGGAACGTTTCGTGTGTCTTCTGGAGCCTAAAGAAATCTTTGTAAGTTGTGTCCAGTCCCCCAAGTTTCGGTCTCTAACTTGGTAGCTCCGGAAACATTGGCGCGCCACCCGCCGCGCTCTAAAGGGAGACTTTGCTCCAGCTCGTGTGGAGTTTAACGTACTCATACAAGACCCGGACGATTCTCGTGAACCTCGAAACGTTACCTGGACTGTCGTTCAGCTCACGTACGCCTCTGATCTCCCACCATACGTGGATCTCAAGGATCGAATCGCCCTCGGTCTTATCCGACCAAAATTTGGAAAAGATCGGAATTACACCCCAAAAGCATCCAAGGACTACGAGTCGGCTCTAAAAGAGGTCAGGAAGCCCTTGAAACTCATTTGCGAATCCGGCATCGCGAACGAGAGGAAGCGCGTCGCTGCCGTCAACCGACTAAGCACTCCCAATACATGGCCTGTTGTGATGCGTCAAGACAAGCTCTCAAAAGAAAAGAGAGCGGCCTTGAATGACATTCTCATCGGTCAAGGCCTCTGGGGCGTGGTGAAAGCAACGCCGTCCCTCCGTTTCCCCCACTTTGATGTCTTTGACGGTGTCACCGCTGAAGTTCGCAACGCGTGCCTCGACTTTGTCTTTGAAGATGACCGCGAGCGAGCCCAAGAGTACTTCGGTAAACTCCATTTCGGCATCGGTCTCGTCTCAGCTGCTCCTGGAATGGGCAAATCACACCTGGCTTCGATCCTCGTCACGCTCCTGTGTTTGAACCCGTCGATCCGAAAGGTGTACGTCAGCGCCGCGTCCAACGTTGCTACCAACAACATCCTTGAGAAAAGCAGCAACATCGCCGAGTCCGTCGTGAAGCTACTCACCGACGCTGGGCACCCTGTCAACCGGCTCATGTTGGTTCGTGGCTACAATGGCAAGATGGAGCGCGAGAACTGTCTGAAGGCTTTACTGGGCACTCCTTTCGAAGATCTTGGCATCTGGAACTCTTCACCTTGGCGGCTTGAGCACTCTCTTTGCTGGTGGACTCTCCGTGCCTTGGGTTCAGACACTGTACCCCCTCTCACCCCCAATGATTGCACCGAACTCTGGAATCTTCACCGCCACCTTGGCGCCCTCGTCTCTGACAACCCACGAGCTTTCCATCAGAAACAAGCTGATTTTGTCCCTCTTGTACGTCTCGCCCGTGGAATAATCACCCCAAAAGAGTACGTCGAAGGCTATGGAAAGAATATCCAAAATCAATCACTCATCGATCTCATGGCAAACGTCGCTGCCTGCGCCAACGTTATTGCCACCACTCCAGCAGCCTCTAGCTACGACCCATACCTAACTTTCAACTCGAATATGGCGAAAGCAGTCGTCTTTGATGAAGCAGGAACCCTGTTTCGCGCAGATGGACTCGTGGTATTCGGCAACACCCCTCGGCCCATGATTGCCGTCGGAGATCCCAAGCAACTGGCCCCAGTTCTAGCTACAGCGATTGAGAGACTCGATGTTCGACGCGCTGACCGTTACCGAGATCCTGACTTGCCAACCAACCGCTTCGTTGGTGAAGCCGAAATTTCATGGTTGTCTTGGTTCATCCACCTCGGCTTTCCGGTTTTCCATCTACATACGCAGCATCGTATGGCAAAAGGTCTCTTCGATATGATGCTTGAAGCTTCTTACGATGATATCAAACCTTACTTCAAGTACAGTCCCCTCTGTCGCCCAATCGACTTTCCCCTCGGTATCAAGGTCGAGCAATATGTCAAACTCAAGCACCACCTCCCATCTGATAGCCCAGACAGTCTACTCCCCGTGTTTTTCGACACTCTCGGATGTCCCAGCCGCAACTATCCAGACAATCCCTCGAAACTCAACCCAAGACAGGCCGATTGTATTGCAAAGTGTCTCGATCCAATGATGAACGAACTTTCCATCTCACCAGCTGATGTCGCTGTCCTCACCCCGTACCGAGCGAACATGCGAGCTCTTCAAAAGCGGTTCAGAGAGTCCAAGATTCTAGAGCAGGTCGTTTGCACAACAATAGATACTTTCCAGGGCCGAGAAGCTCAGATCATCATCGTCGCTCTTTGCTTGACAGGAAGCAAAGGATGGGCCTTTGCCGCCGATCCACGTCGCCTGAATGTCGCACTCACCCGACACAAGTCCAGTCTGTTCATCTTTGGAGCCATCGAGAGCATACCACAGAGTTCTTTCAGCGACGAGGACGTCCCTTCGCCCAACGAGGGGAAGACTCTTCTCATCCCAGACACCATAGGCAGAGTGATCTACATGATCAAGGCCAGTCGTCGAATTGTCACGCTTGAGGGCGACCCAAAGCGCGATCCTGATGGCAAGTGGGCCAAGTTTTCATCGCGAGACTGAGAGGGGATTGCTGTAGAGTGGGCGAACCAACATGGCAAGGGGGTCCACGGGGAATTTTGCTGAATTTTAGGTCAAGCCTGTACGGAGCCATAGATTTTAAACATGTATTGAACTGATTTCCTTTTGATCCCAATCTTGCAGTTAAGCTCTCGTCTGTAGTCCTTGAATCCCATGTCGCAAGCCTATCTCAGATCGCCTCTCTCAATGCCCTGCCTTTCTAATCCTCTCGATCTTGATCGGTATCTACGCCCATGCTGGACTCTCCCATCTCCCCCAATCCTCTTGGGCGATACCGTCGCTTCAAGTTGTGAAGAGGAACCTCACTGGCAATCTCCTGCTCCCCAAGAGGTGTCTCGAGTGTTGGTTCAGGGCTGCTCTCCGGCCCTTGGACACAAAAACGCACCTCTCGGTCTTCTGGCTTAACCCATCAAGGGGCAGGCTTCAACTATAATAAAGAACAGATTGTCAAAACATCATAGCATTATGAGAAAGAAGCATGTCACAGTAACAAAGAATCAGTTTTGAATGACAATGGCAACGCGATCTGTCACTGAAGCATGCCAAGGTTTCTCCATGCCCATCATTGAAGTATTAACTCTAGTGTACATCTGATCTCGACCAAAAGCTGATCTGGGTTGGGGCTCAGCCTAATCAGAAAATTCATCAAAGGGCTTCTCTTCTTCTGGACATTGAGAGGGACGGGTGCTGTCGGGGAACCTGGGCGTATGAGAGGGTTGTCGCCAGATAAGACCTAAGTGTTGCAGCGCCTCTTTCATCGTGTCCTCGTTCTTCTGCGTGTTCTCCATGACAAATTTAGTCAAGGACTCCATCTGTCTATCCACATAGCGCTTAAGTTCCTCCAGTCCTCTGACCTCGATGTGTTCGGCGGGAGCCCGGGTCTGTGACTGGGGGGAGCTCGATTGAACCTCTGGTGACCGCAAAGAAGTATCCGTAGTCGACTCGGACAAGTACTTGGTAATGGCACGTCGCTCATGTTGTGCTTCGCCGCGCCTGTGCAGTTGTGTAAGCACACGGCGCTCCGACAACGTAGCCCGCTCGTAGAAGCCCGGAAACTGGTTGGCTTTGGGCATGTCCAGTGGATTGCTCGCCTCTTTGTAGGCCTGGTAAGCCCAGGAAACACTACAAAAGACTGGGCATCCCTGTCGGCTGTAGGTGTTGAGCGCGACGATGAGAACGTCAAGGTCCTTCACGGTGACAGGGTACACTTGCCTCCCAAAACACTCCATCTCGATCGAGGGCATGGTAAGGTACCGAGCCTTTGCGGCAGTGTTGCCGAGGTGCTCAAGGAAATCGGACATGGCGCTTGGAGGACGGCCTGGAACACACTTGGACCTGGCTTCAACGTGCATCTCGTGGATCGAGTTGAGCAACTCCGGCGGAGATTCATCCATGGCAGCCGTGAGTTCTCTCAGGGCATCGCAGAATCCAGGAACCTCCCAGTGTCTCCGGTCGTCGAGGCGGCAGATAACGGCGTACTGAAGGGCGAGGACGAGTCTCACGATCTGAGACTCCCAGAAGGGGTGGGACAAGATGGACGCGAGGTTGGTAGAAAACGCCTCCGAGTGGATGGGAGAGGCTGTAGCACTACCTCGAGCAGGCAGGGGCTGGTACACCAAATTCTGCAAGGGAGAGATGATGGCCACGGGTGTCAGCCGAAATAGACGCATCGCGATTTTCCATGGAGGCAAGGTGTTCCGAGAGACGTGGGCGAGGCTCTGCTTCTCGTTGGATTGATCCCATTCGCTGCGCAACCGGTCTTCGTCGGCTTGGGACCATTCATCGTCGAAGGAGGGCTGCTCGGGGCCCACGATATCTTCTAGGTCATTGTCGGTAACGGGTGGTCTCTCGTGCTTCAGGTAGTGGCGGAGTAGGTCGATCGCTCGCTCTTGATCTTGAGTAAGTTGGATGGCCCTGCGTGAGAGGGTTTCGCCATCCTGCTCTTGCGCGGGCGCATCGTTCTCGGGTCGAGGGGGGTGGTGATTGCGGGGGCGAGGCATGGTGATATGCTATACAATGAACGTTAGCTTTAGCCGCACCAGGAAACATCACTCATGCCTGCCTTTGTCGTTGTTGATGAAGATGTGAATGTAGAGTGAGGTAAGAGAAATGCTCGCATTTGTTGGAGATGCGAGGGAGAGCGCGATAAGATAAACGTGAGTGCTGTGAATCATCGGTGTTTGACCATTTACCTTCCTGCGGTGTCTGCCAGCTGCCCAGGAAAGCACATTTTTTCTTCTGACTTCAGCCGCCCAGAAAGGTCTTTCAAAGAAAAACACACATCAATCTCCTGGTAGGTTCTTAAAGCCGCAATCACTTGAACGTGTATTATCTGATGTTACCGCAGGTCGTACGAAGTCACGCGCCCCCACGATGGAGTCCGAAGACCTACGCAAGAAGTATGATCTCGTTACGCAAACCAGGTCCGTTTCTTGGATTCTGAACCTCCGACTGCCCCCCGTGCTCGATGGTTTGCCCCCGACATCAGGCCTCGACTGCCTCCTTGTGGTTACCCGCCGCATCTACAGCGCGGCAATGATCGCCGACGATTGTCTCGCCAACGTCACCGGGTTCAAGAAGTCCGAGCAGGAGAATCCCATTCTCGCCTTTTCTTGGCTCACACTTGGGGAGCCCACGGGACCTGAAGCCTGCGCCAGAGCTGTCGAGGTCAAACGCGCTCTCCTCGAAGCGGTTCCCGACTCCAAGGCGAGTTTTGAAGCTCTGTGGGCGTCCGATATGATGAATCAGACTTGGTGGGGGAAGCAACTGTTCCACCTATACTCGAAGAGATTCACCTTGCCCTCTAGCCGGGCAGACTTCGTCAAGCCGATCGAGTGGACACGCCAAGAGGTTGCCGAGGCCAGCATCATCAGGCTGAACCGGATCGCGAACCCCGAACTTACGCTGCAGAAAGCTGTCGACAACTGTTTCGGTATCGAAGACAACACGCTCTTGATCCCTTACCGACCCCGAGTCATTCGCGTCTATTATACCCCCGGGATGCAGAACCGCCTTCCCTTCCAGGCTCTGCGCGAGTTCTACCTCGCCCAGGGAAGTGTGCGCACCGTCGACGGTCGGGTTACGTACACCCAAGATGAGCTGCCTATGCGATATGCCCTGATAGCAGTCGTTCGCCTGCGGTCGGGTCCTCACGAAAACGACAACGTCAGGACTTACAGGGTATGTGGAGCGAATATCGCGGCCCAGTGTGAGCCCCGATCATACACGCCAGGCACCTGGCACATCGAGGAGCCCTCTCCTCACAACTTCGCGCTGTTTTTCTGTCTTGCAGGGAATGAACTTCTCATTCCTGAGTATGCTGAACTGCAGAAGCCCGCCCGAATGACCGATCCAGAAGAGGAATTGGCAATAGAGGAGGAACTCGCTCGTGCCCTCCAACGGATCGACTTGGAGGCGTCGACGGAATGGGCACCCCGATTCAAAGACCACGACTGCTGAGCGCTCTGACAGCCTCAGAAGCAGCACTCAGCGACAGGAGAGTGCTTCGACGCCGTGGCCAAGGTTATGGATGCATCGACAAGTGACTGAGGTGTGCGGGGGGCATGGATCTGACGATGAGAGAAAATGGATGGCATGTACTGCCTCTAGTATGCGGTAGAACGAATATTGATTCTTTATGTATTCAAGTCTCTTAATGTGTTTTCTGTTGGTATTATTGTACAAACCGTGTTCCGCAACTGTGCCTCCAGCCTCTCTTTGTTACCGACTGAGATATCAAGGTTGCTTTGATCCATCACAAACAATCTGCAATCATTTTTTAAGCCTTTGAGTTACATGTTTATTTCTAAAGTATAGACATCTGCCTTATCCTGAAAGCAATATGAAATTGAGCTTTCCAAGGCACTGGAATGAAAGTACGATCAACAGGACAGAACCAGTTGAACGACCTAAGCCAACTGAAGACCAGTCCCGCAGTTCACTGCATCTCTTCAATCAGCTCAATCCGGTCGCCCCGCGGATGGCATCAATGAGAATATTGTTGTAGTCACCGCCAGCTTCGTACGTCGCAAACCCTCCCAGACCGTGCTTAATGACAAACTTGCCCTTCTCCCTGAAAGATCGAGCATCATCATATGAAACCCAGATGTTGCTCGTCGCGTTATACACAATAGGCTAGAGACTGTTAGTCAAGAAAGGCAGTCAAGTGTCATATCTCACCGTCTTGCTGCAGTTATCAAAAGCGTGCGCGATGCCGCGTGCGGGTCTGCCCTTTCTATCAAGGAAACCGGCTTCAGTGATCAAGCTCCAGAAAGTGTAGGTACCTCCAGGAGGCTGGGGGTTGCCGCAGTCATCCACAGGAGGATCCGAGTCCCAGCTGCTGCCCTGGAAGCGGTGAGATGAATTCTGAGGAGGGTACTCATTGAGTTTCCCATTCGCTCCAAAGGCGGAGGTCTTGTTGACCGAGAAACCATGCCCGTATGCAGGAACACCGAGAACAAGCTGCGACAAAGGGATGCCCGCTGCTGACCACTTCTCAACACCCTCATCACCTGCACCCTGAGTGTTCCGAGAGTCACAGGTCCGAGAGAGAGGGGCGTTCGGTCCTCCAGTGGGAGACCACGCACCGTGAAGGTCGTAGTTCTATATCAATTAGCCATGACTTTCTCAAGGGCCAAGCGACTAACCATGATCATGATGTAATCGAGAACATTGGCAAACCCTTCGAGATCGGTTGACGCAACTCCTGAGGCATTGTTCCAAGGGAACAGAGATCCAGCAGCAGTAAGGTAGAGGTCCCTACCCTCGGGCTGCTCGCGAAGCTCCTCAAGGAAGGCGAGGAAGTTGGCAGTGTCGTTATCGTTGATCGCATTGCAGCCAAGGCCCTGTCTGTTGGGGTACTCCCAGCTACGTCCCATTAGCATCTCACGGTTGATACTGACGTTGCCACTCACTCAAAGTCGAGGCCATCCAAGTTGTGCTCCTTGACAAGATCGAGGCAAGTGTTGACAAAGGCTGTTCGGTTCTTGGCAGACCCAATGCTGGTAGAGAGCCATCTGCTGCCAGCCCAACCGCCGATTGAGATGAGTGCTTTCACACCCTGAGCCAATTAGCCTATGTCTCTAAAAACATAGAACACCAACATTTTTCTTCGCGGCATCGACAAAGATGGGGATCTGATCGGGTTCGGCACGTGAGAGATCCAGGCTTCCATCGGGGGATGTCTCCCTGTTGCTGTCAGCGTTGATCTTCTTGGGTAAGAACTACATACGCAAACGCATATTTGACGTCAGTAAACTTCTTCCATGGCATATCCGACACGGGGAACCCGCGATTGGCATGGAAGCCCGCAAAGTAGGTGGATGCAACAAGACTCGGGCTGGTCGGGTAGCTAGCAGCGCTGGCTCCCACGAGGCCAAGCAGGCCTACAAAAGAGTGAAGGAGTGTCATAAGGAATGCAGTTGAAGAAACGAAAGGAGAACACGGTTGGCTAGCGGTTGTGTGTCGTTGGGCCTATCCATGATTTAATACCTCCCTGAGCCATGCTGAGATCAGTTGATCACAATCAATCAAGCGTACGCGTTCTGCATAAACTGCCAAGGTTTAATGACGTCCGAACAACCCGTGCCTTGACCCTTTTGTTCAGAGTTTCTTAGCGTGTTCCAGAAGCACGGCATTTACCAATCCCATGTGTATCTCGCAAGTGCCGGAAGAACAGCCGGTTGTGGGGTTCTTTTAGGTTTGACACCTTGCTTCTAGAAGACCCCTTAATTTCCGAATGTCCCGGGTAATCTCTTCTTCGTTGCATTTGAGCAGCGTTTTATAGGATTTTGGACGAAAGTAACAAGCTTTACCCGGAAGACGAATGATTGCCATTGAGCTCACGTAGATTCTTCTCACGTACTACTCTGAGCTCATTCATTGAACTTGTCCCCTCCGCTGACCAGCTTGATCGCAGCACAGTACAGAACGCGATGGTTTGAGAAACACTATGTTACACCCAGGATATCAAAGTCCCTCAGTCAAAAGTGTACGCTGCCAAACTATGAAACCCTGAAGCATGCTCCCTCTGCACGGTATTCACCTTTTCCTTCAGATACTCTTTCTGATTCGGGGGTATTCTCTCAAAACTCAGCAGAAACTTGACGAGAAACAGGAAATCCTCAATCCTCGACTCGGCATCTTGCTCATGACCAATTGGTAGGGCCAGTACGTCGGCTACCGTGCTTGTTATGTCAAAGAGCTTCTGGAGAATGCCAGATCCGTGAATCCCGATGCTCTCAACTCTGTCCAGTCGCCCCACTAGATTCCGCAGCTGAGCAGAGAGACGTTGCGTCGGAAAGTGCATAGAGAACCCCTCGTGAGAGTTCTTTGGGGGTACAGACTGCAAGAGTCCTTGAGACAGAGCAAGCTGCCAGACCAGAGTTCGAAGCCAGAGTCGAGTGACAAAGAGATCGGCATGTTGCAGTTCACTGAGACCTCCGTATCCTCCAGATACGAGCTCCTTTTCAGTTTCGGCTGCCCCAATCTCATCTTCATCCAGCTGAGCTTGCTTGCTCTCGATCCAATCTGCCGTTATCTCGGGCACTTCGAGGTCTGCATCTTGTAATGCTCTCCAATGTGACAGAAAGGTATCATCCATGATGAGAAACAGGTGAATGAGTCGATCAAAGCCTGCTCTGACGTGCTGGGGAATGCTTGAGTCTGGCACCGGAACGCCAGTACTCAGAGGAGGGAGTATTGATGGATATCCTGGCATGATTGTCAAAAATCGCTCATGGATGAATGCTTCCCAGTATAAACGCTGCCTTCTAGCCAACTCTTGATCATCGATCCTTCGCTCGCACACGTTTTGATCAACTTGGAGCATCTGAATCATGGCAATGGCCTCTCGCAGAATAGCCAAGCTTCGATCAAATCGCTTCAACGCCATAAGACATATCTCGAGAAAGATGCACGTCATGATGCGTTTGACAGTTACTGGTAACCTGCTGTCAATCTCGCTGCCGAGCTCTGCTTGCCGATGTGCCCTGAAACTGCGGTGCATAAGATCCGTCATGCGAGTGGTGATGTCGTCGTTGAGGCCTTGGGATATTTCTGACAGATTGATGGTCACAGCGCCGAATGCATATACAAGGGCCGAGTCTTCGAAACTCTGCTCCATATTCTCAACAGCCGCGACAATCTCTGATGACGTTATAATGGGGTTGACAGGAAAGACAACCTCCTCATAGGCAGTCACGAGGTTGAGAAAAAAGTCGGCCGTATACGCCCCTGAGCTCGAGGGTGAGTCTTGAACTTGCGGAGGAGTTGTACTCGATCTCGAATCAGTTGTGCCTTGACGTAATTGGGCAACTAGACGGCCACGAACCCCAGGTTTCCTCTTAGATGGGGCTGTAGAGTAGATGCAGGACAGGTTGAGGTGGGCACATTGAGAGCAGGGGGTTGCGCCATTGCACTTTACCTTGCGAACACGACATGGCTCGCATGCTCGCGTAGCTCGGCTACTCATTGCGGAAACCGGGATGAGACTGGTTGATCGCGTTCGCGTTGTTGTCAAGTCGGAGAAGTGGAGTGTCACGATGATCAAATGAGGAGTAACACGTGACATACCGGTGGCTTTATTCGCCAATTACGTTATGTCCTGGCGTAACTGTAATCAACTAAGCTGTAAGCGTCCTGGTCATCTCCAAGTAGAACGTCCCCTCTGCCGAAGCGTGTGATTATGTGATCAGCATAAATATATCATTATTAAATGGGTAGTTAGTGGTCAAACAGAGTATAGGATTAACTAGCATCAACCTGATCCT
This sequence comes from Ascodesmis sphaerospora, assembly GCA_027569015.1. NCBI lineage: Eukaryota > Fungi > Ascomycota > Pezizomycetes > Pezizales > Ascodesmidaceae > Ascodesmis > Ascodesmis sphaerospora. The sequence goes on from JAPPUR010000005.1 coordinate 2,669,579, forward strand.
TTCACTGTGGATGTTCTGTCCCATAGGATGAGCTGGAGTAACGGTAAATATTGCATTGCTACAGCCAACTTGCACTATGTAATGACTGTATACACCACTAATTGCTCTCCTTCTTCTCGATATAGACAGCTCCAGCCTTCTCCTCATATCCCGCATCCAGTCGCTCAACCGTAGTCTCCTTAAACTTGCGTGCGCTAATGTGTCGCTCGAAAAGAATGTCCAGCTCTGCATATGTACGTCCCTTGGGCTCAGGCAGACGGAAGTATGTCCAAACAGCACATACCAAGCAGGTTCCAGCCCAGAAGAAACCCGCTTTGGCTCCCCAGTTCCACGCCGAAGGGTTGAGCATGCGAGGAGTGATGATGTTGGTGGCGATACCTGAAATGTTGTACAAGTTTCTGGCCAGCACCACAGACTTTGTTCGAAGACGAGTCGATGTCAACTCTGCAACCAGGGAATAACAGACTGGTCCAACAGTGCAGTCATAGGTAAAGGTGTAGACCAGAAGCAGAGATCCAATTGCCCACTGAGCAGCCACATTGTCGCGACCAGCAAAAGCCACACAGCCAATGGTCAAGAGGAACAGAGACATGAACAGTTGACCGTAGAGGTACAGAGTTCGACGACCGAACCACCCCATGAGGAACCAGGAAAAGGCAGTTCCAACAGCACCAATGGCATACTGGCCGAGAGACATACTGAAAGAGTTCTCAACAGCCATACCGGCCTGCTGATAAAAGTAGGTCGAGTATCCCATAAAGGTAGAACCACAGAGTGTTTGAATCATCCAGGTAACGCAGACAATCTCGGTTCGTCGTAGACTCACTCCCTTGAAGAGATCGAGGTACGTGGTTCCTGCCTGGGCCTCCTTTTCCATCTCGTTGGTGTGAATCATCATCGAAATCGTCTCGTCGGGCTTAAAGCCCGCGTTTCCGTTGCGGACAGTAAGACGCTGCAGAGAATGCTTGGCCTCTTCGATGCGACCTCGTCGAACGAGCCACCAGGGAGACTCAGGAGCGAGCCAGATTCCAATAATGAGAGGAACAGGCCACATCCACTGAAGGGCGAAAGGAATCTTGTATCCCCACTTGTCATCACGGGAAAGCATGGCTCGGAGGACTCCAGAAGCAATGAATTGTCCCATGACCCAGCAGAGGTTGACGTAGGTAGTGAGGTAGGCTCGGAGGTGAGTAGGGCAGACCTCTGCAGCGTACGTGGTGGTCAGGGTCTGGAACACGCCCCACGGGATGCCGATGAGAATCTCTCCAATGAGAAGTTGAACCAGGGTCTCGGAGAAAAAGATGATGAAGATGAATGCGATGCAGCCAATGAGGGCACCGATGAGTGTCTTGCGGTAGCCGAAACGATCGGCAATGATGCCATTGAAGAAGAGGCCGAGGATCTGACCACAGAGAGTGCCATTGGAGAGTCCGGATTGCCACGCAGCTGTGAGTTGATAACTGCCATCTGGCTGTTGAACTCCAAACTTGCGCTGAAAAGGGGGATAGGCGTAGAGGTTGTTCAGGAGGGCATTGTCGAATCCCTCCATAACAATGCAAATCGAGATAAAGATGGACCAAAAGCAGGCCTTCTTGTAGAGCTTCAGGGATGCCATCAACCCCATGCCACGCTCAGCTTCAGCTGCAGCTGCAGCCTCGTGAGCGACAGACACATCGACGGCGATTGGTGCGATGGCAGGGGCGATATCGCCTTGCTTTTCAAGATTGGAAGCCATTGTGATGAAGATGAGTTGATGAGTTGAGGTCTGACTTGGGATGAGGGGACATCTTATACTTGAAACAAGGCACTGTTGTACGAGTTACCTAGTCTGTATCACGAAGCATAACGGTGGCGGCCAGGATAGAGGCCGCAATTAGGCCGATTCTCCAAGCTAGACACGATTTGGTGGTTGGTGTGTAGTTAAAGTCGTCGGTCCGGGCTCGAGCATGTGTTGCAAAACCGCTCAACTGGTCTGCCGAGGCTAGACCCCCGGATTCTCCCCATGGGGATCATGAGATCTGGGGAGGTATCGGGCCGAATTACTAGTTAAAATTTACGAGTGTTGACGGCTCGATTCAAGACTCGCTTGGCTCAAGACATGCTAACTTGTTTGAGCTGGTGAATCCCAGATGCCTCGGACCGACCAAGGACCAATCAATGGAGGGAATTACTCGGTCCGACGATTGACCAATCGGTTGAATTTCCCATACACCATGAATCCTTCTGCTGACTGAAGGATTGGATCCCACTCATCGGCCCGACGAACCCGCAGATCACTTGGTATTTAAGGCCCCAAAGGTGCGTGGACAGATGTTCAGCAACTCACAATGACGGTCCCCAAGCGTATCAAGCAGTGGTGGAAGCACGCCACCATCTACCAAATCTATCCCGCCTCTTTTTGCGACTCCAACGGCGATGGAGTCGGCGATCTTCAGGGCATCATCTCCAAGCTGGACTACATTGCCAGTCTTGGAGTGGATGTGATCTGGATCTGTCCCATGTACGATAGTCCTCAAGTCGACATGGGATATGACATTTCCAACTATGAAGATATCTACGCCCCTTATGGTACTCGGTCTTCTGGCTTAACCCATCAAGGGGCAGGCTTCAACTATAATAAAGAACAGATTGTCAAAACATCATAGCATCATGACCCGATGCTAACACAGTGGCCTTTTCCTTTTACTTCTACCTCCTG